>JAQPPZ010002550.1:6157500-7407500 GCA_028583015.1 Wollemia nobilis
TAAGATCTTCTCAAAAGTTTTGGCTAATAGAATTAAAAAGACCTTGCCCAATATAATTGATCCTAATCAAGGTGGTTTTGTTTTGGGGAGGTAGATCCTTGATGGAATTATTATTGTGCATGAGCTTATTCATTCAACTAAAAAAGTGGTAATTCAAGCATGTTTATCAAGCTGGATATGAATAAGGCCTATGACAGAGTTTCTTGGGTGTTTTTGGAAAAGGTTTTGATCAAATTTGGATTTCATTTGAGTTGGGTAAATCTTCTGAAACAATGTTTCTCCTCTCCAAGGTTTCTAGTCATGGTGAATGGATACCTTGCAGGTTACTTCAAAAGCTCTAGAGGTTTGAGATAGGGATATCCCTTGTATTCTTATTTGTTTATAATTTTGGTTGAGGACCTTGGAAGAGCTCTCACTATGGTTTTTGACTCTTATTTTATTAAATCTATCAGGCCTACTGATCATTTAAATCCTATTTTCTTTCAATAGTTTACTTATTATACACTTTTAATGATAGGTGCTTCTATTATCCAAGCCAGAGTGCTTAAACATATTATGAATATATATGAGTTTGTTGTGGGGCAGATAATTAATCTCATAAAAAGTAAGATCTTTTTTTTAATACCCCTTTGAGAAGGCAAATAGCTATTGTTGGCGTTCTTGGCTACTTCATTGCTTCTTTTCATACATCTTATTTGGGAATACCTTTGTTCAAGGGTTGTGCTAAGGAGGATTTATGATTTCCTATTTTAGAAAGGATGCAAAAGAAACTTATTGGGTGGAAGGGTGCTTTGTTAAGCCAAGCTAGTAAAGCTCTTTTAGTTATGTCAACTCTTCAAAGCCTTCCTATTTATTTTATGTCTATGTTTAAAATACCGTCTAAAATTGCTCATAAAATTGAACAAATCCAAAAAAACATTATGGTTTGGCTCTAAAAATAAAAGGATATTTCATTTAGTTTCATGGGATCATGTTTGTTCTAGCAAAAAGAAAGGTGGTCTTGGGTTGAAGATATTAGGCTCTATGAATCTTGCCCTCTTGGCTAAGCAAGGATGAAGACTTATCAAGTCTAAGAGTTCTAGCTAGATTAATATTATTTAGGCTAAGTATCTTAATAGAGGTCTTTCCTTTTTGGAGGAGCAGGACCTCCCTTTAGGTTTGACCTTCTGGAAAAGCATAGCTTCAACTAAAGATATCATTCAAAAAGGGCTAATATGGAAGTTGGAAAATGGCTGAATGATTGATTTCTAGAATGATGCTTGGATTTTGGATTCTCCTATTTCTATAATTCTTGCCTCTGCCCCACTTAAAATGGTTGTGGAGCCTTTAGCAGGTCCTATGTTTGTAGACTTTATTGAAGAGGTGAATGGAAGTAAGTTCTAAAAGGAGCTAGTTATTCCTTATCTTAATGAAGATCTTAGAGATGCTCTTTAGAACTTATGGAACAAACTCGAGCTTCAAGTTATACCTTAGTGGGATGGTAGAGATTATTTGGTTTGGACTCCAGAAAGCAATGGTGAATTTTTAGTTAAATCAGCCTACAGACTAATTGACTCAGAGAGAGATTTTTGGGTCCCCAACAAGTAGGTATGGCTTAAGGCCACTCCTGATTCCTATTCCGAATAAAATTTTAACCATTGAGAACCTCAAGAAGAGAGGCTTAATTTTGGTTAATAAATGTTATCTTTGTGGTCAAAATGAGGAAAAATCAAAGCATCTTCTTTTAGATTGTTCCTTTTCTTGTGAAGTCCTTTGGACCCTTCTGAAGCATATTGGAACATCTTAGGTCTTCCCAAATTATTTGGTCGAGCTCTTTGAACAATGGTAGACTCTTAGTAGAAGATGCAAGATTGTTTGGGCCTTTCTTCTCCCTCACTTTCTTAGGGGAGTTTGGTAAGAGAGGAATGGGAAAGATTTTAAGAATGCTACCTCAATTAGTAACAAATTCATTTATGCATTAAAATAAAATATTTCTTGTATTACCTTCTTTGATGAGAAAGAACCTCATGAATTTAAATTTGCGGAGTTCCTTGGTATTCCAAGGGATGTTACTCTTTCATCTGGTGATTCTTAGCGGATTATATGGTAGACTATTTGGAAACCACCTTAGGTTGGATGGTTTAAATTCAATTTTTATGGAGCATCCAAAGGAGATCCGAGGCCACCCGAGACTTCTAGAATATTACGGAATGAGAAGGGTGAGATCATGTTGGCATTTGCCAAGAATTTGGGCCACTAGTTAAGCCATTTTGCTAAGGCAAGAGCTGCTCATCAAGGATCTATTCTCTTTAACTCATTTCAGGGTAGGAAGTTATTTTTTGAGGGAGATTCTTCAAATATAATCAATGCACAATTTTCTAATTGGTCCATTGATAATATGATGTGTTATACATTTAGATTTTTAAGAGGACATGAGTCCTTAAATTTTGAGCACGTTCTCAAAGAAGGAAATAAGATGGTAGATTTTTTGGTAAATTTAGGATTGTTGCAAAATGGTTTGATGGTTTGGAGGTAGGATTTTCCCCAAGAGCTCCTTCAAATTGTTTAGAATGAAGGCTCATCTTAGTTTTTCTAAAATAATTATGATATCAGGCAGATTTCAACCTCCTGAGATTGTGGTTATAGATTACTTTTACCTTGATGCTTGTAGAGACTCAAAGAGAAGCCCTTGCTTGGATTTTTAGCTATGGACCTCTATTTTCAAATTATTTTGGTGGTCTTTTTTAAAGTTTGGTTTCTTTGTTTTTGGCAGGAGGCTGGTACTACTTCGTGGTCTGATCATAGAAGGATTGGGACTAGAGCCCAAATTTGAAAGGTGGATGTGGATTGCCATGTTTTAAATATTGTGATTTTTCAAAGTTTATTTTAAGGAACTTGTACTTCCTTTCATGGTGGATAGGATTGAGTTGGGATCAAATTATTTGTTTTGGTTGGGATTGTTCTCATTGCATGAGAAGCATTGATTTGGATTCATGGCTCGTTTCCTATGTTTCTTTGAATTGGGTTCTTTTGCGTTAGAGTTGGGACTCCCTAAGGCTAACATGTGTTTTTTGGATGTGTGTAATTTGTGGCTTGGAGTGGGAGGCCATCATGATTGTTACTCCCTATGGCTTGTATCATTTCCCAATGCATACCAATCAACTTAATAATTTTTTTTGTCATTCCTTTTTGCATGGGAGATTTGGCTTTTCTAGGTGGTTCTTTGTTGATTCACATGTTGGCTATTGGTTTTGATATTGAGCCCTTGATGGTTTCATTAAGCACTTATCTACATATCTAATTTGTGACTTCAAAGGTGTGTTATTTAAGGAGGCTCGGGATGGTACAAATATTTTAATTGTGTTGAGTCCTTATCTCTTGCAATCCACCTCTAGTTGGTTCAACTTTGAGATTGAGTGGTTTGTCATCATGGAGGAAGAAGCCAAAGGGGTATAACCTTCTATCATGGAGGCAGATAGGTAGGTGTTACACATTTTGAAAATATGAGGTATTTTGTGCTTCTTGAGGTAGTTCAATGGGAATGACATCGAATTGGCCAAAGAGATGGTATTTTCTTGGAACAAAGGGAGGGTGTCGGTGAAGGGGGTTGATTTTATAATCTCTACTCTGTTGCTGGTTGTAATCACTAGAGTCCTTGCTCAGGGGGACTATGTTGATAGGGAGAAACACTCCTTAGCCAAAGAGCTTGTCATGTTTGGGCATAAAGTTGGCCATCCAAAGAGATATCACAATGGTTATAAGATGAGCTATTTCAAATCCCCATGGAATAAGGGTAATTTTTGTGTTAATGGATTTATTTACTCTCGAATGCAACAGAGATGTTGTTCGAAGCTTTCATCTAAGGCTGGTGAACCACATCAAGGAGAAGAAACACATGAATATCCCAGGCTTCTTGTTTAAATAATTGGAGAAAATGACTTAAAATATCCAAGATGGTAATTCCTCTTTTTCTAATCACTAGGGTCTTTTCAAGTTGATTTTTAATTACGTCTCCCTGAAGAATAATTCTTTAAATTTTGGGAAAAGTGAGGTGTCTTGTGTTTCTCTGGATGCCTTTTCATATGGGAAGGATATCTATACCTCTTGCCCTACTTTTGGGAGGAATGGTTCTACCCCTTTGAAAGATGAAAATGTTGTTCATAAAAGTCTTCCTGAGTCCCATTTGGAGCATTCACAAAAAATAATAGAGTTGGATAATCTTGTTGCAAATATTACTGGAGATGTGAGTCAAGTCCCAAAGTCGAGGGAGGATGACCCTCAAGATAATAGGGTTGATGTTCAATTACCAAAAGGTAACTCTTCTCTTCAAATCTCGTCGAAGTTGGATGACAGTGATTTGTCTTCCTTGAAAGATGAAAAGCCGATCAGGAAAATAAAGCCTAGCTCTCTAAAAAAGCCTAAGATCGAAGCAAAATGTATGAGGAGATCTATGCGCATTAATACCAAAGTTGCAATGAGATTGAAGACTCACGATTTTTATGACTTAGATGACTCTGATGAGTCCCCTATTTGTAAGGAGAGGCTAAAGAAACCAACCACCCTGTCTTTTAGGTGTAAGATTCAAGAAGATTTGTTGTAACACTAAGCTCTCATTGTGACCCGGTTAAGGAGTTGGTGAGATCCATTAAGAGATCTGTAAAGCAAACTGCCTATTTTGTGAATGAACTATCTTAGAAATTGAAACAAAACCCAAATACCTCGGAGATGGATCTCATCATTTTTTATGACTCTTTGCAAGATTAGGCTTTGGTCTTGAATTATCTGTGTAGATCTCCCTAGTTGGGTTTTTGATCTCTCTATTCCTCTTTTGTGAAGATCTGGTTGGATTGGTTTATCTTAGTAGCTGGCGTTTTTCTGTTGTTTCTCTTGCTTGGTTGTAGTTGGGTCTCTTTTGTAAAAGGTTTGGAGGAGCCTTTCAAAACCCCTCCTTTTTCCATCTAATAAAAAAAAAGTGATGGAAGCAATCTATTAAAAAAAGCCTCCACTCTTGATAGATATGATAAAAACAGTTAATGGTTGAGATATTTGGTCTAGTTTTTTTTTGTTTTTTTTACGCAACCAAAAATTATTTAAAAGTATGCAAATTCATCCATTTTTTAAATTTCTTATAAAATTATTATATTATATTTAATTTAAAGATTCAGGAAAAGTGGAGGGGGTGAGGGAAGAAAGTAGAGAGGGGAGGGCTCTGGTCCCTCCCCCTGCTCCCCCTCCCATGGCTCTTGGTTCCTGCCCAGTCCCTGGCTCAACCCAGGTCATCCCTCCCGGGGAGTGGTTGTTTGCAGATGATCTCCTGGGGGGAGATCCTTCTCCACTATCTGTGTCCCTCCCGGTCGGCTAGGGTTTCCTTGGTTGTTTTTTCGGACTGGTGCTTCCCAGGGATCCCTGTTTGGTTGGGGATCCCTTCCCTTTTTCCCTCAGGCTTCCCCCTGGGGTTTTTTGCAGGTTATTCGCGTGGATCTGGTCCTCTTGCGTTTCTCGGTGCGGTGGAGGTGACGGTTTAGGGTTTGGACAACTTCCCCCTTTTTCTTGTGAATCCTCGACGGGCTCTGTGCTTGGACGGGATTCTTGGTCCCTGTTGCTGGGATCCTCTTCTGTTTTCCCGATGCGGGTTCCTTGTGGTGCAACTCTCTGGTCACTTCCCGATGGGCCGGATCCTCTCTCGTGGCCGGGCTGTCGGCTTCCTGTAGGATGGCTCTCGCTGAACGGAATGTTTTCCCGGTGGGCGGGATGGTTTCTCCATAGAATGGGATCCGCCAAATCCGCCAGTTTTCCCACGAGGCGGGATCCTTTCTTTTCTGCTGGTTTCCCGGATGGCGGGATTTCCCTGTTGCTTCCCGCTAGGCGGGACTGTTTGTGGTGGTTTTGACTGCTTCCCGCGAGGCGAGATTTTATTGTAACGGTTTTTATTTGCTTCCTGCTAGGCGGGATCTTCTTGATGGTGGTTTTTGGCTACTCCCTGCTGGGCGGGATCTCCAAAACTACTTTCTTTCTTATTTGTTTGTTTCCCGCTGAGAGGGATTGTTTCATGCTTGCTGTTACCGTTGGGCGGGATTTCTGTTTTGGTTTTCAGTTTCAAGGGATTGATGCCCTAGGCTCATTGCTTATGTAATCAGGTTTTTTTAAGGGTTATGATTTCTGTAATAGGCTTATACATAAAGCCTGGAGGCATGATGCAAGGCTGATTTTGTACATAAGGTTTTGGGATCCTCTATAAAAACCCTTTTTTAATCTACTATAATAATTACCAAAAAAAAAAAGATTCAGGAAAAGAGAAAAAAATTCCGCTCAAACTAAGAAGGATAGATCTTTATTCATGATTGTCGTTATGGTTAAACAATATGTTGTTAAATTTAACGGAAAGTGAAGCGATCCATAACGGCATGGCAAACTACATAGCCGAGTGCCGAGCATGAAGGCGATTGGGCAAGAAAAACAATGAGTTTGCTGTGCGTTTAATGTTTTGGCGGAAACGGGAAAAAACAATTAAACAATGGTGTTACCGACAGAAGATAAAATAAAAAATAAAACAAAAACGAAAAAGGAGACACATATGCCTCTATAGCTCAGTGGTAGAGCGTCAGTCTTGTAAACTGAAGGTCCGTAGTTCGATCCTGCGTGGAGGCATTAAAATAATATTTTCTTTTTAAACGTTACTTTCTTGTCTCCTCATAATTTTAAAAGGATGATCGGAATTTAAAAATATATACAAAATTAATTAAATGTTAAGATTTAAACGTGACTTTCTTGTCTCCTCATAATTTTAAAAGGATGATCGGAATTTAAAAATATATACAAAATTAATTAAATGTTAAGATTTATAACGTGACTTTCTTGTCTCCTTATAATTTTAAGGATGATCGGAATTTAAAAATATATACAAAATTAATTAAATGTTAAGATTTATGTATGGGGTTAAAGTAAAACTTTTAAATTCCTTTCTTCAAATATCAATTCACCATGTATTAATATAAATTATTATGATGTTAATATCAATGTTTTAAAATTAATACAAAATGAATTATATATAATAGATATATATAACATTTAAATTATATAATATGTAATATCAATTTAACATATATAAAAACTAATTGAACTGATCCAAAGGAACCTCTTTCACCAAAATTAATTGGAGAATGGATTGATCACCACTCCAAAATATAACTTGATACAGATGTCACATATCCTCAGGTTTCCTCTAGTTAATTAAATGTTAAGATTTATAACGTGACTTTCTTGTCTCCTTATAATTTTAAAGATGATCGAAATTTAAAAATATATACAAAATTAATTAAATGTTAAGATTTATGTATGGGGTTAAAGTAAAACTTTTAAATTCCTTTGTTCAAATATCAATTCACCATGTATTAATATAAATTATTATGATGTTAATATCAATGTTTTAAAATTAATACAAAATGAATTATATATAATAGATATATATAACATTTAAATTATATAATATGTAATATCAATTTAACATATATAAAAACTAATTGAACTGATCCAAAGGAACCTCTTTCACCAAAATTAATTGGAGAATGGATTGATCACCACTCCAAAATATAACTTGATACAGATGTCACACATCCTCAGGTTTCCTCTAGCTCAGCTACGAGTTTGTTCCCACCAACTGCGTATTGAGACAAATCATCACCTTCCTAGAGATCAGCGTATGGATTGATCACCACTCCAAAATATAACTTGATAAAGATGCCACACAACTTCAGGTTTCCTCTAGCTCAGCTACGAGTTTGCTCCCACCAACTATGTATTGAGACAAATTATCACCTCCCTAGAGATCAGTGTATGGATTGGTCACCACTCGAAAATATAACTTGATACATATGTCACACAACCTCATGTTTCCTCTAGCTTAGCTACGAGTTTGCTCCCACCAACTGCGTATTGAGACAAATCATCACCTCCCTAAAGATCAGCGTATGGATTAATCAACACTCCAAAATATAACTTGATACAGATGTCACACAACCTCAGGTTTCCTCTAGCTCAGCTACGAGTTTGCTCCCACCAACTGCTTATTGAGACAAATCATCACCTCCCTAGAGATCAACGTATTTGCAGATTGTGCAATCTTGATGTGGAATCCGAGGAGCATTTCATTTTCACCTATCCTATCTACTAAGAGATATAAGGTAGATATTATTGCTTATTCAGAGACACCCATATACTAAAATCTTGGATTAATTATGAATATCAAAGATGAATTGCCCTTTTCATCCGGGAATTATTCAATCTCAGGAAAGAACTACATAGTAACAGTTTCCAGAAGATAAGAGGATCCCGACTTATCATTTCATTCTTCCAGCCTCTAGAGATCGCGACTAGGAAGCGCCAGGGTGATCACAGAGGTACAACAAGATCAACTCGTTGTCGACTCCAACAAAGAACATCTACGACAACATCCATCTCTTATATCACTCACTTCTCTTACACCTTGAATGTTGGTAGTAATCCTTGATCCATAAATCTTGTATATCATATGTCATTATGTTTCTTGTTTTTCTTACATTATTTTATCTGGAGCTGCATTAGGCACTCCCGTTGCTTTGTATATGTCTTACTTTATAGTCCTATTGACCTCTTTTGATCACCGATGAACATTAATACAAATTCAAATTCATATAAATTATTATGATCTAAATATCAATGTTCTAAAATTAATACAAAATAATTGTATATACATTAATACATATATCAGCCAAATAATATAATATATAATAATATAAAAAAATAAAAATGATATAAATTACATTTAATATTCTACTAATTTAATGCTATATTTTAAGTACAAAAAAGAATACATATATATATATATATATATATATATATATATATATATATATATATATATATATATATATTTATTTGAATAGCGTGATTTTTTTTATGATTTTTATTTTAGTTATGATCTTTTTAAAGTTAAAATTCAAGCTTATCAATAAGACATTAAGACATACGAGGTTTGAACACCTCCCAAAAAAATTAAAGCCTATACTATTGTGTTGTCACCATAACTAAAAAATAGTTTTTAAACCTAAATTTTGATTGAATAAGAAAATAAAATTAACAACCATAAATATATATAAATGAGAGAGATTGCACATGATAATGATAATGCTAGGGAGAAGCAACTAAATAGAGAAAGTCATCAGCTAAAGTAGATGAAAATGGTTTTTGGTTTTCTTCTAATAATTTTTCATCTCATCTATTAAAAACCGTGGAGTTAAATTGAAAATTAGAATAAAACTTAAAAATTTAATATTTTATAAAATTTTGAATGGTTATTTTTTATACAATGTTTTTTCGAGGGTTTGGTGGATTAGTAAAACATTGGGTATTTATCAAGAGGAGACCTAGGTTCAAACCTTAGGAGCATGCCCAATCTAGGCAAAGGTAATAGTCTAACTTGAATCCGTTGAGTGTGCGCCAACTTGTTGATGATGATACCAACCTTGAGCCATTAGGGGTCTCCCTCACTTCGAATCATGTTTACCAGGACGAGATAAGGGTTATAGTGGTAGCACCATGATTTGACCTTAGGATAGGAGACAATGAGACTTGACCACATGACCAGTTGTTAAAAAGGAAAGGTAGTTACATATTCTTCTATGTATAGAAAAAGAATGACGCTCAATGGTGCCATCCTCTCCATGATTGGAATTTGGGTTTCATTAATACAAACTTAAATACATACCAACTTAGACGTCTTCATCAACATTTTAAATTCATAAATTAAAAAAAAAACACCAATCAATGTTGTAGGACTTTTATCTTTTTTTTGGAATAATAAATGTTTTTGAGGTTTTTCAATATTTTTGAAAATTTGAAAAAATATTGAAAAATATATTTTTTCATATTAATTTAAAAAAAACATGAAACCTAAAAATTAAAATGAAAACAAATATGATCATCTTGATTTTATTAGATAAAAATACATAGATTTATTTTTATAAAATTATCAGGGATTTGTTAACCCCTTAAATGCTTTGACACAATTTAAAAAATATATTATGCTTTGGAATATTATATATAACTTTAAAATTATCCTATAGTGAAGGTAAAGATAAAATTTGGATCTTTTGAAAATGTTCTAGAAATTAATAAGCAATAGCTAGAATAAGATTAATGAAAAGTGTTTTGAATGTGATGCACTTACTATAGGAGGTTGTTGTATAGCCTTCATTGTGCTATTATGGATCATAATATTGTAAATCTATTACTTTTCTTGAGTTTGATCTATGCATGTATGTCTACATCATCCTTAGATAGATTGGGTGAACAAGAAAAAAATAGATCCAAAATGTAAACATGGAAAGAAAAAAAGACTAAAATATGCATGCAAATTTTAAACATAGTATGCACATGTTGTTTATGAAATGCTAAGCCTAACTCAAGTCTAAAAGTACTTGTGGATCAAAAATACAATCATGCTTTGCAAATTCATACATGTTATAAAATATGCGTGCATTTTAGCTAAGCACATGCAATACCCTAAAGCCATTAGAAAAAAACCATCATACTTTGCAAATGCATACGTGTTATAAAATATGCATGCATTTTAGCTAAACATATGCAATATCATTAAAACCCTAAAACTATTAAAAATCCACCAAAATTTTGAGCATATTTCCATGTCATAGACATAATAATAGTAAACCACCAATAAGCATCATAGAGCTTGCTAATTCCTCTTGCTTGATTGACATTCAAGTATGATTATTAATTTTGTAACTTTGTTTTTCTTTTTGTTTGTCCAAAAGAAAATTAAATTAAATTAAATTTTAAACTACAAATAAGTAATATGGAATCTAGGTTGATGTAAAATCTCTTATCTAAACAAATAGAACATACAATTACACCAGATGAGATCATAAATAAAATAAATAGACAATTTGATATTAATTATGTACACAGATAATAATAATATTCAAAGATAATTGCTCGGGGGGGCTCTACGGGAATGGCAGCAGTTTCTGGAGGAGGTATGAAAAACTGAAGGAATGTAGTGATGGCATCAGGTCCATCATAGAGCGTGCATGCTAGTGCTGGTATTTCATTTAAAAATGATTGGAAGGAACAAGATTTCCCATTGCATGTCGGGAATCGCTTGTTAAAGAACAATGGATGTTTGGAATGATGTGAAGCCAGGCCGGTTCTAGTGGTTCAACCAGACTCGGTGGCGGAAGATGTGGAGTATTTAACCAAACATGAGCTTATTGGTAAATTTATGGGCATCCAAATTTCTCTTCCCTTTGTAGAGTCTTGGGTTAGGAAGACTTGGAACCCTGAAGGTGATGTGGAGGTGATGTTGAGTGCAAACAACTATTTTATGGTGGTTTTTTCTTGTCTTGCGGATCGTAACAAAGCATTTTAAGGAGGTCCCTATTTCTATAACCAAGCGGGACTCTTTCTTAAACCTTGGCATGTGGGTTTCAACCCATCAGAGGAGCGGTCGTCACGGGTTTCAATGTGGGTTCGGCTTCCGTGGCTCCCATTGGAATTTTGGAGAAATGACATCTTGCATATGATTGCCCTTCTACTTGGGAAGCCGGTTGGACCGTCACAACAGACGCTGGATAAAAAGGTAATATCTATTGCTCGTATCTGTGTTGAAATTGATTTAAACAATCCTATTCCAGATTCTATTGAAATACAGTTCGAATCAACCACATGGGTTCAAAAACTTGACTATGAAGCTCTTCCATTTTGTTGCTGGATTTGCCATGAATATGGCCACTTACAAAGAAAATGCCCTAAGTTTGTCCTGCCTATGGCTTCAAATCCTAGGCCCTCTCGAGCTGTACAAAACATGGATAAAGGAAAAGCCCCGATAAAGGAGGGGGATCAGGATAAGGAAGGCTTTGTTATGGTAAAACCTCAAAACAAAGGAAGAAAGGCAAAAAGAGACATTAAGGATAACCAGCCAGATGCTCGGCTCAACCGTTTTGAAATTCTAGAGAACCTTGATCAGTGCGTGGAGATACCTAAAACATCGCTAACTGTTATAGATATAACAAGACCAAATCAATTGTCTCTTCATGAGGTGGAACCAAGGGAATCAGATATAGGGGGTTTAAATGAAGAACATAAGGCTTTGGTTTCGAGTATAGGTGATATGGTTGGCCCTAGCCCTGGAAGTGAAGTTATCTTAGAAAATGACATAGATTTAGATATGCCCTCTCCTACCTAGGCACTGATGCAGTCATCCATGGACTGTAAAACTCCTACGGTGCTGGGATTGTAGCATAAAATAATTAAAAAAAATGCTTCAGATAAGAATATGAAGGTGGGTCGCAAGAAAGACCAGGATAAAATTAAGTTAATGGGGGAGAATTTGGTAGAGTCAGGTTTGGTGAGAAAATTGGACTCCCATTTTTATAACCCCCAAAAATTATTATACTTTCATGGAATGTAAGGGGGTTGAACAACATCCCCAGACAAAAAGCTATTCGTGATTTGATTCGTGTTCATTCTCTGGATGTGGTTTTTATTCAAGAGACTAAATTAGCTATTGATAGTTTGTTCAATATTGCTCCCAAGTTGTGGAGAAATGGGCAATGTCAATGTATTGGTGCATGTGGATATGCTGGTGGCCTTGCTTGTTTATGGGATCCAGTTAAGATCTCTCCTCTTACCTAGATTTCCAGCAGGTGGTCTATTTCGATGATCGGGCATGATAATGAGTCTGGTGAGACCATCCTACTTACAAACATGTATGATCCTATTGATTACAATGGTAAAGTGAACTTATGGGAGCACATTGGCTTTGTGAGAAGTCTGGCTCCCCTGTACCCATGGATTTTGGCTGGAGACTTCAATTCTATCACTTGTCTGGAGGAAAAACGTGGTGGGATTGATCGTCTTGAGCCTTTTTCTTCTGTATTCAATGCTCATATCCGGGCCTTGAACTTGATTGACATAAAGCCAAATAATGGGATATTTACTTGGCATAATAGAAGATGTGGGAAATATTCCATTTCAGAGAGACTGGATAGGTTTTTGATCTCTAGTTTTTGGATTGGCAATAATAGAAGTGCTAATTCTATGATTATGGAGGGTAAAGGATCTGATCATTGGCCTATCAAACTCTCTGCTTTGGAGTTAGGGCTAAAAAAGAATCCCTCGTTTAAGTTTCAACTTATGTGGCTGCGAGATCCTAAGGTTCATGATTTCATGCGAGGCTGGTGGACTAATGGCAAACCTCCTCATGGCACCGCTATGTACTCCTTTATGAAGCGGCTACAATTTGTTAAGCATAAATTGAAGATATGGAATCGACTAAATTTTGGGAACCTTTCCTTAGCTAAGCTGGCAGCTCTTAGGAGGGTGGAAGAAGCTTCAAGGAAGATTAGAGATCAGGGACTCACAAAGGAGCTTCTTGTTGAGGAATCTGAGGCTGTAAAAGACCTTGCTGAATGGGAACTGAGGGAAGAAATTTTTTGGAAACAAAAATCTCGAGTAGATTGGCTTCAGGAAGGGGATAGGAACACAACCTTCTTTTATAACTCTGTTAAGGCTCGTCGTAATGGGAACCTGATTACCTCTCTTGTTATTTATCAAGGTGCCCTGCTTCTTTCAGGGATATTTCAGAAGAGACTAAGAGGTATTTTTCCTCTCTCTTCAAGGAGGATGCCCTATCAGATGATGAGGAAGAAAAACTTATTCTAAACTGTATTCCATTGATTGTTTCTAGAGAGATGAATGTGCACTTGATGGGTCCAATTTCCCTTGAGAAGCTGAAAAGTGTTGTATTCAAGATGAAAAAGGGGAAAGCCCTAGGTCTAGCTGGATTCTCGATTGAGTTTTATCAAGAGTTTTGGGAGTTAATCAAATTTGAACTTTTAGAGGTGGTCCGTGAGTCCCAAAAGAACAAATAGATGCTAAAGGCCCTAAATGCTACCTTTGTGGTGCTTATTCCCAAGAAAGAGGGAGCGAATTCCTTGGATATATTCAGGCCTATTGCTCCCTGTAATGTTGTATATAAGATCATCACAAAAATTATTGCTGAGAGGCTGAAGATATGGTTGAGCAAAATCATCTCTAAAGAGCAAGGTTGGTTTGTTGCTGGCCGAAAAATCATGGATGGGGTTGTTATTGATACAGAAGTTATTCACGCAATGGAAACTTCTAAGGAGAAAACTATGTTCATTAAGTTGGACATGGCAAAAGCCTATGACAGAGTTAGATGGTCCTTTATTCAAAAATTTCTTGCTACTTTTGGCTTTGAGGAGGAATGGATTAGATGGGTGATGAGCTGTATTTCTTCTTCCTCATTCTCTGTTCTTGTTAATAACGAGACATCGGAGCTGTTTAAGGCCTCAAGGGGATTGAGGCAAGGAGATCCTCTATCTCCTTATTTGTTTATCATTATGGCGAAGGGTTGGGCAGATTACTCAAGTCTCAAGTCAGGCATGGTCTCATTCAGGGGTGGAAGTGGGATAACAGTTTGCCACCTCTTTCCCACCTTCAATTTGTTGATGATATTGCTTTGTTGGGAGTTGCCACTATCAAGGAAGTTGGAAACATTAGACAGTCTCTTGACATATATCTTGGTGCTTCTAGACAGGTGATTAATGAGGACAAGTCATTTATTTTCTTCTTCAATACCCCCCTCTTATTCAAGCTAGGATTGCTCACATTCTAAGATTCCAGGTCGGGACTCCCCCCTTCATTTATCTTGGGATTCCGATTTCATCTCATCCTCTGCCTAGATCTTCTTGGTAGTCTATACTTGATAAGTTTAGAAGGAAGGTAAATCATTGGACTGTCAGATGGCTATCCTCTGTAGGTAGAGTATTGCTTTTAAAATCTATTATTCAAGCTTTATCCATTTACATATGTTTTGTGCAAACAGCTCCTTCTCGTTTCATCAAGGACATGGATGCTTTGTCAAGACAGTTTTTGTGGTCTGGAAAACTTGATCAATCTAAACGGAGTTTGGTTAGATGGGATTCCATTTGTAGGCCAGTTCAAGAGGGAGGCCTTAGGTTGCGACAGGCAACTCTTTCTGGGTAGGCTTTGGCTGCAAAACTTTATTGGAGATGGTGTACCTCTCAAGATCAAATTTGGGCTAAAATATTATCTTATAAATACTTGAGAGGTATTTCTAAGGCAGATATTCCTAGAGCCAGTTTGGTTGGGAAAGGTTCTGTTATTTGGGACACTCTGAAAAGAGGAGCTAATTTAATTAAGTAGGGTTTGTTCTGGATTTGCAATCGGGGATCAGATGTTCTTTTTTGGGAGGATTCTTGGGATGGCCACCCTCCTATCTTGACTCAATATCCCAGGTTACATTCCCTAAGAATTTATTTCTTGGAAGCGGGCTGGTCTCATGTGGAGGACTTTAAAAAAATCCAGTATTTTGGAAATATGGAGATGTACAGATGGAAAGATCCGTAGGAATGGCCCCAAGGGGGATTGGCCGAGGATAGAGATGTGCTTGCTCTTATTCTTGCGGGGAGGTACTATTCTTCATTGAGGGATAAAGACATTCTAGCTTGGAACCCTAATCCCAAGGGAACCTACTCTGTAGCCTATGGTTATCAAGTTCTTGATAAGCAAAAGTTTGGAAGTCTCCTTGTCACATGGTGGAAAAAGGTGTGGAATAGATTTGCTTGGCCGAAATGTAACTTTTTTCTCTGGCTGGTAGCTCGTAATAAATGCCTCACTTGGGATAACTTGAGGAAGAGGGGATTTCAGGGTCCCTCTTTATGTGTCCTTTGTGGTAAGAATGAGGATGACTCTTCTCATTTATTTTTCCAATGCTCCCTTGCTAGAGACATTTGGCACTGTTGGTGGAGTGCCTGGAACCATCCTTGTTTTCATGTGCTCTCCCTGGTGGAGTTTTGGAGTAGTCTGGGCAGACCTCCAGCTAAGGCCCTCTTCCTCCAAGTGGCTTGGAATTTGGGCCCTTCTTGCATCATTTGGAAAATTTGGCTCGAACGAAACCATCGCATTTTTGAGGGAAGTCATTTGGCTATTCAACAGATCTGGCAAAGGATCCTGTGTATGGTTCAAGAAACTATCCATAGTAAATGTGATGTGGACCCCCATTTGGACTCTAGGGAGGAGAAGGTATGACATGCCCTTGGTTTTTTTGGGGTTGGTGTGAATTCTTCTAGCCCTAGTAGGATTCCTCAGCTTAGCAAGAATGTTAGGAGAGAGGGTAGATGGAGACTGCCCCCTAGAGGAGTTTTAAAAATTAATACCGATGGGTCATCCAGGGGCAATCCTGGACATGCTGGAATTGGTGGTGTTGGGAGAGATTCTACTGGCGTGGTCAGTTTTTTCTTTTCCATTTATAAAGGTGTTCACTCCAACAATCTTATGGAAGCTTTGGCGATACTTGAGGCCTTGCAAATGGGGTTTTCTCTTGGCTGGCGCAGGATTCTTTGCGAGTCTGACTCTCAAATTTTGGTTAATATTTTAAATAGCAAAAGAGTGGAGGATGTTAATTGGCAGTTGGCCTCTGTGACCATTCAGATTCTTAGAATGAGTGAAGAGTTCAAATTTATATCCTTTGTGCACATTCCAAGGGAATGGAATGGGGTTGCTGATTACCTGGCAAAAAGGGCTTCTGAGCTATTGGATACTCAGAGTATTGATAATTGGGAGAGTCTCCCGTCTGGGGATTCTCAACACCTATGGGAGTTGATCCATAAGGATGTTCAGACTTAATGTGGTTTGTTCTTTTTGGTTTTCTTTGGGAGTTGACCTTGTCTGGTGATTTAGCCTGTCTTGTTGCTTATTTGAGTCCTAGTTGGGGGCTCAGCTCTACTTTGTAATCCAGACTTTTTATCAATAATTTTTTAACCCTTTATTTAAAAAAAAAAAATGATGTACACATAAAGAACTAAAATGGTTATATGTAATACCAAACATACACATACAAAGTATTATAACAACCTTATGTGATCTATTAAGTACAATTAACTCTTAAAAAATAGTTGCAAACATATTATAGTGCAAAATATGAGCTTTGATATTATATGAAATCAACTTGATAGAACTTACATATGGTAGGATTAAAAGAGGAAAAAAATGATAGATGAGACTTCTTATAAGCAAGAGAAATCCTATAAGTAATCGAGGATTTAGTAGCTTTTGTTAAGAATCCTAAGACCAACGATGCACCATCCACTTAAAAGTAACATCTTTCCATTAATGTGCATACATCCCCATACAAAAAATAGATTTGGTGAATAATATTTGGCATTCTGTCATGCAACCCTACGGTGTCGTTGTAGTTCTTTAGAAAACTGTGAGTTTTTCCTTGATTTTAGTCTAAATTATTTTTTATACTTAGTTGCAAGTGTCCACTCAAAGTTATATTATAAATAATAGAAAACTTCTGTCACATATGATTTAAATATCAAAACCATATGCATTACATAATGTTTAGGAAACTATGATGTTGTAGGTTAGTGTATGATGAAATCCTTATCCATGATTGACAATGATAATATGAGGGATTCTATGAGTTTTGGTAGTCAAAGGAATGGGGATTTGTATTACCTAACGTAACTATGCATATCATATAGTTAGATTTGCATAAGACCCACTAGAAAATATATAATTTTCAAATTAGGCATTGACTTAGACAGAGTGGACCCTTAAGTCTACACCAATATAATAATTCCAAAAGGACATAAGACCATACAACATAATCAAATTTACTGACCCCTTTTTATATTTTAGTTTGATCACCATCATTTGACTATGTTTTCTCCTCTTGAGATATTGATTATTTTATTGATTGTAAGGTAATTATTTTTATCATAACTACGCATTAAATTTTCTTACAAATTGTCTTATTTAATAGTTGTTTTTTTCTTGTGATATAAGAATGGATGAGTAGCCACAAGTGGAGTTAGAATCTTAGTTAGCAGTGAGTTTTAAGAATATTATTTTTTATATTATGAGTTTATCATATGTTAATTTATTGCTTAACATAAAATATTAATATTTTAAATAGTTTTGAATGAAATTTTCAATGCATTTCCACATGTCTATTTGTAATTACATTCAGTTAAATCCACCTTTGAGGTTATCCCCATTTTCAGGTCAAGGAAAGGATGACAAGCGGTCACCCCCAAAAATTGTATCATGTTATGTGTAAGCTTTTATGATAATATTTTATAGTCCACAAATGCATATTGCATGTCTTAATCATAATTTTTGTATAGTTCAAATAGGTGCATATGACTTTATGATATTTAATTTGAACATTATATATGCATGGTTTTTGGTGA
Source organism: Wollemia nobilis (assembly GCA_028583015.1). Lineage (NCBI taxonomy): Eukaryota > Viridiplantae > Streptophyta > Pinopsida > Araucariales > Araucariaceae > Wollemia > Wollemia nobilis. The sequence goes on from JAQPPZ010002550.1 coordinate 6,175,779, forward strand.
ATGTATATGTTATACCTTCTATATATATACTCTACACCAAATATTTTATTGTTATTGATGATTTGAATCTTATATTTTTGTATTAGAGTGTTTAATGTATTAGTTAAATTTATGAACAAATTTGCATGATGGTGACAATGATATATAGTATGTTAAGTTTTTTAACAAGTGTATTATTGTGGGTCAGATGTGACCCTTGTTTCTTTGGGTGTTGTGACCACCCATGGCTATAGATGAACCCTTTGTTTCCTTGAGAAAGTGTGTCTAGTACCCTATTATTTGTGGAGGGGGTGCCAATCTTGGGAAGACTAGGGAAGCATGGGATACAACTCCCATTGAAAGACCTCTAAGGGTCTTTACCTAAGACTAGATCCTTGCTGTAGATGTGATATTTGATGCTCGTATTCCTAGTGCTACGATAACCTACTCTGATTGGTTGTTGTAAGAAAAATGAAAAAAATGAAAGAAAATGTGAAACAATACAGAAATTAAATTTGTGAAAAGCAAAATCTACCTAGTCTAAGAGTGGTGATGCACTAAAGACCTAATAAGGCACTCCCATGTTGTGGTGGGTTGAGTGAACACATGCACAATGGTATACAATGCATGAGGAACATAAGTCCTCCTAGGATCATGCGATAAAATAGAACACCCACACTAGAACCAAGATAGGGATTTCATAAGTAGTTATAAATTCTTATTAGTGTGAACTTTGAGTTACATACATACATAGAAAAGGGGTTTGAAAATTCCTTGGTTGGCTACACAAGGCTCGAGATAGGTCAAGACATAGAATAGAATGAAATAAAGCACCCATTAAGAAATGAGTGGCTTTTCGATGCTTTACAATGAGAAAAAAGATACACACACATATATAAGAAGAAGAAATGAGAGCGACTCCCTTCAAAAGTCCATGCAATATTTTAAAAGAATTAAAAATTTTCCTAGGCTAGTCGACATCAATAATGAATGATTTGGAAGCTTTGGAGATTTGTAGCTAGATGTTGGTGTAGAAAATCTCCTTGGTTATACATTCGTGATCACTCATCTTAATGTCTTGGATCATGTGTTTCCCCTTGGGATATCCTTTTTTGTTTCTACTTTAATGCTTTAGTTGCCACATAGGGAACTACATTTTATTATGGGGTACCAAGTTCAAGACCACATTAGCATCCTTTCCTTGCATTTGATTGCTTTGAGTTGGTTCGATGGTTCTAGTTGGTTTGATGCCTAGCTCACTAATGCTCTTGGAAGATTCCCTTAGAGAAGATGCCCTTTAATGCATTTTAAAGAGGTAGTAGATGAAACCTTCTATTTGTGGGGATATGGTGCCTGATTGGTCGGGAAATCCTCTCCTCTTATGTCCTTTGTTGTTTTCCTATCACTCCCTTCGAGGTGGAACACACAGGGGAAATAAAATATGAACAAGCTCCACTTTAAGGAAGGAGATATTCTATGGCCTTTAGTGTTCCCCCAAGATCTATCATTTGGCATTGAGAATGCTAATCTCATCGAAAATACCAAGAACCAATGGAAATTATCCATTTTCAATACTCTCAAATTTCAAATTGACACCCCCCTTGAGGTCCTTCAAAAGTTGACAGGTCAATGGTGAAATGGATTTCCCTGCCTTGTGGATGGGTTAAGCTTAATGTTGATGGAGCCTCAAATGGAAACCCTGGTAGGGCTGGAGGAGATGGTATTTTCAAAAATAGTCAAGGTAAAGTCCTTTGCACGTTTGCTGAGTCCATGGGAAGTCAAACCAATAATTTTTTTGAAGCCCATGTGTTATACTTTGGCCTCCTCATTTGCAAGTAGCTTCAATTTGAAATACTTATCATAGAGAGTGATTCTATGAATGTCATTTTATGCATCCAAAAATATCAGCTTCTTTCCTGGAGCATGTTCAACGCTATCCAAGAAAGCTTGAAGATAATTGAAGGTATCAAACATGTTACAATTCAACATGTTTACTAGGAAGAAAACAAAGCTACTGACCCCCTTGCCAATCAAGGATCTGAACAGGATAACATCCAAGTCTATTATGACAAATTTTCTCAATGTATTGTGATCCACACTATTACAAATGGAAATATTAATCTTTAACTGGTTGTTGGTGTTGATGTGGCTGATTTAGGACCTAGTGGCTGGCTATGGTTTTTCTAACATGGATGCCAACACATATCCTATTTTTCCTTATGCACTCTTGTGCAATCCGTCTTGGGGTAATTTTGAGGAGATGTGGAGAGTTCACAGGGCAACTATCATCCGTGAACCTAGGTGGCAAGGAATATGGAAATTTCACAAGGCAACTATCACCCGTAAATCCAGGTGACAAGGAATGGCAAATAAAACTACTACTTTCCAACATAGTGGAAGTGGTTACTCCAATAAGCTCATAGATTGAACCTCATCGAGCCAAATTCTGTAATATTGGTTGGGCTTTCGATAGCTGTTTTTTGTTTCCTTTTGGGTATCATCACTGTAGTTTGGACCCTTATTCCTTTTTGTTTCTATCTACACCTTCTTTCTGGTTTAAAGTTGGATGTTTCATTTCCATTTGGGGTTGTTTATTTTTAGTTTAGTTAGTTTGCTTATGGATAGCTATCTTTGCTGCATTTGTGTAAAAGGTTTTGAGACCTTTCAAAACCCTTTTTATCAACCAATAAAAAAAAGGATTCTATGGTCTTCTTCCTACTAGGTTATTCTGAATGACCCACATCTTTACCACCATCTGTTCACCCAAGAATTTGAAGAAAATCCAAGTCATGCATCCCCTTTGGCTGGATAGGAGGGTGGTCCACAAATCCTAAATGGACCAGAGACTTATTGAAAGTAGTACCTATTAGCTATCACCAAAAGGGCTCTAGGATAACTTTTTTTCCAAGGCTCTTCTTAGATATCCCTAAAAATATTTGATGACTAGTTATGAATTGGTCTGGTGGTTCAGCTAAGATGCATGATGAAGAAAGGTTTAGGTTCTGTATTAGTCAATGGTGGTTGTTCCTCCTTGGTTGCATTCGAGATAGTCTTCTAACTTTAGCTACTTTATAAATAGTAGGGGTGTTGGCCCTCTTCATCTCAGCTTTAGGTAGGCATTCTTTATTGAAATTACCTTTAGAGGTAGGATTTTTGCATTGTAGTGAATATTTACTATAGTTTTGGAAACTCATAGGGGAACTCCTCCTAGCAGGATTTAGGGAACCTATAAAAAGGCACTTTATCCATTGAGGATAGATTATAATTAGGAAAAATACTAAGGCTTCTGTAGTAGTGGCATATGCTCGAAGAGGGAATATGTTGGAGATAACTGTGCGTGAAAATTTGAGGAGACTCGGAGTGAGATGTGCCTATGATTTATAGGCCATGTTGCTTGGATGAATCCCATGACTTGCTCTTATTCTAACAACAACTGGTCATATGAAGACTCATTCTATCATAGCTAGGATTTGGGGATGTCATCATATTCCAAGTTTCTTTCTATCTAGGTGTGGTGGTTGTACTACAACTAACCACATATAGGTCTTTACTAATCTCAAGGAACTGTTAGACATGCCTTGGCCCCAACAACTTGGTCCTTCAAGATTATGTGGCTTTAATCCTTTTGTTATAGGCATAAATTCACTCATGTCCTACATTGGTTGGTAGGCCTATGATAAGATAGTAGTATATATATTTTATATGTACAAAGTATTGTTAGGCCGATGGTTTCTTCCTTGCATCAATCATTCATCCCACACCACTCCGATCAAAGGATATTATAGGATCAACTTCCTAGAATTCTATGTTGCATTGCTTATTCTTGTAGGTTGTGTATGATTTTTTTTTGAGATTGGACCTTCTTTCTTCTCCCACTAGGACCTCAATTATGGGGTTACATTTATTTTTATTGTGTGTCATATTTCAAGGATAGGTCCCTACCTTAAATTTGGTCTATTGATCCTTTACATATTGTTCAACTCCTTGGCCTCATTTCGATCATTGATGCTAACCCTAGGGAAAAATATAGTCGTATTATGGTGGGAGGTCGATCACTAGGTTGGCCCCTTCACCCACTTTCTCTACTTCTTTCTTGGCTAGTCGTCAAGTAGATCCTAATGCCTAAGCTACCTCCTTAGGTAAGGATGATGGGATAGGAACAATATCCACTTGGAAACTTTGGACTAGCTTCTCTTCATACCTTAGGGTAAAATGGAAAGGCCTTGTATTTGTTTTTATGGGTTGTTATATCTTTCTCCCAATTTATTATTGTAGACAACAAATTATATATATTGATCCTAGGGAAAACTATAGTTGTATTATAGTGGGAGGTCGATCACCAAGTTGGCCCCTTTAACCACTTTTTCTACTTCTTCCCTCGCTATTCGTCAAGTAGATAATAATTCCCAAGCCACCTCCTTAGGCAAGGAGGAAGGGATAGGAACAATATTCACTTGGAAACTTTGGACCAACTTCCCTTCATATCATAGGGTCAAATGGAAAGGCCTTGTCTATATTTTCATGGGTTGTTATATCTTTCCCCCCTTTTATTATTATAGACACCAAATCTTAGCCATTATTATTATACATATATATACATATATTTATATAAATATACGTATACATACATACATACATACATACATACATACATACATACTATATATATATATATATATATATATATATATATATATATATATATATATATATATATATATTTCAATGATTAGATTTAATCCAAAGTACAATGCCACATATCAAACATCCAATGGTTAGATTTAATCAATGAAAAGTTTATTTCAACGACCATATTTAATGATGTCACATTCAAACCCTAACCCTAACCTTTTCAAAAGGGTTATAAAATACCATTCACTTTTGTGAATGGGGAAATGTAGAAGAAAATATGACATGAACAAATAAGACTAAATAAGGGAGATGACACGAACAAACAAAACAAAATAGGAGGCAAGAGAAAGAGAATGTTGTTTCTATGATGCCAAATCATGATTCATGTATACAATAATATTTTCTATTTTTGATTTACATTGATAATTTCATTATACTCATTTTTGATAGGTGTTACTAAATCCTTTGTCTCTTTGCATATGTGCAGGTTCAAGAACCGAAAACTCAAATCCATCACAGTGGTCATGGCAAACCCACCTCCAGCATTGATTGTAGAGTGAAGAAGAATATGACACCATATTTTACTGTAAAATGGGGATCATCCCCTTTAGATATTTTTATTATGAAGCACCCTACAAAGGGGTTTATTGTATTCAAAAGCAATTCATTTTATAATACAATGCTTCATTTTTAGTGCAATGGTGTGAATGTTTTATGTATACATAATGGTGATCATGGTGGGACCCCCAAAGGGTTCTACATTAGATCTAACTTATTATATTTAATTTATTGATTTGCGTAATCTTGTTTACTGTTGACAATTCTGTCACATTGCACAAGGGGTAAAAAAGAGATCAAATTTTGTACAGTGTTTTGTAAAGTTTTCCTTGTTGTTTTTATTTCGAAAAGTTGCAGCAATTTTGGCTTTCAATGCCATCCCTTTGTATATAAAATATAAAAGAAAGAGCTTCGCCGAAGGAAAATGAGAAGAGCTTCGCACCCGAAGCATTTCCAGCATTGCTTCGGGTAAAGTCTTTGCGAAGTAGTATTGCCGAAGAAGAATACAAGGGTAGCGATAAAAAGAACTTTGGGCCCGAAGCGCTTCGAGTATTTACTTCGGGAAAAAGTTGAGCGAAGCGGCATTCAAAGCAACAACTTCGCCGAAGAAGGAAGGTCCAGACCACGGTCAAAATTGGCTAAGGCAAGAAAATTACTTCGGGCCCGAAGCATTTCTAGCAGCTACTTCGAGCGAGATTTCTACGAAGCGGTGTTGCCGAAGTAAAATACAAAGGAAGGAGAATGAAACTACTTCGCACCCGAAGCATTTTCAGCAAATACTTCAGCCAAAAAACCAGCGAAGCGGGATTCAAAAGAGCATTGGAAATACTTCACCAAAAGGTTGCCGAAGCACCCACTTCGGGCCCCTCCATCAGCGAATCATTTTTACTTCGTCGAAAGTTGTTTTGAAGCATTTGCTTCGGCTAGCTTTCGTGCAAAGTACTTCTACCCGAAGTGACGGAGGTCGTGGAGAATGCAACATATTTTGAAGACAATTGCTTCGGCCGAAACCTTCCCGAACCACAGTTTTGAAAGAGGATCGCAGCGAAGCATTTCTCCAAGGCATCAGCGAAGCAATTTTGTCAGCGAAGCGGCGAAGACGAAAAGGCCCATTTTGTGAAGCAAATATGCTTCGACACTTATCACCCCTGAAGCAGTTTTGCGAAGCTCATTTTTGCGAAGTACAAACCAAGGAGGAGTTATTGCTTTGGCTCAGAACCATTGCGAAGCGAAGTTGTGAACAAAGACTTAGCGAAGCGCTTCAAGGGCACGCATTCCAAGCTGGGTATTTTCTCGAGGTGATCAAGTGCCTCATAAATGCAATTTTTCATGCCCGGTAAGCTCGCTGCTCATTTTTGGCAATCAAAAATGAAGTATCAGGCCATGATGAAGAGCCCGACGAGCATGGTGGCCACTCGAGCACCGCACCCGAAGACCAAGGACGTCTAGACGGCTCATCAATGCATCTTTCCATGGTTGACCCGATCACAGTTGCCAGTTTTGGTAACAGATTTGAGAGCTCGATCACAAGAGCCTCGGGAAGATGAATTCTCAGGGCTCGAGGGCGTACTTCTCTTTGCTATGTAATTATGACTCAGAGGGTCGGGTCCTCTATAAAAACCCAGGCATTGTAATGGAAAGGGTGGGGGGAACTATCTGCTAGAAAGCGACTGTAATTTGATGTCCTGCGATTAATACTAAAGAGCTTTGGGCTCAATTTCTCTCTTTTATGCTGCCTTCTGTGTTTGATTCTTTTGTCTATCTTCATTTGCATACTGAGACTCTGAATCCTGAATCCGGTGTGCGATTGGGGGCTGTACCTTGAAACTCGCCTGAAGGATACATAGGGGAGGGAAACACTGTATTGGTTTTCTTTTATGCTGCCTGGTGGGTCATGGTTTCTGTTACATTCCCTTATCCTAATCGTCTTTACTATGAACCCTGAATTTCGATGAAAGGGAGAAGGAGAATCCCTGTGAGCTCACCCAGAGGATACATAGGAAAGTTAATGTAGTGTTTCTTTCATTTATTCTTGGTGTTCCTTGCTGCTATTCAAGTTGCTAGTTAGTGATCGTGCTTCCTGTTCTCTCCCACTTTAAACTACCGATTTCTCTAACCCTTACTCTTTTTATCTCTTTCCTGCACCCTTATCTCAAAACACCCAAGTAGTTTAGCATAGGAGCCGGCCTTTCTCCAAAGATTGGCATGAGGGGCATCTCTTCCCTTCAGCCTTTCAATGTTGGTCCAGGTCTAGGGCGCATACACTCACCCAAAATCCTTTCCTAGGCAGATTTGATGACCAACAGTTTTTGGCACGCCCGGTGGGACCAAGGTCCCATATTTTAAGCGCAAATCTCAAACCCATCTTCACCGGGGCCAATAGTTCTAACAAGTTCCCGGTGTGACCCGGTCAGTCTCACCTGACTAGTGGTAGTGAGAACCGATGCTCTCATTACCGAAAGACTCTTAGCATCTGGCGACTCTATTTACCCGAGAATATTTAAGTCGTAAAGACCGGTACCAAAAGTTTGTGCCTTCATGCAAACAAGATGGAGAGTTAAGAATAGAGGAGAGGAAACCGAGTTCTTTGAGCTAGATATTGATGCCTTTGGGGAGCGATCAAGGTTGGTCACCCCCAATTCACTATTACGAGGAACGTCCTCACAAGAGGTTGTTGTTGATGAACAAGACCTAACTTCTGATAGCACAACATCTCGTTTTCCTCCCAATCCTCCCAACTCATCGAAGCATCCTAGTGCCTCTATTCCTATTAGTCGTCCTATTAGCAATCAAGGGGGAGCTTCGAGGATCCCTGTTTCTCAAAATCTAGGAGCAAGTATGGCACAACAATAACAACAACAACAACAAATGCAGCAGCAACCGCCACCTAGGTGGTTCTCGACATGGGATTCCTTGTCACCACTAAATTTAGTGGGACAAGGACAAGTTATGCCTGCTACTATAAAAAATATCCCAACATTCGATGGAACTGGGAAAACCGCTCTAGAGCACATCCAGGACATAATCTCTCTGGCGGCAATCCATGATATCACAGAAGAGCAAGTTATGGTGAAGCTTCTAGTCCTTTCCCTTAGAGGAAAACTCCTCTACTGGTATAGATCTTTACCCCCGGGTACTATTACGAGATGGGACCAGTTAGCCGGGCAGTTGATGGGAAATTTCAATGAGTCCTCCGATCCTACCTCTCTCCTGCATCAGTTCACTTCAATCCAGAGACATCCACAAGAAGAGATCATAGACTTCAATGTTAGGTTCGCTCGAACCTGGCAGAGAGTACCAGTTGGACTTCGGCCAACCGACGAAGCTGCAACATATTATTTCCTTCGGGATTTCAACCCTGATATCAGTATCATGGTAAGGTATTCTAACATCAACACTTTTCCCAAATTATATGGGTTGGCCAAGAAGGCAAAAATGGATTTGATAGCTATGGGTAAGCTTCCCCAGAGAATGTCGATGCCAATACTTCCCGAGTTTCCTCAATCCCAATATGCAAGCGCAACCGCTTCGCAGATCTCTACAACCCCTGCACTCCCGATCTCACCTTGGAACCCGAATCCTATTGTGTCTCAAATCATCGCTCCACAAATTCATTTTCCCACATTTTCAACTCCGTAGCCCACTGTCACTTCGGCATTCCCTGTACTGCCAGCACCATTTCAACCCCCTACCTTGCCCCCAATATCGACGATGGCTTCATTGCCACTCGTCTCAAAAGCCGATGATATGCAAGCTAAAATCCTACAAGAGATGCAGTCTTTGAACTCCATAGTTCAGACATTGTCCAACGACATGACCATTGTGAAGAAGAAGCAAGCGCAACAAGAATTTCTACCAAGAAGGTCTTATCCTACACCTGTGCTTACCAAAGATCAAGCAGTCCAACAAGGGAAGGCTTCGACAAGAAATGCTGTGATTGATGAAGCTCCGAGCACTTTCGATTATGTATATTGGTGCTCTACGTGCAATGATCCACATGAAGAGAATACCTCCATGCTGCACCAACACTATGTACAAACGCTGGTGAGCAGTAGTCACGGGGGTCAAGTCAATGTCATCATGCAAACGAGTCAAAACCTGGCGATTGGCGAAGAAGAGCCGATCGCAGTGCTTACCCGAGGAGGAAAGAAGGCAATAGAAGTGGATGCTACTCAGATGGCTCCCTTAAAAGTGCATGCTCGACCCAAAAAGGGACAATCATCTTCTTTGACCCCGAACGAAGTTCCTCCTCCTACACCAATTAAAGAAAAAGCTCAAAAGGCCTCTGCCGAACCACCTCAGGCAGAAACTAAAGAGCAAGCTAAGGAAAAGCTCAAGTTTCCTTCACTGACTAAGCGGCAAAGAGTTGAAGCTATAGAGCAATATCGCACTAGATATGAGCCAAGAAAGGAACCCGAAGTGCTCAAGTCCCTGGCGTACAACATTGTAGAGGAGTTAAAGAAGATTCCAGCCAAAATTAGCTTGTACGATGCACTGCAACTACCTGGACAGGTAGACCTACTGCAAGAATCATTGAAGACAATTAAAGCAAAAAAGGCAGCACCACTTGCTCTTGTGCAGACCCTATCCACATCCATTACGGGGAAGAATAGACCACCTCCATTCTACCTGTCCCTACAAATGGAAGGGTATATTGTACATAACTGCATGATCGACTCTGGAGCCGCTACAATAGTCATGCCAAGAGCAGTCTACGAAGAAATAGGGATGGAATATACGCGAAGTAGCCAAGGTGTACTCTAGTTGGATGGAACCCTAGTGAAGACTATAGGGGTGATCAAGGACATTCCTATCCGACTACATAAGATGCCTCAGATCACGGTCATACAAGAGGTAGTGGTAGTCGACTTGGAACCATATTTCAGTATGTGCTTATCAAGAGAATTCATGGCAAAGCTGGGTGGATATCTATCTATGGATTACTCTCATCTGGAGATTCCATTCAAAGGAAAGAAGGTGAAGATCTATAATGAAAAGCCTTCTTCCTTTCTTGTGCAGAAGATGTCCGAGGAAGAAAGCAGCGATCCAGTGAATGCAATAGTGGAGGAAATAGAGCAGGTAGACCTGGTCGAGGAATCTCTTGCACAACTAAGTTATGAAGATGAGTTCTCATTGGCAGACTTTAACGCCATGGTGGAGACCGAGATAGGATGTTATGCGATCACCAAGCCTAAAAAACATACACAACCAGAGAATAGAACAAGTGCTCAAGAAGGACTATGGAAGTTGTTCTTCGATGGTGCCCGATGTAAAAATGGCACTGGGGTAGGAATCCTTCTAGTCTCACCATCCGGAGAGCAAAAGGAGTATTGCTACCGGTTGCTATGGAGCTGCACCAACAATGCAACAGAATATGAAGCATTATGCCTAGGACTCAAGAAGGCTAACAAGTTAGGCATAAAGCAACTCCAAATCTTCGAGGATTCCGAACTGGTTTGCAACCAAGTCACAAATAAGTGTACTTCAAAGAAGCATTATCTAAAGTCATACCGCAATAGGGTATGGGACTTGTTTGACTAGTTCGAATCTCTCAATCTGCAGTCTATTCCAAGAGAAAAGAACCGACATGCCGATGTTTTGGCATCCATCGCAGCCAAGTACTCTCCAGCAGAAGACATGGTGCACAAGCCCAAAGCTGTGAGAATGATCTACAGACCCTCTGTCCCAGACAAAGATCTGCATTGGCAAGTCTTTGACAATGACGAGCAGATTGTAAATTTCATGATCCAAGAAGCCGCCACAGTCGAAGACAGAAGCTCTGATGAGGAAGAATATGAAGGGCTGGTTCAATTAAAGAATAACCACGTTCCCAAAGGACTGATCACTCTTGAAAGCCTCTTTGATCAGAATGATCGAGCACTTTCTCACATGATTAAGGTCAATGAAAAGCAGTATCGAGATTTAGAGCTTGAACCTAGAAAGGCAATAAAAGTTGGAACCGATTGCACTTCAGAAGAGATAGAACAGATCCAGACACTGTGCAAGAAGTATCCCGACATAATTGCTTGGTCTTATCAAGACCTCAGGGGGTACAATCGGTAGCTGGTTCAACACACAATCGAATTACAGGAGGGGGTCAAACCCTTTCGACAAAAGCAAAGGCCGGTTAATCCTAAGATCGAGGTCCTAATGAAGGCCGAACTCCTGAAGATGCTCGAGGCGAAGATCATTTATCCCATCAAGCACTCTTCATGGGTAGCGAACCTGGTCCCAGTCAAAAAAAACGGAGATATACGATTATGCGTGGACTTTCGCAACCTGAACCAGGCTTCTCTCAAGGATCACTATCCTCTTTCGCAAATCGATCAGATCTTGCACTCGGTGGCTAGGGCTCAATGCTTCCCCTTGCTCGATGGTTTCTTAGGGTACAATCAGATCTGGGTTAGGGATGAAGATCAGCATAAAACAACATTCACTACTAAGTGGGGGACATTTTCTTACCAACGAATGCCATTTGGCCTTTCGAATGCTGGTGCCACTTTCCAAAGGGCTATGGATCTAGCTTTTGGTGAACTCCTGAATAAGGTAATCATCATCTATCTAGATGACATGACCGTTTTCTCCCGAAGAAGGGAGGATCATCCCATACATCTACAACAAATTTTTGAAAAATGTCGAGAGTTTGGCATCTCAATCAATCCAAAGAAGTCCATATTCGCAGTCAGCAAAGGAAAGTTGTTGGGACATGCGATATCAAAAAAGGGCCTCACTATAGATCCCGACAGAGCCGAGGCTCTGACAAAACTCCCACTCCCAACGGTAAACAAGATACAAGAATTTGACATTGAGATCAAGCCCACCAAACTGGTTCACGATCATACATTGTGTCAAGAATTGGCAAAAAGCGCAACGATCGAAGATACAAAATCTCAGTGGGATGACTTGTCAGTTGAAGGATGCTTCGCGAACCAGGAGGAGGACGAGAAATATTGGGTTAGTGAGATAATTGGCTACTTCAACACCGGTAGATGTCCTTTGCATCTAAATGCATCGCAGTGAAGACATTTCAGGATGCGGTCCTCCCGATACACTCTATGCCCCGAAGGCCTATTTTTTAGGAACATTGATGGTGTCCTCAAATGCATCAAAGATGATGATAAAAGAAAAGTTCTAGGAGAGTTCCATTCAAGACTATCTGGAGGTCACTTCGTAGGGAGAACAACGACACTAAAGATCATCAAGGCGGGTTATTATTGGCCCACACTCTTTGCCGATGCCTTCGTAGTTTGTCGCAGATGCAAGCAGTGTCAGAAGTTCACCGGCCAAAGTAGAAATGCTTCGATGCCTCTTCAACCGATACAAGTAGAGACGCCCTTCCAACAATGGGGGCTAGATTTCATAGGGGTCATATCGTTGAACTCTTTCACTAGGCATAAATTCATCTTGACTACGACTGATTACTTCACCAGGTGGGCCAAAGCGATTCCTACGAAGCATGTAGATCAAGAGACTGTAATCACCTTCCTAGAAGGATTGATCACCAGGTTCGACATCCCCGAAGCGATCATCATGGACAATGGGCCTGGCTTCACAGGTGCCAAAATCAATGAATTCCTCTACAGATATGGGGTATATCATAAAGTATCCTCCAATTACTATCCACAGGGCAACGACTTGGTAGAATCCACCAACAAGACTCTATTGAGGGTGCTTAGAAAACTCATAGAGACAAACAAAAGGACTTGGCACCTTCTTCTGGATCGGGCCTTGTGGGCCGATCGAATTTCCATCAAGAAGTCAATCAAGACTTCGCCTTATGCCCTAGTCTATGGCAAGGAGGCCATCTTACCCACCCATGTGGAAATCCCTACACTACAGCTGTTAGAAGAAGAAGATGGAGTTAGGCCGATGGAAAATAGATTAGCTCAGCTGTTGTAGTTAGAGGAAGATCACGAAGAAGCCTACCAGAGCTTCGCTAAGCATGCTCAGATCATCCGAGACTGGTTCAAAAGGAAATCATCCGATCACACGTTCAAAGTGGGAGATCTGGTATGGAAATGGGATTCCTGGAAAGCCAAGCCTGGAAATCATGACAAGCTGGATGCCTTCTGGGATGGGCCCTTCGAAATTGTGAAGGTGAACTCGGCCAATTATTTCATCCTAAAAGATGAAGATGGCCAGGTTTTGCCAATCTCTGTCAATGGTCTTCATCTAAAGACTTTTCATCGCTGAGGTAAATTCCTTTTTTAAAAAAAAAAAAATGTGTGTATATGTGCTTTTGTATATATCTATTTTCATTTGTGTATATACGTCCTGATTCAAGATGCAAAAAACCAAGAACTACACTCCAAAATCTCCTTCGGGGATTTTTGATGTGAAGTAGTAGTTGCAAGGAGGTTCGCAGTGAAGCACTTTATCCTCAAAAGGGCCGAACCAAAATTCAAACAAAGGCAAAAAAAAAGCTTCGCACCCAAAGTATTTTCGGCAGCTACTTCGGACAAGATTTTTGCGAAGTAGATTTTAAAAGAGCTCTAGCGAAGCAGTTTTTGAAGCAAAGCGGAAGCACGGCAAAAGAAAAGTACTTCGGGCCCGAAGCGTCAAAAGGCTATCCGAACCAAAGGTTCACCGTGAAGCATTTTCAACATTGATTTCAACTTCGTCGAACCAACAACGCGCGAGGTGGAGAATTTAAAACGTGCCTCGAAGAACGTACAATCAACAACCGTGAAAAGTGTTCGAAGCAGGTGAATTTAAGGCAAAAGTGGTGGGGTGCATCCCGAGGCAATTTGGTTAGAAAGAAAAAGCACGCGCTCAGGTACGAGGTGGCAGCAGGTTGCTTCTCCAACACAAAGTGTAATCATCAAAGCATGTGGCCCTGCGTACCACGTCGATGCAGAACCAATTAAAGGATACGGTAACCTCCTTCGTCCGAGGTGTAAATTTAATTTTAGTAGGTGCCATAAATTCAGGTGGTTGCCTTTTTAGGTTATAAAATGTGAAGTCTTAGCAAGAAGGAGGTTATTCATCCATCAGTGAGAGCCTTCAATTACTCTGCAATTCTCCTGCCCTTTGCATCTAAGACTTTCACATCAAGCCTCTGTATCAAGGACTCGACCACCATCATGGGAAAAAAGAATTCCAAAGAAAAAGGAAAAGAGCCCGAAGTTGCAGGCCTTGAAAAAATGAAGAAGGGCAAAGAGGAGAAAAAGCAAACTCCAAAGAAGCTAAGTCTCACCCCTCACCCCAAAAAGCAGCCAATAGAGGAAGGGGATGATTCAGAGGAGGAACAACTTGTAGAACCACCAATTGATGGGTGGGAAAAGATTAGAGATACACAACTCTCTAAGGGTGTGTCCGACCTCCGACGCACCATAGAGTTTATGACAAGCAGACTCACCCCAGAAAATAAGAGAGCTACTGCATATTACTCTCAAATTTACTGGTTTTTAACCCCACCTACTCACCATTGTCCTGAGCTAATCTATGCTATCATGCAAAATTACCAGCCTGCATCCAGGCAAGTGTTGGACGCTTCGGGCCACAAATTGTTTTCCATCCTAAAGGAAGATGTACAAGCAACCTTCGTGCCACAGCAAGGTCCACCCAAGGGCTATTCTGTTCGCAATGTTATCTTAAGTGAACAAATGGAGAGGTTCACCTCTAACAGTTATATATTGAAATTCGTATGCAAGAATATCAAAGGCGGGCTACCTTCGAATAAGCTACCCCAGATGCCCTTACCCTTGGTGACATTCAAAAGCATCGATATTTTCTCCATCATTGCATGGGTGGCAGGCCTTTCAATAGATGCTTCGATGCAACCCTGGCAGGTGTCTTTGGCCAAATGTATTTCGAGAGGGGAATTCTATGCCCCAGATGCTTCAAGACCAAACACCAACCCGGTCTTCTTCGACTGGGCGGAATGGGTGGCCCGAACCTTGCATACGAGGCTCACCAGCATGAAGAATTCGGCAACAGGCCAATACTTTGCACCCTGCTCCTTCCTTGTCTGGTTGTTTTTCTACCAGGTCCATAAGCGATTCCCCCATATCGCCATTACTCCAAGCAGTGAGGATGGAAATCCTCTACCAGTGTACCGGTGGACTCCCCTCCTATTGAGGACAGAGTCCTATTATTATTTTAACCAACAATTTTTGGGACCCACTATGCATTTGTTGAGGGGTTCTTGTCCTCGGGTCCCCCTCAGTTTGAGAGATAGAGTGGTACAAGAAAAAAGAGGAGATGTTTTCCAATTGACATAGGGCCTGGTGATTTGCCTGTTTGGTTTCATAGGGAAGCCCTTCTTGTTACCAGTCTACCCCTCTGAATATCAGTTCACATTGGAAGTCGCTCGACAGAGCGACTCTACAAATGCAGTATACGGTCACGACCGAAAATGGGCACATACCTATGATTTCCCCTTCAGGATGGGTGTAATCAAAGTCTTTGCCCTAAAACAGAACGTTTTCCTGGAGGAAAAGCTTGCCGATTTTGGCCTACTCCAGATTCCTCAACAATGGCTCTATGACCCCTTGGGAGTAATGAGGGATCATTTAAAATTCAAGAACTTCCACATCTGCCCTCACCTCAAAATTGTGGAACAAAGGAATAACCCCAATGGGAAAGATCTGGAGTGGCATTTGGAAAGAATGAGGACATTGCCTCCATGGCATGAGTTCTACCCCATGGAGGTCGAGTTCGACCCTGATCAGTACCCCCTCCCGACTCCAAGCTCCACATTTTGGAGAAATGCAAAGGATGATTTAAAGGAGGAATTGAAGAATTGGAGCGAGGAAAAGCTTCGGGAGTGGTGGATAATGAGAGTCCATCGCCAAAAAGTGAACTCTTATGGACTCTTGGCATCAGATAAAGACTTCGTGATTCTTTATGACACCAATGTTGAAACCTGGAAGTCTATATCCTTTGCGGATTTTGTTCCCCCAGCTACCCCAGGATCAGGCAAAAGCCTAGGAGGAGCTGAAGATACCTCGAAAGAAGAGGTAGAGGCCTAAGCTACGCCAATAGCACTACCAATGGGACCATCGGAGAGCCATGACACAAGCACTGAAGAGGCAGAGCAACCATTGGAAAGGAAGAAAAGAAAAAGGTAGGAGCAAATTCAAGTGCCTCCGAGCCACCCAAAGTGACCTCGCATGAAACTTGCAAGTACTCCTACCGAACCACCTACATCAGGCCTGGTTGAAGCAAATGTCGAAGTTGTAGGGCCACCAAGTGCTGAGACTATCCCTGATATAGATGTCATTGATGTGGAGGAGCTCCTCCAACAAGGAGGCCCCGAAGTAGAAGTTGTGGAGGTTGGAAGTGTTGAGGCTCAAAAGGAACAAGAGCCAATCACCCAAGTTGTCACCATGGCCGCTCTGCCAGGAGGGCACGTAGGTATGCACTCTCTTCCTTTTGCATTGGTCTCTGACACGTCCACTGTGGTCCTGATTGAAGGTCCCCATCAATCTCTCCCTCCCCCACAAGGTCAATCACCCACTCAGGTATTGCCCATTGCCAGTCCAACCCTGCATAGCTCCACTCCACCCGAGTCATCTGACCAGGGCAAGCCTATTGAAACCACTTCACCCACCCACTCCATTGTTCCTTTAGTCCTAAGCCAAGGCGAAGGTAGTGTCCCAATGCCAAGCCCCGTAGCCCACTCTCCCATCACTCACAGTATAGTCCCGCTTGCCACTACGCCCATCTCTGAACCATCTGGGGAATCATTCCTCGTTAATTCTTTGTATTTGTTCACACCTTTGGTTGGAGATCCAACATTTTCTAAAATAGATTTGTCTCTAATAAAGGAATGCCCCTTAGCCGAGAAGCTACTCTTAGCTCGGAAAAACACAAAGAAAATGCTGAAGGAGGCAAGGAAGAAAAGAGGGCGATCTCTGGCCCAGGTTGAAAAATGTGCTGTCTTCGACTTGAAGGGCGAAAAGTTACATAAGGTTAAGAAAGTCCCTAAAGTTTAGAAGCCTTTGGATGAAATGACTCCAACTGACTATGAGTACCAGGAGAAGACCAAGGACCTGGAGCATTTGAATATAGATAACGAATCCGCATCCATGCATGTTGGGATCAAAACTTTCTGAGCGCATGCAAATATTGCCAATCAACGCAAGTTTGAAGCAGAGAGCGCCAACATCAAGTTGGAGGAAGAGCTGGCTAGGATCTGCTCCGAGCTAGAGGATTCACAGGAGCAGTGTAAGCTAATGAAGAAAGAAACACATGCCCTGAAATAGCAGATACTACAATTGCAGTCTTTGGCTGAGCACCAAGAAGAAAAATAGGCCAAAAATGAGCTAAAAGCCAAAGAGCTCGAAAGCAAGATCTTGCAAGCTCAGCAGCAATTGTTTGAAAAAGCAAACCTGGAGCTGTTCGATAAAGGTAGAATCAAGGAAATACGCTCACACCTACTCAAAGGTTTCAGATCGCGGGCCTCCAGTGCCCTGTCAACCCTGATCTATGTCACCGAAGCCCAGCATGCCATTGCTAAGAAAGGGCCAATAGTAGATGAAGTTATCCAAAAAATCAAGAGGCGACTCAAGCTGGCTTTTGAAGTCCAAAGCATTAGATATCAGGACCTGCAGGTTGCTGCTATGAGTCGAACGGCTAGGGATTGGTCTACTGCCCAAGCCACTGTTCGTGCCTTCTTCTCCAGGGTGAAGAAAGCGCAGAAGGTGAAAGACCTCCTAGATACATTTGAGCAGGAGCAACACACATCAATGGGTTACTTTGAGGACCTTTCTTCCTTGGGCTTCCCTAGTTTCATAGACGATGATGGGAACCTCCTCACCCGGGAGGAACTCAAGCCGGCGTGGATTCATTTTGAAAGTGACGTCTCTGAAATAGACGAGTGGGAAGAACCGGTCATAGAAGGACAGGTCACCGACTTCATCCTGAGACACTGCAAAATTGTGGCTTGCCTAAATGACCTAAGTGTAAGAATCAAGCATGCCGACATTGGGCAGATTGATCGATTCCATGTTTTGGTCAAGGCACTCGAAGACCAAGAACCATTTCAAAAGGGGGTTTGGGCTCACGTCCATCGAACCATGAGAAAAATCCATGATCGTCTTATCCCATCACCGTAGCAGGAGGCTGCGCCAGCAGAGGAAGGAGCAGAAGAGGAAGAAGAAGGGGCAGAAGAAGAAGAAGGAGCAGAAGAAGAAGGAGAACCAACTGCGGAGGTGCTCCTAGAGGGAGAAGGTGGAGAAGGATCTAAAGATGACTCTGGCCCAATGGATCAAAGCTAAGGGTTCTCCCACCGAGACGAGCTCGTTGCCCCGCGAGCCACCAAGAATGTTGACAATTCTGTCACACATTGCACAAGGGGTAAAAAAGAGATCAAATTTTGTACAGTGTTTTGTAAAGTTTTCCTTGTTTTTATTTCGAAAAGTTGCAGCAATTTTGGCTTTCAATGCCATCCCTTTGTATATAAAATATAAAAGAAAGAGCTTCGCCGAAGGAAAATGAGAAGAGCTTCGCACCCGAAGCATTTCCAGCATTGCTTCGGGTAAAGTCTTTGCGAAGTAGTATTGCCAAAGAAGAATACAAGGGTAGCGATAAAAAGAACTTTGAGCCCGAAGCGCTTCGAGTATTTACTTCGGGCAAAAGTTGAGCGAAGCGGCATTCAAAGCAACAACTTCGCCGAAGAAGGAAGGTCCAAACTACGGTCCAAATTGGCTAAGGCAAGAAAATTACTTCGGGCCCGAAGCATTTCTAGCAGCTACTTCGGGCGAGATTTCTGTGAAGCGGTGTTGCCGAAGTAAAATACAAAGGAAGGAGAATGAAACTACTTCGCACCCAAAGCATTTTTAGCAAATACTTTGGCCAGAAAACTAGCGAAGTGGGATTCAAAAGAGCATTGGAAATACTTCGCCAAAAGGTTGCCGAAGCACCCACTTCGGGCCCCTCCATTAGCGAATCATTTTTACTTCATCGAAAGTTGTTCCGAAGCATTTGCTTCGGCTAGCTTTCATGCGAAGTACTTCTACCCGAAGTGACGGAGGTCGTGGAGAATGCAACATCTTTTGAAGACAATTGCTTCGGCCGAAACCTTCCCGAACCATAGTTTTGAAAGAGGATCGCAGTGAAGCATTTCTCCAAGGCATCAGCGAAGTGATTTTGTCAGCGAAGCGGCGAAGACGAAAAGGCCCATTTTGCGAAGCAAATATGCTTCGGCACTTATCACCCCCGAAGCAGTTTTGTGAAGCTCATTTTTGTGAAGTACAAACCAAGGAGGAGTTATTGCTTCGGCTCAGAACCATTGCGAAGCGAAGTTGTGAACAAAGACTTAGCGAAGCGCTTCAAGGGCACGCGTTCCAAGCTGGGTATTTTCTCGAGGCGATCAAGTGCCTCATAAATACAAATTTTCGTGCCCGATAAGCTCGTTGCTCATTTTTGGCAATCAAAAATGAAGTATCAAGCCATGATGAAGAGCCCAACGAGCATGGCGGCCACTCGAGCACCACACCCAGAGACCAAGGATGTCCAGATGGCTCATCAATGCATCTTTCCATGGTTGACCCGGTCATAGTTGCCAATTTTGGTAACAAATTTGAGAGCTCGATCACAAGAGCCTCGGGGAGACGAATTCTCAGGGCTCAAGGGCGTACTTCTCTTTGCTATGTAATTATGACTTAGAGGGTCGGGTCCTCTATAAAAACCCAGGCATTGTAATGGAATGGGTGGGGGGAACTATCTACTAGAAAGCGGTTGTAATTTGATGTCCTGCGATTAATACTAAAGAGCTTTGGGCTCAATTTCTCTCTTTTATGCTGCCTTCTGTGTTTGATTCTTTTGTCTATCTTCATTTGCATACTGAGACTCTGAACCCTGAATTCGGTGTGCGATTGGGGGCTATACCCTGAAACTCGCCTGAAGGATACATAGGGGAGGAAAACACTGTATTGGTTTTCTTTTATGCTTCCTGGTGGGTCGTGGTTTTTGTTACATTCCCTTATCCTAATCGTCTTTACTCTGAACCCTGAATTTCGACGAAAGGGAGAAGGAGAATCCCTATGAGCTCGCCCAGAGGATACATAGGAAAGTTGATGTAGTGTTTCTTTCATTTATTCTTGGTGTTCCTTGCTGCTATTCAAGTTGCTAGTTAGTGATCGTGCTTCCTGTTCTCTCCCACTTTAAACTACCAATTTCTCTAACCCTTACTCTTTTTATCTCTTTCCTGCACCCTTATCTCAAAACACTCAAGTAGTTTAGCATAGGAGCTGGCCTTTCTCTAGAGATTGGTATGAGGGGCATCTCTTCCCTTCGGCCTTTCAATGTTGGTCTAGGTCTAGGGCGCATACACTCACCCAAAATCCTTTCCTAGGCAGATTTGATGACCAACAATTACAAGTTTTAGATCTCTATTGCAAGGAATTCTAGAGCTTTTTCGGGCTTGTTTTAAACTTGAGAAGACACAAATATGTTCCTAGGAGATCTGGGTAGACACTCTCTCAACCTGTAGTCCTAAGTATGCCCCTTCATGATTGATATCCTTAGTAGGTATGGCGCTTCATTTGGAAAGTTGGTAGAAGAAAAGCAAAAGTCTTCCACGTAAGTCTTATTTAAGACCCTAGTTCAAAATTTCCATTTTTGAAAGGGAAAGAAATAAATTTTTGCTTTTTCTATTTTTGTCTTCATTACAGGTTGTAGATCAAGTATTTTTAAATATTTTGTAGGCATTAATTTCTTTTGAATGTAAGTTGCATTTTAGGGTATATTTTTAATTCTTAGATAAAAAAAGAGTATAGTAGCTGCATATTTTTAATTTTTAGAGCATTTTAGGTTGCATTAAGGTTTTAGATTCACCCTGTTTTGGTTTTTGGTACATAGTTAGAGATGCAAATCTGTGTCTAGTTAATTCTAGATGCAGCTCTGTGCCTACGTAGGCAAGACTCTGTATTTGTGTAGATGTAGCCCTACACCTGTTTAATTCTAGACGTGCCTCTACATCTAAATTTGTGTTTCAAAAATAGTTTAGAAATCATTTGGAATTTGTTGGTTGCATTTGAGTGAGGGTTTGTTTTACGCTTTTTTTTTTGTTGTGTTTTTTATAGGCAACAAAATGGAATTGCATAGTAGATATTCATCCTAGGATAATTTTACATTCTATTTTTACAAAAATCTTAGAAAATAAAAATGAAACAACACACACTTTGCACGTCTCAAATATTATGTACCTCTATAGGACATATATAAGGAAAACCTCTACTAAACAAGTTGGATTTCATCACCAACCATCAAAGAGCCCTATTCTAGCCATAACTAGTTTGATAGTCACTTGGACTTCATTACCAAGGGGTTGGTTGCTCTTAATAATAGCTCAAGGTGATAATTATGTTAAATGCCCTTTTACTACAAGGCTAAATAATTAGTATATTGTAGTTGTAATTCTTGTTCGAGCATGTTCGAGTATGAAGCAAACTCCCAATTGGGCTAGTAGTAGGACTTAGACAATGCAACCTATTTCAGGAGGTATTTTTGATCCCTTAGGTTACAACCATCACAAATACTCCACCTAGGAAGCTATATCATCTGTTCATGATTCATCCTTCGTTAGAGGGGTGGGTTTGAAATTATCTTTGTAGATTCATTTCATCACTCATCTTGCATAGATTTTAGGTATAGGATTTGCACAAAAAACACAAAAAACTTACAAAAAGAGGAAAAAGAAAAAAATCTAAATAGAGAATTGCAAAAATTGAAAATTCTTGATTGTTAGGTATAATTGTTTTTTTGGTTTATAGTGTATATTTCACACATTCACACACATATATTGCACACTAACATTCCCTTATATTATGATATTGAACTGAAATCAAGCTAGATCTATGAGCCAATTGCCCAAAATTCTGTCATCTCCATCCATGGAGCACTTTGCTCAAATTTCCCATCCCTCAGCCACTTCTATGGCTAGCCAAGCTGATGTGTCACAGACTATGTATCCTAAATTATCCATTGGACCCTCTCCCAACATTCATCTCAAATTTAGACATGATGTAGAGGACGATTCATAATTCTATTCCTGATACCCCTCGTACTGAACAATCCACACCTTTCGATAACCACACCACTTACATCAATATTGATGCCCTTAGAGCTTATTTAAGCTTAGCTTTCCCATATTTTACACCCTCACTATTCCACCTCGATCTGTTCTTACCTTTTAGCAAGAACCCGCCCATGCATACCCTAACAACACTAACCATATTTTCATTAATTCCCTATTCAAAACCACACCCCTAAATCAAAATCTACCATCATAATTCAATTCATACATTTCAATTCCATCCACTAAAAACACCATTTACTTCAACCTGCTTTATGAGATACAAAAAAGTGGTGCTTCACAAGTGCCAACCTTCATTCCACCTACATAATTTGGATTCATAAATACTATCCACCACACCACTCCCCATTTTATTGTAATTCCTTTTGTAACTTATCCTCCACTAACCTTGAATAATGTTGTATCCACCCATAATATGCAATGTTCTGCCATACATGCAACCATGTAACCCCAATCTAGGATTGACATACATTAAAAAATACAACATCTACAACAATTACTTACAGGTAATACCAATAAAGGTGTTCACCCCATGACACAAAATCAATCACAAGTGGTGAATTTCAATCATCAGTCCACTTCAAATCAAAACAACTTCTTCACCCAAGATTCATCCTAGGTGTCGAGACCACCTACCCTAATCATACCAACTCGTCCACTCCATAATACCTATGCCATATCAACAACTCAACATATCATCATCCCTCCATATCCATAGCATCAACAATAACAAGTCCAACATAACATCCACCAACATCAAATCCCAACTACTACACATCAAACTCAATCAAATTACATGCAAAAACCAAGTCAGGGATTCCAACCACCCTTGGAAGACCCTAAAATTTAATATTTGTAAAAACAAATTAACAACTTGGCCATGCAAACACTTGGAATGTTGTATCAAAAACCTACTCTATGATAGTTGGTCAATCAACCAATCCATCCTTTAATACCATCACCACATTATCTTGTAGATTTTATATTATCAAATTTTGACAAATTTAAAGGGAGTAAGGATCCTAGAGAGCACATAAGTGGGTTTATCCATGCATGTTTTAGAATACAAGAAAATGATCCCTTAATGCTTTGAACTTTCCCTATGATATTTGGAGGGGATGATTTAGACTAGTATAACCATCTACCACATCATAGCATCTATACTTTTGAGCATTTGGTAGACCAATTCCTAGAGAGTTTCTAGTATCAGAAAGAAAACTACTCTCACTGACTTAATCAACTTACGATAATTTGAAGATGAGTCGGTGTATGATTTTGGAAATATTTGGAGGGTGGTCATTACCAAGTTTCCATTCACCCTCCCTATGGCAGAGCTTACACGAATTTTCACTAGAAGTTGTTCAAAACCCATCACTTTGTTGCTACAATTGCAACAATATAGAACATTTGAGGAGGCACTTGCCCAAGCCCATGTAATTGAAGAAATAAAAGTTCAAGAAGGTGAAATAAAACCTAAAAATAAGGAATTAAAACACATAAATTTGAGGGGAAATAACCAAGGTCAGTTAAAAACTAGTCAAGTCAACCAAGTGGTCTTGAGTCAACCAATATAGCCAATTCAAGAACTTCAAGTCCAAATTCAACAACCCCTACAACAATAGAAACCGTCGCAACAACAGACCTATCAGGTAGTACTACCCCCACAATAGTTGAACACTCAGGCTCAAATAGTAGACAATCGTTAGCACAAGTAGTATACTCAACCAACTTGTAGTTATACCCCATTACCCGAACCATACTCATCAATTTTCCAAAGGTTTTATAAGGGATAATACATTATGCTACTTGAGATCAAGCTTGAGGATTCCAACAAGCCTCATGGCAAAAGATATAGAGAGTACCACTATTGTATATATCATCGATAAAAAGATCATGATATAAATAATTGTTATTCATTCAAGGATATTGTGCAAGACTTGCTTAAGAAGGGAACTCTCAAAATTGAAAACCCTTTAGCACAACAGAATCAAAACCTTGGTATTTATCAAACACCGCTACCTCATCACAAGACTCAATAACAACAAGGGCATCAACTACTACAATTCCACCTAATCGAGTAAACCATGTATACAATGCACAACAATAAGATTTTGTAGGTGTTATTCATGTAGTCACCCACAGGAAAAGAAACAAAAATAAAACACAATAATCAGGTGAACTAGCTCAAGTGGTACTCCCTAGTGTACCTCTACAACCTAATCAAACCAAACCACTTCCAATCATTCATATTTCAAGTCAACCACAAAAACCACTAATCATATTGAGGAGTCGGTTAATGCATAACCTCAAGTTGGTTTCGACCAAATTATCAATCTATGAGCTCATATAATAGTCTCTTCTACATCACAAGGAATTTATGGAAATCCTAAAGTCCATCAAAGTTCAAACCCAAGACCCCAATGTCTTTTCCAATTTTATGGGAATGTCCATACATGCATGGAACCTTCAATTTCACTTTACTATTTTGAAATAAATACTGTGCCATCAAAGTCACCAGATCCTCCATTACACATCATTTCTCACATTGATCAAAAGAATTTTAAAAGAGTGCTAATTTATATAGGCTTCTCTATCATTTTTATCTCCACTTTAGTACTACAACACATCAACTTACCATCATCCCATATCACAAAATCCACCTTCACCTTGAAAGCATTCAATGATGCTTTGTGTTCCATAGTAGAAACTGTAGTCCTACCTATGATAGTGGGGGTATACAATTCTAGGGTTTCATGTTCCATATTCTAGAGGATGCAATATCTTATAACATACTTCTTAGGCATCCCTAGATTAGGGAAATAAAAAGTTTTCCCTCAATGTTGCACCAATGTTTGAAATATATGCATGAGGGAAAGATTCATTGTCTACAAGCTAACACATAGCCTTTCAAGTATTGCAACTTTATTTCAAACCCATATGCATCATATATACCATCCACTCATTTTTCCATCACTCCCACCACTATCCCATAAGCCCCACATTGAAACACTTTATCAAAAGCATCCATTATATAAGCACTACCAATAACCAATCCAAATTAGGCTTCCACTTCAACATCCCATCACATTCTTTCCACATCTCACCCATCATCACAACATGCACCCTTCACATTTGGATAGGTCTAATCATTACACCAAACACCCCCACAAGAAGGAAAAGCCTCCACATCATCAATCATCAACCATCCTTCTTCATCCACACCGTCAAGTACCTCCCATCATCTCATCTTAGCCATAACCTTTAGCCATTAGTTGCTCTATTTAGTAATACTTATCTCCAACTCAACCTGTCAATGTTTAGGAGCCATTATGATATACATATTTTCCCCTGTAGGAGTCACAAGTCATCATGAAAGCCTCCATCTCATACCCCACTTCATTCAAATCTATTCCAACCCAAGTTGCAATTTATCTCACTAATCCCTACATTGCTGAGCATATAGTTGAGAGTGTCAAAATAAGCCCACCTACTATCAAGACTGTTAGAGATTATGTTCATCCATAAAACCCACCCTTAGTAATAGGTGTAGTTTATAATATGAGTTCAAATTCAAATAGAATTAAATTTATATATTGGGGGAGTCGATTCTTCATCCAATATACTCCCTCCTGATGAAACCAAAAAACAAGTTTGTGATAACATCGAATATTCATCTAACTCAAATTTCCCAATGAGATACTTTCGATGGGTTAATCGGTAGGGATATGGCTTAGGATGACATGAATAGGGCAGTTCTAACATTCTTGAGCCTCATTATCATGAACCGCATGACCTCTCTAGCCTAGGATTTAGACCATTATCATCTACTCTCCGTATCGAGAAGATATTTGAATAACTCATTGTATATTTTTAAGAAGATAGTACGGAAGGTGACGAGAGATCTCTGAAAATGAACACATACATCGCTATGGTAAACATTATTTTTGATGATGACTTTGAGGAAGATTTTGAGGACTAACATAATATCAATCATCTCTAATAGATCTGAAGAAGAGTCAGTTATAATTGCTCCCTTTATTGATGATGATGAGTTTTACCTTTGTATGTTTCCTATCTATCAACCCATAATTTATCTCCTTCTCCCATGTGAGTGACTCGATGCAATAGTTGGCCAACCCAATACACCTATTGACCCTCCAGATCCACCTTGACAACATCAACAAAATAATGATAATCCTTCAATTTTAACTTAACTATTCCCTTGATAGCAAGACAAGAAGATCCATCTACGTCGTAGACAATCCTTTTTTACCAAGTCACATGTTTTTTGTCGATTTGATGACACCCTCCACAATCCATAAAATATAGAAAAACCAATTCCTATTGAAATAAGCCTCATCGGTATGGATCAAATTCCATCACCCCCATCCATTTTTGAATTCATCCTTTCGAAGAATTTTTTTTTCTTGATTGGTTGAAAGGGTGTTGAAAGGTCCCTGAACCTTGTACAAGAGGTTTTTACATGTTTTCCAAGCCGACTGAGGAGGCCCAAGAGCTAAAGGTCAAAGAGAAAGCAAAACACCACCCGAGGGAAGGTGTTGTGATATCACAACCAGTTATGTTTTTGCGGCCCACAACATAGGGAAAAAGCAAGGAGGAAAGGATGTTGCGATATCGCGACATGTTGCACCGTTGCAGCCAAAAGAGGAAGAGATGTCATGAAATTGCGACAAGAAGCAGCATCACACCCAAAGGAGAGAAAGTGTCGCAAAATTGCGACATGATGCAAGGTTGCTGCCAAAAGAGAAGAAGTGTCATGATATCACGACAAGTTGCAAGGTTGGTGTCGGAAGAGAAGTGTCGTGATATCACGACATGTTGCAAAATCATGACCGAAGAGAAGAGATGTCGTGATATCGCGACATGGTGCAAAATCACGGTTGAGGAGAAAATGTGTCGCAATATCGTGACAAGATGCATCAAGGCAGCCGAAGAGAAAAAGTGTCGCGATATCGTGACAAACTGCATCATCGAGGCCAGAGAGGAAAGGTGTCATGAAATTGTGACATGTTGCAAAGTCTCGATCGAAGGGAGAAGGTGTCGCGATATCGCGACATGTTGCAAAATCACGGTCGAAGAGAAAAAGTGTTGCAATATCATGACATGTTGCAAAATAATGGCCGAAGAGAAAAGGTGTTGCGATATCGTGACATGATGCAGAATCACGACCGAAGAGAGAAAGTGTCACGATATCGCGATCGAGGAGAAAAAGTGTCACGATATCGCGACATGTTGGAAAATCACGGTCAAAGAGAAAAGGTGTTGCGATATCACGACATGATGCATAATTGCAACTGAAGATAGAAAGTGTCACAATATCGTGACATGTTGCAACATTGCGGCCAAGGAGAAAAAGTGTCGCGATATCGTGACAAGTTGCAACTTTGTGGCCAAAGAGAAAAAGTGACACGAAATCATGGCAAACTGCATCATTGAGGCCAAAGAGGAGAAGTATCGCAAAATTGTGACATGTTGCAAAAACTCAGCTGAAGGGAAAAAATGTCACAATATTGCGAAAAGTTGCAAAATCATGGCCGAAGAGAAAAGGTGTCGCGATATCATGACATGATGCAAACATGCGGCCAAAGAGAAAGAGTGTCGCGAAATCATGACATGATGCAGGATCACGTCCAAAGAGAAAAAGTGTCACGATATCGCGACATGTTGCAACATCGCGACCGAAGAGAAAAAGTGTCACGATATCGCAACAAGTTGCAAAATCATGGACGAAGAGAAAAAGTGTCATGAAATTGTGACATGCTACAACATCACGGCTGAGGCGAAAAGTGTCGTGATATCGCGACATGTTGCAAAATCACAGCCAAAGAGAAAAAGTGTCGCGATATCGCGACATGTTGCAAAATCATGGCCGAAGAGAAAAAGTGTCGCGATATCGCAACATGTTGCAAAATCGTGGCCGAAGAGAAAAAGTGTCGCGATATCGTGACAAGTTGCAAAATCGTGGCCGAAGAGAAAAAGTGTCACGATATCACGACAAGTTGAAACACCATGATCAAAGGAGAAAGAAATGTTGTGATATCGTGACAAGTTGCAACCTTGCGGCCATAGGGGAAAGAAATGTCACGATATCACGACATGTTGCATTTTTGCTGCCAAAGGTGAAAAGTTTCGCGATATCGTGACATGTTGTAATTCTACTACCAAAGGAGAAGGACGAAGGAATTTCACGAAAACGTGACCAGTTTCATGAGCAAACCAGACCAAACCCCTGCCAACCCCTCACATTGTGCAGACATTGCCACTTATAGAATCGTTCCTTAGGCCAATGGGAAAGGAGTCTCTCCAAACTTGAATGTCAGATTCGTCGAATCCCTTGTTAGCAAGCCAATCCACAACTTTGTTTCCTTCCTGGTATTGTTGCTTAATGACTAGTTTTGGGTAATTGCCAACTAGAGCCTTGCATTCTTGGAAAATTGAAGCAAGGGCCCAGGGAGGCATAGCAGTCCCATTGAGCCAGTTGATACATTGCAGCAAGTCTCCTTAGATGATAAGTTTTTTGATGGTCAAACCTTCCAAGAGAATCAAACTTTGGAGCAGAGCCCGTGCCTCTACCATATTGTTGGATTGAATTCCCAGGTTCTGGGCAAAGGCCAAAATTATTTCTCCTCTGTGATTTCTGAGAATTCCTCCTTCACCAGCCGCTCTAGGGTTGCTTTTGGCCGCACCATCGAAAT
This sequence comes from Wollemia nobilis, assembly GCA_028583015.1. Classification (NCBI taxonomy): domain Eukaryota; kingdom Viridiplantae; phylum Streptophyta; class Pinopsida; order Araucariales; family Araucariaceae; genus Wollemia; species Wollemia nobilis. Next base: position 6,204,708 of record JAQPPZ010002550.1, read on the forward strand.
TGAGCTTGTGCCACCCAGTAGGTGGTGAGACCCACTTGATGACAAACCTGTCTATAGAAGTATGGGGCATGGCAGGGAAGTTAGAAAGATTGAAGAATTTGGTTAGGTCTGATTCAAGGCTAGGAGGGGGGGTTTGGAAGACAAAACCAGAGAGGCATTCTCCACAGCAAGGGCCAAAATTTTGGCAAAGATAATCTTCTTATCAGTGGCTTGATTTTTGAAAATTCTGGCATTTCTCTCTAGCCATATGTGCCACAGGGAAATGTGGAGGCAAGCTTGCCACATGAATTTAAGTTGGGTGCTCTTGAAAGGCCTAGGCCATTGCTGAAAAAGGAGGGGAATGGAATGAGGGAGGGCTATGGAGATGTCGAAAGTGTTGAGAATATAGTTGAGAACTACTAGAGAGAAGGGACATTCCAAGAAAACATGCAAAGTTGACTCATAGGCATTTTTGCACAGGATGCACCAATTGGGAATGAGTAACCCTTTGATTATCAAGTTGTCAGTGGTGAGGATTCTGTTTTGGATGGCCAACCAACAAAATAATTTGACCTTGGGAATGATCTTGGGGACCCAAACCTGATTCGATAAGTCCCGACCATCAGTGGGAGGTTCTTGACTGTAGTAAGCTGATTTAACAATGAAATTTCTAGAATCTTCAAGGTTCCAGACCATGGAATCATCTTTGTGTGAGCTGGGGATGATGCAAGTACTCAACAAGTTTTGTAACCGCCTGAGTGCCTCGGTGATGTGCCTTGGCCCGTTAAGAGCCAGATGTTTCCATTCAGGTCTTGAGGTACTTGGGTTAATGAAGTGACACACCTTGTATCCAAAGGTGGCTTCAATAGCCGTCTTGAGCACTACAAGATGCAGATCTTGGCTGAGAGGTTTATCACGGATCCACGGGTCATCCCAAAAATGAATGATCATTCCAGTTCCTAGACACCACCTTAAGCCTTCCATGATGATATTCCTTGTTTTTGTGATGATCTTTCAAATAAATTATTACAAGTTTCTACTGTTTACATTTCTCTGTAGCCTTCACCTTCACTTTCAACCACCTCTTATTTTGTCTTTCATGTTAAAATGGAAGAGACTACACCATCAGATTTTGATGATGTCATTGATGACATTCACTTAATTTTGATGCCTCTTAAACTAGAAGAGGGTTCACACATGGTAATAAAAAATACTATAGATGTGAACCTAATCACAAATCCAGATAACCCACAAATTGTAAAACTTGCAGAAGGTTTATTTACCAAAGAGAAAGAGAATTTCATAGATATACTCACAAGAAAAAGGGTATCTTTCCATGGTTTTATAAAGACATGTATGGTATTGATCTAAATGTGGAAGTTCAAAACTTCACTTTGTGTCTTGACGCTAAGCTAGTTAAACAAAAATTAAGAAATTTACATCCTACCATAGCCCTTATGGTCAAATAAGAACTTAAAAAGTTATTAGACATGGGTTTCATTCAATCCATTGACCACCCTGAATGGATTTCAAATATAGTACCCATTCGCAAGTCTAATGGGGCGATTCATATTTGTACTAACTTTTGAGACCTCAATAAAGCGTGTCTTAAGGATGTATTTCCTTTACCAAACATCGACACTCTCATAGAGTCTACTATAGGCCATGAAATTCTTTATTTAATAGGTAATTTTTAGGATATAACCAAATTTGAATTAATCTTGATGACCAACACAAAACAACATTCACAACACCTTGGAGGACTTTCTACTACAAGGCAATACCATTTGGTACATACCAATGTGCAATGACATATATATTCCATGATATATGCGTAAAATCATTGAAGATTATGTAGATTATTTTCTAGTCAAATCTAAAATGCGTTGGGATCATATCGATGTATTGGATAAAGTTTTTGATCAACTTCTCGAGTATAATGTGAGGTTGAACCCTAAGAAATGCATTTTTGAAGTTACATTAGGTAAAATTCTAGGGTTCATTGTGTCTAAGCATGGCATCAAAGTGTACCCAAATAAGGTTAAGGCCATTATGGAAATGCTTCCCTCAAAAACCTTGAAGGATTTGCGTAGCTTACAAGGAAATATCTAATCAATCCATCACTTCATCGCATAAATATCAGACAAATGCAGGCCATTTAATCACTTGTTATAAAATGGGATCAAATTTTAATGGACTAAGGAATGTCAAAAGGTATTTTATGACATCCAAATATATTTAACCTCTCCACCGATACTAACACCACCTCACTCGGGGGTCCCTTTTTACATTTATATCTCAATAAAAAATTTTGTATTAGGAACAATGCTTGTATAGAAAAATGAAAGTAATTGAGAGCAAGTAGTTTACTATATTAGTCGAACATTGGTAATTTATGAAACTAGATACGCATTTGGAAAAACTATGTTTAGCACTGGTCTTTGCCAGTAAGAAACTTTGATATTATATGCTAAGTCACACCACTTATATCATAGCTCGAGAAAATCCTCTATGATATATAATGACTCACACATACAACAATACCTATACCATAAAATGGATAATGCTTTTAACAGAAGTTGACCTTGAATTTATTAGCTAAAATTCCATTAAAGGTCAAGTGATAGCCAATCAGCTCATGGAAACTCTACTTCCTAATGATCAACATTTATTTATTGAACTATCAGATGATTCAGTATTCAATATCACTACACAGGAGGAAGATGTTCTTCCTGAAGATGATGTTGATATCACTTTGTTCTTCTATGGTTCCAAGTGTAATAAAGGACAAGGTGTAGGAGTCATGTTTCATACACCACAAGGTATACCCATCCTTTTATTATTCAGACTCGACTTTCCATGCACAAACAATAATGTAGAATATGAAGCCCTAATCCTAGGACTTCAGGAAGCTATAGCTATGGGCATAAAGTGTATAAGAATATTTGGTGATTTCCAACTTGTTATTAATCAAGTGAAGGAATCATACCAATATAGAGAATTAATCTTAAAACTTTACAATGAAGCAGCAATAAAATTGTTAGCAAAATTAGATCGATATAAAATTGACAACTTACTTCATTTGACGAATAGATTTACATATGTGGTGGCCTTTCTAGGATCATTGATTCCAAAGAACACCATAGAGGAGGTCCAACTACTGCTTATCATGATAATATCTAAATATGCAATCTCACGAGCTAAATATAAGGATGAGAAAGATGTTTGTTTTATTCAAGTAGAGCCATATGAGCCTTAGCTTGATCAGGTAAAATAATTTCTCAAGTTTGGTATGCTCCCACCAGATTTATCATGAACTACCAAACAAAATTTCAAACAAAAGGTAGTTAATTTCACCCTCTTGGAGGATGCGTTGTATAGATGTGGTTATGATGGAGTTCTACTTCATTTTCTCGAGCCTGTAGAGGCACAACGAGCCACATATAAGGCACATGATGGTACTTGTGGTGGTCACTTTAGTGGAATTACCACCGCAAAGTACATATTGCACATGGGTTATTATTGGCCCACCATGGAAAGCGACTATTGCAATTATGTCAAGAAGTATCAAAAATATTAACAAGTAAATTTAACTCATGTACCATTACAAGAATTACAACCCAATCAAAGTCTATGACCCTTCTCACATTGGGTCCTTGATTTGATCAAAAAAATCTCACCTTCCTATTCGGGACAACACACATCTATCATTATTACCGCTGAATACTTCATAAAGTGGGGTGAGGCAATTCCCATAACCAGTACGATAGGACCTAAAATTGCAGAATTTATACTCAAACAAATCATTTATCATTTTGGAATTCTCTCAAAAATCATTTATAACAATGGAAATTCCTTTAAAAATAAGTATGTTCAAGAACTGTGTGAGAAATACAATATCCAACATAGTTTCTCAACTATTTACTCACAAGAAAATGGATAAGCTAAGGCAACCAATAAGACACTAGTATCCATTCTAAAGAAATTGGTTGAAGAAAATCATCGAGATTGGCATACTCAAATCCCCTTGGCATTATGGGCTTATCGAATGAGCATTCATATATCTATAGGGGTGAATCCATTCTCATTGGTCTATGGTGCCAAAGCAATCATTCCTCTCGAGCTTAAGATCCCTTCACTATGCATTTTATTACAAGAATTCATGGATGACAACACAACTAGACAAGCCCAACTAGAATAGCTAGTGTTTGAGAATCTAATTTTCCAAAGCTCTAATTCTTGTTGCAATAATAATATCATGAGTAGTAAGGATAGGGTTAAATTCTCATTAATACTTGACTCGAGTGGTTGAGGATCCAATTACCCAAAGATCTTATTCTATTTATAAAAACATAATAATAAGGGGGTTTCAAGTAGTAAGGATAGGGTTTCATTCTCATGACTTGATTTGAGTGGTTGAGAATCTGATTCCCAAAAACTTGAAGACCCTAATATTGGACTATGCTTATGAATGGTGACATGTCTCTCTTGAAGATATCTCTAAATGCACACAAGGACAAACTAGCTTCTTGGTTCTTTTCATGTCTGGTTTAATCTCACCTTACTCAAGATGGGTAAATTAATTCATTTGTACATAGTGGTTCTTGATTGGAATGAGTCAGTACCATGCTCATGATTAGTAAATAAACATCCATTGCACATACAATTGATATTTGAAAAATTTGAATCTATTTTTCTAGTTTATTTGAGATCATAGGATGTTTATGTCTCTGTAAAAAAATTATATAAAAATAATATTACACTCCATAACTTCATCGCATCATTACAAAAGTTTCATAATCTATTTCATGTCTTATCATTAGATGTTAGTGTCCCTGATTAAGAAACAATGATAAAATTGGTCAAGCAAGAGTCTAAATTTTTTATGAATGACCATTAAAAAATGATACCATTAGTTCATTTACATACATTTTTCATAATGCATTCATATCACCATATACATGTGCATCCATACATCACAAAAAAATATCACAACAAAAAATGATACATAAAAAAAGCCATATATATATGAATCATAAGTGCAAAGCATGCCTGAAGGTTGTATACAAAAGACCACTAAGACTCATATACAATTTCAAAAACTACAAAAGAAGTAGTAAGCGCTAGTAGCTAGCACCACTATGATCCCTAAGAGGTACAAAAGGAGGTCCATGGCCAGAACCCTATGAAAATGATGAATTAGGATGTTGGGGAGATCTAGACTAAGAACTATTATGCCTAGACTCACTCCACCTACTAGCACTATATACAAATGAAGAGGGCCGCACAAGAAATGAGATATGATGTTGAGCAAGGTGATCCTCAAGCAATTGAATGTAGCCATACTGTGCTCACAGATGCATCAAGTCCTATTTTTGTGAGCATCCCTCTCTACAAGATCAGTATAGAGAGCAGTAATCTAAACTCCATAACCACTTACACCTGAGGCACTACAAAGCCCCTCCACCTCACTTCACAACTGAGCTATATCAGCATATCGGTCCACTAAATTTGTATCCTGAGTCATAACAACCTATAGAAGATCATCACACTCCTCATCCATGCTATCTAATTTAGCCTAGAGCACAACCCAATCCCCCTAACTCCATGTTGAAGGCCTCTTTGGAACCTCTCTAATATCACCTTCACCCTTACCATCACCTCCAATCTCTGGAGGTTGATCTGCCTCAACTTATAACTACCTACCTCTGCCACTCGTTCGATGATACCTCTATCATCGAGGAATCTCCTCTATCTCAGTAGTAGTCTCCTCATCATTACCAGTAACCTCATACACCACCTAACTCGGTGCCCATGGAGGCTAAGAGATAAACCAAGTACCATAGACATCTATAGTATCAATGTCATCTATGTTTAGGATATCCATCTCAATATCATCCTTCAAATCCACCATCCAATCATTAGAATAGTGTAAGTATAGCTTTTTGATATAATATATATAGATAACCAGGGCATCAAGAACCCTCTATCATAGAACTAGATCAACTCTAGCTCATTATCATGTCGACCGACAACCCATCTAGCTTGTCTAGTCCTCTGTAGCTGCTATCCACACATACTCCATATAGCCTCTTGCCACAACTACCAACACACCTGATTAGGTTTCAACCTCACCCATAAATCCTTGCACTCCTCATCCATGTGATTAGGATGACTTGATCGTATCTCCTTGACTGCCCACCATCTAAGTGCATAGGGATGTGACCTATCCCAATTGTATGGTAAACCTACAAGAAAATCTATATTGAGGTGCTTCCAATACTATATCTAAAGAAGTAGACTACACCCCAATCCTTTTTGCCCATGTATATTTACCTCATACAACTCTATTTACATTTGAGCTAGTAAAGCAGGCACCCAAGCATACACCTGAGCCTCATCAATCATATCATACACAAACCTAATTAGGTTCTAAGGAAACTTGCATCCTATGCTATTTATTAATAGCATATTGACCACCATGAACATCACATAGGTTGGTAGCATATTCAACTCCTTCCTTGAGTACATCGTCAGATGCTTGATATCACTTATAATATCTACATCCTCCCAGGTGTTGCCATAAATACGACTAAGCTCATACCCCTTATTTCATCCAACCTAGATATGAAATCCCTCCATAGGTACATGAAAGATATGGTAGACATCCTCAAGTGTCAATATCATATTCCCTAGGGTTATGCATAAGGGGTTGGACTCAAAATGTACTTGTAAAAAAATGGCGAATCCTAATCAAAATCAAGGTGAATCATGGTGAATCCTAAGAAAATAAAATCAATCATCTTCATACCAAAATTTGGGGCATTTGAAGCCCTAAAAATTAAGGTCATATTTGGAAATAATTTTGACCTATTAGACCACCTTATAACCTCATAAAAATAGCACCATTGGATCAGGCTCAAAAAGAGCTTTCCAACGAGTACAAATATACCTATATTTTAACATATATTATGGTAAATTGACCCTAAAAACAAACTGGTCCTGAAAATTTTAGGTGAATGGGCCGACATCGAGGGTCCTCATATTCACCAATTTTTAATTTAAAAAATCCTAATATTCACCCAGTTTGCAAATATTCACCACTATGCATAAAGTACCCTTATTTGGATCCCATATCTTTGTTAAGTCAGAGAGGTACTCTCATCCGCCCTAACCACCTCAATCCATGCACAACCATCCAATCTCACTTTTCCTAGCCACTCCCAATCAGTTTTTATCAGCACCTTCTTCACCCCAGGTAGGATAGGTGAAAATATGTGTTGAGCCTCTAAAATATTCAACTACAACAAAAATAAAAATAAAAACACATTAGTATATCATACATGTGTCATCCATTTCATTTCATCCAATATATATATATATATATATATATATATATATATATATATATATATATATATTTGCCATCCCATAAATTCATCCAAAAACAAATTCACTATCCCATTCATTCATCCAAAAAAAAATTCACCATCCCATCCATTCATCCAAAAATAAAAATTCGCCATCCCATTCATCATATATAATTTTGTGATAACATGGATTGATTTGGGCGCTTGATTTTTGAATACAACTAAAAGTCGTAAAATACACAAAAACTTAAAAAACATCTCAAAACGATCCAAAATTTCACAAAATTATCAAATTAGCACATCACTGCATCAAAAACATCATCCCACATCATCATGTTTGAAATAAAATCAGTTTGATTCCTCAATTTTGGAATATGATAGCATTCAAGAAACTTTGCACAAAGCTAATCATACACCTTCTCCATGGGGACAAAAGGTAAAAATCTCTCAAATCAGTATGCACCATACCAATATTTGAGTATGAATGCAGTGACTGCAATCAAGTATACAAATAACCCCAAAATGATTCTAGTATCACACGCACACCACATTTTTTGGTCTGTATACCACATAAAATACTCATCACTTTGCCAAGAGCAAAATTTCAAAAATGCAGATTTTCCTCAAACTTGGGGCAACCAAATTGATCCTGATTTTCAAACATTTGCATCCATAAAATTGCACCCCTTTCATCATCCAAATTTGATCAATTAGCTTGTGGGTTTTATCTTTCACCCATTTTCAAATTGAGGGGATAAGCCAATCGATCATTCCATCTTCACACTGAGGCAAAAAAAAATCAATTTCTTCATCCAATAAAATCAGGTTTCTCTTATTTTTTACACCCCATTGTGTTCTACACAACATAAACCATATATATACATATAATGCATCCAACAACAAAAATTAATCGATAAAAAGTTTGTTTCAATGGTTAGATTTAATCCAAAGTACAATGCCATAGATCAAACATCCAACAATCAAATTTAATCAATGAAAAGTTTGTTTCAATGACCAGATTTAATGATACCACATTCAAACCCTAACCCTAACATTTTCAAAAGGGTTATTAAATACCATTCACTTTTGTGAATAGGGGTAATGTAGAATACAATATGGCACGAATGAACGAGATAAAATAAGGGAGATGAAACGAATGAACAAAATGAAATAGAAGGAGGCAAGAGAAAGATAATGCTACTGTTATGCTGCCAAATCATGATTCATGTATACAATAATATTTTCTATTTACATTGATCATTTAATTATACTAATTTTTTATAGGTGCTACTAAATCCTTTCTCTCTTTGCATGTGTGCAGGTTCAATATTTAAAAGCTCAAATCCATCATGGTGATCATGGAAAACCCACCTCCAACACTGATTATAGCATGAAGAAGAATATGACACCATATTTTACTGTAAAAGAGGGATCACCCCCTTTAGAAAATTTCATTGTGAATCACCCTACAAAGGGTTTTATTGTATTCAAAAGAAATTCATTTTATAATACAATGCTTCATTTTTAGTGCAATGGTGTGTATTTTTATGTATACAATTATATTTCTATCTCCTACTAGTCTTCTTTTGATATGCACTCTGGTTGGAGCTCAAGGATTTTTGAGGAAGTTTGATTGTTGACATTGGTACTAACTAGGATATTTGATGGTTTTATTTTTTATGCTCCTATGATAGTTGGTGCCTTCTTTGTTTTGGTTGCTCTGCTTACCTTTGACAAGCTCAGTTTTAGCTCCTCTTTGGGGATCTTATTACTTTTAGTTTGGTAATTTCTCTTTCCCTTTCTTTGATGGTTAAGTATATCACCGTTCCTACATTCAAAGTGAGCTTCTAGAACTAGATCCCTTTGGGAAGAACCCTCATTTGGTAGATAGTGAAGGGGGTTGAATTTGTATGGGGACGGGGAGTTGGGTGGATCAGACTTAAAGGGGATAAAGGCTTTGGGGAAAGTCTACATATTAGTATGAGGTCACTTTCTAATTCAAATGCAATTTGATAGGCAATGGGGAAATAATTTTTTTGAGTTTTGATCATTATGGTAATCTTTGGATGGAAAGCCCTAAGATAAAAATAAGTACCATACTTGAGGATGGTTTGATATCCTCCAGGATCCTTTGCGAAGTCTTGTGGAATTGGGCAATGAAGTCCTCCATTACCTCTTCAAAAGTTCACATGATATTAATCAATTAGTCTAGCAGTAATGCTCCTTTCTCCTCTTTGAACCGATCCATCAGTTGGGTAGCCAGTTGTTCATAATCCTTTATTGAATGTGTGGGTAGGGAGACATACAACTCCCATGCTTTTACTTTCAAATATACCACCAATAGCCTAAGGGATATATCTTGAACCATTATGTTGTGCACGATATAATGTATTGCCATATAGTGTAAGTATTGCAACGTGGTGATTTCATCTTTTCCAATGAATTTTGATAAGGAATTTAGAGCCTAGATGGGAACTAGATCTCAAGTATGAGGTTAGACCAAAGCAACTAAAAATATTTTTTTACATGTTAGAATCCTTCCATCCATATATTTGCTTGATTTGTTCATTTTTCTTTAATCAACTAGTGAATAGAGATTTCCACAAAGTCCTTAACTTTAGGATTTATCACTAATTTTGGTAGCCTAAGGATCAATAGGACCACTAGGTGAATATGCTTATTGCTCTTAGAGGAATATGGATCAATGTATTCATCAAAACCTTAATTTTATTCTCTTCTTAGTGGCTTATTTGGGTTCTTCTTTTGTACTAGAGTCACCAAGTGGGAGATGTTGCTGACTAGATAGAGGCTCCCATCGCAACCTCAGTCTAAGGATAATGACTTCTTATAGATTTTAATTTAGTAGTGAAGTTACTAGGTGAATATTTTGAGATCTTAAAAAATAGGATGATCATGGTCTTCATATAAACCATGATGTGACTTCTAAATTAGAGGAAACATTTTTTCTAGTTTGTGTCCCATTGGGCATGCCAGTTTGAACAAGTTTGAATGGTTAGGGGCCAAATGCAACCCCTATGCCCCTTGGGTACCATGACCCCTCATGGTTATGGTTTGATCCTTTTTCTCCTTGAGCAGGTACATATAGTGCCTTACACCTTACGAAGGGGGATGCTAGTCCTAGGAAGTTTTGGGAAGCATGGGATATGACCCCCACCAGACAACCTCCAAGGTTTTTTATCCAAGGATGACTCCCTGATTTGGATGTGATCTTCAATGCTAATGTTTTTTGGAGAATATTACATTATTTGGTACGTGCCAATGTACCACCTTGGTACATTATTATATTAGTTGTATGTATTATATTAGTGAGTGAGTTGATATTTCATGTAATGTAATAATATGCAGAAAATGCACAAGTATCATGTAATTATGTGTGCAAGTGTTATGAGTGTAAATGTGCACAAGTGTCCATTATGTAAGAGTGCACATGTGTCCTTATATTAGGAACACTCAAGTACAAGTGTCATGACCCTCTTTTGGTAGACTTTTCATTTTAACAGATTCATGTTTTGCTATGCTGTTTTGTGGACGAAATGATTGACTATTTCAATTTTGTTATGCAACACTTATTTCTTATGGAAAATGTGATATGAGAATATTGTTATGGGATGTATTATAATTCCATGCTTTATTATATGAAACATGTATTTAATGTGAGAATATGATGCTGCTAATGAAAGTGCACTTTTGCAGGAACAGGTCCTTTATGGTGGCAGAAAGAACTAACGACTAAGAAAAGGATACCTTGGGGAAATGACATGATGGGTTATTTGTTAGATTATTTGGGGAGACAAATTGGATAAATTCCCCTTTCATGAAGATGCATATCGTAAATTTCATAATAAAACATCAAGTTTTAGTTGAATTTCTTCTTGCATCATAATTTTTCCTTACGAAGTAGTTTTATTTGATAAAGGCATTATTGCAAAAGAAATGAATGCTAATTTCTTTAAGTATTTTCCTTTTCAAAATAGCATATAAAGAATTCATTCTAGTTGATAAAATTGCAATGAATGTCAAGGAAAGGAGTTTATGACTTATTAAAAGATAGAAGAAATGGATTTCCTTTATTATTATTATTTTTATAGAAAAGAACATATTGTACTTTGCATACATCAAAACTATATTGAAAAGGAATTTGATGATCGAATTGTTGTTGTGTACTATAGATAAATAGTTGTGAACTTTATAACTGGAAGAAAACTAAAATTTATAATTTCAAATTATGATCAAGAATGAATTTTGGTTGATCATGATCTTATGGTTGGCTAGATATTTTCATTAATGATGAAAACGAGTGGTGAGTAATTGGGGTTGTTTAGAAAAATGAAAGTTGGAGAATACGCCAATGAAGTTGGATAATGGAAAGGATGTTCAAACATAATATGGCAATTTGGTGCAAGGGATTGAGAGGAAAAATGAGGAATGAAAGCTGAGGAACGTTAGAGGATAGCTATCTCAAAAGGCTGTGGAGAGGAAACCAAGTTGTCTTGAAAATTTTTGTTTGTCTTTATTGCTACCAGATACATTATTTTGTTATGATGTTTATGGTAACGATATTAGTGTGTTATCAGATTTAATATAGACCAGATTAGACATATATTACTAAAACTTTAGCCTTTGACTAGTGAAAGAATGACTTAGTGATGAATAATATAGCCTGGATTGAGTACATTCTAGTGAGGGGTGAAGTATAGAATCTAAAATGAAACTTAGAGAGATTGGATGATGTATTGCATTATAATTTCAAAAAATATGATGGTTCTTGCTATGTTTCGGTTTTCTATGTTTTATTACTGCATTAGTGGAGGGAACTGTGTTTGTGATTTCTCTCTTTAAGCTTGTAGAAAAGAAAATATTGGAAAAGCTTTGTTATGTGTGTGATGAAATGTGAGTATTTTGTGTAACTAAAATACTTGAAAAATTGCAATATAAAATCACACAGACATAAAGAGATTGCCCAAAATAATGAAATTATTTATATATATTGACTCTTGTGATAAAAATTTGCAATATTTCAAATTTCCCCAAGTAGCTTGGATAAAATGTTACAATATTTGCCTCAATGTGATACAAATTTCTCTCTGGGAGTTCTCCAGATCTTTCACAATGTACAATTTTCTCCTCGTATCCAGTTACAACTTCGAAGGGTGAGTGAGATTTGGTATCCAACATGAGACCACTCCAGTTTTAGTAGGCTATCCAAGATACCTGTTACCTGCACACATGAAAACCAACAAAGGGTATTAGTAGCACCCGTATATTCAAGTGATAAATCCAAATGCTACACATAAACCTATTACTGATATGGATGAAAAAGCAGATAAAACTAAACAATTAACAAACAAAACCTTTCTTAATACTCAAATCGCTAATATTTGTCAATGAAATTCATTTTTGTTCTTGGGACTGTGGAACCGGGGAAGCATGGTTGTGGGATAAAAACTGCAAACCTACGGTTCTAAAATCGCGAATGCACATTTTCAATTGTGGAACCGCAAACGGGCTATTTTGGCTGAATAATAGATTGCCTTAGAATTCAAACCAATGGTCAGAGTCAAGCTTGCGCTCTCAATTTCTCGTTGGATCTAGATCTATTTCGATAGCCTGTCGGTATGCCAATTTTGCTCCCTCTGTTTGGTGGATTGATGGTGCCTTTATAGGCTACCTGGGGCTTTGGAGAGGAATGTGAGGTGGCAAGCCTAACTTGCCAAGTGGTAAATCTGTACTGCTATGTGGAAGGGACAGTTAGAGTGAGTCACTCATTGTGGCTCACTTAACTGGGGTGATGTGGCTCCAAGTGGAGTGGGATGTGGGATGCTATTTTATGTGAAGGGACAATGGGACAAAAACAAAGGAGTTGTGGCATGGGTGTTGAGAATCTGTCTCATGTGCAAGGACAAAGGGGATAGGAGTGGGTAAGATGTGGCATTGATGTTGGATGAAGTGTCCAGGACACATGTCCAATGGGTAGACAGGATATCCTAGGGTGACTTTACTAATTAAATAAATTAGGAAAGTATAATGATGTGCATGCTTTTATATCCCTAAGTTAGAACTTAGGCATATATCTTTATTATGCAGGATTTGATGGTGAGGTGGTGAATGTGAAGTAAAGGGTGCTAGATTTTGGTGTCTACAGTTGCCCCTTTTTGTACTGCATTGTGTACAACACAATGTGATGCAAAAATCGATGAAATCTAACTTTATTGGACGAATGGGTTCATATCTCTTTGAAACACAGAATGAATAAATTTAGAATTTTGATTTGTTTGCTTACCCCCTCAATTGACGATTGGGTAAAGGTTGACACCCATAAGCCAATTGACAAAATATGAATGCTGAAAGTGGGTTTTTTATTGATTGATTTTATTTTGTTAATGAATTTTGTCTTGATTTTATTTGTGCCCCAAGTTTTGGATTATTTTGTTCTTGCAATTTTTCTTTTGGTTTCATTAATGTTTAGAATACATGGTAAAATTTCTGACCACTCTTTTGAGTTTTCACCCACTATGACTTTAGCAATTCCTTCCAGATGATGTGTTTAAGGAACCAGTAATCGAGGATTTGATGTTCAAGCAGTTTTTTGATTATTACCAAATTGTTGTTTGTTGTTCCACTTTTGACCCAACGGATGGTTTTGTAGGATACCTTGGCAAATCTATTTTAGAACACATTTAAGCTCATAGACTTAGGGACTTTTCGACTTGATTCATTGTTGTTGTTGTTATTTTTTTTTTTTTGTGATTTCTGAATGAGTTTCCTTATGGTTATTTACCCATCCCACCGAATTGCATGGATTGCTAGTCACTGCAATCGCTAGGTGTATAGGATAATCCACTAGATACGAGTTTCACTCTAGATGATTAGGTGGATTGGAATTTTCATTTTTTTATTTTTATTTTTTTTTGAAACCGCTTCCTTGCGGTTATTTTGGCAAAAAAAACATGGATTTACGTTTTCTTTATGAAAACACGTTTTCGTGTTTTGCTTTTCCAAACGCGTGTTTGCATTTTTGTGTGCCACGAAAAACGTAGGCGCGCATTTTTCATCGCTAAAAGCAGCTATTTATAGACGTTGTCATTTTCAAAATCATTCTACAAGTTTTCATTGATTGGTTGATTGAAGTGATGAGTGAGATGGAGGTTGGCGAGGGTAGCGGTGGTGGTGGCTCGGCTGGAGCGGAAGTTGGCAGCCGGTTTGCCGAGGTAGGCGTGTTGCCTTTTTTTTTTTCTTGTTTGTTTTACTTGTTTGATAATTAAGTGGGGCTGGTAAATGATTATTGTTTGCTCATTAAGCATTTTTTTTTGCTTTTATTACCTAGGGTAGGTATATATATATTTTTCGTTATTGCTTTATTACCTAGGGCATGTAAAATTATTTATTTGTTTATTTTTTGTTTTGCTTTTTATTACCTAGTGTAGGTAAAATTTTTTGTTTTTGTTTTTGTTACCATGATTAGGTAATTTTTTTAATTTTTTTTGTTTTATTCCCGTGCATAGGTAAAAAAAAAAAATCATTTTTGCTTTATTACCTAGGTTAGATAATTTTTTTTTTCATTTTTTTTTGTTTTATTACCATGCATAGGTAAAATCATCCATATATAGATCTAACATGTCAAGATCACCTACATTCTTCTCTATAAATAAAAGGAGGTTAGGATAATCAATTAACCTCTCTCAAGTAATTTTTTGAATCTATGTCTCCCTTATCTTAGGTATCTATTGAACCTCCCAAAATTTATGAACCACTCCATCATATTGATAAAGCTCATATTCCTTTCCTACATCATCTATCCATTGGATCCTCCTTACTCGAGATAACTCTTAGTTATCCTTAAACCACTTATAGAAACCTATTCATGGGCACCAAGTAACTTGTGTCACCCTCAATCCATCAATTTTCTAACAAGCCTATTTCAACGTACATCAACTAGGTCTGTGATTTCCTGTCCACGTGTATGGTGTAGGATGCTTAGGACTGCATAGTTATGTTATATTTATCGATAGTCATATCATTGCAATATGCTCCCAATTTGATACCTATGGGAGAGTGCAACCAATAAAACTATTACCACTATGGTAAGATACCTGATATAGTATCCTATATAGTCTATCCAAGATAGTTGGGGCCCATGTATAGGTAGTCCCATGATCTCACATATTGAAAATCATCTCTTTCTATCCCTAATGAAGCACCCATCAACTCATGTCTGCCATGAGAATCTTGGATATGATCAAACATAATAATTCTATAAGACAATATATATTTCTCCTCTAGTTTGTATTATTAATGCATAATCTAAACCACACATAATAATATCTCCTTTCTCTTATCAAAAAATCCATACCAAACCTATCATCACCCCCAAGGTAGATTAAACCTCCTTACATAGGAATGCAAATAATCCACCACACATCCTCAATTATCACAATAATCTCTCTAATAGGTAACTTAAATGTATTTGTATTAGGATACCATATCTCAATTAGTGCTCTCAATAGTGGTTGATCAAACTCTAGTTATGGCATGTAATTCACATGATCCAAGCTAGTTGCAATGAGTAACCTATTATCATTATCCTTGACCAAAGATAATATGGTGTCCATCACATTTGGTCATTGCTCTTAGCTCACCAACACCCTTATCCATGTAAAAATGCAACCAAAATCCTAATTAGCATATTTCAAGCCCCTTTTCTCACCTTGTGAAAATTGCCACTAGTAGCAAAAACACCAATGGAAAAAGTCCCACATATGCAGAAAAGATAAAAAAAATCCCCTATCAAAATTTAAAGACCTAGTTTTAGGAAATACATGTAAAACATACTTTTTTTGTCGATATTGATCCTCAAAAAAAGTACATGCAATGCATAAGTCTCTTGGTATTTATCATTGAATTTTGAGTTCTCACATACAAGTTATCCAAGTTTGCCTCCTTTGTAGTGAAAATGAACTCATTTTTACCCCCTCTTCCCCTTTTACCCACCCTAGCTAATTTTGATCCACATCAATTTTCACTCTTTCAACAACCAATTTCATACCCCATATTATCAATAATTATCTCCAAATTATCTTTTGGGACAACTCTTGAGGGTGCACCCATGATTTAGGGATACCCGTAGGGCATGAATTTTGAAGCATACATGCAATAATGATAATAATTAATCATCAATTGTCAAATCAACATTAATTATAATATTTTATTCAACATAGCATCTCAAAACATCAACAAGCATCATAGTGTCAAAATTGGAGTCTTACAACTTATTTTTGATGTGATTATTTCATAATAATCACATCAAAATGGGGTAAAATATAGACACCCAATTTTGACATGCCTAGTGACCTTAACTCTAGGAAAAGATACCAATCATCACACAAGAATTAAGAATATCATTACAAGAAATCCAAACATTAGATTAAGCCTTTTGCAAAAATGGCACTCACTATCAGAAGTGCCAATGGTGCTCTTGATCAAGTGTGGCACTTGAAAAATAATTATTTTTGGTCATTTGACCAATCAACTTGACCATTAGCCAAAATCGCCAATCGTGCATAAAAATTTCAATGGCACTTTTAAAATTTAGTGGTACTTTTTCTAGCATGAGTGGAATATCTATGGAATTGACCAAAGGCACATAGATTACTTCATCCCACTACCTTCTTTGATCATGTATGATCTAGTCTTGAATCAGGCTTACAAATTTGAAAGTGATCCTTTTCCAAAATGGCATCTTAGACCCAATATTCACTCGAATAATTTGCTTCCTAAAAATTTATAAATAGAGCCATTGGGATGGATGTTTCATGAACTATTTCTTGCTGGTTATATTTTGTCAAATTTTTCTCCCATTCTTCTTCATTTCTCATTTTTCCATTGTTATATTTGGATCTTATCCATCAAGAATTTGTGCAAGTGAATCAAGGAAAAGAGGCATTTGGGTAAGGAGGCAATATTTGTGCAAGAAAGAGGCCTTACTAAACTATATACTCCCTAGCTTCTCTTTCTTTTCATTTCCTTGTCTTAATTTCAAGGATTTCCCCTTCATTTTGTCCTTGATAACTTGGATTTTTTATTATTGTATCCAATAATCCTTATGTTCATTGTTATTTCTTACATTTAATATTTGTTTTTAGACCTCTACCAAGTGTTTTTGTATTTTCATTAGACTATTTATAGTAAGTCTCTATTTATTTCAAGTTTCTAAGCCATCGTAGGTTCATTTTAGTAATTTTGTGTATTAAATCATCATTATTTCCTCTTTCATTCAAGTATTATAATCTCTTATCTCTAATATTTATAGAAATTTATGTTATCTTATCTAATTTAATTTCACTTGCAAGAATACTTGGTTTTATTATTATCTTATATGTTCATTATCATCTCATTTGCAGGTTTATAGTTTTTATTTTTGTTATCTACTTCATGCTTTCATGATCTTGTCATAAATCTCTATTGTAACTCTACATGATTTTTGTTTGTAGGATTTTATACACTTTTTTCCCTTTATACTAACATTATTGCAGGCCTAAAAATATCCTATTTGATTTTTCATAGTATCTACTATTGTATTTCATACTTTTTAATATGTATTTTGAGTTAAAAACACCATAAAATATCTATTGTAAGTCCTTTTGAGTAAGTTCTTCTCTTGTTTTCTTCATGGTCATCATATAAAGCATATCATATGCTAAATACTTAGTTTATTTTTTTTTAATCCTTTAATCATATTTTGAAAACATTTTAGTGCATTTTATTGAAATTTAGGCATCCATAAATACTCATTTGTGAGATTCCAAGCAACCAACTACTATTTCTCATTCCTCTTTGCATATGCAATCAATCACATACATTTTGGTAAAATTTTAAGTCATATAACAAGTAGTTATAAATATTTATCTCATAGGCCCTAGGGATTGGTGATTTTAGTCCCTTTTTTTTTGGGGGATGATTTGGACCCAATTAGCTCAAAATTATTTCCTAAAACTCATCAATTCTTAGTTATAGGTCAAAATCACAACTCAACTCAGAAACTAGTAATTTTGGCTTTGTTTTCTACATAGTTCAAATTTTCTATCCCTTGTTAAAAGTGCCAATGGCACTTTTGCTTTGCTATGGCTTTTTTGACAACTTAGGATTTTACAAATTCAATGTATATTTGATTAATTTATATATATCTATATATAGATATAGAAATATAAGGGGTTTTATTAGCTAGGAAGATATAATTTAATATCTTTGCATCCAAAAAACATATCTAAATTTCTTTCTTCAAGTTTTGTAGGTTAAAAAACCACCAATCAATTTCAAATTCGCTAGTGGTACTTTTGTCTCTTTGTGGCATTTTTGTTTAGCATAGAAAACAGGTAATTTTTCTCTTGTGATACTTTATTTACTATTATTGCTCATTTTTTTTGTGTTTTACTTTTCATTTCTTGTAAACATTGTTTGAAACACACTTATTTTGGGAAATCAAGGAAAAATTTAGAATAGCCAAAATTATTTTCATAAAATATTATTAAGAAAAAAATCTTAAATCATATAGTTGCATCCTAGGATAGATTGTTTGTTGCATAACTCTTTGTTCATTCTTTAAAAGGGAAAACTGTCTTTAGTTTAGCATGCCATCCAATGTTGAAAAGCATACTAGGCTAGAAATCTTGTTTTCTTGCATTAATGTTTTATTGCATTTAGATTACATATTTAGGTGATCATTTCTTTAATTTTAGTAACTTTTATCTTGAAAAGGCCAATTAGAGTTAACAATATAGGTGTTTTTTGAATCAACTCATAAAATATTGCATGAACTTGAGCATAAATATAACAACACAACCTTTTGTAGGAGGGCAAAGACTAGGGTTCCAATCCATTGGACACCGTAGTATCGATGGGCGTGTCACATCAACATTGCTAGCTACATAAAAAGTTTACCCCGATGCAACTAGATGTTATAGTGGTGACAAGGAGTGAGATCTGAATAGATGAAGAGGCATTAAAAATTGTAATGTGTTACCAATTCCTCTAGTATAATAATATTAAAAAAAATAACAACATAAACATAGACTGAAGAACACAAGCTCATACTGAGAGGAGGGTGAACAGTATAGTGCCCACTTTTTACTTTCTTTCCAAACCAATCTCAATTAGTGTCCTTAATTGAAATAACCAAATATAACAGTGTGCATTAATGACATAGATAGCAATAGTAAGAAAGAGCACAAATCACCACACACAATTGAAACACAAGATTTAACATGGTTCCCCCAATGTGGGGTAGTCCACATGATAATCTACTTATAATATTTCACAAATAGATAGGTATACTTATCCTAATAAAAATGATTACTTGGATCTACTCAAAGCTAGACTATCCACTAATATGATTAGGTGGGCAATCCATTGATCTACTCAGCAAGATAATCCACTGATCTGCTCAGCTAGGCAATCCATTGATCTACTCAGCTAGGCAATCCTAATCTGCTCAGGTAGGCAATCCACTAATCTTCTCATGTAGGCAATCCACTGATCTACTAAGGTAGGAAATCCACTTATTTGCTTCAACAAGATCACCAAGAACCTGCTCAAAATTTGCTCTAGTAAGCTCACCAAGAACTTGCTCAAATATACTCCAACAAGCTCACCAAGAACTTGCTCAAATCTTCTTAGCAAGCTCACAAAGAACTTGCTCAAAATCTGCTCCAGCAAGCTCACCAAGAAATTTCTCAAATCTGCTCCAACAAGCTCACCAATAACTTTCTCAAATCTGCTTAGTAAGCTCACCAAGAACTTGCTCAAATTTGCTTAGCAAGATCACAAAGAACTTTCTCAAATATTTCCCAAATCTGTCTATAAATCTATCCCAAAAGCCTTATGAAAGACTCAACCAATCATGCACAAAAGCTGCCTCAAATTTGTCTAGAAATTTATCCCAAAAGCCTTCTCAAAGGCTCAATAAATCATGCACAAAAGCTGCCTAAAATATGTCCCAAAAGCCTTCTCAAAGGCTCAATAAAACATGCTCAAGTAGAACTCAAATCTCATCCACAAATCTATGAAGGCAAGACTCAATGATGAACTCAACAATGAATGGCAATGCACTCTTCAATGGATGACAACAATGATCCACAATGATCTCAACTCAAATCAATCTCAACTCAACTCAATCTTATAGAAGCATAAAGAGAATTGTTAGAGACTCAATATGTTCTATTCACAAAATCAATTTATTTCTCAACTCAAACTCAACTCAAATTAGAATATAGAAGTTTGTTTCATGGAACTTGAACAACCACTTCACACAATCACTTGACTAGGCTCAATCAAATCAACTCAACTAGTCACCTTAAGGAACAACTTTTTCTCACAAACCCTAGTTCAAGTTCAAGTTCTCCTCTAACTCATGTTCAAGTTCTTTGTACAAGAAATGAGCTTCAACAACAATGCTTATAAAACAAGGTTTAATAACAACTCTCAAACCAAAAAACCTTGAAGCATTCAACCAACCACATTCAAAAAGGAAACCACAATCAATCCTTTTCTCTCCAATGATATTTCATAAATCAACCACCATAAATAAAGTCAATGGAGAATATTGCTCATACCTTTTTGATGCCTTATTAGTTGACCACTAAATTTTCCACGCTCAAAAAACTTTCTTTTTCAACTTTAAATAGGGGTTAGATATCTTTATTAATAACACAACAATAATATCCAAATAACACCTTATTACTCCTACTCAATAAAATACACCATGTTCCATCATGAAAGAATTAATCCCCTTTGAAAAAGAACAAAACAACCTTCACTGTTGAACCCATTTACAAAATCAAAAATATCTCTTTACATACATCTTATTTCTCCCTCTAAGCATGTTAATCAAATAGCCCTCGAAATAATATTTCCAATGATATATAATATGATATACTTTCAAAAGGAAAATCACCAGAATCTCTCTTTTTCCTAAAGTGCATCACAACCCTTATTTCTCCTAGGGCAACTTTAGAAAAATAAAATATTAACTTGCCTTTTTCCTTGATGGTATTCGATCCCTCGATGCCTCCTTACTCAGCAACTTAACCGCAACCAAGTTGCTGCATGAGATACGATATTGTTTGGGAGGGAAAGGAACCATGAGCTTCAAAACACTCCTCCCTCTCATGCAAACAAACAATGCTTCGTGCGCTCTTTCTTCCAATGCTTTCTAATGCAACCAAGGGGATTCAAAATCTTGACGTTCGTTTTGCCACTTGCCTTCGCCAAAAGCCAATTGCCAATGTATCACACTACCCAAGGTGACTAGGGTTTCACATGCCGTAATATTTATTCTTTGCTTCCATCACTTAACCCTCTTTTGCACGATCTCTTTTCGCTTTCCAACAATCGCATTAATTCACTAGCACAAGATAAGGATTAATAAACCTTAGGCATCCTTTTATATAGTTTTATCCCTCATATTCGATGATGTTGATGAATTACTTTTATTTTTAATTTTAAAATTAAAATTAAAATTTTAAATAATTTAAAATTTAAACTAAATATTTAAAATTAAATATCTCCATCACCGTGGCACCTTTTTCGATGAAATGAAAATCCAACTTGGGTTTTATGAAAAACCCATTTCAAATATGCCATCCATGGTTTTAAATAAAACCTTTTATTTTACCTACCTTGGTTTTCACAAAAACCCTGTATATATCCATGCTCTCCAAAATATCATAAATGATTATTTATGAAGTGCTTTTACCTCTAAAGTCAATGTGATCCATGTGACATTTATTATCCATGTCACATCAATGATAACATAAAATAACTCAAATTTCCAACATAGATTTGGGGGTAGATCCTACTCAGATGAAAAACTAAATTTAAGGTATCCTTTGGAAAGAGTCCTTATAGAAGCAAGGGTAGAAATAGATCCCCTTGTGTATGTGAGGTTCCAAATATAAAATGATATTTTGGTATTTAGAAAGATGAAGGAAGACACCTAATACATCTAATATTAGTTTCACAAATGTTGAAGGAGCCAAAATTGCTAATTAATTTGAAAAAATGTAGTTTTATGAAAAAGAAATTGGTATATTTAGATTTTTTCATATACAAGGATGGTTTGTAGATGAATCCTACAAATATCAAGGCTATTGTAGAGTGGTATTCACCAAGGAGTATGTTTGTATCTGGAAGTTTGTTAAATAATGTTACATTATTTGGTTAATGTACTTCCATGGTACCTTTATGGTAAAAATATAAATATGAAATAGATTAGGGTTTGATTCTATAGTTTAGGTGAGTGATTTATATTTTTCCTTTATGTAAGTGTCTATGTATAGGATATGCACAAGTTTCATGTAAGTAAGAGTGCAAGTGTGTAATGAAATAAAGTGCACAAGTGTCATGTATGTAAGTGTGCAAATATGTAATGTGAGGATGTGCACAAGTGTCATGTATATAAGTGTAAAAATATGTAATGTGATGTGCACAAGTATCATGTATTAGGAGTGCATGTAGAAGTCCACAAGTGTCATAGATTTAAGTGTGTAATTTATTAGAGTCGAGACTCTTGTATACAAGTGGCATGATGTATTTTTGATCCTTAATACTAACATAAAACTCATAGGATAAATTTCACAAGATTAAATATAACATAGCCACAAATAGTAAGATCAAGATAATGGTGTAAGTAGAATAATATGAGAAAATTAATATGTAAACCAAGGCTTATAATATATCAAATAAAATTCATTAATAAATAGCAATATGAATGTAAATAGCCTGAACCATACATGTACAAAACATGTATTACAACTTTCAACATTAATTTCTCAAATGCATGCAATCTTCATTACTGCTCTTTCTCTTACAAATATGAGACTCAAATCCTTTAATAAGATAGTAGATAAGATAGATGATTATAATATTGTTATAGGATGTTTTGTTCCTTCTTTATGGAGTATTATATAGCCATAGTAGAATGAATCTTTGGATACTTGACTATTCCTTTCCATATGCCAAGTCTCATGACTCTTGGTTCCTCTACCTGACACTTGCATATATGAATCTATCTTGTATGCACACCTAGACATGAATCTTCATTTTACACACTCTAATCTAAAGATACTTATGCACTTTTACATATAATATAATTGTGCACATAGACTCACATTACACTTGCACACATACTCACATGACACTTGTGCATTTCCTACACATTATAATATTACATAAAATATTACTCACACTCTAAACTAAGACTCAACCCTAATCTAATATTTACAAGATATACCATGAAGGTACCATGGGGGTACATTAGCATGTACCAAATAATATAATATACTCCAACACCATCCTATATTACATTATATATATTTTTTTTGGTAGATAAGATACTATAACATTAATAACGGATTTTACAGGTTGACCCAAAACCTTTTACAAAAATCATCCTAGGGCTGTTGGTGAACATGTCCTTACTAAGGATCTTATATATGTAAAATATACATGCTGCCAAAGCCATTACATCCGAAAAGGCACATAGCCTGTTATCAAAAAGAAACTTCCCATACAACATTTTGGGTATACTCCGAGAAAACACACTTGCATAATAATTACAAAAAAATAAACAGACATGGATCCCTTTCTTGAAATAGTGGAGAAACAAAAATCTGCAAACACACATAGCAGAGTACTGAAAAAACTCCCACAATATTTGTATTGATAGTTACTCTTAATAATTATTTGGTAATTGTTTTCTTCCGTATATGACATGCTTTGGGACCACATCCCATATTGGCCAATCAGCCTTGGAGAAGTGAACCTGCTAGCTAGATTTATGGCGGTGGCTATCTGGTGGTCCACGTGGCTCTGGCTCGAAGTCTTATATTGCCGTTTCTTTCCTGCCTTGTGATTATCAACCAACCTCAAATTACTAATATGACTAGGAGCCATGTTATCTGACATGTGACTATCCCCATTAGTCTTTGTGGTATTTCCAAGTAGCATCCATGAAGATTGATAACTCAGATAATTTTTATTGTGAGTCCATTTCAAAAAAGAGGCGGGAATACTCCTAGCATTTGAACTTACAATTCCTTCCTTATTGGTAAATTCGACTATCATTCTTGGAATTCTTATTGAATAAGCTCCTCTACTTTTCTTGGGACATCGTGTTCCCATTTGAAACATCTGTCACCATCGACACCCAAATTGGCCAGCTTATCAATAATTTTGTTAGCTTCCCGAAAGACATGTTGGGCTTTTCTATCCTGTCTTCCATGGAAAATGATACTAGACTCTTCAACAATTGTTTTAATCCTCCAAGGAGGTGTTTTACAATTATTGAGGAGATTTATAACATTCATAGAGTCTCCTTCTATGATCAAATTGCCTTCTAAGTCTTGAGTCATTTTAAGTCCTCTCCACACAGCTCTAGCTTCAGCTTTGTTGTTCGTCCTTGTTCCCAAATATTTAGAAAATGCAAGCATCATATTCCCATTATTATCTTGCACAATACTGCCAGCACCTACTCTGCCATGGTTGTCCTTAGCCGCTCCATCAAAATTAAGCTTAAACCAACCCGTACGAGGTGGGGACCACTAACATTGGCTCTAGGGTTGACTACCCTAGGCATAGACTCATATAATATGATATTATATTATATTGTTATTGAAGACTTTAGTCTTCAATTATGGTCTTCATATTTATTATTCAAATGATCCTAGGACCTTTGCTTGCTTTGTTATCTTTTTTCTTTCTTCTAAATTTTCTTCTTCTACTACTTTAGTCTATTTTTTAAATTTATTCTTACCATGATGCCTTCCTATTCTACTTCATATGCTTGTAGAATATTGAATAACTCATCAACTGTAGTATCTTTTTTTAAAGCAAATATGTGACTTGATATTTATAGCTTTTTGGAAGAGCTCTCAATGTCACTTGAACAAGAAGTTTATCTTCTATTTTTCTCCTAGATTTAATAGTTTTGCTTTCATATCTACTACATTTATAAGAAATAATTTAATACTTTCCCCATTATTAACTTCTAAATAATATAATTTAGATTGAATATTGAATATAGTAGCTTTGTTTTTCCCTTAAAATATTTTACCTAGAGTATTCCAAGCTTATATAGAAGTTTCTATTGTACTTATATAAGGTTCTATTTCATCAGTTATTGCAAATGTTATTATTATAAGTACTTTGGATTCACCATATTCATATCTTTTAATCTCTCTAGCAGCTTCATTAGGTTTTGTTTTCGCTCCATTAATTATATCCCAAAGATTTTCCACAATTAAAATTAATTTTACTTTATTTTTCCATGAAGCATAATTTGGTCCTTTCAGAAGTTGACATTCAAAAAGGAAAAAAAATGTTGTTAGACATAGTAGTACTCATTTAAATGAAACCTTTGAGGTAGACTGCTTTGTATATCATTTTTCCATGAAGTATAATTTGGTCCTTTTAGATATTGAGATTTAGAAAGGAAAGTACGTGTTGTTAGACATAGTAGTACTCATTGAAATGAAACCTTTGAGGTAGACTACGTTGTATCTCCCTAAGTTTTAATATAAATCAAAGTTTCTAAATTTAAATCCTATGAAGTAGTAATCCTTGTCTCCCTAATTTTTAGAAACTAGGAAAAAAATAAATTTGCAAATTTTATTTTCCTAAGTTTTATGTAAAAATATTTTAATTCCCAAATAATTAATTTGCAAAACATAATCTTCTATTTCAAAAAATATTAAATAAATTCCAAATTTAACAAATAAAAAATTAATAAAGAATCCCTATAACTCCAATCTTATATGTAATTAGACTATTATCCTATGTATCCCTCCATTAATCAAATCTAATAATTAATGATAAACTTATTATCATTAATTATTCCTTATTCAATATTATTAAAGCACTTATATAAATATCTACCTTATCACTCCTAAGAAATGCATATCCTTATTGATCCTAAAATCAAACTTTGTAAAAATCTAAATAAAAATTTACCTCCAAAAATATTGAATGCCTTTCTTCTTTCCAATGCTATAGGTAAAATGAATTCTATGGATGTTTGAGATACTGCTCCAACTCATGCAGACTAATTTAATCAACTTGGTTGAGTGCTATGTACCACCAAACCATTTTATTTCATGACATTCAACTTCAAGTGAGCAAAGATAAATTTTAGAATTTTTAATGTTCTAATTAAAATACTTTTCTAGGATGTTCCTTCCATCAAGAAAATATTACTTTATGTTCTACCTATCTCCTTCCTGCACTTTCATTATTCACTAGCATTGAAGACCTCTGATGATTCCTTTTTTTTTTTTTGTGTTGAGACCTTTGGTGTTGTCTATCATTACTTGCTAGCATTGAAGCCTTTAGTGTCGCCTACCATTACTTGGTGTTGAAACCTTTGGCACTTCTATTCTACACTTCTTATCTCTTGGTTTTCCAACTGATTCTACCACAAGCACTTGAAATTCCTCAAAGTGCTAGATTTTCCTCAACTCTAGTTTTATCTATAGTGTACTTTGTTTGGCATCATGCTTAGTCATTGATCTTCAATAATATTCTAGGCATTGTGCTAGGCACTTTGCTATGCCACTATACTAATATTTGTGCTATAACACTATATTATATTGTGGTCTATGGAAATTTTCTTTGCTTTATGTTATGGTATTGTCCTTTGATTTTTTCTACATTGAATGCTTACTAACTATCCTATGATTGCACCTTAGACCTTGTTCTTTTATTGCACCTTTGCTTGTTCTATGTCATACCTGATATGATATTATAGTAAGGGTGGCTTTAATACCTTCCACAACTTCTAGATTATAGATGAATTCACTATAAAAACTGCCCTCTTAGCTGAAAGTGAGTTACTTGTATGCTCATAGACTTGTAGATAACTTTCACTACTTTTTTTTTGCTAGTTTTGAGGATTGCTTTGAATTTTTAGACCTTGGACCTTCAATTTATTTCATTGCTTCTTTCATTGCTTCTTAGCTCTACTTCAAATGGCTATACCTTGGCCATTAAACTTCACTCTTTTTAGATTATGTCCAATTACTTCTTTTTATTTAGCTTTTAGAAATAGTCCTTCTTCATTCTATTATAATATGGTCCTTTTCTATGAACCCTTAGTATCAATCTCTTAAGCTTGTTGCTCTTAAATTCCAATGGCTACCTTCTTATATAACTTTCATTTTCTTCTTAAAATCTACAATTTTACTCTTTATGTAGCTACTTCTTTCAAGCCATATTGTCAAGGTCAATATCAAAAGACCTAAATATTTCCTTAAATATTTCTCTTAGACTGCCTCTATTTTGAATAGCTCTTTAGAATAGGCAACCTCAATATTTTTCTACTTTTATATCTCTGTCAAAGTATATATAACCCGAGTTTTAATTTTTTTTAAAGTCAAGATCTCACTCCAAGGGTTGGAATATCTTTTATGTCAAGGTCTGTATTCAAGACATGAATCCTCTATCAAGGTCAATTTCTCTATGATTTAAAAATTTAATATCCTGCAACTTAAAATAATCTTCACTTGATGAAATTATTACTCTTGCATTTAGAATATGAAATTCTTATCTATCTATTGTAGAAAGCTTCTCACTCTTCTGATAATCAATATTTACTAGAACTCTATCTCAATAATATCTTAGGTCACACCTAAGAAATCCAATATCTAATATTAAGGTGACTTTGATGTCCTTGAAATCAATGTCAAGGGTTGGCTATCTCCTTGTAATGAACACCTTATCTTAAAAGTTAATTCACCTTCGAAAATAGATGAATCCTTATCTTCACTGGTTATACTTCAACCGTAGAAAGACTCTAAAGCTGAGTCCTAGTCACTACTAGTTGCTTCTCCAACCATGGAAACACTCTAGTATTTCTACTTACTATGAATATATAATAGAGTCTGTGTATAACTCCCTTTAAAGTAGACATACTCTAAATCATTTTTTATCAAACTAGACAAAATCAAATTTTATATGCAACTAAATAAATTTAACCTATGTAAGAAACTACTCACACTAGCTTTGATACTGGTGATAGCCTTTTAAGACTTAATACTAACATAAAATTCACACATAGGATCAACTATACTATAGCCTCAAAATAGTAAGATCAAGATAATGATGTAAGTAGAATAAGATGAGCAAATTAATATATAAATCAAGGTTTATAATATAGCAAATAACATTTATTAATAAACAATAATATGAATGTAACTATCCTGAATCATACATGTACAAAGCATGTAGTACAACTTACAATAGTAATTGCTCATATGTATGCAATCTTTATTACTTTTCTTTCTATTAAAAATGACACTTAGATACTTTGATAAGATAGATGATGATAATATTGTGATAGGATGACCTATTCCTTCTCTATGGAGTATTATATAGCCACAGTAGAATGACTCTTTAGATACTTGAATATTGCTTTTCATATGCTAATTATCATAACTCTTGGTATCTCTACTTGAAACTCGCATACACAACTCTATCTTGTATGTAAACCTAGACATGATCACTTTGCATACTTTAATCTAAAGACACTTGTTCATTATTACATATAAGATACTTGTGCACATAGACTCACATTACACTTATACACATACTCACATGACACGTGCATTTCCTGCACATTACAACATTACATAAAATATTTCTTATACTCTAAACGAAGACTCAACACTAATCTAATATTTAGAAGATGTACCATGATAGTACCATGGGGGTACATTAGCATGTACTAAATAATATAATATACTCCAACATGGCAAGATGAGAAACCAAAGGACATGAGAGACTTGTCTTATATAAACAATAGGAAAGGTTGCAACTCTTGGATATGTGAGGAGGATAATAGTTAAGTATTAAAGAGTCACATTTCTATATATGTATTATGGAGATAAAGATCCATGCATTATGATTGAAAATGGTCTAAAAAAATATCACCATCAAGTTTTAATAATATTAAAGTTTGTATACACATTTTGAGCAATTCTATTGTAAGTACTCTTTATGTTATTGTATGAATGATTTTTGGCCATTTTACATTCATATTTGATATTATTTTAAATGTTATTATAATTTATATTGGCCAACATATATTTTGATTGCTCTTATATTTAATTCTATTCTTGATAAAATATATTGAGACCTAATATAGTATGGCTTATATACACTATGACCCAAGATAGTTTGGCGTAAAATCCAATAAATTTTCCATGGTTTGACAAGATTTTATAAAAATTTCATTAGAAATCCTTGTAGAATTTGTACCCTAGTCATGGAAATGATGAAGAAAGGTGGGCATGAGCTCAAATGGATGAGTGTAATAAAAAATATATTTCAAATATTAAAAGAGAAAGCCACAAAACAATCAGTTTTGGTATTGCTAAAGTTTAACAAGGTTTTCCAAGTAGATTGTGATGTCAATGAGATAGCCATTGGAGGTTTTTTGATTCAAGAAGAGAGATCATTTACTTGCTTTATTGATAATCTAACCAAGGCTAAGAAGAAATATTTAATTTATGATTAGGATTTTTATACCATTATGAAAGAACTAAAAATATGAAGGCATTATCTATTATAAAAGAAATTTGTGCTATTTATGGATCATCATGCTTTACAGTTCATTAATAGCCAAGGAAAACTAAACTAAAGATACATGAAATGGGTGAACTATCTTCAAATTTACTCATTTATTTTGAATCATATAAGTGGTAGTTCAAATAGGGTAATTGATGCCTTGAGTAGAAGAAGTTTGTTGAGGAATGCAATCAATATTAAAGTGGTAGGTTTTGATGCTATGAAAGAGATTTATGTGATTTTAAATTCAGGGAATATTGGGCAGCTTGTAATGACTCTATTAAAAGATATAGAACACCATGGTTGGATTATCTTATCGAAGATAGATTTTTATTCAAAGGACAATAATTATGCATACCATGGAGTTCAATGAGGGAGAACTTGATAAGAGAAGAACATAGTGGGAGAACCTGATAAGATAGGAACATAGTGAGAGAACCTGATAAGAGAAGAACATAGTGGAAGATAAAAAAAATATTTGAGAATAGATAAAAATTTGAAATAAACTTATGAAAGCTATTATTGGCTAAGAATAAGCATAGATGTATGAAGATTTATGCATATGTATTAAACATATCAAAATGCAAAAGAAAAATCTAGAGCATTTGGTTGTATTAGACATTACTGATACTTGAGAGGCTATGAGAAGACATCAATATGGACTATGTCCTTGGATTACCTCAAATACAATAGATAAATAATTCAAATTTTGTTATTGTTTATAGGTTTTCAAAGATGATACATTTTATACCTTGTAGGAAAATGAATGATGCTACTCATATTGCTGATTTGTTCTTCTGAGATGTTGTAAGTCTACATGGTTTGTTGAAAAGGATTATGTTGGATAGAGATCTAAAGTTTGTAGGTTAATTTTGGTGTACCTTATAGAATATGTTGTGTACAAAATCGAGTTCTAGTCCATATTATCATTCCCAAATGAATGGATAAACTAATGTGGTGAACATAATATTTGGAAATTTTTTGGGGTGCTTAGTTGACAAGAAACCTAAACTATAGGGTACCATTTTGGCATAAGAGGAATTTGCATATAATAATTTGGTCAATCAAAGTACATACAAAATCCCATTCTAAATTGTATATGGAATCTATGTAAGAGGCATGGATGAGTTATGGAGTATAGTATATTTATAGAGACCAAGTGAAGTAGTATAGGACTTTGTTGACTACATATATGATTTACATCGAGAGGTAAAAAATGAGTTGGAGAAGAATTCTATAAGATACAAACATGTTGATCTCAAATGTGAGACACAAGAATTTTAGGTGGAAGACTTATTTTTGGTACATTTTCAAAAGAAAAGGTTTCTAAATGGAACATACAAAAAGCTTAATTGGAAGAAGATTGGACATTGTAAGGTTTTGAAGAAATTTACAACCAATGCCTATGAATTTGAACTCATAGAAGAGGTAGACATATTGCCAATTTTTAACGTGGTTGATCTATATCCATATTATGACAAGATCATGTACTAAATACTTTACAATTATTTTTTTGACAAAAGAATGGATAGTGCAATTACTAAAAAAGAAATGGGATGGAATAGAGGTAGTGATAGACTCTAGTGTAGCCAAAAGAATAAAAGATAAAATATATTATGAGTATCAGGTGAAGTGGAAGAACCAGTTAACAAATGTAGCAATATGTATGAATGCTTCTGAGATTGCTAAGAATGGCATCTTGGTTATAGATTGATCATGATCTACCACTCATGAAATATTTCCTTTTACTCAATGAGTATGATTTGAGATACTATGTTACCTAAATAAAGGATTATTAATATTATTGGCATATCATTTGGATAGTAACCTAAACATTGATTATAAGGAAAGAAGAGGAAGTGGAAAAAACAAAAAGGAGCTCATAGAAGAGAAAAAAATGGTATGAGGACAATGTGCTTGAGAAGAAGAGAAGAGATGGTAGGAAGAAAGGGAAAGGAATTGCAAGGAAGAAAGAGAGGGTGAGAGTAGTATGTTCACTAAGATGTAAAGGAGATAAGATATTAATGTGAATAAATTGTATCTTGTCATGTTTTGTGATTTAGAATGATAAGTAATGCAAAAATATATCTTTACAAATGGTTATGTTTAACTTGTGAATGAATAAAATATGATACATAAATTGTATGTAGTATAAATTCTATTTTGAATGATTTAGTTGCAAGAGAAGACCTTGTAAGAGTGTTTGTTCCAGGTCAAGTGCTAGTTATTATAATTTGGAAAGGCTATAGTTTTTCCAAAATTCATCATTGAGGAGTGAACATTAGCTTTTGTTCAAAGTAGAGAAGATATTATTGTTCAAGTAAGAGAAAACATCACCAATTAATCAAAATGTCATGTAAGAAGAAATAAGTGCACCATGCATGTGAACACCATCATAAGAATTTGTCATCTTAAGGGATCACCAACTTGAGCATTACTATTGTATGCAAAGTCATCATTATGATATATTGTCATGTTGTTGTCTCAAGCCTCACCATCTTAAGCAATGGAAATTTGATGTCTTGTAAGATTTTCATCATAAGGATTTGATATCAAAAGACTCCACCATCTTAGAGAGGTCTTAAAAATCCATCATTTTGTGTCATAAAATTAGAATTTTTTGTTGCTTGCAAAGATCATCCTTTAGTAGATTTCCTTCATCCATATACATCATTTTCATATTGAAGGATGTTCTAGGTATAAATATTCACTCTAGGTAGAGTTTTTTTTTTTTTTTTTTTAAGCGAAAAACCCCTTTCGGGGTCACCTTGTTTTGAGAGACCATGAACAGGGGGTTCTACACCGTCAAAGTCACCCGAGAGTCGCACCTGACCCTACCCGCACCAACATTATCAATTGGATTTTGGATACCTAATTCAGCTTTTTGGTAGGGTGGAGATTTGAACCTGGGACCTCCCTTGGAGGATTGCCCTCTCCTCTCCAACTCACCTACAACATATGAGTGAGTTTTTTTTTTTTAATCTAGACTTTTATCTATATATTAAAGAAATTATTTCTCAATAAAGTTATTTTATGCAATAATGAGATATAATTTTTTATACCTCTAGAGTTCATATAAGGGCTTGAATTGAACTAGACCTTGACATAGACTTGAGATTTTTTTTTTTTGATCAAGGTTTGAGTATTTATGAAAAGTCCTCTACCTAAACTTTTTGAATACTTATTTTTACTATAAAAAAAAGCATACAATTGAATACTATCCAAAGAGTCGAGGTAAGTCAAGAATAATAACTTAATCCATAATTACTCAACCTCTACCAAGAAATACCCTACTATTTTTTATTCTTTTAACCAAACCCCATCCTTAGATAAATCAGACCAATATAAGTACTTTAACACTACATCAAGGGTAGTCAATGAGATGCTTATCCTATTGTTAGCCAATAAGTTACTTAACAACATAAAATATTATTTTATGACCTATCAAAAAGATACAGTGGGAGAAAAAAATGGTAGTAGAATCTCATGTTAAGCGTCTTAAAATTTTGATGTTAGAAAAACTATTGAATGATGGCATCTCTTAACAATTTCTTTTAGGTGGTTTAGATGTAATAATATTCAACTATAAATCCTATATGATTTGGTAAACTAAGGATAGAAAAAGGTTAGGTAAAACAAAAGAGAGTGGATCCACTTAGCTTATAAAAGACAAGCATGAGAATCAAAACTCCATGAATCCTATTATTGATCACAAGTATTCTACTATAACTATAATGCATCTCTTAATAGTATCCCTAAATAATAGAATTCAATCTAGATCTATAATTAGAGAGGTAAAAAAATTGACCTCCACATCTCAACAAATGCTTACAAGCAATACTTATGGCCATATATGCATGGTGCGTCTTATCCAAAAAAAATGAATTATACATATATTTTGATATTTTCAAGGCTAGAGGTAAAGAATTTGATTTCATTACAATGGATTATGTAAAGGGATAAGAGAACTAATAATTAATATTCAAGATGCTAAAGGTGCATGTGTGAGGATGATGAAGGTATTAGAAAATTTTATGTTAATAATTTTTAATTACTATTATTTGAAGAGCATTATTCAAGGAGAAGTAATATTTTAAAGAAATTAGCCAATTGTATATATATCATGGTGGAGAGTGAGCTATAAGCCTGGCTAAATGATATTTTTCCTCTTATAGAATGAGAATTAATCTCATCAACAGGACTGCTAAAAAGACTTCTAACATAGATGGGCTTGCTCTTATATTTTTTAAGTTTGTGTGGTCAATGATGCAAAGTTATCTTTTAATTATCTATAGAGAAGCAATAAATTGAAGAATATTAAAGAAAACTATCAATTAAGATATGATTAAATTGATTTTAAAAATCTATAACAAGAAATCAATCTCTAGCTAGGATTCAATTATTCTCTTTAATGTAAAACTATAACATTATTTAAATATTTGGTTTACAAAATCAGCATAACATCTCAACAAATAGTCAAACCTAGAAAATTTGGATTTCTTAAATGTTGCTTTATTTTAAATATAACCTACATCTATCTTAGGAGGTGTTAGTCTGGGTAGGTTAAGCCTCACATGATGATTTATTTTTAGAAGTAGAATTTGACAAGGCATATAACCATGTCAAATGGTCATTTATTCCATAATGATGAAATGTTTGGAATTTAGGTCAAGGTTTGTAGCTAAAGTGACACTTATATTCTAGAATGCTTCTTCCAAGATTGCTAAAACTGGATTCCTTTCTAACCCTATCCCATTAAAAAGATCTATCAATAAGATAGCCTCCAAGCTCCTATAGGTTGAAACTTCTCTCAAATAGAGACATAGCTTTGGCTACTCTTTCATATAACGAAAGGTAAGTGATCTATAATGATAAACCAAATTAGTCTTTAAGATGTATTTTAAGCCACAATTTCTATTTTAAATAGGAGTGCATTGGTTTATAGATCTTTAGAACTTGGGTGAGCAGTGTTGGAAGACATGGGACAGACTGTGTCTTCAATTTATTTTTTCACAACTCTTTAAAGATATCATTATGTATTTCCAAGCTATGGTTAAGAAATATTTATAAGTAAAGCTATGAACACTCTTATTTTCTAATTTCCATAAGGACTGACATTGATGAGATGGTCACTACTTGTTTTATTTTTCCATTATGGATGTGTACATGCATATTCTTTCCTACTTTGTAATCATCACTAGACTTAGTGGGAATGGTGTTTTAAAATCAAGGAGTAAATATGTCAATTTGTAGAAGTTTAAAGCATCCGTTGTGGCTAGGCTTCTAATATGAAATATCATACAATTTAATTTCATATTAGTATAAGTTATTCCTCTCGTCATCTCTATAAGAGAACTAAACCAGTCAAATATCTATTTTAATCTTACAATATTACTTAAAAATTCTAAAAATCATGTCCTTATATACTTTCCCATTAGTTTTGGGAATAAATTGTCTTGCAATATAGTTCTAATGAGCCTATCAATATTTTCTTGTTAAATTAAAAACTTTTTAATTAACATATTTTTATAGTATATTTGGTTAGGAGATTAAAAAACTGTTTTGAGACTAATACGTTATGCCCCAGCTTTGACCAAATATATTGAGGAAGAACTAGAGAAAAGCATATAAAAATAACAACAGATGTATTTCTTTTGCCCAAATATATTGAGGAAGAACTAGAGAAAAGCATATAAAAATAACAACAGATGTATTTCTTTTGCTGTGGAAGCACAATATGAAATGGGAAGGTCACCAACTTATCAAAATTACATTAAAATTCTGTTACATAGCTTCAAATTCGTGGTAAAGTACATGGCATTGATAATAAACTTAGTTTGCTTTAAAATGATAATCTATTAGTTATCTGTGATAGCTTTCTCTTGTCCTCCTAAAATAAAAATTCGTTTGCTTATAAATTATGTAAGATTTTATAAGTGCGAAAGATGTAAAGTGAAAATTTATTGGATGAAAGACCTTTTTCATAAGATGCTAAGAATCCTGACAACATTACTCATATATTATTCAAAGTCCCTACTCCACTATTAGAGTATTATTATTTTACGTCCTTGGCAGAAATCCATGTAAATTGCTAATCGATTTCGTCCTAGGATAAAAACGACTCTATCTGGAAGTAAATTAGCCTTGCACATAGGTAATAGTAGGCTGCATCTGTTTAATTTTTTTATTGGAATGAATTTGGTTGATCAGTAACTAAAATTTATGGAGTTCCAAGTTTAATCCAGAGTATTTCTTATATATTTTAGCTTGACGGCAAACAATGGTGGGGGACCGATCCGTTCCACAAAACGTTAAAAACCTTAATTTCT
This sequence comes from Wollemia nobilis, assembly GCA_028583015.1. Lineage (NCBI taxonomy): Eukaryota > Viridiplantae > Streptophyta > Pinopsida > Araucariales > Araucariaceae > Wollemia > Wollemia nobilis. The sequence goes on from JAQPPZ010002550.1 coordinate 6,241,015, forward strand.
AACATCTATGTTTCCACTTTAATACTCACTCTTCTAAATTTTCTGATAGCGGGTCCCCATCTTACCATCATTTATGAAATTATGGGCATCCCATCCGAGCAAGTTGCATTGCAAGAATCATGAACCTTGGTGCAAGTTGATGCTTTCACATCACTATTCCGATTGTAGCGTGTTATACTTTAAAACCACAAGAGATATTATTGAATATCAAAGGCTAACTGTGTAGTGTTACATTCTATGTTGGAAAGCTGATATTTGTTTCTGTTGTTGTGATGAGGAGCTCGTCGAAACCTGGGAAAGTGGTGAAATTTGCGCTGGAAATAAGAATCATGGGTGTGACGTAATGGATTGCCTTTAAAAGGCAATCTGGACCATTTTTTAAAGGTAGTAGCCCCTCGCTGTAGGGCAAGAGGCAGATTGGTTAATGAGGTAGTTGAGATGTACGAGTGAGTGCCACGACAAAAGTATAGAGACGGGACCGGGAAAAGGCATTGACATCATAATTAGATGACGGCATACCTCACATGAGATATGGGCTGATGCGAAATGGGCTGCTGGAAACAGATCAATCTGGTGGCGTCGAAGAGAACCTTCTGCCGCCCTTGGAAATTAGAATATAGAATAAACTTATTCAATACCAGGTATTGATGTGGAAAGAAATTCCATCGTATCGAACCACGCGTAGAGAAGAATATCATAATGAACAGGCATTTCACACTTGTTTGAGAGTCAATATCATTGGGGTTGAGAAATTTTGCAAAGTGGATGAATATTTATATCTTTTAAGTTTATCATCAAGGTTAAAATAATTTATAACATCAATCAATCAACGAGGTTATACATTATATTTATAAAGTCTTTACTATACTTGGTATGAACAAATTATTAAAATATTTAAGTTGAGGTATATATATAGTATCATAGTCCACGATGATTTCTTTTGTTAGTGGAGTATGGGCAGATGCTATAGTTGAGTAAGAGGACTGAGGAAAGTGAAGAGTAAATTATGTGTTTCTGCTGGTCCCGGCTGCTGAGGACATTGCTTTTGGGCCATGGTTTTGTTAGAGTCGTAATTATTAAGCTGCTTTTTAAAATTTGGATTGTATCGAGACAGGTAGTTGCAGATGCCGTGATTTCTACTTTCATTGAGTAGCAATCGTTGTTAATGGTCCGTCCAAATGCCCATTCATGTATTTCACACAAGCCTTTTTCTCTTTTTATTTATTTATTTTTATTAATCAAAATAACTAACAAAAAATAGTCCGGAATCGCATAAAAATGATATGTCCAGATAGCTTTCTTTAGTGATCTTTGTTGATTTGTTTGTATAATGTTAGTGATTTAATAGTGAAGTTTTAAAATTGTGATCTTTGTTGATTTTGTTTGTATAATGTTAGTGATTTAATAGTGAAGATTTTAAAATTTTAAATAAAAATTTAAGTTTTAATATTGTAAAATAAATTTGAAATTGAAGATAATAAGTTATTCAAAGTTTTATCATTGTGATAATAATGAAGTTTGAACATCTATGAAGTTATTATTGTTGGAAATATTGAGCATATTATTGTTATTGATGTCAAAGGGTATATGAGGCAGAAATGATGTCAAAGAGCATGGTATTAAAGGTAGAAATATTCTTCAAGAATGATGAGTTTACAAGGTTGAACAATGGAAAGCGTGATTTGTAGCACCAATGAACGAAGGACAAATATTTCATGCTGTGTATTGAGTTTTAGCTGGGAGGCTAGCCGAGTTGGTCACTGAGCTAGCACTATGGCGCTTGGGGCAGGAAGGTCATAGGCTCAAAATTGGGTGACTCCTATTTTGTTTGGTAGAGTTAAAAATATTTTGATTAGTCATAGAAAGTGCTTCAAATATTTTGTGTTGCACTAAGGTTACTAACCGCTGGGGTAGCCCAGCTTTTAACCAAGCCTTTGCTTGGGCGTTGCGTGGGTAGAGGTCATGGTTTCGATTCTCTTGCACTCGTAGGGCACTCATAGGGTGTGTTGATTGAGGTATGAGTGCCAAAATTTTTTATTTAAATTTTTGAAAAGATAAAGTGTGCTGCCCTTGTATTGATTAAAATGAGGATATAGTTTGCTGCCTTGTGTTGATTAAAATAAAGACAAATATTTTTGTGAAAAGGAGATAGATTTACTAGCTGGTTATTGATTAAAAAGGGGGCAAATTTATGTTTATATTTTATTTAAGAAAAAAAGTTATAAGGTGTATAAGGGACTAGTTGAAAGTGTATTTTTGTATGTGAAAATTAGAGACAAGGTGGTTTTGCTATTGCTTGAAAAGTATAACTCTTGCATGTTAGTAAAGGGGATATAAGGTGTATTATGGATTATTTTGAAATTGTAATTGTTGCATTTTAGAAAGGATATATAAGGTGTATTGTGGCTTATTGTTTAATTGTATTTTGTATGATAAAGAAAAATTGTAATGGTTTAAAAGCTTTATCTTGTGAGACCAAAAAAGGAGATATAGAGAATTAATTTTCAGGCATTATAATGCACACATTTTTAGAAGGATTTTTAATGTATGAAGAAGAGATTTGCTAACCAAGTTTTCAAGTGGCAAAAGAAAGAAAATTATTTTTGAGACAGGTTTTTGATGGCACATCTTCATCAAGGCAGTTTTTAGAGGTATGGTGATTTAATACCTTCTCAAGGTGGTTTTTTTTGAGGAAAATATTTTTAAGTCATAAGGTGGAGATATAAGGATTAATTTTATGTGCATTGTTGGAAATATAAGAGCTAGGGTTTGAGAAAAAAGTTGTGCATTAGTGTTGAATGAAATTGGGAATAAATTTGCTAGAGTTATAGATCAGATTTGTGAAGCTAATTATGCTTCATCATGATTTATTTTAGGAGTATATAAAAATGACAAACTTGTGAATTGTTCGTGATTTATTTTGTGAGTAGATGAGAAGGACTTGTTCATTGTGATTGGTTTTGGAGTGAAGTTGCAAATCAAAAAATACCAGGTTAGTTATCAAGTGCTAGACTAGAGCTACATTTAAAATGTAATAAATGTGAGACATGTGAAAGCGATAAACTTAATGAATGTGAAGAAAATATTGAGCATTTTTTAGTGCATATCATTCTCTATATTTTCAAGAGGTTAAATGAATTTTGGGTAGAATATGTCTAAACTAATTTAGTTGAGGAAAGCACATTAAAGAATAGATAAACTACCTGATGATATCATTATGAAATATAGATAAAAAAAAATTATATACACGATTTGGAATAGATTTGAACAAGTTTTATGAGTAGGTTGATGAGGATCTTTGAGCATATTGTGAGCAAGTTTGAGCAGAGTTGTGAGCAGACTTGAGAATATTTTGGTGAGGTAGATTTGAGCAGGCCTTGAGCAAGTTGAGCAAATTTTGGTGAGTAGAATTGAGCAAGCCTTGTATATAGGCTTGAAGCAGATTTGAGCAAGCCTTGTGTGTAGGCTTGGAGCATATTTGAGTAGGTTTTGGTAAACAAATTTGAGCAAGCCTTGTGAGAAGGCTTGGAGCAGATTTGAGTAGTTTGATAACCATATTTGACAAGTTTGGTGAGTAGATTTGAGCAAGCCTTCTATGTAGGCTTGGAGTATATTTGAAAAAGCCTTATGTGTAGACTTGGATAAGATTTGAGCAAGCCTTGTATAAAGGTTTGAAGTAGGCCAAAGAAAGAGGATTGAGGTCTCCTGTGGATAGAGGTCCATGAACCAGAGAAAGGGGATTGGTGTCTCCTATGGATAGATGTCCATAAACCAGAGAATAAGGGATTGGTCCATGAACCAGATAAATGGGATTGGTGTATCCTATGGATAGAGGTCCATGAACCAGAGCAAAAAGGATTGAGGTCTATTATGGATAGAGGTCCACAAAACTTGAAGCAGAGAAAATTGGTGTCTCTTATAGAGTGGTGTCTATAAAACCTAAAGTAGAGGGGATTGGTGTCTCATATGTAGTGGTGTCCATAAAACTTAAAGCAAAGGGGATTGGTGTCTCTTATGGAGTGGTATCCATAAAACTTGAAGTAGAGGATATTGGTGTCTCCTGTGGAGTGGTGTCCACAAAACTTGAAGCAAAGGGGATTGGTGTCTCCTATGGAGTGGTTTCCACAAAACCTAAAGTATAGGGGATTGGTGTCTCCTATGGAGTGGTGTCCATAAAACTAGAGCAGAGGAGATTGGTGTCTCTTGGAGATAGAGGTCCATGAAATTGAGCATAGGGGATTGAGATCTCATTTGGGTGGGTGCCCATAAATATTGTAAAAGGGAATTGGTTTCCAAGATATTTTTTGAGAAAGTTTATAAGAAATATTTTCTCTGTGAACATAGCCCACATTGGGTGAACCACATTAAATTTGTGTCTCTTGTGTGTGTGATGATTCGTGCATTGTTTAATTATTACAATTGATAATATTGGATGATATAAATTTTGAAATAAAAGTAAAAGTTTGATATTATACTGTTCACCCCCCTCTCAATATAAGCTTGTGTTCTTCAATTGGTATCATATCGGGTTCCTTTGTGAAATACTAACAACTTGAAGGAAGATCTTACAAGAATACACATGTCTAGGAAAGGTAAAATAAGAACCATGATACCATATCCTCCTAATAAGGAAGGAACACACATGGCCATGAAAGAAAAGAAAGATGCTCTAGTAATTGAAATCCAAGAAAATGGAGAGAAAGAGGAAACTATGGTGGACATGGAAGAAGAACTTGATTTTGCTCTCAAAGATATTGTTACTCTAAAAGGGGAAGTGGAAAAGAGTAAAGAAATAGAATCAAGTGATGAATCAAGCAAGAAGGATCTAAGAAAACCCAAATGTGTTGAATGTGGTAACCTTGGTCACCTTGCACTTTATTGTCCACAAAATGGGTATAGTAGCAGTGAAGAGGAAAAGGAATATAAGAAAAAGAAAGAAGGAAAATTTCATCATGAAAAGGAAGACAAGCACAATCATAGCAAGCATAAGAAGAAAATATTTCAAATACACAAGAAGATTTTTTATGTTGAAGAAGCAAGTAGTGCTTCTAGCAGTAGTGATGAAAGTCTCTTTGATAGTGAAAATGAAGATGCTCTTGTGATTGAAGACCAAGAAGAAAATAAATTTATTGTTGTTCTTGGAGAATTGGAAAGGGTTAGAAAGGAGAACTTAATATTGAAGGCTCAAGTACAAGAGGATGAGAAAACAAAGGCAAAGCTTCTACAAGATCTCATTGACTTAAAAGTTAAGGTTGAAGAGGTAAGGAAAGTTGAAGAAGGTATGGCTAAACAATTAAAGACAAAAGAGCTAGAATGTGAAAGATTAGAACATGAAGTGGTTTCTCTAAGGATGGAAGTAAAATATTCTAATGATAAGCTACATAAGTTTAGGAAAAGCTCAAAAACCTTGGATGATATTATCAAAATACAAAGATCTCCATTTATCAAGATATGACTTGGTTTTGAAGAAGGTCAAGAGGAACAAAAAGAGAAGTCAAGCTCAAAAGGAATAAAAGAATCAAATAAAGAAATTGAAGAAGAGCCTAAGACCTATGTTGATGTGTTGAGAGATGATATTATCAAAGAGGAAGCAAACAAAGCATCATCAAGGAATTAAGACCATCATAGGAAAATCAAAGAAAGAATTATGAGATCAAGGCAAGATGAATATTTATTCCAAGGCTATTGTTACTCATGTAATCATTTTGGTCACAAAGCTATACATTGCAGAGTTTATGATAAGAATGATTTTGGCTTCACAAAGAGGAACTTCAATTCATATCCTCCAAGGCAAGATGAATATTTCTTTCAAGGTTATTGCTACTCATGTAATCATTTTTGTCACAAAGCTATACATTACAAGGTTCATGGTAAGAATGATTATGGCTTCACCAAGAGGAACTTCAGTTCATTTGCATCTTCCAAGGACTACAACATCAAATGTTACAATTACAATAAGTTTGGGCATAGATCAAAGTGGTGTAGAACAAAATTTTAGGAACCTCCAAAGACAAGCAAGAAGAAGACTAGCCAGAATGCTTAAAAATGTATTAGTTCAAAATTGCAAAAAAATAAGATAGAAAAAGAAGAGCATTGTAAGTTGGGAGTAGTCTTACTCCCATCCCAAAATTAATAACCTCAAGTAAAGGAGGTGGTGAGGGGGCTATGCTAAGTATTTTATCTTTAGCCTCAAAAGGAGCACTTTGCCATTGATGTCAAATGGGAGAGATTTTAGTAAGGGGAGAGATTTCAGTAAGGAGGAGTAGCTTCTCAAGGGGAGCAGTTTTGGAATCCAGTTGTAGCAAAATAAGATTTTTTTTTGTAAGGGTTGCCATCAATGACAAAGGGGAATATTTTTGGAAATATTAAGAATATTGTTGTCATGAGGTAGAAATATTCTTCAAGAATGATAAGTTTACAAGGTTGGACAATTGAAAGCAAGGCAAATATGTTTAAGGATTATAATTTTTAAATATTATAAAGAGAGTTTATAAATGTTCAAGAGGCTTGAGGACAAAGGTTTAAAAGAGAACGCTTAAGGATTAAAGTTTAAAAATTAAAATAGAAGGAAAAAGGTTTAAACCGCAAAGGACAAGGCTTAAAGATAAATATTATAATATAAAGTTTTAAAAGGGACAAGGTGCCAAAATTTTTAAGTACATAAAATCAAAGTTAAATATCATATTAGAGATGACATCATGAAGCAAGGTAAAGTACAAAGCAAAATATATAAATACACCAATGATTTTATTTTAAATACTAATGTTCTGGGATATACCATTTTTGATATCCCTTCGTGCTTGAATTGGTGAATGACAAAAGGGAATAGAGCGTTATTTGTGGCACCAGTGAACGAAGGACAAATATTTCATGTTGTGTATTGAGTTTCATCTAGGAGGCTAGCCTAGTTGGTCACTGAGCTAGCGCTAGGGCACTTGGGGTAGGAAGGTCATAGGTTCGAAATCAAGCAACTCCTGGTTTTGCTTGGCAGAGTTAAAATGTTTTGATTGGTTAGAGAAAGCGCTTCAAATATTTCATGTTGCACCAAGGTTACTATCTGCTAGGGTAGCCCAAATGGTAACCAAGCCTTGGCCTGGGTGTTGCGTGGTTAGAGATCATGGTTTTGAATCTCCTGCACTCGTCGGGTGTGTTGATTGAGATATGAGCGCCAATTTTTTTATTTAAATTTTTGAAAGGATAAAGTGCGCTGCCCTTGTATTGATTAAAATGAGGATATAGGTTACTACCTCATGTTGATTAAAATAAAGACAAATACTTTTTTGAAAAAAGAGACAAATTTGCTGGCTAGTTATTGATTAAAAAGGGGGCAAATTTCTATTTATATTTTATTTAAGAAAATGAGTTATAAGGTGGATAAGGGACTAGTTTAAAGTGTATTTTTAATATGTTAAAATTAGAGACAAGGTGGTTTTGTTATTTCTTGAAAAGTATAACTCTTGCATGTTAGTAAAGAAGATATAAGGTGTATTGTGGATTGTTTTGAAATTGTAATTGTTGCATTTTAGAAAGGAGACATAAGGTGTATTGTGGCTTACTGTTTAATTTTATTTTTTTATGGTAATAAGGAAAATTGTAATGGTTTAAAAGCTTTTTCTTGTGAGACCAAAAAAGGAGATATAGAACATTATTTTTCAGGTATTATAGTGCACATACTTTGAGAATGATTTTTAATGTATGAAGAAGAGATTTGCTAACCAAGTTTTCAAGTGGCAAAAGAAAGAATTTTTTTTTGAGATAGACTTTTGATGACACATCTTCATCAAGGTAGTTTTTAGAGATATGGTGATTTAATACCTTATCAAGGTGGTTTTGTTTGAGGAAAATATTTTTAAGCCATAAGGTGAAGATATAAGGATTAATTTTAAGTGCATTATTTGAAATATAAGAGCTAGGGTTTGAGAACAAAGTTGTGCATTAGTGTTGAATGAAATTGGGAATAAATTTTCTAGAGTTTCAGATTAGATTTGTGAAGCCAATTTGTGCATCATCATGATTGATTGTGGAAGTATAGAAAAATGACATACTTGTGTATTGTCCATGATTGATTTTGTGAGTAGATGAGGACTTGTGCATTGTGATTGGTTTTGGAGTGAAGTTGAAAATCAGTAAATACCAGGTCAGTTATCAAGTGCTAGACTAGAGCTACCTTTAAAATGTAATAAATGTGAGACATGTAAAAGTAATATACTTAATGAATATGAAGAACATATTGAGCATTTTTTAGTGCATATCATTCTCTATATGTTCAAGATGTTAAATGAATTTTGGGTAGAATATGCCTAAACTACTTTTTTTGAGGAAATCACATTGAAGAATAGATAAAGAACTTGATGACATCATTATGAAAGAAAGATAAATAATTTTTGTATACAAAGTTTGGAATAGAGTTAAACAGGTTTTATGAGAAGGTTGAGGAGGATCTTTGAGCAGATTTGTGAGTAGGTTTGAGTAGAGCTATGATTTTATTTTAGAAGATTTTGGTGAGGCATATTTGAGCAGGCCTTGAGTAGGTTGAGCAGATTTTGGTGAGAAGATTTGAGCAAGCCTTGTATGTAGGCTTGAAGAATATTTGAGCAAGCCTTGCATGTAGGCTTGGAGTAGATTTGAGCAGGTTTTGGTAAGCATATTTGAGCAAGCCTTGTGAGAAGGCTTGGAGTATATTTGAGTAGTTTGGTGAGTAGATTTGAGCAAGCCTTTCATGTAGTCTTAGAGTATATTTGAGGAAGCCTTTTTTGTAGGCTTGGAGTAGGTTTGAGAAAGCATTGTATAAAGGTTTAGATCAGACCAGAGAAAGAGGATTGAGGTCTCCTATGGATAGAGATCCATGAACCAGAGAAAGGAGATTGGTTTCTCTTGTGGATAGAGGTCCACGAACCAGAGTAGAGGGGATTGAGATCTCCTTTGGATAGAGATACACAAAGCAAAGAAAAGGGATTGGTGTGTCCTATGGAAAATGTCCATAAACTAGAGTAGAGGGGATTGAGGTCTCTTATGGATAGAGGTCCATAAAAACTAAAGTAGAGGGGATTGGTGACTACTATGTAGTGTTGTCCACAAAACCTGAAGCAGAGGGAATTGGTGTCTCCTGTGGAGTGGTGTCCATAAAACTTGAAGTAGAGGGGATTGGTGTCTCCTATGGAGTGGTGTCTATAAAACCTGAAGTAGAGGGGATTGGTGTCTCCTGTGGAGTGGTGTCCACAAAATCTTAAGCAAATGGGATTGGTGTCTCCTCTAGAGTTGTGTCCATAAAGTATGTAGCAGAGGGGATGGGTGTCTCCTGTGGAGTGGTGTCCACAAAAATAGAGCATTTGGGATTGGTTTCTCCTATGGATAGAGGTCCATGAACTTGAGCATAGGGGATTGAGATCTTCTTTGGGTGGGTGCCTATAAAAATTGCAATAGGGAATTGGTTCCCAATATATTTGTTGAGAAAGTTTATAAGAAATATATTCTCTGTGGATGTAGCCCACATTATGTGAACAATGTTAAATTTGAGTCTCTTGTGTGTGATGATCTGTGCATTGTTTCATTATTGCAATTGATAATATTGGATGATATTAATTTTGAAAGAAAAGTAAAAGTTTGATCTTATACTGTTCACCCTCCCTCTTAGTATAAGCTTGTGTTCTTCAATAATCCCATCTCTTAATACCAAATATAAAGATAGTAAGCTATCAAAAATCTCACCAATGTGACAACAATGAAGCTTGAACATCTATGAGTTAATAGTTCATATGAAAATATATTTTTTAATATAAAATTTATGAATATTTTAATATTTTACATATAGGTATTTGATATATAAAATTATTTTTTCGATTTGAATTTGATTTTTTTTTAATAAAGAGAAGTCATAAAAATTAACTAATTTGAAAAATAAATTTTAAATATCATGAGATTATTTTAAAAATTTAAAGCTTAATTTAGTTGTTTGATTCAATATTCCATATATATATATATATATATATATATATATATAAGGTCATGCGAGTTATTAGTTTAAAATTTGTAGTATTTTTTAACATTAACCATGACATTAGGAAAATTATAATGATTAAGAATTAATAATGTTTCAACAAAATTTATAAACATTTTTTTATGCTTTTATTTCAAAGGCAATTAATATTTTAAAAATATATATGTAATTTTTATTTGTTCATTTTTAAGTGATGATAATTTAAAATTTTTTTAATAACCTAAACATTGTGCCACACTTTCTATAGTCATAAATGAGTTAAACAAGATTTTTAGGATAAAAAAGAAGTCTCTTTTGAAGAAGATTGGTCAGCTTATGATACATTGTTTGTGTAATTGATCATATTCATTTTAAGCTCTTGAGATAGAATTTAATACCTTATGTAACAACCATATTATATGATGGATGTGAAAAGATAAATAAGAGGGTTTTTTCCATATTATAATATTAAATCTAAAAGGTTTAATACTTGTTTTGTAAATATGAAATATCTTCTAACTTGCATCATTTCCTTTTAGAGTGATAATATTATTATTTTTTTGATTGGTTGAAAGGGTGTTGAAAGGTCCCTGAACCTTGTACAAAACAATCGTGGGCCTCCGAAGAGGGAGGCAAAGGGGAAGAACGATGACAATAGAACAAGAAAGCCTAAAAACAGTAGGGGATACCTAAGGTAAAGGTGCCTAGAGGAACCAAATAGAAGAACTAACTAAAGGGAAACATGACCAGAGGCTAATCAAAAAAGGGAAAGTGAAACTTAAATAGAGAAATTCACCATTTGGAGGTGTTGTGGCTGCTCCACAACGTACCCCAAAATTGGGGACCCACCTTTTTTGCATGTTTTCCAAGAAGACCGAAGTGGCCCATATGCTAAAGATCAAAGAAAAAGCAAAACACCACAAGGAGAAAAAAGTGTCGCGATATCGCGACATGTTGCATTTTCATGGTCCAAAGCAAAGGGAGAAAGCAAGGAGGAAAAAGTGTCGTGATATCGCGACATGTTGCATCATCACGGCCAAAGGAGGAAAAAGTGTCGCGATATCGCGACATGTTGCATCGTCACGGCCAAAAGAGAAAAAGTGTCGTGATATCACGACTGTTAGGAGGGAAACTTATGGGATATCTTATTGATGAAAATGTGTTACATATATAGGCAGAAGGTCTATATGATAAACTGACAAGTGTCAATATAAACTGACAAGTGTCAAACTGGCATAGTGCACATTACATTAACTCTAACATTCCCCCTTAATGTGCACTATCCTAACTAAAAGGAAAAAAAACAAGTGAACATTAGGTAACATTCCCCCTTAATGTTGACTTCTCTAACAAAAATCTACATCCTCCTTTATTGTTGATTTGGTCTTAGACTCTTGCTTTTTGTGCTTGGCTCTCCAACTATGAATAATGCTATATTCACTGTGTATACATCTTGGTCTTTTGCCTCAGGGTCAACCATCTAAGTGCATCGAGGTCATCATGGGTGCCTCAGGGTCAACCACTTCTGGGTCTGTTGCCTCTGCAGGTCCTGTTGCCACTGGGTCAGCCGTCTAAGTGCCTCGAGGTCATCATGGGTGCCTCAGGGTCAGCAACTTCTGGGTCTGTTGCCTCTGTAGGTCATCCTCAGAGGATGTTGCCTCTCCTAGGTCACTGACTAGATTCACCATGAGTATGAAATCCCTCCTCATGGTGAACTCAATCTAGAAGGTGTCGGTCTCTACCGAAAATGCACCTAATTAAAGGAAAAACGAGCCATATAAGAGTGTCAAGATCTACCAAAAATGCACTCAATACAATAAAATGAGCCATATATCAAAATAGGAGGAGAGAAGAAGAAAAGAAGAGAATCTTCTGAAGTGTCTTCGTCTGTAGTCTTCAGAAGTAGATCCAAAAAAAACCTCGGATAGAGTCTAGGGTGTCTTTGTCTGTAGTCCCTAGTATAAGTGTCCTTATGGTGACCATGTCATCCCATCGAAATGCTTGGGTAACCAGCCGCTGCATTCACCAAGTGTATAAAAAATATCACTAGGTACAAGGATCACATATAAAATTACCTCAGGAGTGTCGGGTACAACCAAAAATGCACTCCAAGGTAGAGAAAACTTTTGAGGCTAAAAAACTCATTTGAAACAGCCTCAAAATTAGACTATGACACCATCATTGTGTCTTTCACGAAAAGACGTTTCCAACGACTATAAATACCCCTATACTTGTGTCTAAATGGGGCCTTCAACTTGCTGAAAAACAATAGCATGCCTCTCTAGGCCGCAAAATTAACTTCAGGAATAAAAAATTCCCGGCATCGCACTTTGGCGGCATAAAAAATAGTTTCATTCATGGTCATCCAAGTACCCTTACAATCAATAAAGTGATCCCCTCACTGTGGCGAAATCGCTCTCTAGTAAAAAAAAAATAGTCTCTCAATTTTCCCTTACAAGGGAATTACATAGGCCATACTGTTGGCCAATGAGCATGGGCACTTCCCTTACAATTTAAAATCAAATTTAAGATAATGATCATTAATCCCTTTATGAAAAGTGGACCCCTCCACTTTAAATGCTTCCTAAAATAAATTTTACCACCATTAAAAATATTTCACATGTGCATCCCCTTTTAAATATTTAAATAATGCCCCTCTCACATGGACAAATTTTAAAAGTAATCGGAAGTGCCGGCTATTAAGCCTCCCAAGCATACCAAACAACTTCCGTCTCCTCTGCCAAGTGTTTGAAGCAGGTTCCACGTTTCTCACCTTATTTTTGTCGAGGAAGTTGTGGATCTCGATATTGGTGTTGTTACCGTTGATGGACGCATTTATGGGAAAGTGGGCCGCCATGGTTTTCCTGGATCCAAACCACGCATCCACTTTCAATTTCTTTACCCCGTCCTCTTCCAGCAGGTGTAAAAAAAGAAAAAAAATAGGTTCAGGTGTTTGAAATTCCTCGACGGACCCACCTCACCGGCCCTCGACTTCCTCCTTTTCCTCGACGTAGTAGGATCGCGTGCTCGACACCAACGCCAGTGGTTCTTACGATCATGGCAGCAAATCATGCCGCTATCGTCGCTCAACTTGGACAGTAGTAAATCTCGTCGCGCTATCATGTATAGCTACGAGAGGTCTGTGTATAGCTGCGAGAGGTCTACGTGCTTCTGAAACCACGTATCGGGTTCGAATCAGAAGTTCATCTGCATGCACATTTCCTAAATCACATTCCAATTAACAATCTTCGATGGCAACGGTCGCCGTGATGGGGTTGAGGGGGTTCTCTTCTCCTTGTGAAACAATCTAGGAGCTTACCAGGCCACCATTAATGACAGCGACGTCCACGGTCTTAGAGGAGGAATCCATTGTAAGCAGTGAAGGGAATCAGACATCGAGAGCAATGGGCTAGAGCATCGCAAAAAAAAACTAGGATGTCGTTGACTTCTCCAAAATAGGGGCCAGAGTGGAGGCAGATTCAAACTCGGGGTAATGGGAGCTGCAAGGCTATCTGTAATTAGGGAGCTACTATGCAATCAACCGACTGCTCTGTGCTTCCCTCAATCCCTGATAATCCACAAAAAATCAAGGCCTGTACAGAAAAAATCAATCTTCTCAAATTTTTGAGAGAAAACAGATCATTAACGCGTTCGCCCTCTGTGATCTCGTCACCGATGACTAGCGGCTCTGCGATTCAAACCCAAAATTGTCGTCGAACCCGATCGATCGAACTATTCCTGCCCTGCAGACGTTCTCTTCCATGACGGCCGCATACTTCTGCTCGCCGGCCGGATACCTCGGAGCGAGTTCGGCACACAAATTTTAGATGGGAAATGGGATCCGCATGGCAAAAATGGCCGGCATATTTGACCCAATTGACCCGACCATATTTGCAGGGGCCGACTTCTTTAACAGCTAGGAAAAAAATAAATAAACATTTGGTGGCCTCGTGGAAAGTGGAAAGTCACAGGTCTGTGACTGCGCATCAGAATGACAATGAGAGAGCCCTAGTTGTGGATCTCGGAGGACACATTGCACTTCTGCCTGTAACAACGTCTACATGCAGCAAATTTGATGCACTGCATCTTGCGCTAGCACTCCCCGTAGACTGTGAACATCATTCTTTACTTGTCGCTCAGAGATAAGGCCAAAGAATAAAAAAAAACTTTAGAAGGTCATTGAAGCCGCCAAAGCGCAGATTGAAGACATGAATAAGATGAAGAAAAAGAGTGTGCAAGGGCTAGAGACTTCAAGGGATAAAAAAATTTGGGGCAGCCATTAATTTCCAAAAATTTGGTTTTTGATTCATCCATCAAGGATGAAGAGCATACTCCCTATTTTGAAAAAAAAAATGGGGGGAGAAAATGTGATGCAGGAGCATCTGGCAACAATGGAGCAACCTTGCATCCTCTAAATTTTCTAAGATTTTGAAGTGCTTCGTATTTTAATTTGTTCCAGCTCTTTCCCAAGGGGGGAAGATTTGTAAAGAAATGGGAGAGTTTAAGTTTCGTAAAGAAGTGGGGGATTCTCGGAGAAGTTTGCAAAGTTTTGGCTGAAGTTGGGGTGAGGTTGCGAAATCGCGACATGTTGCGATTTTGCGACATGTCACAAAATCGTGACCTCATTGGCTTTGACTATGGCAGGGGTCGGTTTCATCGCGATATCGCAACATCGCGATATCGTGACGTTGCGATATCACGACATTACTTAGTAGCTGGAGTGGGGGAGAGTTTTCGTTGCGATATCACGACGTCGCGATATCGTGACGTCAGTTGAGCAGCAGTGCACAAGGGTGCTTCCGTCGCGATATCTCAACGTCGCTGTATCGCGACGTTGTTTTAGAGACGATGGCGGCAAGGCAAATGCAGGTGAAAGGCAAGGTTGGGTGGGGTCACGAAATCGTGACATGTCACGATTTCGTGACATGTCATGGTTTCGCGACCTCGACAGTAGCGACAAGAGCAAGGGCGTGTTTTGTCACGATATCATGACATCGTGATATCGCGACGTCGTGATATCGCGACGTCGCGATATCGTGACACCATTCAAAGTTGGAGGCTTGGCAATAGTTGGGTCACGATATCGCGGCTGAGAAGAAGGCCAAAAAGAGGAGCGGATGGCCGGGCAAGGCCAGATTTGACATGTGGGCAGCCACGTGTATCACGAAAATTATGAAGGACACGTGTAACAACTGTGTTACAATAAGGAGAAAGCACGGCCAGGTGGCCGCATAGAAGAAAACAAAGATGAGGGTCAAGGAGGTGTTAAGGAAGGTGTCGGCCACGTACATTTTTTTTTATTGTAACACAACATTTGCAGGAGACAACAGTGCGAAGGATAGTCAGAGCAAAGCGGCCGATGCAGGGAGGCCATTAATGCAAGCTCAGGGGTAGATCGGGAGGATGGCCATTTATGACAGAATTTTGAAAACCTAGAGGGGGGAAATTTTGAATTTGAATTTTGTTAGGTGGAGGCATTGATTGCCTAGAGGAACGGGGCCTCGATAAAAACTCGAAAATTTGTAATGGAGGGGATGGTGGACCGGAGAACAGGGGAAGCAGTGACAGTGGAAGAACCGAGCCGAGCATCGGTTAATGTGTGTCTGCGGGCTGTTTTATTTTGGAATGCATGTAAATATTTTTAGAAGATCTTAATGAAAAAGTTGAATTTGTAAGGTGTGGATTTTCCCGGTCCTCATCAGTGGTATCAGAGCCCGTAGTTCCTGAGTGTATAGCAGACCGTCGAAGGAGAGGCAGTTGTACCAGGACTTGTGGGAGGGCTTGAGATCGGGTGAGCAGAATGCCTCCAAGGAGAAACCCCGTTGGTGGAAGAGGCATGGTAGCAGAAGATTTTCGGGCATTACAGCAGCAAGTTCAGGCCCTACAAGAAGAACTGCGCAGAGGACATGAACCGAGAAGAGATGCAGACAGTGAGGATGAAGTGGATGAAGAAAATCAGTTTGAAGAAGAGGAAGAAGATGTAGATCCGACACAAGCCAGACTGTGCAAGGCCATATCCCAGATCGGGAAGAGGCCAAAGATAGAAGTTCCCACGTATTCTGGGAACTTGAATCCAAAGGAGTTGATAGACTGGGTGAATGATTTGGAAGAATACTTTGAGTATGAAGAAGTTGAAGATACCGAGAGGGTCAGATTTTCTAAGACCCGACTGAAGGGTCATGCTAGCATATGGTGGAAGGGAGTACAGCTGGAATAGAACCAAAGAGGAAAAGAGCAGATAACAAGGTGGGACAGAATGGTGGAGAAATTAAAGAGGCAGTTTATTCCTGTGGATTATGAACTGGACCTGCTACGTAAAATGCAGAGTTTGAGACAGATGAATAAAACTATCCAGGAATATACGGAGGAGTTTTATAAAATCTCCATCAGAACCGGTCATTTGGAAGCCAGCAAGGAAAAAGTGGCCCGTTATATTAATGGGTTGAGACCCAGTGTTCAGGAGGAGTTGAGTTTGGTTCGGGTAAGCACCATTGAAGATGCTTACCAATTTGCTCTAAAGGTGGAAGAAAAACTGAACAGGAAGTTTGAGGGCAAGCAAAGAGGAAGAGGGAACGGAGGAAATACCGGTGGAAAGAAAGAGGAAGGAAAAGAAGAAAAGAAAGAAGAGGCTAGTAGCAGCCGAGATCAGAAAGAAGATGAAGAACCCAAACTGCAAGTTTAGAATGATGGCTACCCGAGAGGAAGAGGTAGATCTGGACGCGGGTATGGAAGAGGAGTGTTTTGAAGAACATGTTTCCACTATGGAGAAGAGGGGCATCGGGCATATGAGTGTCCCCAGCACCCCGAGAAAGTGAACAAGAAACAAGTGTGTCCTGCTAGAGCAGTTGTGGCAGTTAAAGATGCTGACTCAGAACATTCTGAAGAAGCTGAAAAGGGAGAAGCAATGATTGTGAGGAGGACCATGCTGGTGGAGGAAGACAAATCTGAACAGAGGAGAAGCCTGTTTCGCACCCGATGCAAAAGTGCAGGCAAAGTCTGTAATGTTATTATAGACAATGGGAGTACAGACAACTTAGTTTTCGAGGAAATGGTTGCTAAGTTGCAGCTGGAAAGGAGGAGACACCCGCACCCATACCGGATTGCGTGGTTGCGGAAGGACCACAGAGCTTGGGTCCGTGAACAGTGCTTAGTCACGTTCAATATTGGGAGATACCAGGATGAAGTCCTGTGTGATGTTTTCCCCATGGATGCTTGCCATTTGCTGTTAGGAAGGCCATGGCAGTTTGATCGAAGTGCAGTGCATGATGGTCGTGCAAATACGTACTCTTTGATGAGGGATGGAGTGCAGCACAAGTTGAAGCCATTGCAGACCGTAAATGAGAAAGTGTGCAGTAATGCCAGAATTTGTCTGGTAGAAGGCTGAAAAATATTTTGCCAGGATACAAAATTTGAGCAGGTTGCAAAGGACGATGAATGTTCGGAGATATTACAAGGGACGCAGGCCGAACGACTTAGAAGTGAAGATCACTTCTCCTTTTTACCCGGGGTGTCTGATGCAGGAGCATCCGGCAACAGTGGAGCAACCTTGCATCCTCTAAATTTTCTAAGATTTCGAAGTGCTTCGTATTTTAATTTGTTCCAGCTCTTTCCCAATGGGGGAATATTTGTAAAGAAATGGGAGAGTTTAAGTTTCGTAAAGAAGTGGGGGAGTCTCGAAGAAGTTTGCAAAGTTTTGGCTGAAGTTGAGGTGAGGTCGCGAAATCACGACATGGAGTCTCGGAGAAGTTTGCAAAGTTTTGGCTGAAGTTGGGGTGAGGTCGCGAAATCGTGACATGTCGCGATTTCATGACATGTCACGAAATCGCGACCTCATTGGCTTCGACTATGGCAGGGGTCGGTTTCGTCGCGATATCGCGACGTTGCAATATCGCGACATTACTTAGCAGCTGGAGTGGGGGAGAGTTTTCGTCGTGATATTGCAACATCGCGATATCACGACGTCATGATATCGCGACGTCAGTTGAGCAGAAGTGCACAAGGGTGCTTCCATCGTGATATCGTGACGTCGTGATATCGCGACATCGCAGTATCGTGATGTTGTTTTAGAGACGATGGCGGCAAGGCAAATGCAGGTGAAAGGCAAGGTTGGGTGGGGTCGTGAAATCGCAACATGTCACGATTTCGTGACCTCAACAACAACGACAAGAGCAAGAGCATGTTTTGTCGCGATATCGCGACACCATTCAAAGTTGGAGGCTTGGCGACAGTTGGGTCGCGATATCACGACATGTCGCGATATCGTGACATGTCGCGATATCGTGACTTGTCGCGATATCACGGCCGAGAAGAAGAAGGCCAGAAAGAGAAGGAGCGGACGGCCGGGCAAGGCCAGATTTGACACGTGGGCAGCCACGTGTATCATGAAAATTGTGAAGGACACGTGTAACAGTTGTGTTACAACAAGGAGAAAGCACGACCAGATGGCCGCATAGAAGAAAACAAAGATGAGGGTCAAGGAGGTGTTAAGGAAGGTGTCGGCCACGTACATTTTTTTTTTTTGTAACATAGAATTTGCAGGAGACAACAGTGCAAAGGACAGTCAGAGCAAAGCGGCCGATGTAGGGAGGCCATTAATGCAAGCTCAGGGGTAGATCAGGCGGATGGCCATTTATGACGAAATTTTGAAAACCCGGAGGGGGGAAATTTTGAATTTGAATTTTGTTAGGTGGAGGCATTGATTGCCTAGAGGAACGGGGCCTCGATAAAAACCCAAAAATTTGTAATGGAGGGGATGGTGGACCGGAGAACAGGGGAAGCAGTGACAGTGGAAGAACCGAGCCGAGCATCGGTTAATGTATGCCTGCGGGCTGTTTTATTTTGGAATGCATGTAAATATTTTTCGAAGATTTTAATGAAAAAGTTGAATTTGTAAGGTGTGGATTTTCCCGGTCCTCGTCAAAATGAGGGGGAGAGGGAGGATTTCCATGAGGGAAATCCCCCCTCAAGGGTTTTCACAGGGCAGGGAAAGCCCGCTCTGATACCAAATGTTAGGAGGGAAACTTATGGGATATCTTATTGATAAAAATGTGTTACATATATAGGCAAAAGGCCTATATGATAAACTGACAAGTGTCAATATAAACTGACAAGTGTCAAACTGGGATAGTGCACATTACATTAACTCTAACAACGACATGTTGCATCATCGAGGCCAAAAGAGAAAAAGTGTCGCGATATAGTGACATGTTGCATCGTCGATGCCAAAAGAGAAAAAGTGTCACGATATCGTGACATGTTGCATCGTCACGACCAAAGGAGAAAAAATGTTGTGATATCGCGACATGTTGCATCATCGGGACCAAAAGAGAAAAAGTGTCACGATATCACGACATGTTGCATCATAGCGCCAAAAGAGAAAAAGTGTCGCGATATCATGACATGTTGCATCGGCGCGGCCAAAAGAGAAAAAGTGTCGCGATATCGCAACAAGTTGCATCAGCGCGGCCAAAGGAGGAAAAAGTTTTGCAATATCGCGACATGTTGCATTTTCTTGGCCAAAAGAGAAAAGTGTCGCGATATCACGACATGTTGCATTTTCATGGCCAAAAGAGAAGAAAGAAAAAGTGTCGCGATATCGCGACATGTTGCATCATTGCGGCCAAAGGAGAAAAAGTGTCGTGATATCGTGACATGTTGCATCGTCGCGGCCAAAAGAGAAAAAGTGTCACAATATCGCGACATGTTGCATCGTCACGACCAAAAGAGAAAAAGTGTCGCGATATCGTGACAAGTTGCATCAGCATGGCAAAATGAGGAAGAAGTGTCACGATATCGTGACATGTTGCATCGTCGTTGCCAAAGGAGGAAGAAGTGTCACAATATCGCGACATGTTGCATTTTCACGGCCAAAAGAGAAAAGTGTCACGATATCATGACATGTTGCATTTTTGTGACCAAAAGAGAAGAAATAAAAGTGTTGTGATATCACGACATGTTGCATTTTTGTGATTCAAAAGGGGCAGGCAAGCAGAGAAACAAGAAGTGTCATGATTTCACGACATGTCCGATTTTTGCCAAGGGAATAGACTCCAGGAAGGGTGTTGAGGACGATGAACAACTGCCAACGCCACCGTAAAGAGCTCATCTTTTTTCGGGTATGGGGAGAAGTCCACGCACCAAAATTGAGAATCCTCCATCTTAACGTCCTGAAAGGGTTTCCTACATGGGAAAGGGGCTGGGTATTCATAATTATGCTTGTGAGGACGTTGGAAATCAGGGGTGCACTCCAAGGAAACTGTCGCTTGTGAATGCCTTTGGACCGGTGTTCCTTCCATTTACCAGACTTCCATAACCGATGGGCATAGGAGTTGATGTTGACTCTAATTTTGAACAAACCCTCCCTGAGAATGTCATGGAAAGACTCCATGGTCAGCAGGCAACGTGCAGACCAACTGATCGGGTTCCAACTGTCCTCAATCTAGAAATTATTGATATGCTTGTGGATACATTTGTGGATGGGATTTGCCAGCGTGGCATAGGTGATTAGAGCATCAATAGACCATACCAATCCCCCTGGAAACAACTCACATTGTGCAAACATTGAAACTTGTAGGATCGTTCCTTAGGCCAATGGGTAAGGAGTCTCTCCACTCTTGAATGTCAGATTTGCCAACTCCCTTGTTAGCAAGCCAATCCATAGTTTTTTTTCCTTCCTGGTACTGATGCTTAATGACTAATTCTGGGTAATTGCCAACTAGAGCCTTGCATTCTTGGAAAATCGAAGCTAGGGACTAGGGAGGCTTAGCTGTACCTTTGAGGCAGTTGATACAGTGCAATGAGTCTCCTTCGATGAAAAGTTTATTGATGGTCAACCCTTCCATGAGGATCAAATTTTGAAACAGAGCTCGATAAATGCAATGATTAATACTTGTAATATTTAACTTTTGCAAGGGATTATTGTCAAATATGATTGTATGGAAGGTTGTATTTGAGATTTCATAATAACAATATTAAATTTATCAACATTAATTTTCAATCAAAGTTTAACATTATATATATATTATGTTCAAAATAAAGATATATTCATTGAAATTCAATATAAAATATTAATGCAAAATAGTATTGTGCTTCAAACGAGTTAGGATTTAGATCAGATTGGGTATTGAGTACAATTACCAAGGATGCACAAATTTTAGTTAATCTTAAAAAATAGAGACACTTTCATATAAATACAATGGTTGATTGTTTGGATAATATTAAGGTCAAATTAAATACTAATAAGCAATTTTTGTCCCTTCCAATATATAAGAAAGTGCATCCTTGGATAAGTGAGATAATATGTTCACTTGAAAAATCCATTAGTTTAATTGGAGTAGATTCAAGTGGCATTAGTTTCCAATCCATTTGATTTATTTCATCTTCCTTCTATCTTATATAGTGGTGTTGACAATGATAGAAGCTCTAGTATGCTCCATCATTATATTTCCACTTGTACATGTTCTTGGTATCACATGAAAGACATTACATGATAGTGATTTTTAACCACTACCTTACTACCTAGACACATTCAATTGCTCTAATAATTTATTATGCTCAAGTGTTACTATTGTAATAGGGTTTTTGGCCTTATGAATTTGTCTAAATTATTTTTGGTAGTATCCCCAACTAGTTTTCAAGAATAAACAATTTTGTAGTGTAATCATCTCTATAAATGCAAGGTTTTAATTTTTTAAATTGTTTAAAGGATATTGGGACACTTTTCTCCATAGTATAATGAGAAAAATAAACAAAAAATTAGTATGTAATTGAAATAAAATCAAATACTAAAGCAAGTCTTAGAATACAATCTCAAAAATGATGATGGGTTAAGGTTAACCAAAAAGCATTTGGAAAAGTAGAAAAGAAAAATATCTTCAAAGTAAAATAGGAAATTGAGAAGTGCTTTAAATTATTCAAAGCAAAAAACAAATAAAGATGAACAAATTGACATCAATAACCCAATTGAAAACCAATAAAATGACTAGGTATTTATATCATGAGTAACAAATCAATAAAGTTGAGATGATTGAAAGTACCAAATTAAAAATAGTAAATATTATATCATGTTAGAAAAAGTAGTACATACATATCATATTTAAGAAAAAAGTAACATACTAGAAAAAATATTACATAACCATTCATCATTTATGATTAGTATTTATGTGCTCTAAAAAGAACATGGTCTTGAGACTATTTTTACGTATTCTAATAACCAAAAGAATATGGTTTACTTGTTGGACTCTAGAGCATACTTTAGATTATATTCCCTAAAGTATCTAGGTTCTAAATATTTAACATTCATTTAAATATAGTTGCACCAACTTTACTATTTGAGACGAAATCAGTTTTGTTGTGAGAGCATATAGGGAATTGTTTAGAGTATTTTCTAAACATAGTAGGAGCAAGTAAGATCTCCATAATAGTAGAGATTTCAAATCGATTGGAGTGCTATAAAAACATTGTAAGTTCTTATGATTATTAATCTAATGAGTCTATTTTCTCATTTTGGTATCAAAGTGTACAAGGTTTTCTCATATGGATCAAAACCTATGGAGAGTGGCATGAAGAGATCTGAAGCACACACTTTGTTAGAGAAACTCAAGTGGCCAGCACTCAGTAGAGTTGCAAGGAAGAGCTTGAGTAAATCATTAATATCTCATGTATCCTAAGGTATTTTCTAATGAAATTTTGAGGGTTTTTAGATAATTGCGTTAAGAGGATTCGGTAAAAATTTTAGATAATTTGGAGCTCATTTCATGATTTTATTAGCATTTTTATTTTTGCAATAAAATGGTTGTATAAGGTGGAAAAGAGGGTATTTACTTCTAAAATTTTGGGAGAAATTTTATTTAGATAAAATCATCATTCAGAAAAAATTCAGGTTGTTTGGATCTGTATTGATCAATTTGTGTGAATATTGATGTTTTCTTCAAAAAAATCCTAGATCCAGAATTGTGATAAAAAGGGAAAAAGTAAATGATCAAGAATACAAAGTTTAATTTTAAGAAATTTTGGAGTTGTATGGATTGATTTATGTGAAAAACATTGAGGTTGTCTCAAAAAACATTCTAAAATCTAGAAAGGGCAAAAGTAAATTGATCACATATTTCTCATTTGTGTGAATTTGCTTCTAAAATTTAGTGGATTTTCATATACATATATCAAAATTCTACAGTAAACATTTCAGTTTGTTTCAATTAGTATTGGCTGATTTATGATAAATTTGGTTATTGAGATTTTGGTAAATAAAAAAGAAGCATGCATTTTTGCAATCAGAGGTTAATTCTGAGAAATTAACTTGACAAGTTGAGTCAATTGAGTAAAATAATATCTTCTATTACTCTTTATTGCAAAAATATTGTATTATAAGCTATCTATACTATTCCAAAGTTTTTTTGATTAGAATCAATGGCTTCCAATAACAATCTTCCCATTCCTGAATTTAATGGGTTAGATTATGAGTATTGGTCTATCAAGATGAAGACCTCACTCATAGGCAAGGGGTTATGAGATATTTTAGAAGAAGGCTACAATGAACTTGCATATTGGACCACTTTGAGTGTAGCTAATAGAACCAATAAAAATTATGCCCAAAATAAAAACTCATTTGCTCTCTACCATCTTTGATCAGCTTTGGAGAAAAGCATCTTTCTAAGGATTTCTTCTTGTTCAACAGCCCTAGAAGCATGGATAGCCTTGAGATATAGCTATCAAGGGAGCAATCAAGTGAAGCAAGTGAGGCTTCAAACCTTGAAGAGATATTTTGAGAATCTCAAGATGCAAGATGATGAAAGAGTGGGAGATTATTGTGTGAGAGTGAAAGCAATTTTCAACAAAATGGAGACACTTGGTGAAGACATAAAAACTGAAGTGGTTGTGAAGAAAGTGTTGAGAATAATTCTTCATAAATAGAATCATATTGCTATTATTATTGAAGAATATAAATATTTTTCTACTCTAACTTTTGATGCTCTAATTGGTTCTTTGATGTCCCATGAAGAGAGACTACAGGTTTCTACATCATCAAGCTTTGGAGGTGATGACAAAGCAATCTCATCCAAGGAAGGTGAGACTCATGGCAATGCACAAGGAAGAGAACAAGGAAGAGAAGGAGCAATAGGAAGAGGTAGATCAAGAGGTGGCTACCAAGGAAAAGGAAGAGGAAGAGGAGGTGACAAATCAAACAAAGCTTGTTACAATTGTGGTAAGCTTGGTCACTTTGCTAAATATTATTGGTCCAAGATTTCTCAAGAAGGGAGAAGTAATAATTATGTAAATTATGGAGAAGAGGAAGGAACTTATTCAAATTTGTTCCTCACATACGGAAAATCAGATCAAAATCTTAATGAAACTTGGATTTTGGATATTGGTTGCTCAAATAATATGAGTGGCAAAGAAGAGTTATTTTCTACAATGGATTCCACATATAAATCAAAGATCAAATTGGGAGATGACAAGGCACTACAATTTGAAGGTATGGGAGCCATGGAGTTCCAATAAAAGAAGGCACAAAGAAGGTGAACAATATCTATTACACTCCTAAACTCCAACATAATTTGCTTAGTGTTGGAAAAATCATGGAAAAGAACTATAAATTTATTTTTGAAAATGGAAAATGTGTAATTTTTGATAAGAACAATTGTAATAGAGTTTTTACACAAGTTCCTATGACAAAGAATAGGTTATTTCCTCTTAAGTTTGGGGAACAAGAAGGTTATCAACTTGCTAGTATAGACATAGAAAATTCAAGTGTGCTTTGGCACTTGAGATATGGTCATCTTAACTTTGCAAGCTTGAAGTTGTTGACTTCTCAAGCTATGGTATGTGGATTACCAAAAGTTAAAGAGCACAAGGAGGTGTGTGAAGGATGTATTTTGGGAAAGCACTCAAGAAATTTTTTTCCAAGAGGTCAAGCATGGAGAGCAATCCATCCACTACAACTGGTAAATTTGGATATTTGTGGTCCAATGCATACCAAAATTTTGGGTAACAATTCTTACTTTCTCACTTTCATTGATGATTTCTATAGAATGTGTTGGATTTATTTTTTGAAAATTAAGGATGAAGCTTTTGAATGTTTCAAGGATTTCAAAAATAATGTAGAGAATCAAAGTGAGTATGTTGTAAAGATATTAAGGAATGATAGAGGAGGAGATTTTTGTTCAAATGTATTTCTCAAATATTGTAAATATTGTGGGATCAAAAGGCAATTAAATACTACCTACACTCCACAACAAAATGGTGTGGCTAAAAGGAAGAACCACACTATTGTATAAATGGATAGATCAATGCTTCAAACAAAGAAACTCGATAACATTTTGTAGGTTTAAAATTTTCGCACCCCTTTCCTCTAGGCTAATGGATCCGTGCCTCAGAGGGGAATGGGAAAATGGTAAAGCTACACCT
Source organism: Wollemia nobilis (assembly GCA_028583015.1). NCBI lineage: Eukaryota > Viridiplantae > Streptophyta > Pinopsida > Araucariales > Araucariaceae > Wollemia > Wollemia nobilis. The sequence continues at coordinate 6,266,396 of JAQPPZ010002550.1, forward strand.
CGGACGAGGGACACTTGAGTCGTGTCCTCTTTGGTGATTTGTCGACAGATGGTGGGTTCACCAAGAAGCATTTGGTGGTAGCTTCCGAGCCTAGGCTAGAAATGAGTTTGATGTGTTCGTTTTAGTTTAAAATCACTCAAATACCTAGGTTGGCCAAGATGAAATTAAACTATTCTATATGCGAATTGTGATTTATATGCAGACAGTAAACATAAATGAACTCTAAATGCAATGCTTGAAAGAAAATGGAATGATCTTACCCGGTTTCGGATGTCTGATGAAGATTCGACTTTTTGAAGCAGTCCAGATCATCTCTGATTCTGCAAATTCGTCTTCAATTGAACATAATCGACTGCAATTTTGTAGGTTCATCTATAATTGCATAGATTCATTCGAAATCAGACGAGATCGTCTAAAATTAGATGAAATCATCTGAGCCGATTTCATCAGAAAATTGCAACTAAACAAATGGATGCCAAAATAGGGGAAATATAATGCAAAATACAATTTAATGGACACAAAAACTCTAATTAAATGCTTAATCGGTCCTAAAAATCAAATTCGATCTGAAGTAAATGAAATGCCTTTATGTTCTAAAACAAAATTGATCCTAGAATGCAGAATATCATTAAAATGAGGTGAACACTAGATGCAATACAAAATATAAACTAAATTAATGCAATTTGATTGATTGAATTGACAGAAAATGCAAACCTTAGATCTTGATTGCCCCCAAGAGGAGTACAGTCAAGATCGTCTGAGATGGTACAAGATCACCTCCAATCGGGATGAAATCGTCTTGGTTGTGAACAGGATCATCTGTGACGATCCGAGCTTCCTCCGACTGATGCAAAATAAAAACTTGCAAATGGATCTGGAAAAACTATGCAAATGATTGAATTTTAGAGTGTTCTAACAGGGTATGGAGCTTAGGTTGTAGGAAATTGATCAGCCAGGGTGGGTTTAATGAAATTCATAGTTTAAATAGGATTGAGGGGGGAGTTAGGAGGTTGGGAGTCATCCCAATCTGGGAGATCTCCAGTGAAACGTCCTCCAACGATGCAGACATGCTTCTGCTAAGCTGGGAATGGGAGTTGGAACTGTTTCTAATTATGAAAATTTGGTTTTTGAACGAAATCATCTGGACGTTCGGTTCTAGATGATTTCATCCAATTAGGGACGATATCGTCAAATCGATGATGATATCGTCCAACTACCATAACTGCCTCTATATTTGGCGCAAAAATCGAGGCAAGTGGTTAAAAGGTGGTTTTGAGGTTAAATTTTGAATTATTAACCTAGGGTAAATTGAACTACGTCAAATTTAGGGTGTTACATTTTGCCCCCTCTTTAGCAATTTTTTTGTGAAAAATACGTTAAAGAAGAAATTGGCATGCTTTACGAGAAAGCAAAAATTTATTCCAATTTTTAGGTGATGATTCTAAGTCGAATCATGCAACTGATTACTGTGGTGCCCCCTCCGGGTTTTTATCCAAATCGATCATTTGGTAAAAATGCGGAAGAGTTAAATTATTTAAAAGTGCATTTTTAATATATATTTTTAGAAAATAGGGTAAAACCTAATTTCATTTTTATTTTTACTTTTACCATTCGAGAGCTCTGAAGCAGGAGAAATGGTGGAGACTGAGCATCGAGCGACTGCGGTGCGACGAGGGATGCGGGTAAGGTTTCTAATATTTTCTAAAATATTATTAGCTTAAATTTTTAGGTTTAAATTTAATTAATTTTGGATTTTAGGGCATCATGGCCGTATTTCACCGCGTTGACGAAATCGAGGCGATCTTGACGAGATCATCTCGATTTTGACAAGATCATCCCAATTTTAGCAAGATCGTACCACTCGAACTTGACGAATTCGGGGTGATCACGTCCAATGAGGGACGATTCGGCTGTTAGGGCCGAATCATACAGGGTGGGATGATTTCATCGAAACAAGGACGATCTCGTCAAATTAGGGACGATATCGTCCAATAGTGGACGATATCAAAAAATTGTTAGGTGATTTTGATTTGTTGATTTTATTGATTTTTTTATGATGTACTAATATTGATTTTTGTTGTTTGTTTTGTAGGAGGAGTTGCTAAAAAGTCAGGAGTGGAAATATGGCGGTTTGAGAGATGATTTGGCCGCACTGACCCAGGTGAAGAGGGATACCTTAGAGGCAGTGGGACTGCAACATGTGGTAGAGATGCCATAGGTTCCTACAGATATGGGGCTACTGACAGCCCTTGTAGAGAGATGGTATCCAGAGTCATCCTACTTTCGGCTATCGATAGGGGAGATGACTCCCACTTTGGAGGATGTATGGAGGATTTTGTGGATCCCCATCCAGGGCAAATTTATTACTGCTTCGACCAGTCGTGGTCGAGCGATGTTGAGGTTAGCTGGCGATGCTAGCTTCATCCTAGAGAAGGGTGGAGTGAACATCGAGACTTTGTGACATACATATGGAGTATCCGCCTTGACTAAGGTGTTGGTTGGGGTGGTGGGTGGCTTATTGCTATGCCACCAGAGTGGATGTAGAGTACCATGGCTATTGTTAGATGTCATCTATGACATGAGAGAGCATAGATATAGGTTTTCTTGGGGGTCGTATGTTCTATACCACTTGTACAGGATCCTCCACGAGATCGTGTACAAGAGAGGCAAATGCATGGTGTTGACTTCGCTCCTCTAGGTCTGGTGTTGGGAGCACATCGTAGTGAGGTGACCTGTGGGGCTACCGCTAATAGGGGTTGATCGAGAGAGGCCCAGGGTGTTCTACTGGTGGCTGCATAGAGGGTCGTAGAGGCGATCAGATTTACCTACCTTGCATAGGCTTATTGATGATCTTACTGCTGATCAGATTACCTGGAGGTCATGGAGGGGGCTTCCAGGATGGCAGGATGATGGATATGAGTTGGCTCATATCAGATGAGTCATTTGGATGAGGTTGGATCGGGGTGAGATAGAGATCCATCGATATGATCGAGTCCTCCATTAGTTCGGGCTCCAGTAGGGGATTTCAACGATGAGGGATTACGAGTTTTCTAGGACAGTGCAGGATGCCATGACATTGAGTGGGACCCCAAACATGTGGTATTTCATGAGCCACTATGAGGATGATACCCCCATCTAGCCAGTATATGGGGATGATGTAGGGGTTGCTATGGGTTACGATGCATGGTACGCTATGATTCTCCCACCACGCATGACTCGGTTGTGAGGACCGATGCACGCAGTCATGCGATGGATGGTACAACGGTGATAGGCTATGACATAGGGAGGGAGAGGATAGAGAGGATGGGCACCTCATATACAGAGGAGGGTTAGGATGCGGGGTGGACATGTGATCCCCATGGGTGCTCGTCAGACATAGAGGGTACAACCTAGGGAGAGGTAGAGGAGAGAGCAGAGGAGGGAGAGATATTCTCCTTCGCAAGCAAGATAGGCCACCTTCACCCGGTAAGGGCAAGGGTGTGGAGGTGGGAGAGAGTAGTGAGATGGTAGCTCTCCAGGTGGAGAATGCCACACTACGGAGGTAGGTGCAGGGTCTCCAGGTGACAGACACTACACTACGAGGATAGGTACAGAGCCTACAAGTAGAGGTCCTACGGCTCAGGGCGAGAGGAGGAGGAGCTAGTGCCTTAGAGTTGGTGCGGTCTATGTCACAGACCACATTTTATCATGGGATGTACTATGCACTTGCCCCTGAGGGCCGCAGAGAGGAGTTGCCTGTAGACATAGCAGGACCTATTCGGGTTGGATCGTCATCCAGGACTTCATCGAGGATGACTTCGAGGACTCAGACTACGGAGGTATTTATGCGACCACCTCCTCTAGCTCTTGGAGGTGGAGGAGATGAGGCGGAGAGCTCGAGAGGCTCTAGGGGATAGATAGATGAGATGTATATAGTTTTTGTAGATTTTGTATGATGATTGAGTATGCCGAGTCATATATTGTGGCATACCAATCGAGATGATCGATGTATATATTTTTATGATGATATATATATATATATATATATATATATATATATATATATATAGATATGTTTTTGTGATGTGACTTATGTTTGTAATGATGCTTTATGGATTTGTATTTTCATATGATTGCATGTCTTGAATATTTATGGTTTTCTCATGCTATAAAATTAAATGAAAGAATGTGTTGTGACAACAAATGTGTGGATAAAAATGAAGATAGAAAAAGACTTTTAACAATAAACCACAAAGGATGTAGACATTGTGACATGACCATTTGATGGAGTCGTCGCTCGCTAGGTCATTAAGTTGATCCTGTTATGGGTAATATTGCAAAAGTAGTTGTTTTTGCTTAAGAGTAATTCTTAAGGCTTTTGGTGATGAGAAAGTAATGATGTTTTGATGTTGTTTTGGAACAGGATTTCAAATAACTTTAAGCATGAAAACGTGAGAGAATGATTTGTGTTTAAGCATAGAATTCCTAAGTGTGATGGGCAATTTAATGTGTACTTAGGAATCACAAATCGAAATGATAAATATGGTAAGATGGTATGAAAATTTCATTTTTCGCTGAAGCATGTTTTTGCAAAGAATAATTAAGTCACATGTTTTTATAGGTTTATGAAACGCTTGTGGGCACAAAAAATTAAAATGATGACTTGCGCTAGGCATAGAATTCCAAATTGCAGAATTATACCATCATCGCGAAAATCATAATGAAAGAAAATATGATGTTTTATTTGATAATTTTATGATGGGTACAAAATTTGTAAATATGACTTGCGCTAGGCATAAAATTCCAAATTGGTTAGGAATTATACCATCATCACGAAAGTCCAAACTGCAACAGTTTTATTGCATGTTTTTTTATGAGAAACAAAAAATAAGATAAATATGACTTGCGCTAGGCATAAAATTCCAAGTTGGTTCAGGAACTATACCATCATCGTGAAAGTCAAAAATTTTGATGAAATTTTATTGCAAGATTTTGATAAAAAATAAAATTATAATTTTTTTTTAAAAGATTGCGAAATTGACTTACACTAGGCAAAATTCGCAAGTATGAAAGTTTTGAATTTATAATTTCTTGAAAATGATGCCATCATAATGAAGTCAATGTTTTTGTAAGAAATAACTATTTTGAAAAGAATAATGGATACTTTTTTAAAAATTTCAAAGTCATATTTTAATTTATTTCAAAGAGAAATTTAAATTTATCAAGAACCAAGTGTGTGCAAATGTGAGTTCATTACCCATTTCGATTTAACATAATGACACAAAATCTCTCAAAGATCAACTGTGTGTGCTTTGTAATGTTCATTTACCAATTTTGAGTAAGGTATTTTGATGCAAGCAATTTGAATGAACCAATGTGTGTGCGATTGAAGATTCATTAACCATGATTTTTGTGCATGTAACCGTACCAAACTACTATGTAAGTTAGGTCATCAAAAGTTAGCTAATCCACAAGCGGACATAGGTCTATACAAAATAAGGTCGCTAATGTGACAGACATGTCACCACGTGAAAAGGAATTACCCAATGTCAAGCAAGTTGGGCACAAATCACCTGTTATGGGGCTTACCTCATGATTTTTGAATAATTGAGAATTCTAGGGATTCAAGCTCATTCACCCTTCTTTTCTTTCAAAGGGTAGGGGGGATTTTATTGCTTTTATTTTTCTCTTTTCGTGCTTTTTATGATTTTTCTGGATTTTTGACTTTTGATATTTGATATTTCTTGGATATTGCTTGGATTTCTTTTGCATATTTCTCTTTCGCTTTCTTTTTTTTCTTTTCTTCTTCTTTTTCTTTCTATTCTAGGGATACTTGCTCAGCTTAGATGTGGAGCAAGGGATTTTTATTCCGGGTAGGGGTGAGCTTGTCCTTTTGCCAATTCTCAAAGATTCTAGACCATGCGCATGATAGGATAGCAGGGGAAACTTTTCACTTAAGAGACCACAACTACTGTGTAGTATCATTTTTCGAATTTGCAGCAAATCATTTTAATATGTAAAAGTGGACTTGATTCAAGTAAATAGCGAGATCAGTTCCCAAAACTCAAAATATTATTTATTGCAATAGTGCTTCGATATAAGAGAGATTTATAGTCATAGTGCTAAGATCAAAATATTTATTCATGTGAATTTGAAGTGCATGGTCCAAGATAACTTCTAAATTTATCCGAAACAAAGGAAAATATAACTGCAAAATTTCAGAATTTGGTAATGCAAATGAACATGTTTTTGATTGTTTTTATAACTTTATGATTTTTATTTGATTTTTAGAGTTTTATATGAATTGCTGAAATGAGAAATTATATACAATGTGAATATATATTTTTTTGATAATTTTGAATTTCTTATATGAATTGCTGAAATGAGAAAACATATACAATTATGTACAATGATGAGACTTTGAATTTAAGCATGATATCGTTTAAGATGCATAATGTTCATGGGTTCCTTGAGATATTTTCCATCCAAGGTTGCCAATCGATATGCACCCGATCCAAATTTAGCAGTGATGATGTATGGTCCAAGCCAATTGGGCTGAAATTTGCCTTTATTATCTTTAGTGGCATTAGTGTTCTTTTGATTTTATTTTAAGACTAGATCGCCAACTTCAAAAGATTGGTTATGAACTTTCTTTGAATATGCTCTTTTGAGCTTGTTTTGATAGGCACGAAGATGTTCTAGAGCATTGATGCGCTTCTCGTCTAGAAGTTCCAGCTGATTGAATCTACCAACATGATATTCATCTCCTACTATAGTATCTTGAAGTAGCAGAGCCAAAGAAGGAACTTCTAGCTCGAAAGGAAAGACAACTTCAACACCGTAAACCAAAACAAAAGGTGAAGTGCCTGTGGGAGTACGAACACTGGTTCGATAAGCCCATAGAGTAGGATATAATTGCATATGCCAGTCGCGACCTGATTTGTTAACCAATATTTTGAGAATTTTAATCAAGGTTTTATTAGATGCTTATGCTTGGCCATTACCCTGGGGATAATAGGGAGTGGACCAACGATGTTGAATTTTATATTTTTGACATAATTTCTTAACATATTTATTTTTGAAACAAGTTCCATTATCTGAGATAAGATTTGCAGGAATTCCAAACCTACAAATGATTTGATTGAGAATAAATTTTGAAACTTGGGTTCCCATGCAAGAAGCTAAAGGCATAGCTTCTACCCACTTTGTAAAGTATTTAGTTGTGGTTATGATGAATTTGTGACCATCAGATGATATAGGATTGATTTTCCCAATGATGTCTAAACCCCATTTAGAGAAGGGCCAAGGAGATGAAATAGCTTGGAGTTCTTGTGCAAGAGCATGGACAAGGTCAACGTGTTTCTGGAACTTGTCGCAATGGTGCACATAATCATGGGTGTCCTTCTCCATGGTAGGCCAAAAGTATCCTATTCTAAGGAGCTTCTTAGCAATGGCACTACCACTAAAGTGTCCTCCACAAGATCCATCATGGGCTTCACTTAAAGCTCTTCTAGATTCGTCTAGGTTTAAACATCTCAATAGGATACCTTCAAAGGATCTCCTATACAAAGTATTGCCAACTATTACGAAGTGAACAACTCATTTATGTAATAACCGATGTTGGTTCCTATTAAAACCTTCAGGGAAGGTTCCCTTCTAGAGAAAATTGAGGATGTCGATGTACCATGGTTCGGGAGTAATTTTGTTGATTAGAAATACATCCAATGGCTCTAAACAGGATTTGGCGGAAGTAGGTTCCTGGAGTCGGTGAATAATGATAGTAGCATACTCGTCGTCCAACTCCAAGGGCAATAAGGAAGCGGCTGCAACCATAGCATCAACAACACAATTACTAGTTCTAGGAATAGCTTCTAAGGTGATCTTATCAAATAAGGATATCAATTGTAATACATAGGCTTTATATGGGTGAAATTTATCATCTCGAGTCTGATAAACATCATTAATTTGATTTATTACTAATTGAGAATCATCGAAAACTAATAAGTCTTTAATTTTAAGTGCTAAGGCAGCTCACAATCCAAGGATTAGGGCTTCATATTCGGTCATGTTATTAGTGCAAGCAAATGTTAACTTAAATGATAAAGGTATTAGGTTCTTCTGGGGGATATTAGGATGATACCCGCACCAGCCCCACTCATACATTGGGCTCCATAAAAATATAAAGACCATTGTTCAGAATGATATTCCTCTAGATTGAGGCATTCATCAAGAAACTCAATTATGAGGGGATGAGTGGCTTCTAAGGGTGCAGCAGCTAATTGGTCTGCTATGATTTGACCCTTAATGGATTTTTGACCTATGAATGTGAGTTCAAACTCACTCAGAGCGAGAACCCACTTAGTTGTGCGACCAGATAGATAAGGTTGGCTCATGAGATACCTCAAGAGATCAGATTTGTCAATGACATATGTCTTTTGAATAAGCATATAATGGCACAATTTATGCATAGAAAATACGACTGCCAAAAATAACTTTTCTAGTGATGTATAACGAGTTTCATAACTTATTAATGTTCTACTAATATAATAATTAGCTCGTTCTTTCTTCTCATCATCAAGTTGAGCTAACATAGCTCCTAAGGCAAATTCTGAAGCAAAAATGTACAATATGAAAGGGTAATTAGTTTTGGGAGGAGCAAGCATAGGAGGACTTAAAAGATATTGTTTTATTTGTTCAAAGGCTTCTTTACATTCATCATCCCATTGAAAGAAAGTATTTTTCTTAAGCAATTTGAGAAAAGATCCAGTTTTGTTTGCCAGCTTATCAATTAAATGATAGATAGATTGAAGTTTACCTTGTAAACTTCATAACTTAGATATGATTTTAGGAGCAGGTATATCAATGATAGCCTAAATTTTAAGAAGGTCAATTTTGATGCCACGCAAAGAAACAATAACCCCCCAAAATTTACCTGGCTTAACTTCAAATATACATTTTACTGGATTTAAACGGATATGGTATTCTCTTAACCGATAAAATAATTTTCTCAAATAATCTACATGTTCATCTTCTTTAGAAAATGAGCTATAATATCATCCACATAATCATGCCAAATATCATACATCATATCATGAAAAATTTAAGTGATAGCTCGTTGACAGGTTGCACCTGCATTATTTAATCCGAATGGTATTACTTTCCAACAAAAGGTTCCCCAAGGGGTAATAAAGGTTGTTTTGGCTTGGTCTTCAGGAGCTATCCTAATCTGATTATAACCTGAGAATCCATCCATAAGGGACAACATCCTAATTCCAAAAGTAAAATCAATGATCTAATCCATATTAGGAAGAGGGAAATCATCTTTAGGGCATGCAACATTAATGTCTCTAAAGTCTGTACAAACCCTAATCTTGGTTGCTTATTTTTTAGTTACAAGGAAAAAATTAGAAATCCAAAATTAGCATAATCAATGGCTTGAATAAATGTAACATTTAGGAGTTTTTCTAACTCACCTTTGACTAGTAGGGAAACCTTAGGATGAATTTTTCTATGTTTTTGCTTAACTGGTTTCGCATCCAGTCGTACTACTAGATGATGCATAACTACAGAAGAGTCTAAACCAGACATATCTGCATATGTCCAAGCAAATACATCACTATATTATGTAAGAAATGTAGTGTATTTGTTTTGTTTTTCTTCATTTAATTTTGATCCAATGTTGACTATGTGAGAATTCTCTTCTGTTCCAATATTAACTTTTATGACACTTTCCACTTCCATATGTAAGTCTCTTTCAAAATTAGGAGGGGTGGGTGACACACCCAATTCTTGTAATTCTTCTAAGGTCAAATTATATAATTCTTCTTGAGGGGTTGTGGCCTCAAGATGAGCGACAGGTGGTATAGACCCATAAAAATAAAATCCATTATGCAATAAGTATTCAATGGAAATATCATGGAAAATGTCATCCTCTAATTGTTCGTCTAGATAAGAAATCATTTCGAGGTAAGCTATATATAGCATATTACTAGAAAATAGCTTACTCATAGACTTAAGGATCTCTTGTTCGTCTAAATAATCTTGATAGGGTATTAAGTGATCATCATCCTCAAATGGAAATGGCTGACACTTACTATAAAATAGGGCTATAACGCATTGGGTAGACCATGCTTCAACCTCAAAAGGTTCTTTTATGCCACTCTAGAAAGGTCCCAAACCTTTCCCTTCATATCCTAATTTAAGCATTATAGGTTTAGCTTTTATGTATTTATCGATGAAATAACATTGAGCATATCCATCATAATTAGTTTTAATATTTCTAGGTATTCTACCCCAATCATATCCCTTATAAATGAAGGTACAAATCTCGACTTGGTAAATACTTACCATAGGTTGTGGTAAGCCCAAGGTGCGAGGAGACGGTGGTAATTGTTTAAGGCAAGGGAATCTTGTATAGAAAAATCTATTTCTTCTGATGTTATGAGAATTTTAGATAAATAAGGTAATAGCTCATCATACAAAGCATATGAGGTAGAAGGAGCCTCTTCTACAGCTTTAGATGCAGAAAAGATAAATTTAATAGATGTGGATGGAATAGAGGATGTGGTAGATGGATTTATTATGGATTCAGATGGTGTAGGGATAGAACAAGGAGAAATTATTATGGGACTAGTATTAAATGTAGATTTTGGTAGAGATTCCTTAGAAGAATGTGATGAGTGTCATTGAGTCTCATCATTTAATCTCAATGATTTATCAATCCGGGGTGGTGTCCAAGGTTGTCTACGATAGAAGGCTAGGGCAGAGTACAATTCAAGCATTCAGATTTCAAGCATTTATTGGGTGAGACAGATTTGGTTTAGCCTTTTGGTGTCACACTAAACCTAATCTGTAGAATGGAAACTTGCAAGAAATAAAAACTAATTCTAATTTCAAAAAATTAAAGTTAACTACAATTGCATGAATTGAAATTGCTGAATTGAAATCTAATCTACTTTTGCAGAATTGAAATAACAGAATTGAAATTGCTAAATTGAAATGTTGCTAAAATGAAATCCTAAATTACACTTGCAAAATTGAAACCTATTTTACTCTTGCAGAATGGAAGTGATGCTTGGAAATAAAACACCTGTCAATGCCCTGCCACAAAAGGTCGTCAAGCTTCTGCTATAGGAATTGACAGCAAAATGAAATATGCTGAAAATGAAAAGTTGTTAAAACAGAAAAGCAGGGCAAATATAGAAAGCAAAGGAAAAATGCTTAATATAATTTGTCAGCTGACATACACACAAATGTTGTACACAAACATAATAGAAAACATAAATCACATAATACAAAATAAAAACAAGAAAATGAAATTCGGCAAGCAATCTATTAATTCTCATGCAGCAAAATTACAGATTAAAACCTGCCATAAAATCCCTCCTTCTAGATCTGAAAGTGGGCCCATACTTCCTGATCTAGAAGGAGGTGAAAAGCACTCCTTAACTAATTAACACTCAGAACAAAAAATGATAAAATAGCTGCACTTTTATTGATGACAGAACATGCTGAAAATTGTTACAAAAAATTGTTGTACAGTCCTAATTGCTACTATTGAAAACTCTCCTCTATTCTAATTCCTAACTGGCTCAACCAAGGAGGGACCTGTGTTATTTATATAAATATTTACAACATATCCCATGCTCAAATCAGCCTATGTGCTGCTTTACAATGATTTGCCAATAATTTTGGATCTGAAATAAATGCAAATCTGGACAGTTTGTGTTGCGGTAGTAGTCATTGGCCCTTAGAAAGCATCTTCAGTGGTGGGAGTACGTGGGAGAAGTCTAGAAATATCTCACATATCTTTCTTCACTTCAGAATATGCCCTTTCTATCTTGCAAACAATTTCCTATTATGCTGCAGTTATTTCTGTGTTTATCCTAGAAGAGGATCAAAATTGATCTTTTCCATGAATGGTGGCTTTGGATGGCAAGGACGGCAAAGTCAGATGGGAGATATTTTTCTTTAACATTTTCAACCTTCTTTCCCTTTTTCCACCGTCAAAAATAGTCAAAAAGTCAAAAAGCACTTTTCTGTTCTCATTTCGAAGATAAGTGGCTCATTTCGAAGAGACTGTATTTCTCATTCCGAAGATGTCCGCTCATTCCGAAGATCTTCGGAATGACCAACTATGTGCTCTTCAAGTGATTTTAGCTGCTTTTCTCAGGTGGATTAGCCCTCAGGATCATATTGCAATAGCCTTCATTCCTCTCCATGTGTGAATTCCATGCCTTGCCATTCATTTGTAGCTTGCTAGAATTTACATGGTAAATTACTGCATTTTCCAATTCTATTGCACAATTGTAAAATATTGGCATTTCTTGCAAATTCAAACAAATTAGAACATGGAAAAATTATTCAAATATCAACATGAAGGATTACATCAAGTTGCTACTGAATTTATACACTTCATTCACCAAGTAACAATGTTGAAATAGTGCAACAGTGCTGCACAATTGTCCCCTGCTCTGTTATACCATGTTGTTGCCTATTTAGACCATGTGGGAATGCTTCTAAATAGGTCAGATGTCTTCTGTAGTCCTTCTGAACTCATTCCATCCATATCCTCATGCTTTGCTTGACAACTTCAAGGTGTTCCTATAAAGTAACAGCTTGCTGATTTTTATATGGCTATTTTTTTCAGATTTTCAGATTTATGACAGTCCTAAACTTTTGGCTTCAATGTGGATTTGAAACAAGTTGAAGGGCAGGAAAACATTCAAAAACCATTGAGAAGTTAATGGATATCAGCATACCACATTTGGTTAATTGAAATGCATGTTCTTACTTGCTACTTAATCAAGCAAAATCAGTCACAAAATGCTGAAAATAGTCAAAAACAGAGATATAGTATTCCTAACATAAAATCATGTAAACACTTAACAATAGTATATTTTAGTCAACTATTTGGCAATTAACTTATCATATGGTAGTCAAACATTGTGCAATAATGAGGCATTTTTGGGCCTCATCATCCCCCCCAACTTGAACTGATGCATGCCCTCATGCATCTTAGTAGGCCATAGTAATATGTAGGTTTTATTCTTGTGAACAACATCCTTTGCTACCTGCTAACTGAGAAATTCCTCCTTGCTGCACTATATCAAGTATTTTGCAATTAAGCACATGTATGACTCTTTTTCTATCTTTCTACAAGTTTTAGTGTTGCAAGGTACCTCTTAAAGGCTTGATATCATGTGATTCATCTTGCAATAGTCTTATTGTGGAACCATATTTGGCAGATGCACTACTACTAATGGAATTTTTTGTTCTTAACAATATTTCAGCCTGAATGCTTATTTCTGTTATTTGCACCTTTTGAACAAAATTGATAAAAATTTTGGATTTGAAATGCTTGAGGGATGTACTTACTTGTGGTAGAGCCTTATAAACCTCAATATTTGATGTACCCTACTCTTTTTGCTATTCTGTAGCATTTTTAGCAATTCTGGTATAGTTTATGCTCATTCCGAAGATATCCTGCTCATTCCGAAGAGACTGTATTTCTCATTTCGAAGATGTCTGCTCATTTCGAAGAGACTGTATTTCTCATTCCGAAGATGTCTGCTCATTCCGAAGAGACTGTATTTCTCATTTCGAAGATGTCTGTTCATTTCGAAGATCTTCAAAAAAATGCAGAAATGACCTCCTATGCAAAATTTAGCTACAGATTCTATTGTGGGCCCATCTCTAGAGTGTATAAGCCTTCCATAACATCAAAAATCCCTTCTTCATCCTTTTGTTTAGATGTTATTCTTTGTTTTGTATGTTGTTATTTTATTCCAGATAGTACTAAAATAGAACCTTCAAGTGCATTTTGTTGATTATCCTCCTTCAATTTATCGGACAATTGTGAGATATAAACTTGCAGTTCTCCTTCTAAAATTTGCCCTACAAATTGAAATAGAATTGCTGCCATGTCTGTCCCAAAATCAGGTTTTTGCATAGTTTTGGAATTTCCATGCAATTAAGGGCATAAGGGGTGTTTCTTGACATCTTGAACATGTTCCTTTTTCAACTTGTCAATATTGTATGAATAGTTTATGCCAAATACCGACTATCATACACTAAATGCTAAATGTTTACTATGAATTAAATGCAAGAAACACATACCTTATCTGTCCTGAAAATTGGTCATGCACCTTACAAGCTGCTTTTGATGATTGTTAGCAAGGTATCTGAAAACATAAACAAACATAACACATGTGCAGTGTGAGATTTGTACAATGGTGGAACAATGATGGGTAGATCAACAAGGCAATGCATGCCGAAAAATTGGTTTTCATGCAAGCCAACTCAGTAGCGCCTCCAAGAAGGTTTTCACTACTGAATTATTCATTTTTATTTTTTTTCATCATATTTTTTTTCATTTTTTTTTCATCAGAAGAGGCTGCCATTTCTGGTTTTCAACCAACTTCTGTCCTTTTTTTTTTCAAGTGCTTCAATGAGAGAGAACATCTCTCACTCTTATTTGGATAAGACCAATCCTTATTATCATAATTGCCTCCTTATTGCTGGAAATGAAGTATTGGCTCCATTGTTCCTCTTCCTTGCTGAAATTGATGCTTGTCCTCATGTATCCCCATTTTGTGGGACATGCCTTTGTTGCAATTTTTTTTTTTTTTTCAATTTTTCTTGTCTTGCTTGTACCCAAGAAGGAAGTTCACAAACAAGACTATTCTTCTTTTTGCTTTTCTTGTATTTTTTTCTTTTTGTCAAACTTTTTATCATCACTCTGAATCTGATATTGAAGAGAAATTCTCTTCCATTATGTGTACATCCAATGGAATCTCCTTCAAGAACTCCTCCTTAGTTAATGGTGCATGGTATACCCGAAGGCAATATCCATTCACCACTAACATCCTCCATGAATTACCAATGGGAGAAAGAAGCACTGCTCCATATCTAAAAACTTCTTCAATCAAGTGTTGTCAATGCCTCCTAGTCTGCAAAATCTTGTCAATCTATACTTGAAACAATTAAATACCAATTCCCAAAAGATGTTAAGTTCTTACATCAAGATAAAATCTTGATATACCCTTGTAATTCCATGTAAAGGGATTGAAATATTGTTTCAAAATAGCAACAATTTTACTTTTTGTTTATAAGTCAGCCAACTAATAATGTTCAAGAATTTTCTTGGCTGCACTTCAATTTGTTTCATTCCTAGGAGGACATAATTTACCCCTTTGTAATTTCTTACTAAGGAGTTCAATGGAAGTAAATTTTCTATGTGCAATTTTTCTAGTTTTTCTCCTTTATCCAAGGCTAATTTTTGTGTGTTTAGACTAAAGGTTTTCTGTGTATCTCCATTGATTTTTATCTCTTCAAGCTCAGGTAAGTTCTTGTTTGAGCACAGTTGGATGTTGTTGCAGTCAATAACATTTCCTGCATTTTTTTTTTTTTTTACCAGATTCAACTACATAGATAGGGGATGCCTATCTCGTATTATTCAGATTGATCACAGGTTGGGCTAAAAAAAGAAATATTTTTGGTTTGCACAATAAGACAAGAAGTGTACAACTTTAGCAGATCAACTACTTGTTAGGTAGGATCACCTCTAATGAGATCAACTATTGTCTATGTAGGCTAAGAATTGCTAGGTTGTGGTTTAGCACGGTAAAATCCTAACAATATTTAAGTAATAATGGAAAACTCTAGGATCATCATTAAGTTGTAAACTCCTATTTTGATTGTGCAAAAGTTTTTGTGATTTTTTTTTTAATAGATTCAGCTTACATAGACAGGGGTTGCCTGTCCTGTATTATTCATATTGGCCACAAGTTGGGCTGAAGGTGGTGGTTGATTTACTTGCCCTGTTTGTTGTTGTTGGGATCTCTCTTTGAGAAGAATTCAGACTAGGCAACAGATTTTGCATCTCTAAGTTATGGAAGTAAATGGCATTCATCAATGATATGTCCCTGTGAACAAATGCTATAGGTAGCTGATATGGCTATTTTGTTCAAGGGATAGTCTTGTATATCTACCATGATATCTTTCCAACACCTAGTACAAATTTGTTTATACTACCCTGATGATATGGATATAAAAATGGTAGTACTAGCAGATGGCTCCTCTAAGAGATCTTATGTTTCTTGATAATGAGGATGATGAATTCTTTCAATTTTTATCAAGAATTTCAAACATAAGCAATTTAACCCCCAAGTGTGAAGATCACCTCCCTGTGGTTGCTTGTTTTCTAAATGGACTGAAATGCAACTATCAATAATTATTATTTATACCAGCTATTACATTCAGATTTAACTCTGAACTTCATAACTTAGCACAATAATAATTATTTGACTACTTTTACCCTCTAACAACACCATGTTCCCTGAAAACGGTGCCAAAATGATGAGTGTCATTGAGTCTCATCATTTAATCTCAATGATTTATCAATCCGGGGTGGTGTCCAAGGTTGTCTACGATAGAAGGCTAGGGTAGAGTACAATTTAGGCATTCAGATTTCAAGCATTTATTGGGTGAGACAGATTTGGTTTAGCCTTTTGGTGTCACACTAAACCTAATCTGCAGAATGGAAACTTGCAAGAAATAAAAACTAATTCTAATTTCAAAAAATTAAAGTTAACTACAATTGCATGAATTGAAATTGCTGAATTGAAATCTAATCTACTTTTGCAGAATTGAAATAACAGAATTGAAATTGCTAAATTGAAATGTTGCTAAAATGAAATCCTAAATTACACTTGCAAAATTGAAACCTATTTTACTCTTGCAGAATGGAAGTGATGCTTGGAAATAAAACACCTGTCAATGCCCTGCCACAAAAGGTCGTCAAGCTTCTGCTACAAGAATTGACAACAAAATGAAATATGCTGAAAATGAAAAGTTGTTAAAACAGAAAAGTAGGGCAAATATAGAAAGCAAAGGAAAAATGCTTAATATAATTTGTCAGCTGACATACACACAAATGTTGTACACAAACATAATAGAAAACATAAATCACATAATACAAAATAAAAACAAGAAAATGAAATTTGGCAAGCAATCTATTAATTCTACTGCAGCAAAATTACAGATTAAAACCTGCCATAAAATCCCTCCTTCTAGATCTGAAAGTGGGCCCATACTTCCTGATCTAGAAGGAGGTGAAAAGCACTCCTTAACTAATTAACACTCAGAACAGAAAATGATAAAATAGCTGCACTTTTATTGATGACAGAACATGCTGAAAACTGTTACAAAAAATTGTTGTACAGTCCTAATTGTTGCTATTGAAAACTCTCCTCTATTCTAATTCCTAACTGGCTCAACCAAGGAGGGAGATGTGTTATTTATATAAATATTTACAACATATCCCATGCTCAAATCAGCCTATGTGCTGCTTTACAATGATTTGCCAATAATTTTGGATCTGAAATAAATGCAAATCTGGACAGTTTGTGTTGCAGTAGTAGTCATTGGCCCTTAGAAAGCATCTTCAGTGGTGGGAGTACATGGGAGAAGTCTAGAAATATCTCACATATCTTTCTTCACTTCAGAATATGCCCTTTCTATCTTGCAAACAATTTCCTATTATGCTGCAGTTATTTATGTGTTTATCCTAGAAGAGGATCAAAATTGATCTTTTCCATGAATGGTGGCTTTGGACGGCAAGGACGGCAAAGTCATATGGGAGATATTTTCCTTTAACCTTTTCAACCTTCTTTCCCTTTTTCCACCATCAAAAATAGTCAAAAATTCAAAAAGCACTTTTCTGTTCTCATTTCGAAGATAAGTGGCTCATTCCGAAGAGACTGTATTTCTCATTCCGAAGATGTCCGCTCATTTCGAAGATCTTCGGAATGACCAACTGTGTGCTCTTCAAGTGATTTTAGCTGCTTTTCTTAGGTGGATTAGCCCTCAGGATCATATTGCAATAGCCTTCATTCCTCTCCATGTGTGAATTCCATGCCTTGCCATTCATTTGTAGCTTGCTGGAATTTACATGGTAAATTACTGCATTTTCCAATTCTACTGCACAGTTGTAAAATATTGGCATTTCTTGCAAATTCAAACAAATTAGAACATGGAAAAATTATTCAAATATCAACATGAAGGATTACATCAAGTTGCTACTGAATTTATACACTTCATTCACCAAGTAACAATGCTGAAATAGTGCAATAGTGCTGCACAATTGTCCCTGCTCTGTTATACCCTATTGCTGCCTATTTAGACCATGTGGGAATGCTTCTAAATAGGTCAGATGTCTTCTGTAGTCCTTCTGAACTCATTCCATCCATATCCTCATGCTTTTCTTGACAACTTCAAGGTGTTCCTATAAAGTAACAGCTTGCTGATTTTTATATGGCTATTTTTTTAGATTTTCAGATTTATGACAGTCCTAAACTTTTGGCTTCAATGTGGATTTGAAACAAGTTGAAGGGCAGGAAAACATTCAAAAACCATTGAGAAGTTAATGGATATCAGCATACCACATTTGGTTAATTGAAATGCATGTTCTTACTTGCTACTTAATCAAGCAAAATCAGTCACAAAATGCTGAAAATAGTCAAAAACAGAGATATAGTATTCCTAACATAAAATCATGTAAACACTTAACAATAGTATATTTTAGTCAACTATTTGGAAATTAACTTATCATATGGTAGTCAAACATTGTGCAATAATGAGGCATTTTTGGGCCTCATCAGAAGGTTGAGGAGATGGGGATGTAATTGGTGTAGATGGAGGAGATTATTTTTTAGGTGTGAGTTTCACACGTTTAGAAGGAAAGGCAGAATTAAGATGAGTAGAAGATAATGCAGGATAAAATTGAATCCCAATTGGTTCTTCCAAGGTGCACATATCAAATGGTCTAGGATCACCATGAATGGTGACCAATTGATTCTTGAATTTGAATTTGACACATTGGTGTAAGGTAGAGGGTATAGCTCGCATTGCATTGATCCAAGGGTGACCCAAAAGTATATTGTACGATGTAGGGAAATGTACAATAAATACGGTCATATCTAAAGTTCTTGGACAAAATTGCAATGGGATTATAATAACTCCACATGTTTCTTGTATTTCGTCATTAAATGCTTCTATGATCATATCTGTTCTCTTGATCTCATCACTTCTAAATCCAAATCTCTGGTAAAATTCAAAAGTACACAAATTTAGGGATGAACCATTATCGATTAAAACTCTTTTGACAACTATATATCTTATTAATGTAGTAATGTACAAGGGATTATATTTATGTAAACTATGAAGTGGGATGTCTTTATATCGAAAGTCAATACAGTTGACTTCATGAGGTATAATGGTATTCGCTATAGCTTCAGGTTGTATGTCGTGTGGTACCATAATTTGAATTATTGTATGCATAAATTCTTCCCTATGTGTGGGAGATGATCTTAGAATGTCTAAGAGGGAAATCCTTGTTGTAATATTAGAAAGTTATTCATTGATATCATAAGGGGGTTTAGGTTGAGCATTTGATGCATTATTTCCTTTACTAGGAACCTTCAAAATAAATGGGGCTTATTTATCATTATGATTTTTATCTTGTTGAGAATTTTGGGCCTGTTGTCTAGTAACGACTTCGATGGTACCCATAATATTGTTGTGTGCATGATGAATGGGTCGTGGTCTAGTATTTATGGCTTGTTCATTAGGGAGGATTTGTTGTGAGGATGGTCGTATCGTAACCCTTCTTGGAAATGGTTCCCTTGGAACCATCTGTATTGTGATAGGGAGACTAGGTTATGACTCATATTCAGAGCTATTAGATTGACCAGATGTAATATCCAGGTAACTTTCTATTTCACAATTCATATCACTTGGATATGATTTTTGAATGTTGTGTATGGGTCTAGTTGTGACCACAGATAATATTGTCCCAAATATCTCAAAGTCATGAGAAGGTACATGTCCACTAATGGTTCACACATATCAGGTTGGATGGGGAACATTATGATGTTCAACTTGATTAGCCACTTCTTTATTGTGCTTGGGTAAAGAATTTTGAAAGATGTCTGATGTTTGATTTGCATTTTGATTCTGATTTGGTTGTGTATCTCTTTGGGTATTGTTTGGAGCATTTTATTTTGGTTGAAAATTTTGTACTTCAATCTCGTTGTTATCAATAAAATCTTGTATTTTATGTTTTAATCTCTTGGAAGAATTTGTTCAATGTCTAGGTCCTCTATGGAAATCATAATGTAGGTCTGCTTTGTATCCAGGTATGATTGTATCAGGTTCCTGAATATTAGGTAATTGTATTAAATATCATTCTAATAATTATGGCAGGATAGTGGATAAAGGTTGATTTAACCTAGTGAATTCTCTCAGAGGTCTATCAAAAGCCTTTAATACAAACTTCTTTACAGTTTTCATAGCATTAACATTCACAATATTTCTACTGTCGATGACTCCATCACCCACAACTGGCTTATTATTATATTGATTTTTAGATGCCTTATCATCATCCTTCTTCTTAAATTGGCCTCTCCTAATGAGGGCATCTTCCACTCTTCGTGCTAAATCTATAGCCTGATTGAAGGTTGTCAAGGTAGCAGTTGAAAGCTCATAGAAAAATTGTTTTTAAGTTATTAATAAAAATGTCCAACATCTCTCTATGGGGTAATGCAAAGTGTAATTTACCTAGAAACTATCTCCATATTGCTAGGAAATTGGCAAAGCATTCATCTTTGCCTTGTTTCAAGTTGTACAAATCCTTAATTGTCACATGCCTCTCTATGTAGGCACTAAATTAGTAGATAAATGATTCAGTTGTTTCTTCAAAATTTCTCAAATAATTAGTAGGTAACTGATAATACCATTCCAATGCCATGCCTCCCAAGATTTTTGGGAATATCTTTAGCAATAGCAAATCATCATGAGATATATCATGACATGCTATTCTAAACATACGAAGATGCTTTATGGGATCTTTGGTTCCTTTGTATATAGGGAGAACATGCATATAAAAATGCTTTGGGTATGGTTGGGCAACAACTATGGGATCCAAATGTTGACTACACATCTCTTTATAGTTGTATGAGGGATGGTAGGGGTCTATTTGGTCCATACGGGAAACTAATTTTTTCACTATGGTTTCAAGATTACTGGATTATCCACCATGTTGGTTTGGTTGCATGATAGTGTTGGATATTTGAGTGTAATATGGCATAACATAAGGATTTTATGCTATATTACTATTGTGAAAAGTATTACTATAAAGGGTGTTGTAAAGTGGATATGGGACAGTATTCTGTTGAAATTTTTACTGTTGATAGTTGACATTTGTTTTTGGTTTAGGTTTTCGTTGATTGAAATTTGTTGATTAATAGCTTGAGAAAATAGAGTAGTAAATGATGGTTTCCGAGGTGGTGGATTATTTTTTGGTTTATTGACAGGAATTTTAGAATGTTGAGTTATTTGTTGTTGTTGTATATTTTGAATCAAAGATGCCATATTTACATTTGATGGCCCTGCCTGGTCACTTTCTTGATATATGAATGAAAGAGGGTTTATATGCATTTGAAATGCATTCTCTAAAGTTGCCAGTGTCTCATTAATTCCATATTTATCTGCTATTGCTGCTAGAGTAAACCCCTCAAGGTTAGTTTTTAAAAATTTTAGAAGGTTTTCCATAGATTTAAAATTAACAATTCCTTCTGGAGTTACTCTAGGTGATCTAGTTTCATCTCCCCTATCAACTTCTTGTTCATATTCTTCAGCAGGACTCCCATCATGGTGGTCCTAAGCAACTCCATATTGATATTGTTCTTCAAGAGGGGGATTTTGAATAGGTGGTTATCCTACCCACTCATCATCTATCTACTTACCACTCCTTAGTTTAGGCATTATGGTAGATTTGAGTTTTTGCAAATATATATATATTCTTATATTTTAAATGCGGTGGAATTTAAGGGGTATATATTTTATATATATACCTAATTAATATAGTATATATATATTATATATATATATATTTTAGATTTTTATGGCTTTACTTTGTAGAAATTAAAGGAAAATAGGGAATACAAAATATTATAATATAAGTATTATAATTTAGTTCTCTAGAAACAACTTGTAAATATCATTGATAGGTTCAAGTTCATCAGGTATCATGTAATGCTCTTCTTCAAATTGAAAGTTGTTTTTCAGAAATTGGACAAAGTGTGCTATAGTGATATGATCAACTTCAAAATTAGGCACATAAAAATAGAGTTTGTGAAAAATATTCTCGGTATAAGACGACCCTAGGAACTCTGCTAAATATTCTTCTATCAGTAAAAACAACCTTTTGGTCATCTATACATGATAGAAATTTGTGTACTACAACAACATTTTTAATATAATATTCAAAGGTGTATATGTTAGAAGAAATGAGCGCTCGTTTATCTGCTAGCCATCTATGGCAAGCTCTCTAAAGCTCCTGGTAGAATGATAAATTATCGAAATCCAAGAATTTAGACTTGTCTAAGTTCGGGTGCTCTGGACTCAATAATAGTTAACCTTCTATCCAATTTGTTCCAATGTGCTTGAGATCTAAATGTAGGACCTCTAACTAGAGTAGATTTTTTTTTTATGGTTGCTAGTTGAACACCAAAATTAATCAGAACATCGTGTATTCTATTGTAATATACCATCTAAGGAGGGGGGAGGTAGGAGGTTGTTAGTCATCCCAATCTAGGAGATCTCCAGTGAAACATACTCCAATGGCGTAGATACACTATTGCTAAGCTGGGAATGGGAGTTGAAATTATTTCTAATTATGAAAATTCATTTTTTGAACGAAATTATCTGGACGTCTGGTTCCAGACGATTTCATCCAATTAGGGATGATATCATCAAATTGATGATGATATCATCCAACTACCATAACTACCTCTATATTTGGCATGAATATTGAGGCAGGTGGTTTCGAGGTTAAATTTTGAATTATTAACCTAGGGTAAATTTAATTGCATCAAATTTACGATGTTACACATGTATTGGGCTGATGTTGTTAGGACAAGTGGTTACATTTTGAATAGGAGTCCCACTTCTAGTTTAGATGGGATAACTCCCTATGAGGGTTGGTATGGAAAAAATCCAAATGTAAAGCACTTCAAAGTTTGTCTTGCATATACACACATTCTTGATGATATAAGAAAGAAACTTGACACCAAAATTCAAGCATGTATTTTCATTGGGTATTGTGAGTCTTCAAAGGCATATAGACTCTACAATCCAAAAACTCATAAAGTTGTAATATCAAGAGATGTAATTTTTGATGAAAGGGGAGAATTGGGTCATCAAAAAATTTTTGTTGATAATGGATCTCAAGATGCAATATCCTCCCAAATACAACCCATTAACAAGAACAACAATGGAAGTCCTCCTCCAAGTCCAAGAAAGAGTTCTACTTCAAGTACAAGTGTTACTCCAAGTCCACAAAGATAAGCAAGTTTTTCTCCAATATCCATGGAAGTAGATTCACCATCAAGAGGTAAGATAGCACTTTAGTTTCATCCCTCCTACCAAATTATGGATAAGAATTTTCAAAGAAGATACACTAGAATCCAAGCTAGTGAAATGAATGAAGTCTTGAAAAGACTTGAAAATTTGCACATGTATGGTGATGAAGACTCTCAAGAGCCTAAGGGAGATGTTGTAAACTATGATTTAATGACTAGTGTAGAGCTAGAGCCATCTAGTTATGAAAAATCATATACTCATGATGTATGGCAACAAGCCATGAAAGAGGAAATGACTTCTATAAAAAATAATGATACATGGGAGCTAGTGGAGCTTCCTAAGGGCAAGAAATGTGTTGGATGTAAATGGGTCTATAAGACCAATTTCAATGCTTATGGGAGCATTGAAAGACACAATGCAAGGCTAGTATTAAAAGGGTTTACTCAAAAGTATGGGATTGACTATGAGGAGACCTTTACTCCTATTGGTAGACAAGAGACCATTAGACTAGTGCTTTCTTTGGCTGCCCATAAATGGTGGAACATTCAACACATGGATGTTAAGAGTGCATTTCTCAATGGGTACTTGAATGAAGAGGTTTTTCTGTAACAACCTAAAGGATTTGAAGAGCAAGGTAAGGATAACCTTATCTACAAATTTAAGAAAGCATTGTATGGCCTAAACAAAGCACCAAGAGAATGGTACTCACACATTTATGTCTACTTTCAAAATTATGGATTCAATAGGAGAAAAAGTGAACCTACTCTCTGCTACATGAAACAAGGTAAAGATATTCTCATTGTGTGCTTATATCTGAATGATCTAATATTCATGGGTAGCAGTGATAAAATGAATGAGGAGTTCAAAAACTCCATGATGAAAGATTTTGAAATGAAGGATCTAGGTTTGATGCATTAATTTCTAGGAATGGAGGTACATCAAACAAGAAATGAGATCTTCATATGTCAACATAAATATGCTCATGATATGATAAAAAAAATTTCTATAGAGAAATGCAAGTCTGTTGCAACTCCAACGGGTCATGGGATACAATTATGCAAAGAATATGGAGAACCAAAATTTGACAAGACCACTTATAGGAGCATGGTTGGGAGTCTAATGTTCCTCACCAACATAAGGTCAGATATTGAATATGTTGTTTCTCTAGTATCAAGGTATATGGCTGATCATCTGAACTTCATCTAAAAGCAACTAAAAGAATTTTGAGATATGTAAAGGGTAAATTGGATTATGGGATCCATTACCACAAATGTGATCCTATAAAATTTCTTGGCTTTAGTGATAGAGATTGGGAAAACAACATAGATGACATAAAATCTACTTCAGGGAATTGTTTTAGTCTTGGGTCAGGGCTAATTACATGGAGTTCCAAAAAATAAACTGTTGTAGCACTATCATCTACTGAGGCTGAGTACATAGCAATCACACATGCTAGTGCCCAAGCCTTATGGTTGAGAAAAGTACTAGAAGAAATAGGTGAGAGACAATGTGGTCCTACTATATTGTATTGTGACAATATGAGTGTCATACAATTAGCACATAATCCTATCCACCATAATAGGTCAAAGCACTTTGACATGAAATATCACTTCATTCGAGACATGGTGGAGAAATAGGTGATTGAGCTATGACATTGCAACACTTTGGACTGTCTAGTCAGTATATAAAGCTGAGAGACTATCTAATCAATCCTATCAACTTTAAGGGAGATAATGTTGGACTCTAGAGCATACTTTAGAGTATCTTCCCTAAAGTATCTAGGTTCTAAATATTTAGCATTCATTTAAATATAGTTGCACCAAATTTACTATTTAAGAGGAAATCAATTTTGTTGTGAGAGCATACAGGGAATTGTTTAGAGTGTTTTCTAAATATAGTAGGAGCAAGTAATGAAGAACACAAGATTATACTGAGGGGGGGGTGAAAAGTATAAGATCACTTTTTACTTTTCTTTCCCAAATAGTATTAATCAATATAATCAATGGCAATATCAATATCAATAACATAAGAAATGCACAAATCATCACACATAATAAAGACACCAATTTTAACGTGGTTCACCTAATGTGGGCTACCTCCATAGAGAAAATATTTCTTCTAAATATTTCTCAAATAATATCATGGGAATCCTTCCCAATTACAATATTTATGGACCTCTATCCAAAGGAGATGTTGATCCCCTAATCTCAAGTTCGTGGATCTCTTCCATAGGAGAACTCTTTCCCCTTCTTCTTTGGATAGTGATCTTCTAGAAGACTTTGTCTCTCTTTTGCACTAACTGGTGGATCTTTCTCCACTTGAAGACTCCTCACTCAGATCTATCTTCAATTTTCATGGTTGTTGGATCTCTATCCACTGAGACTATGTATTCTATACTTTTTCACCTCCAAAGCTCTGTCTCAATACTATACTAAACATGGTCTACTCAGTCTAGCACAGCTCTGATCAATAGGTTCACTCATAACCTTCTTAAATATTCTCAATAGGTCCACACATAACCTGCTCAAATATGCTCAACAAGTCCACATAGAACTTGCTCAAATCTACTCAATAGGTCCACATAGAACCTTCTCAAATCTTCTCAATAGGTCCACACAGAACCTGCTCAAATATGCTCAACAGGTCCACACAGAACCTGCTCAAATCTACTCAATAGGTCCACACAGAACCTACTCAAATCTACTCAATAGGTCCACATAGAACCTACTCAAAATTTCTTAACAGGTCCACAAAAAACCTACTCAAATCTACTCAATAGGCTCACTCAGAACCTGCTCAAATATGCTCAATAGGATCACTTAGAACTTGATCAAATATACTCAACAAGCTCACACATAACTTGCCCCAATCTGCTCAATAAGTCCTCTCTAGGACTTGCTCAAATATTCTTAGCAAGCTTTCACAAAAGCTTACACAAAAATAGTCCACAAGCCTTCTCAAAGACTTACCTCAATATCAGCTCAACAAAATCTCAACTCAATCTCATAGAAGCATAAAGAGAATTGTTAGAGACTCAATATGTTCTATACTCAAATCCCAATCTCAATTCAAAGCAATCTCAACTCAACTCAATCTTATAGAAGCGTAAAGAGAATTGTTATAGAATCAATATGTTTTATACTCAAATCCCAATCTCAAATCAGCTCAATCTTAACTCAATCTCATAGAAGCATAAATAGAATTGTTAGAGACTCAATATGTTCTATTTTTAAGGTTCAATCTCAACTCAATCAGAATATAGAATAGTTTGTTTCATGGAACTTGAACAACCACTTCATGCAACCACTTGACTAGGCTCTATCAACTCTACTCAACCAATCACTTCAAGAAACAACTCTTTCTCACAAACCCTAGTCCAAGCATGAATCAACTAACTCAAAATGTTTCCAATAATGCTCAAAAAAAAATATTATATAACAATGATACTCATATTATTTTATAACTCAAGTTCAAGTTCTTTGCATCACCCATTGGCTTTAAAAACAATGCTAATAAGACAAGGTTTTAATCACAACTCTCAATTCAGAAAACCTTGAAGCATAAACTCAAAGTACTTCACTCAACCAATGGTCTAAAAAACAATGCTTATCAAACAAGGTTTAATCACAACTCACAATCCAGAAAACCTTGAAGCATTAAATCAATCACTTTGAAAAAGGAAACCACAATCAATATTTTTCACTCCAATGATATTTCAAAAATCAACCACCCAAATAAAATCAATGGAGAGTATTACGCATACCTTTTTGATGCCTTATGAGTTTTCCACTAAATATGTCACACTCAACACTTTATTTTTCAACTCTCATCAAGGGTTAGATATCTTGAGTAATAACACAACAATAATATCCAAATAATACCTTATTACTCCTACTTTATTTTAACATCCACCAAAGTTCTTTTTAATAGAAAACCCTTACTCAAAAATAACTTTCACTAAAAATAACTTTATCAAAATACATTATTAATCCTAAAAATTACAAAAATCACAATTAAAAATAATTCACAACTCAAAAAACCACCATGACATTATTCCCTAAGGTTACTCAACAAATCAACTAACGAAGCACCTTTACCCCTTATCACTCCACCTTAGGCAATCCAAAAAAAAGATTAATAAAAACCTTAATACCTGCCTCAAGGGGAATCAATTACTTGTCTTGCCCCAAAGCGAATGCCCTAGCCACGACCAAGCTGCTGTACGAGTTGTGGGCTCATTGGTGAAAAAAAAGTACCACCCACTTCTTATCCTTCAACCTCCTTCACTAAGCAAAAAGTATGCGCCTTGGACGCCTAAACATAACAAAACCAAAAATGATGCTTGCAGGAATCAAATGCAAAACCTCCTTGTCACCAAAACCTTTGCATAATACAAGCTTCCACTAGGCCACGGTGCCTAATGCATTTTGGGAAGTGGTCGATGTCTCCCTTTAATGTTCGCTGCATCACTTAAACAAAAAACATGGGCTCTTTTTCTTCGCAAATACCAAGCACAAAATATCAATGATTAAGGATGAATGAAATAAAAAATTCAATGGCATATTTATATGCCTTCCCTTTTCTTTGGAAACATCAACCTTTTTGAAACTTCCTTCATGACGTCGGCGGATAAACTTTTAATTTTAATTTTAAATTAAATTTTAAATTTTAAATAAATTTAAATTTAAACTAAATCTTTAAAATTAAATATCTCCATCACCGGGGCACATTTTTCGATGAAACGAAAAGCCAAATTGGGTTTTAAGAAAAATCCATTTCAAATATGCCATCCATGGTTTTAAATAAAATAAAAAAATCCACATCGGGGCACCTTTTTCGATGAAACGAAAATCCAACTTGGGTTTTAAGAAAAACCCATTTCAAATTTTCCATCCATGGTTTTTAAATTAAAACCTTTTGCAAATCTTCCCTTGAAGCTCCTTTTGGAACAAAATGCCATGCATCCCTTCTTGAACCTTTGATTAAAAACCTTTTCTTCTCGTGAAGCTCTTTGTGAAACACATAGTGCTTAGTTGCATAGGTCCTTTTGACATCAATGACAACTCTTGGCTTAGGGACTCAAAATGTCCAACAATATCCCCTTTTTTCATTGATGGAAACCCATATCCTTTTACTGAAATCTGACCTTCTTTTTTGCTCCCCTTGGGACTTTGCTTCCCTTGGATTAATGCTCTCTCAAATATAAAATCTCTCCCCATATCAAAAACTCTCCCCAGTATACACAAATATCTCCCCCTTTGAAATCAATGGCAAAGGGTCACCTTTGGGGCTTGGGTCTAAGAGTGATCCTATTAGCTTAGCTCCTCTCCCACCTCCATATGAGGTGGTTAATTCTGGGTTGGGAGTATTTCTACACCCCAAAAGCACTATTTTCTACCTTTATCTTTCTCTCTTATTTTATGAGTTTTTTGAATCTTCTCACTATTTCTTTGCAAGTATTCATCCTTGTTTATATCATCACTTAAGTTCATGTTCCTTTTCTTGTTCTTATTCTTGTTATCATCTATGTTCCTGTTCCTATTCACATCCATGTTCCTGTTCATATTCTTATTCTTGTTCATGCTTGATTTTGGAATATTTGTTCTACACCATATTGCTATGTGACCATCATTATTGCACTTATTACACTTAATGTTATTATTCCTTGGAGGTTCAAATATCTTAGGACTTATCCTAGTGAAGTCATATCCTCTTCTGTCAAGAACCCTGTAATTCATTGCCTTGTGACCAAACTCATTGCATGAGTAGCAATATCCATGGAAAATCTATACTTTTCCATATTCCTATATTTCTTGTGTCCTGCACTGTGAAGCCATGTTCCCAAACCTGTGACATGAAAAACATCTCCCATTGAAGAAACCTTGCCTAGACCCCATTGGTCGCTTAGTCTATTCTACCTATTTCATGTTCCATATATTCCTTACTTGTGCATTGTTCCTTTCCTTGTTGAACTTTCTATTATCCAACTTATCCTTAGAGGTCTCACTCTCTCTTTTACTTACTTCTTTTGACTCTTCTTCTTTTCTAGTGTTTGAGCGTGGCTCTCTTTTTTATGCTTCTTTTTTTCCTTATTATTCTTTAGAACTAAGTCTTGTTATGGTGATTGATGACTTTTGTGCATTGATAGTCCTTTTCAAGGTCTTTGAATTTTCCTCAAACTTGTGTAGCTTTTCCTTAGAACCTTTTACTTTCAACCTTAGTGAAACTATCTCATGCTCTAATATTTCACACTCTAGATCTTTTGTTTTTAATTTTTTAGCCATACCTTCTTCAATTTTTCTTGTCTCTTCAACTTTGATTTTGAAGTTAGTGAGTTCTTGTAGAAACCTTGCTTTTTATTTCTCATCTTCTTGAGATTGATCGCAACGAGTTTTTTAGTTCTTCAAGAGAATATAAGCTTTCACATTCTATATCTTTTTACTTTGACGTTTAATAATACCTTATTCAAATCTTCTTGCTTTTTCAAACTTGTCTCTCAAGTCAGATATCCGTATAAGCTTTGTCTTACATTTCATATTCTTGATCTTGAGCCTTCAATTCTAAATTCTCTCTTTTCAATTCAATAAGCTCTTTAAGAGTGGATTCCCATTTTTATTTTTTTGAAGCATCTTCTTTTTCTTCTATTACTAAAAGTAGAGTTTCTTCTTCATACCTATTTTGATTGTCCCTATTATCCTTTCTTGAACCAATCTCTAGGATTTCATTTTCGAGAATATCATCTTCATCTTCACTGCTACTAAACCCATTACAATATCTTGCATCATGGCCAAGTTGACCACAAACAAAACATTATTTTGGATAATAAGCTACATGGTGACCTGTGTTCCCACATTTGGTACAAAACTTTATTAGTCTGGATATTTCTCCATTACTTGATTCATCTATTGAATCTATTTCCATGTGTCCTCCCAACACAATAATATTAAACTCATCTTCCTTTTATTTTATGACCATATGTGTTATTTTCTTCTTGTATCTCATGCTTCTACTCTTGCATTTCTTTGCCATTTGTGTTCTTATAGGATCTTCCTTCAAGTTGTTAAACTTCTTTCGAAGGAACCAAATCTAATACCAATTGAAGAACACAAGCTTATATTGAGAGGGGGGTGAATAATATAAGACCATTTTTTAATTTTATTTACCAAATAGTATTAATAAATATAATCAATGGCAATATCAATAGCAATAACCAAAGAAATGAACAAATCATCACACACAATAGAGACACTAATTTTAATGTGGTTCACCCAATGTGAGCTACCTCCATAGAGAAAATATTTCTTCTAAATATTTCTCAAATAATATCATGGGAATCCTTCCCAATTACAATGTTTGTGGACCTCTATCCAAAGGAGATGTTGATCCCCTAATACCAAGTTCGTGGATCTCTTCCATAGGAGAACTCTTTCCTCTTCTACTCTAGCTAGTGATCTTCTAGAAGACTCTATCTCTCTACTGCACTGACTAGTGGATATCTCTCCACTTGAAGACTCCTCACTCAGATCTGTCTTCAATTGTCTTGGTTTTTGGATCTCTATCCACTGAGACTCTGTCCTCTATACTCTGTCACCTCCAAAGCTCTATCTTAATACTATACTAAACATAGTCTAGTCGGTCTAGCACAAATATGCTCAATAGGTTCACTCAGAACCTTCTCAAATATAATCAACAGGTCCACACAGAACCTGCTCAAATCTTCTCAATAGTTCCACACAGAACCTACTCAAATCTGCTCAACAAGTCCACATAGAACCTGCTCAAATCTGCTCAATAGGTCCACACAAAACCTACTCAAATCTGCTCAAAAGGTCCACATAGAACTTGCTCAAATTTTCTCAATAGGTCCACATAGAACCTGCTCAAATATTCTCAATAGGTCCACACAAAACCTGCTCAAATTTACTCAACAAATCCACACATAACCTACTCAAATCTGCTCAATAGGCTCACTATGAACCTGCTTAAATATACTCAATACGCTCACCCAAAACCTGCTCAAATATTCTCAACAAGCTCACACGGAACTTGTCCTAATATGCATAGCAATATTTCACAAAAGCTTACACAAAAATAGTCCACAAGCCTTCTCAAAGACTTGCCTCAAATCAGCTCAACAAAATCTCAACTCAATCTCATAGAAGTATAAAGAGAATTATTAGAGACTCAATATGTTCTATACTCAAATCCCAATCTCAATTCAAAGTAATCTCAACTCAGCTCAATCTTATAGAAGCATAAAGAGAATTGTTAGAGACTCAATATGTTCTATACTCAAATCCCAATCTCAAATCAAAGCAATCTCAACTTAACTCAATCTTAACTCAATCTCATAGAAGCATAAAGAGAATTGTTAGAGATTCAATATATTCTATTCTCAAGGCTCAATCTCAACCCAATCAGAATATAGAATAGTTTATTTCATGGAACTTGAACAACCACTTCATGTAACCACTTGACTAGGCTCAATCAACTCTACTCAACCAATCACTTCAAGAAATAACTCTTTCTCAAAAAACCTAGTCCAAGCATGAATCAACTAACTCAAAATATTTCCAACAATGCTCAACAACAAATCTTACATAACAATGATACTCATGTTCTTTTCTAACTCAAGTTCAAGTTCTTTACATCACCCATTGGCTTCAACAACAATGCTAATAAGACAAGGTTTTAATCACAACTCTCAATTCATAAAACCTTGAAGCATAAACTCAAAGTACTTCACTCAACCAATGGTCTAAACACCAATGCTTATCAAACAAGGTTTATTCACAACTCACAATCTAGAAAACCTTGAAGCATTAACTCAACCACTTTCTAAAAGGAAACTATAGTCAATCCTTTTCACTCCAATGATATTTAAAAAATCAACCACCTAAATAAAATCAATGGAGAGTATTACTCATACCTTTTTGATCCCTTGTGAGTTGTCAAATAAATATGTCACACTCAACACACTTTTTTTTCAACTCTCAACAAGGGTTAGAGATCTTGAGTAATAACACAACAATAATATCCAAATAACACCTTATTACTCCTACTTTATTTTAACATCCACCAAAGTTATTTTTAAAAGAAAACCCTTACTCAAAAATAAATTTAACTAAAAAGAACTTTATTAAAAACCCGTATTACTCCTAACAATTTAAAAAATCACAATTAAAAAATAATTCACAACTCAAACATCCACCATGACCTTATTCCCTAAGGTTACTCAACAAATCAACTAATGAAGCACCTTTACCCCTTATCACTCCACCTTAGGCAATCCAAACAAAATATTAATAAAAACCTTAATACCTACCTTGAGGGAAATATATGCCTTGTATTGCCCCAACACGAATTCCCTAGCCGCGGCCAAGTTGCCGCACAAGCTATGGGCTCGTTGGTGAAAAAGAAGGGCCACCCGCTTCTTATCCTTCACCCTCTTCCACCAAGAAAAAAGTATGCACCTTGGGCACCTAAATAGAACAAAGCTAAAAATTATGCTTGCAGGAATTGAATGCACAACCTCCTTGTCACCAACACCTTTGCACAATCCAAGCTGCCACTAGGCCACGCTACCTAATGCATTTTGGGAAGTGGTCATTGTCTCCCTTTATTGTCTGCTGTGTCACTTAAACGAAAAACATGGGCTCTTTTTCTTCGCAAATACCAAGTGCAAAATATCAACGATCAAGGATGAATGAAATAAAAAATTCAATGGCATATTTATATGCCTTCCCTTTGCTTTGGAAATGTCGGCATTTTTGAAACTTCCTTCATGACGTCGGTGGATAAACTTTTAATTTAAATTTTAAATAAATTAAAATTTAAACTAAATATTTAAAATTAAATATCTCCATCACCGGGGCACCTTTTTCGATGAAACAAAAAGCCAAATTGGGTTTTAAGAAAAACCCATTTCAAATATGCCATCTATGGTTTTAAATAAAACCTTTAAAATTAAATTGCTCCATCACTGGGTCACATTTTTCGATGAAACAAAAATCCAACTTGGGTTTTAAGAAAAAACCCATTTCAAATATGCCATCC
Organism: Wollemia nobilis; assembly: GCA_028583015.1. Taxonomy (NCBI): domain Eukaryota; kingdom Viridiplantae; phylum Streptophyta; class Pinopsida; order Araucariales; family Araucariaceae; genus Wollemia; species Wollemia nobilis. The sequence goes on from JAQPPZ010002550.1 coordinate 6,299,855, forward strand.
GTGGTTTTTAATAAAAACCTTTTGCAAAGATTCCTTTAAAGCTCCTTTTGGAACCAGATGCCATGCATCCCTTCTTGAAACTTTGATCAAAAACCTTTGCTTCTTGAAGCTCTTTGTGAAACACAAACATAGTTCTTACTTGCATAGGTCCTTTTAACATCAATGACAACTTTTAGCTTAAGGACTCAAAATGTCCAACAAGTAAGATCTCCATAATAGCAGATTAGGGTTATACATAAGCACGAAATATCATAAATTGGATCTATTTAGGATTTTCAAGATTTTAAATTGGCTCTATTTAGGATCTTTCACTAGGGCCCATTCGCTCGAAATTTATGAGGTGAAAGTTTTTTTGGGGTAAATTCGCCCACCATTGATAATCATGAACCTAATTTTATTTTAATTCACCAACCTCAAATTACATATGATTTTGATTTTCCCACCCAATTCGCCTTCAAATTATAAATGATTTTATATTTCTCGCCCAAATCGCCTTCAAATTATAAATGATTTTATTTTTCCTACCCAAATCGCCTCATATACTACCCGTATGTATTGTACAGGGTATCAATAAACATACATAAAAAATACTCTAACTCAAAAATAGCTCTAAAATAACAAAAAACTTGAGAAGGTTACAGAGGATTGCCTGTCAAAATAAGTCAATCAATTATAGAGGAGTGTCGATTGATACAAGATGATCGGTATAAGACGATAGGTTGTAGAGCCATGTCTATCAACATAAGTAGATCGATTGTAGAGTCATGTCTATTGATGTAAGTTGATCACTTGTAGATTCATGTTTGTAGGTATAAGTTGATCGGTTGCAAAGTCATGTCTATCGACATAATCTGATCGATTACAGAGGTATGTTTGTCAGCATAAGCCGATCGATTATAGAGGCATGCAACTGATCATCATACCAGCAATTGATTGTTATTCCTGTAGTCGATCGGTATTCCTGTAGTAGATCATCATACCTACAGTCGATCATTATGCTTGAAGCTGATCATCATACCTACAGCCAATTTTCATGCCTATAGTTGATCGATATTCTTGTAGTCGATCATCATATCTATAGTCGATCATCATGCTTGCAGTCGATCATCATGTCTATAGCCGATCGACATTCCTACAACTGATCATCATCCTAAAGTCGATCATCATGCCTGTAGTTGATCAGTATTCCTGTAGTCGATCATCATGTCTACATCCAATCATCATGCCTACAGTCGATCGACATTCCTAAAGTTAATCATCATGCCTATAGCTGATCGTCATACCTACAGTAGATCATCATACCTACAACCAATCGTCATGTTTATAGTTGATCAGTATTCCTACAACCGATCATCATACCTGTAGTTGATCGTCATGCTTGTAATCAATCGGTATTCCTGCAGTCGATCGTCATGCCTACAACTGATCATCATGACTATAACCGATCGGTATTCTTAAAGTCAATCCTCATGCCTGTAGCCAATCGTCATGCCTATAGTCAATCGTCATGCCTAGAACCGATCGTCATATTTGCAATCGATCGGTATTCCTGCAGCCAATCATCATGCCTAAAATCGATCAATATTCCTATAGTCAATCATCATACCTTCAACCAATCATCATGCCTGCAATCGATCAACATTTTTGCAGTCGATCGTCATGCCTGTAGCCGATCATCATGCTATCGGTCATCATGTCAGCCTAAAGTCTTTCATATCGACCTAAAGCTTATAATTATGCCATACATTTTTAATTTTGCAAACTGATATTCATAGACCCCAACACAGAAAAAATCACCATGGTTTGAAAATTTTTGGAGACAAATTAATGAAATTCACCATATTTTCAAATGTTTTGGATATAAATAAATGTAATTCGCCATATATACTTCTACAAATTTTTGCCAAGATTCCAAGATAATTTTCCTTGATTTTATAAATATATTTCAGGAGCGACCCCTTATGCATAACCCTGTAGTAGATATTTCAAACCGATTGGAGTGCTATAAAAACATTGTAAGTTCTTATAATTATTAATCTAATGAGTCTATTTTCTCATTACTGACTAATGAAGGAGCTTCAAGATAGTGGAAACCAAAATAAAATCTTAGGGACAATCCATGTGAAGACTTAGATTTTAATAAACCAATGAGGTCCAAGGCATATCATTTTGCCTAAAATTTTTAGTTAGTAACTATAACTAGCCATATCACTACTAGTGATGGAAATCAATTTTCTATGTTTAAAAATACCAATTATGAAATCTTTAGTAAATATAGTAGTAGCATTTATTTTTCTAGTACATTGAAATTTATTGTGATAGGTAGAAATTCTAGTGTAAAGCTCAGAAGTAGGTTGGTTATGTAATTACATACATGTGTCTTTAAGCAAGTAAATCTGTCTTTGGAACTTGAATTTATACATAATTTTAGAGAAAAACCTTATCATGAGATCAACCATTTTTCTAGAAATGAAATTATCATCCATTTTCATTTATAATTTTTTTAACTTATTAATATTGGGCATGTGGTTAACATCTCTATAATTGCGCTTTGGTGGATTTCAATTTTAATATGTCTCTTATTAAACAATGTTAATTTTTAAAATTGTGCATTAGTGGATGTTAGATTTGAGATGGGTCTTCCTTCTATTATTCCTTTCCTAGCAATGCTTAGCATGGTATGTTCTATATAAGTAGTTTTATTTTGAGTGTTACATTACTATATATAATTATGCATTATTTTTAGTCTTGTTGAGAATACACATTAATGGACTTCAATTATGATATCCTTCTCATAGTAGGAGTAACAAGCCTTGTTAATCCTCTTGTATTAGAATATTTGGTCTAAAAGTGATTATTTGATTATATTATTTACTTTGAATTATGGTTAAATCTATCCCATTGCTTAAATTTTGTTAAGAGTAGCTTTTACATTACTTAATATTTAAATTTTAATGTAGATTCCTAATATATTTTACATAAATGAAAACACTATATGATAATATTAATATTGTATATTAACATACATAGAGTTATCCATATTTGAAAGTTTCTTGGGATACAATAGGAACATCAAGTACATTAGTTATTAGGATGTCAATAGTATACCTACAAATAAATTACCATCAATTTCTCAATAGACACTATGTAATATGCTTTGGTACCTTGATGGATATCAAATTAATATAGGAAATACTAGAGATAAAAAAATCACTACCAATAAATACAAAGAGGTAGTATGCCAATAAGCTTATTCAAGATTCCCTAGTATAATAAAAAATATATTTCTTCATAAGTTTTAGTTTCTCATAATAAACATCTGAGCTTTATTCATTGCTACCATCCATGAATTATTATATAGCCATATTCCATACAACATGTAGATCAACATTGACATTTTAGTCTTCATAAGATGGATAAATGTTAAAGAATTAGATTAATTGATATAGTATCTAGAGGTATAATTTTGTACAAACTACATTTTTAATGTTCATACAATTCATTTTTTAGCCTTAAATATGTCAAAGTTGGTTGAGTATTGGTGGAAATCCACCAACAATAGGCTTATGGATAAAGGATAACAAATCACTACTTAGATAGTATTCATGAAGTTTTTTTACACTAGCTTCTACCCATTGCATCATTATGACAATGAGGTTATGTATTTCCATTAACTATGCCATCATGGGGATCAATCTATCAAATAGTATGTTTGATGATTTCAATAAGTTTCTTAGTTACTTTTGCAATGACAACAATAAGAACCATTAGATAGTGGAGTAAGAAACCTCTATTGTTATATTTGTTCAATAATAGAGTTCTTTCTAGTGGAATCCTTAGTGCAAGAATTTCATTTTGCATTAAATCCAGAAGAAATATCATGAGAAAAATGTAAAGGTTGAATGCCAAATCTATACAAGACACCATTAGCTTCAAATATCAAATAACTAGTTTCATGACCACCAATAGTGTCAATACACAAGGGTTCCTCTAAACCATGTAAAACTAGTAGTCCTCTAGCAATATAGTACAAAGGTATATATAAGGTGAAAAATAAATCATTTAACTATCAAAAAAATCACACTCATAATGATACTAAGTGTAGAATCTAGTAGACATTTTTTGTTTTGAAACTAAATGCTAATAAAAACACCTATGATTTAGAAGATGAAGAGTATGTTGATGACACATGCATCAGTACTAGAATTTACTAATTTGGTAATACCTAAACCTTAGAAATTTATAAATAGCAATAATTCATATTCCACACCCTTTGTTCAGAAAAAGATAACTACTCCATATCATAATGTCATTATGAGTCAAAAAGCAACATTTCTGAAGATATAGTTAAGGGGAATGGATTCTAGACAATGATGCATCCACATCCCCACTTACTATATTGGCATTTTCTAGGGTAAGAAATAAAAGTTCTAATCTAATGCATCCTTGAGTATGGCATCACACCAATTTATGACTTAGTCACTTGTGATGTGGAACAATTTGATATCTATTATACCTTGATTGGGAGACCATACATATTTTACTACCAAGTGATATACTAAGCCTACCCACATAATGGTTAGTGTGATTCAATTAAATGATCTTTCTTATACTAGAGTGCATCATCTAAGAAAAAGGTGATGCTAGTATCAACAAAATAGAATAAGAAGTTGACCTCTCATGTGCATGAGTATTTTGTTGATGGTTCAACCTAATAACCATAGTGGTAAGATGTTACCCTTATGACATTTATTGAATCTCATTAAACATAGACTCAATATATGGATACCCTTATTTGTCCATGTTCAAATTTATTCAAGGATCCACATGTAGTACCATTACACTCTTTATTGAAGCACCAATTTTACTTGGTCCCCAGATCAATGTTACCCAACAATCCATTGTTTCACCAATCCATTTGTGAGAAAAATAAAATAATAGATTAAGTAGTTGATTGATTAGAAAAAATATAATTAATTTCATCTTCTTGTGGTAGTCCAATTTTCCTAACACCACAAAATGATAAGACATGGAGTCTATGTATTGACTATGGAAAGTTAAATAAAACCATAATAAAAATAGATACCCAATACTTCATATATATTACCTAATTGCCTATCTCCAAAGAGATTTATATTTGATGAAGATTAACCTAAAAATATTATCATTGGTTTTCTATAGACAACATAGACATGTGGAAGATGGTGTTCAAAAGCAAATATGGACTCTATGAGTGGTTGATTATACCTTTTGGTTTGACCAATAAAGTAAAGTTCATGTATCTAATTATGACATCCTATGACCACTCAAAATAACCTTCATGATCATTTACCTGGATGGCTTACTAGTCTTTAAAAAATTTACAAACAAGATATAAGGTTTATCTAATGCATTTTTTAGAAGTTGTTATATCAATGGCTTAAAATATAAGATTAAAATGAAGATAAAATTGTTCAAGTTGAATAATATGATGGAATCCATTAGGTTAGCAAGGTTTCCTAAAGAAAAATGATAGCACATTCTGCAATAAAATTCATCCCAATTAAGAAAATTTCTAAAGCTTGTATTATTACCTTGTGGAGGAAATAAAACCATTCCAATCAAATTATTAAGTAAGAAAAAGATAAAATATCATTGATATAAGAGTTGTTGCTACAATTATAAAAAAAAAAATATAGTCCAAATCATAAATACACTAGAAAAAAAGTATGTTAGGATATATTACATCATGTATAATGTGAATATAAGTTGAGGAACCACTCAACATATGGTTTGTAAGGTGCACAAGTTGACAATACTTGGAGGTTGTTGCGCTATATTTAGGCATCATTTGTATTCAAATAACTTTTTACTTTGATAATATAATTCATTAAACAAATTAAGATCTAACAAATTATACGTACTATATGCTAAGTCAAGCATTGCCTTTCTTGAAACCAATGTAATCAATGATAAAATGGTAAAAAGGAAAAGGACTTTAATTCTATTGAAGAACCCACTTCTAAGACATCACTCCAAGCATTGGCAAATATGTTTACACCTTAAAATAAGAGGATACATAAGTAGCACTCATAACTTTATGGATCCTAGGGTGGCTAAAGGAGTAGATTTCTACATGTAATCATGCAACAACTTTAAAGTCAAGATAGCTAGTGAACGTAGTATTTCTTGTGAATCCAAATTTTCCAATGTTAAAATTGTCATGGGAGACTGCAACTTAAAATATGATATATTTGTGCTTCCATTAGGAGGGTGTGACATAGTTTTATGAGATTAGTTATTGTGCATTTTAGTTCCTATCCTAAAGAACTTTTTAGATGTGGAAGAAAGGCATACTAAATGACTAGCAATACACTTTCAAGGTGTAAAAAATTATTTTGTTAAAATTAATTGCATGGATAAATAATTTAAAAATGGATATTGTGGAGTCATGGGTTAACCTTTCATAATATAGTTTATAGAAGTTAATCAATTTGATCAACCCCTAAAATTACAAGTACTCTTAATAAGTATTTTAATGTGTTTGAGAAACTCCATGGACTTTCCTCATACCATGCATATGATCATATCATCCAAATTTTTTTAGCAAGTATCCTATCCAACACACCCTTAGAGATATCCTTATTTAAAAAAAGTCAAAACTTGAAAATTTAGTACAAAAACTATTAGAATTAAGGGTAAATAAACTAAGTACTAGTTTTAATTCATAACATGTAGTTCTAGTATGAATAAAAGATGCATTGATATTATAAGTGGGTTTCTAATTTTTGTAAAAAATTACTATAAGGGGAAATTTTTAATTCCAATGATAGATGAACTACATGGTGCCGATTTACCTCCAAGCTAAAAATAAGGTTGAGATACCACTAAATACATATGTGTTATAAGGATATTCATAAGATAACATTAAGGATACATGATAGACACTATAAAATTTTAGTCACGTGTTTTAGCTTAACAAATGGTCCATTCAAATTCTAAAGTTTATCAAATCAATTTTTTTGGCCCTTCCTCCAAAAAATTATTTTAGTATTCTTTAATGACATCCTCATTTATAACAAGACTTGGGAGGATCATTTGATTTTATTGGATCAATACTTGAAGCTACTTTTGGAAAATAAGTTATATTACAATAGTTCCAAGTGTTCTCTAGCTTAAAGAAAGTTTGAGTGTTTTGGACATATCTTGTCGGAGGAATTGGTTAAGGTAGTTCCTAAAATATTAAAGATATAAAGTATTGATCTAAACCCAATACCCTTACAATTATATGAGGATTTTTGGGTGTCATTAGATACTATCATAAGTTCAAAAAAGATTATAGGAATATTGTAGTTCGTATGATAAATATGAACAAGAAAACTGATCCTTTTAAGTGGAGTGAGGTAGAAAAATGAGATTTAAAATTTTGAAAAAGACTATATGCACCATCATATACTTGTTATGCTAAATTTATCTCAACACTTTACGATTGAATATAAATCATTACGGAATAAAATTGGGATAGTACCCATGCAATAATGATGACTATTAGCTTTTTTTGCTATAACACTCACATGCAAGAATTTTATAAAGTTAGCATATGAGAAATAAATGATTACAATACTTCATGTAATGACACATTGGTGACCATATCTTGGGATCTCTCATTTTAACATCAAAATCAATAATTACAACTTCAAACACTTTTTGGATCATTGAGTCTCTTCTACTAAATAAAAAATATGAGTGACTAAGCTATTGGGTTATGATTAAGAGACTCTCCATAAAAATAAAAATATAATATTCTAGTAGATACCATATCATGCAAATTTGATGACTAAGTGATATTGTGTGCACTATCCTTAATAAATCTCAATTTTTTATGAAATTCAATAGGAGTGACAAAGGGATCCATACATAGAAAAATTAATTCAAATTTTATCCACAAAATTTATCACTAACTTATCATCTTTGATGGATATCCAATACTTATACTATAAGGGTCACATTGTGCTTGCTATTTTTTTTGCATAACAAACTATTATAGGAATCACATGTCTCATCTTCAATTAAAAATTTTAGATACTTAAGATATTATCAATTCATAAAAATAACTTCTTCTCAGAGTGAAATAAACTATATATTAAATAGTTTTTTGAAGAATGTATTACTTATCAGTATCACAAAGGGGAATGGTTCTAGTTCTAGAAATGCTCCAAGCATTACTTATTCCAGTAACAAGATAGACTAATATTTTCATAGATTTTATTGGGGGATTTCCAAAGACTATAGAAAAGACAATTATTTTGGTTTTTGTGGATTATTTCTATAAATATGAGTATTTTTGTCCTCTTGCACTTCCCTATGAAACTTCATCCTCGACAATTTTTTTTTTACTCCATGGCATGCTTACCTCTATTGTCTATGACCATGACCTAATGTTAACTAGAATTACTCTTAAAATTGCATGAAATATAACTAATAATGAGATTGGAATTCTATTTGTAAACAAATATATATTAAAATTATCAATAAGTACTTAGAGGTTTACTTATGCTACTTTACTTTAAAGCACTATATGAATTGGACTAAATGGACACCATTAATGGAATGATGGTAGAATACCACTTATTATACAACAACCAAGATGAACCAATATAAAGTTGCATATGACCAAGAACCACCATCTCCCATCTCATATATTTTAGGAATTTTTCATATATAGATTGTTGATTCTACTCCTATATATTATGATTCCCTACTTGGATCCCTTAACGAGAATTTATTAATGACCTTAAATGAAATAAAATAATAGGTAGACCAATATGGATTCAAATGAAAGTTTCCAAAAGGATTATTGTTCTTTTCTTATATTACAACCATACATATAGATGTACTTAAGAATAAAAGGTAGTTACACATAAGTTCTATGTGCCCTCCTAAGCCTTACATTGAATTGGCATTGTTGCATATAAGTTAAAATTATTACCATTTTCCAATATGCATTATGTCTTGCACCTATCATGCTTGAAGAAGATGCTAAGACAACAATTCAAGTTTAATTAATACTACATAAACTAGATAAAGGCTCAATAATTTTGGAACCATATGCCATTTTGGACTAATGATCATAAGAATTATGCAATCAAATAATTATATATCTCTTGGTATAATGGTACTAATTACACCATAAATATTCCTTATGGGAAATCCTACATCAACTCTAATAATAATTTTCTCATCTTTAGCTTTGAGTACAAATATTTTTCTAGAGGTGAGTAGTGTTAGGATCTCATGTCATAACACTTTATATTTATTTATTGTTATAGTTTAGTTAGTAATTAGTGGGAACTTATTTTAATTTCAATAATGATCTTTACTATTTAGGGATAGGATTAGATAACTTGGATACCTATTTTTGGCACATGCTAGAGCATTGGGGTTAGGTCTAATTATCTTTATATATTGCATTAGAAAAGTTATAGATATTCTAAATAATTATATTATTTTGAGCTTAGGTAATAGAGAAGGTTACCCAAAAGCTTATTATAAAATGTATTCCAGCGATTGTTTCTAGAGAGATGAATGAGCACTTGATGGGTCCAATTTCCCTTGAGGAGTCAGAAATTGTTGTATTCAATATGAAAAACGAAAAATCCCCAGGTCCAAATGGATTCCCGATTGAGTTTTATCAAGAGTTTTGGGATTTAATAAAATTTGATCTTTTGGAGGTGGTCCATGAGTCCCAAAAGAAAAACAGATGCTAAGGACCCTAAATTCTACCTTTGTGGTGCTTATACCCAAAAAATAAGGAGAAAATTCCTTGGATATGTTTAGGACTATTGCTTTCTACAATGTTTTGTATAAGATCATCACACAAATTATTGCTGAGAGGCTGAAGATATGGTTGAGAAAAATCATCTCTGAGGAGCAAGGAGGGTTTGTTGATGGCCAAAAAATCATCTCTGAGGAGCAAGGAGGGTTTGTTGATGGCCAAAAAATATTGTATGGGGTTGTTATTGCTACAGAAGCTATTCACTCGATGGAAACTTCTAAGGAGAAAACTATGTTCATTAAGTTGGACATGGCCAAAGCCTATGATCGGGTCAGATGGTCCTTTATTCAAAAAGTTCTTACTACTTTTAGATTTGAGGAGGAATGGATTAGATGGGTGATGAACTATTTTTCTTCTTCCTCATTCTCTATTCTTCTTAAATATGAGCCATCAGAGCTGTTTGAGTCCTCAAGGGGATTGATGCAAGGATATCCTTTATCTCCTTATTTGTTTATCATTATGGTGGAAGGGTTGGAAATATTGCACAAGCCTCAAGTCATGCAGGGTCTCATTCAGGGGTGGAAGTGGGATATTAGTTTGCCACCTCTTTCCCACCTTCAATTTGTTGATGATACTGCTTTGTTGGGAGTTGCCACTCTCAGGAAAGTTGGCAATATTAGGCAGTCTCTTGACATATATCTTGGTGCTTATGGATAGTTGATTAATGAGGACAAGTCTTCTATTTTCTTCTTCAATACCTCTCCTCTTATTCAATCCAAGATTGCTCACATTCTAAGATTCCAGGTTGGGACTCCCCCCTTCATTTATCTTGGTATTCCAATTTCATCTCATCCTCTACCTAGATCTTCTTGGCAATCTATGCTTGATAATTTTAGAAGGAAGGTGAATCACTGGACTTTCATATGGCTATCCACTGCATGTAGAGTGTTGCTTTTAAAATCTATTGTTCAAGATTTACCCATTTATAGATGTTTTGTACAAATAGCTCCCTCTCACTTCATCAAGGACATGGATGCTTTGTCAAGACAATTTTTATGGTCTAGAAAACTTGATCAATATAAATGGAGTTTTGTTATGTGGGATTCTATATGTAGGTCGGTGCAAGAGGGAGGCCTTGGGTTGCGACAGAAAACTCTTTTTGGGTAGGCTTTGGCTGCAAAACTTTATTGGAGATGGTGCACCTCTCAAGATCATATTTGGGCTAAAATATTATCTTGTAAATACTTGAGAGGTATTTCTAAGGCTGAGATCCCTAGAGTCAGCTTGGTTGGAAAAGGTTTCATTATCTGGGACACTCTGAAAATAGGAGCTCATTTAATCAAGCAGGGTTTGTTTTGGATTTGCAATCAGGGATCAAATGCTCTTTTTTGGGAGGATTCTTGGGATGGCCACCCTCCTATATTGAATAAATATCCTAGGTTACATTCCCTAAGCATTTTTTTCTTTTAAGCAGGCTGGTCTCGTGTGGAGGACTTTAAAAAAATCTAGGCTTTTGGAAATATGGAGATGTACAAGTGGAAATATCTGTAAGAATGGCCCTAGGGGGGACTGGCCAATGATAGAGAGGTGCTTGCTCTTATTATTATGGGGAGGCCTTGTTATTCATTAAGGGGTAAAGATATTCTAGCTTGGAAACCTGATCCTAAGGGAACCTACTCGGTAGCCTATGGTTATCAGGTTCTTGATAAGCAAAAGTATGGGAGTCTTCCTGTCACTTGGTGGAAAAAGGTGTGGAACAAATTTTCCTAGCCAAAATGTAACTTCTTTCTCTGGTTGGTAGCTCGTAATAAATGCCTCACTTGGGATAATGTGAGGAAGAGGGGATTTCAGGGTCCCTTTTTTTGTGTCCTTTGCAGTAAGAATGAGGATGACTCTTATCATTTATTTTTCCAATTCTCCTTTTCTAGAGACATTTGGCACCATTGGTGGAGTGCCTAGAACCATCCATGTTTTCATGTGATGTCCCTGGTGGAGTTTTGGAGTAGTCTGGTAAGACCTCCGACCAAGGCCCCCTTCCTTCGGGTGGCTTGGAATTTGGGTCCTTCTTGCATCATCTGGAAAATTTGTCTTGAACAAAACTAGTGCATATTTTAGGGCATTTATTTGACTATTCAAACGATCTAGTAAAGGATCCTGTATATGGTTCAGGAAACCATCCATAGCAAATGTTATGTGGACCCTCTTTTGGATTCTAGGGAGAAGAAGGTACAACAAGCCCTTGGTCTCTTTGGGGATGGTGTGAACTCTTCTAGCCCTAGTAGGGTTCCTCAACTCAGCAAGAAGGTTAGGAGAGATGGTAGGTGGAGGCCACCCCCTAGAGGAGTTTTAAAAATTAATACTAATGGATCATCTAGGGGTAATCCTAGACATGCTGGCATTGGTAGTGTTGGGAGAGATTCTACTGGTGGTGTTAGTTTTTTCTTTTCCATTTATAAATATGTTCACTCCAATAATTTTTGGGAAGATCTTACAATTCTTGAAGCCTTACAAAGGGGGTTTTCTCTTGGCTGGCATAAGATTATCTGCGAGTCTAACTCTCAAATTGTGGTTAATATTTTAAACAGTAAAAGGATGGAGGAAGTTAATTGGCAGTTGGTCTCTATAGCCGTTCATATCCTCAGAATGAGTGAAGAGTTTGAATTTATATCCTTTGTGCACATTCCAAAGGAATGGAATGTGGTTGCTGATTACCTAGCCAAAAGGGCTTCTGAGCTACTAGATCCTTAGAGTATCGATAATTGGGAGAGTCTCTTATCTAGGGACTCTCAACGCCTATGGGAGTTGATCCACAAGGATGTACAGACTTAATGTGGTTGTTCTTGTTGTCTTTTTTGGGTGTCATTCTAGTCTAGTGGTTTTAGCTTGTTTGGTTGTTTATTTGAGTCCTAGTTGGAAGCTCAGTTGTATGGGATAATTAGGTGTAATACTAATAATAAGTCGTCTATGATAAATAAGTGTATATTTTTTGTATTCCATTAATAATTTTCTCTAGATATGGATGTCGTGTCCTCTTGCAATGGTCAAAAAGGCATAGGAAAACCTACAATGTAATATTTATACAACAAAGTGGAACAAAAGTGGAATAATTGTAAAGATAATTAAATAATATTGGAGTTAAAATTGATGCCTTGCACCCATAAATCAATGCTTAAATATTTATTGAAAATCTCCTACAAGACTAATGAACATATTGTAAAAGAATTTTATTAGTCATAATGAACACTTATAGTCTTAAGTAATATGTTCTAATAAGACAGAATTTTACAATAATTTTACATGGTGTGCATAATCACATGATCTAATCATATAAGAATCTAACCCACATATTTGCAATATTAAGTATTTACCAAGTTATTATAATAGAAAAGAATCTCCAAAATAAGTGAAACAATAAATTCCAAGAGTCCATCTAGTTGTATATCTCAAATGTTTTCTATTGAAGAGAGAAGAACAATTTCTATGTTAAGTTTTGTTACATTAAAATATAATACAAATTAGCCTCTAGATAAAGAGTGTGTACAAAACACAAGAATAGTAGTTGTTATAAATGATAAAACAATAAGTCACCATAGAAGGAAAAGTATAATCATGCCAATAAAATTTAAAGTGAGGTTTCCTTCTTATCCCTATTTGCTCTTTGTTTCACCCATTGGATTGGAGCCTTAGCTACTAATGTAAAACTCCTCTTTCTCCAATATTAGGACACAATATCTTGTACTTGCCATTAGTATAGGGTTCTACATCTTCTATAGTTGAAATTATATAGGTGTAATGGTCTACATCTTGTGTATTTGAAATCACATAGAAGTGTGTCTGAAATATTATGGACTAACTTTATACAAGAAGTAAAAAATTTAATATTTTTGGAAGAAAATCTGCTCCAGCATTTAAGAAAAATGATGTATAATGCCATACAAGTTTATTAAAAAAAAATTAGGACTAGTAATTTATATGTGGTATCTATGTTGCAATTTATTTATAGATTCTAATATACAAAAAAATTATGAATAAATTAGGAATATAAATATATTATATTTTTTATATTAATTGAAGCTTCAACAATGTGAAATATTGTTGGAAAGGCTATTTTAATTCATCATATAAATATTTAAAATTTCTAATATTTCAATTAAGGATTTTGGATTCATCCTCAAGGATCTTATGTTATTTGTAAGGAAGGAAGATCTTGATTATTCCATTTTAAATATTTTTTATTTATTTAAATTGATATTTTTATTTTTGGCCATGTAATATGCTAAGAGAAAGTGATAATGACTTAAATACACCTAAGAAAATTATACTTTTTAAGTTCTGGGTTTCCAAGTCTCATTAAGCTTGAGGACATCATCTTTATTCATATTTTTATTATATTTTATAATTTTGATAATTTTTTTGATCTTTCATTTTAGTAAATGAAATTCTCTATTAAAATCAACATCATATAAGTATATGTAATGAGTTGTGTTATAATAATGCTTAACAATGATATATTTTGTTATTTAGTTATGTTGTCCATTAGCCTAATGTTTTTGTAGTCTATTATTCTTTTAATATCTCAATTTTACTACTGTAAGGCTTACGTTATAAGAAAATAAGAATTACAAATTTTATTACAAATTTTATTGTTAAGTTGCATTGCAAATCAACATCATGCTCCTTTAATATTATTTGTATTGATTTCTTTATTTTATCAGCTTTTCTACATTAGCATGGATATTTTAATTTAATAATAGTTATAATTGTATTACATTAAATGAAATTAGATCAAGTGTTTGATAATGTGAGATTTCAACAAGTTCAAATTTTACCTAAAGATATGTTGATATGTTGTAGTACTACTATGTGATTAGTTGAAATATAGTGGCAACATGGTGATGATGTAATATAAGTAGGACCCATTTCAATCCCACATGACTAATTAAAATTGAATTATATAAGCCAATTAATGAATTGAATGTTATTTAGATTTTTTTTTTTTTTTGGTAAGTATAGGATTTGAAAAAAGAAAATCCAATGAAAAGTTAAAGCATAAGAGAGAACTTTTTCATTGTTATTTTAAACAAATTATTTTGAAATGATTATATAATTAAAGAGAATGATGATGAATTTATGAAAAATAGATTGAGGTTATTTTTTATGTTGTACTACCATTGCAGAGGAGGAAACTCAATCTTCAAATGACAAGTAATTTATAAGAAAACAAAATATTATATAAAATTTATTATTAATTTTAAATTTGGATATTGATGAGATATCACTTCTAGATTTTTAGTTGAGTTGTTTTAAAAATACCACAATAGAAATTCTACATAAGAATATGTCACGTTATTATGAAGATACTTGAGATAAGTAGTTCAACTTGTATAAAAAATGTGATAAAGATGAGGAATCAATAGTTAGATATAAAAAAATAAATTTACATTTTTATGCATATATAGTTCATAAATCTTAAGTAGATAGAGAGTGATATCATAATTGATGATCAATATAAGAAGAAACTCATACAATTGGAACATAGAAAGTTGAAGAAATGACTTAAAAAATAGAACAATTTTCCAAACAAATTTAAGCAATTTAATAGGTTATTCCTATCATGAGTTTTATAGTTTTGATGTTGCATTTAAATTTGAGCATCTTAAATTATTTAATTATGTAGTCATTTATATGTTATTTGCTCATCTCATTCATTACATGTGAATTCAATTAAATTAAGGAAAACTATATAAATAATAAAAATAAAATTATAAATATATATTATATTACACTATTTAAAGAATTATCAATAAAATATTTATAATTAAATTATAATATTTATTTTTATATTAAAAAAAATATTAATAAATATCTTTTAATTTTTTAATGTAAAATTATTTAAAACATATATTCATATAGATGGATAATCAATACTTAACTTCAAGTATGTTTATCTTTGATGATTATGTGAGTGTTTGATTGATTATATATTTACACACCACGTCAATTTCCTCCCTTCCATATAAACTTCAAGAAAGTGAAGTTATTTTGTTAAAAGAATGAGAACAAATGGATTTATTTAATATGTTCGTCAGATGAAGCACACTTCTCCATAGGTAGCTTAATTTTAGGTTTTTTATATGCGAACTTCAGCTTGTAGTGTACTATAATTTGCACTACTATTTTTAGTACCTATAATTTGAACTACTAATAAGTAAAACATTGCAATCTGTGAGGGTTATCTGGATTGGTAAGTGTTTGTGTGGTTAGACATTTATCAAGAAGACATTCAGGTTCAAACTTTGGAGGCTGCTTGTTTGTAAATGTAGTAGTTTGATTTGAATATTTTGAGTGTGTGGCACATATTCTAATCTGAATTCTTTGATTTGAATCTTTTGATTTGAATCTTTTGAGTGCGTGCTAGATTCTAATCTGAATCCTTTGAGTATAAATTCCCTGAATACAAGATTCTGATCTGAATCCTCTGAGTATAAATCCCCTGAGTAAAAATCACGAGTGACCCAGATTCTGATCTGAATCCTCTGAGTATAAATCCCCTAAGTACAAATCCTGCACGAGCCAGATTTTGATCTGAATCCTCTGAGTATAAATCCGCTGAGTACAAATCTGGAGAGACCTGACCCAGATTCTGATCTGAATCCTCTGAGTATAAATCCGCTAAGTATAAATCCTGCCCGAGCCAGATTTTGATCTGAATCCTCTGAGTATAAATCCGCTGAGTACAAATCTGGAGAGACCTGTGGTCTCTTTTAGGCCAAATCAACAATAATGAAGTGGAATAGGTTTGGTGGATGCAGTCCCTATGGTTTGAACCCTAGGTGTGTTTATCAGTAGTCTGATCTGGATCCTCTTAGTACGAATGAAGCTCAATAGGTTCTTGTAAATCACTAAAAATAGTATAATTGTGATCAACTCTCCTATGTAACCCAAAATAAAGGAAACAGGGTGACTAGTGACCCTTCGAGGCTTACAATTATAAGTGATTAAATTTTCTTAGATATAATTTTTTTCCAAAAATCACCTACAAGTCAGCCGAAACTACTGTTCCTATAAGATTCCAAGCAAACTTTTGTTGGTGATTTTAAAATGAAAATGAAGATCAGCTTGTGTCAGGAGCATAATGTTCCAGAGGTACCGGCATAGGGTGTTTAGAGGGACCATTGCTCTAGAAGGAAAGTAAAAGTCACGGCATTAGCAACTAATATTGTGTCAATAAATAGGGTTTATCAATCACATACGTTCAGAAATTATAAACCAGCAACCAAATCAAACAGCAGGTTTGGAACATCTTAATAAGTCATTGAATATCATTCAAACTACCTAATTTCCTAGATTTAAATAACGATTTTTAAAACGAAGGCCCATAAACAATGTTCGCTGCAGCCCTTGTTCAAATATTAATATACCATCTGGTCTTACCTACCTACACCACCAATGTTTACTCAGTCCACACGCACAATCATACCATCTGGTCTTACGTACACCACCAAAATGATATCATCCTTGACGATGACAGCATGTTCTTTACATCTGTTTATTCGTTTGTTATATAATTTCCACGGGCGGCAGAAGGTTCTCTTCCAGATCAGCACATTGGTCCTCTCTCAGCGGTCTTTTTCGCACCAAATATCTCATCTGATATATACACATATCTAATTGCAATGTCAATGCATTTCCCCGGACCCATGGCCGGAATTTTGTCTTGGCACTCACTCGGACATCTCATTGACATCATGCCCACGTCATTAGCCAATCTCTTTTTGGCGGACCACAACAAGCTTTTAAAGAATAGTCTGAGCCATCTAAAGGCAACCCATCACGTCAAACTGAAGAAGACCTGCCGCTTTTTTTTGCCAGCACAAATTTCATCCCTGCCCTCAGGTTTCCAATTCCACCTTGTCACAACAGACACGAATATCAACTTTTCAAAACTTCAGATTCTGCCACAGCAGCAAGTTGTAGTTACCTAAATGTTTATCTATATTTTATCCTTTTAAATTTTAACCCTAAAGTTTTTTATACAAATATTTAAAATCTTAACCAACAAACGGCTCAAATTTTATATAAAAGCTTATATATTGAGACCGTTCAAATTATTTTTGAGACGTAAGGATTTTACAGTATCGTAATAGCATCAACTTGCGCTGGACTCTTGCAGTGCAACTTGTTCGGGTTGGGATACCCCTGAAAACGAATCTAATTCTATATAACATGGTGGGCACTAGGCGGGCGGAAAGCCAATCTTCATACTGGCTGAGGTTTCGTTGAATCTCATGGGGGGTCTGGCTACTTTCATATTTTCCACAAGGATCTATATTAATATTCTTGTTTTATGACAGTTCATGAACAAGACATAGAAGTTAATTTTGTTATCGGAAACAGTCGGGAAGATCTGAACAAGAAATTTGATTGGTAAATGGTTATCACCTTAGTACATGCAAATTTTTTTTAATTGATAGATGGTTTTGAAAGGATCTAGAACTTTTTATAGAGTGAGTTCCGAAATCTAACAAGGATCAGTAAAGAGAACAAAAACTTTCAGGGTGAAAACTTAGTTCAGCCTAATAACAAAAGGATAAGGAAAAAACACTCCCTGTGCACTTCCTATGCACCATCCTAGAAGACAGATATCCAAAAACTAAACAAATATTGAAAGACAAAAATCAAAAAGCAAGATGCAGATGACTTACGTCATCTGGATCACGATGACTAATAAACCTAAATAGCTGAACAAGATTCCTAACCATTTTAGAGAAGAAACATTTTATGTTCATGCAAATTTAAGTTGAAAGCAAGGTTCGAACCTTGGGCTGTCTCCCTATAACCCATGCGGGGTCTGGTTAACGTTCGTCCGTCTGACGCGTACTCCCAGGATTCAGATCAGACTACTTCCTTTGCTAACTGGCACCACCAAACCTAGATCTCCTCTTAATAAGTGCCCAACCAGATTAACACTTACCAATCCACCTAACCCTTCACATTTTCATTAATTCCGTAGATGCAACACAGTCTTCTATATTCCCGTCGGGTATATGCAGTTGTGCACAATGCATACATGGTTATAAATATTTACAGGATTAGTTATGGTAACATCCACTTAGCAGACCTTGAGCACGAGGTCTATTTGTCAATCAACAGTGTCCCGTCTGATTTTAGGTAGTTCAAACATACAGCAAACAGGGCCTCTCACGAGTATTCAAGCAAGTGCATATTTTAATAAAATTTGAATATTTTATAAAATTAATTAAAATTGAAATTTCTGAATATTGATTAAAATAGACTAAATTTCGAATTTTGACATCTCTGAATTACAACTTTTTATCGTTAAAAAATGTTAAAAACTGAAATTTAAACAACTTGAATGATTAATAAATTTTAGAGGCTGTTCAGAGATGCGGTCTTTTTTTCATATTTAGAACGCCAAAAACTACATTCCATCAAGAAATTGAATCGTAAAATATGGACAAAATGTTAAGCTACATCCTGGTCATTATGATTCTTGTCATTTTGAAAATATGATTCTTAGAAAATATCACTATTTTCCTCTTAATATAGTTTTACACCGTGTCTTTAATTTTTATATATAAAGAATTTTAAATCATTGATAAGCAAAGCCTTCTTTTTAAATGCACAGGTATAAAATTGCAAAAGTACAATTTTAATTTTTTTTTTTAAATAACATTAGCTATTGAGCAATGTTTTATAAAAATTAAATTACCTAAAATCTTTTTTTTGATATTATTAAAATTTCCATTTTTTTTTTGGAGAATGTCCAACAATGAGATGTTGATAATTGTCATTTGCTGTTATCTCCTCTAGTATGTCCTCAAATCTTTCTAGTATATCGTTGTTGACTTGAAACTACATACCTATCACCAAAGTAAAACTTGAAAATGCACTAAGGCTTCCTTAATTCTCTTGCACTCTTCTTGAAAATATTCTTGCTAAAGGACCAATATGAGCAACTTGTTGTTAGAGTATAATCCTTGAAGAATTGGCACAATGGGGGAATTATAGAACGCAAATTATTACTACTAATCAAACTTCAAAAAGCTCATCCTATTAGGAATTTTGGGCCTCAAAGGAGTTCAATAAAAAATTATAATTTTTTGCATTTAATAGAAATTATAGATGGATCGATATCAACAAAAATATTAACTTGCATAAAACTATCAACAAATTTTCCTTCATTGTCTTACACCTCAAATTCTTATATTTTTAGATAGGGGAGGCAAACTCCTTTTTCCTCCTTACATCCTTCCAGTATTTTGAGTAGATGACATTTTTGTAAGATGGAGCTTCCTAAGACTGGGCCTTGAATATAAACCTTAGGATTCGTAGCCCTCACCACCTATTGACCCAATCAAACTCGTAGGTTGACATGAAATAATAGACTAAACTGATTAAACAGACTATGTAGGTTGAACTACTATAGAAACATGTGCTTGCTTATTTTTTATAAGGGCACACTGACCCCTTTTTATATTGGTAAGATTAACTTCTACCTAAGTTAGCAACCCCTTACACATTAGTGGTACTGACTTCCAAGTCTACTTCATAGCAACTTCTACACTAATAGAGATGATAGAACTAGAAATTCTAAAGTCCTTATAATAGTTTATTGAACATTAGAATTTTTGTTGGGTAATCTTTGGCCAAATGACCTTCCTTGCAAAAATAAAAAGCACACATTCAACCCCTTAATATAAATAACCTTCTAAAGACTCAAACTTATGCCCAAATAACTTAATAAAATTCAATACCTGATTATCTTAATGCATTTCTACATGAGCCCAAGGATGACCATAAAAACTGATAAATTGTCTATGCTCACTTTTATAACAAAAGGCCTTACCTAACTAGGAAGTAATTTATTTGAAATAAGACATACAATCAAGATTTAAAACTGATTTATATTTTTGCTTTTACATAAGTGTCTATGTGCAAGATATGCACAAGTTTCATTTAATTATGTGTGCAAGTGTGTAATGTGAGAAAGTGCTCAAGTGTTATGTAATTATGTGTTCAAGTGTGTAATGTGTGAAAGTGCACAAGTATCATGTAATTAAGCATGCAAATGTGTAATATGAGAAAGTGCACAAGTACCATGTATTAAGTGTGCATGCAAAACTATGTAAGTATCATATAGAAGTGTGCAAGTATCATGTAGAAGTGTGCAAGTGTCATAGAGTTAAGTGTGAAAGTAAATAGAGAGTGAAGAGTCATGTATACAAGTGGCAATATGAGAAGCCAAAATGACATGTGAGATTTGTATTATGTAATGAATAGGAAAGTTTGCAACTCCCAAATATGTGAGAAGTGCAAGATTCAAGTATTGAAGTCATATTTCTAAGGTTATATAATGGAGACAAGGCTCCATGTAATGTATCGAATCATCAAGATATTAAATGTATTTCAAACATAAAAAATATAGAAGCTTGTATACAATTTGAGCAATCATGTTTGATTTTTTTTTCATGTTATTTCATGAATGATATTGGCTATTTATTAATATTATTATTGTTATTTTTATGAATATTATATTCACTAACATTGGTCATTTATATTGATTGCTTATTTTTTTAATGTTATACTTTATCCTAAATATTGGACCTTGTGATAACCTGGATTAAAATCCAATAGTGGTACCAAATCTACCACGCTATTTCATTTGTTTAAAGAGGTTAATTTTAGTCTTGCATTGGAGAATAAATCTAATGTGAGTTTCTATAAGAAAATTTAGATTGCTAGTTGCAACTCAAATTGAAGAAGATATTTAGATTTATCTTTTTCAAAGAGAAAGGTAGGATTGAGTGGTTAAAATCCAGTAGAAAAATATTCAACAAAAAGGAAAGACCTCAAGCCTAGGAGGAGTTTCTATCTTTGAGAAGGAACATAAAATATAAAAAAAAAGCAACAAGATTAGAGTATTGAAGATACAACAATAATTTATTGTTACTAATTGGGGAACATAATATAGAGTTTGAGAAGAAATTGGAGCAATGCACTCTGTGAGTAGCAATTTTGAGGATGACTTGATGAAGTCTAAGGAGTTGGAGCTTGGAGGACATAAAATTTAAACCTAAAATTGAAATAAGAGTCCATAAAATTATTCTAGAGAGCTTGAAGTCATAGCAGTAGCTAAATATTACCTAAGATCGATATTGCCTAGAGTAGACATTATCAAAATAGCTTGTCAAAGCTTGATGATTTAACCTGATGTTGTATGAACTATATTTCTCTTGAGGTTCTGCTTGAGGACATCTAAGCAATTGCATATGCTTGGAGCCACTTGAGGAATTGGTTGAGGAAATTTGAAGAGTATTGAAATGGACAGAAGATAGAGAAAGGTCATTTGTGTAACACCTCAAATATTGCATGCATAATTTCCTTTGGAGACACTCACTTATTTTCCAAGCCATACAAGGATATCATAAACTTAAGGAGTCATTAGATGTTCCAATGTGAATAATAAATGCATGTAGACTAATGTAAGGGGTTTAAATTAAATTTTGGGTAGTTATATTATATTGGGCAAACATTAGAGTGCTAATATATTGGAGTGATAAGGTTTAAAAGAACCTTAATTAGCACATAAATTTAAATTTTCAAAGCTTTATTGAATTTAAGTTTTATGCTTTGATTTTTGAAAAAGAAAAATATTTTGATGCATGAATATAGTGTAGACTAATTAAGAACCTTAGAAATTATAAAATTAAAAGTGGCAGATAAAAGGAATTCTACCCCATTAGAATTAAAAAGTAAAGGTGGGAGTTAAAAGGACTTCGACCTTAGTATTTTAAAATATTTAAAATATTGATATTTTATATTTGCAATTTATTTTGTAATTTATTTCATAAATTTGATTTTTAAAAATTTGATACATTGATTAGATTTTGGAGAGAGAAGGATTTCTACTAAATTTTTTTGGAAATTTTAAAAAATATTTGAAGATTTAGGAAATTTACAAATTTGATAACCTATTTGAAAGAGAAAAGGATTTCTATTTTAAAAAATTTGATTACTTTGATTTGCAATGTTTTTTTTTAAATATTTTTGAAACTTGGAGTTACAAGGAATTCAACTCCAAAAGTTATTTTTAAAGAATTTGATTATTATGGAAGAAAACAATCTTAAGGCTATAATAATAAAGGAAATATTAGAAGTCTTAAATCCGGTTGACACAAATTGATCGAAAAATTTGATGATATTTATCTATAGAGAAGCTATGAATAAAATGTTTTAAAATATTTAAATATTATTTGCACTCAAAACTTGTTGAAGCAATTGAAAAATCTAAATATGATATTACAATACCTATTGATATATGTAGTATAATATACATGAAATTAATCTCACTTGAAATTCATAAATATATAATTCAAAAGTAAGAAGAGTTGATTGAGACTTTTAAAGGAAAATCAGTTATAAAAAACATTGGTCATCATACAAGGCAGTTATATCATACATTACTACATTCAACATATGATAGTAGGAATGATGAAAAAAATTCCATCTAATTCAAAAATTCACTATGATAATCTAAGTGGATATTTAGAGTCTACAAGACAACATTAAATTCAAGACTAAAATTAGATCAAGAAAGCAAAAGCAAAGAAAGATAGCCAAAGAAAATACATGTAAGACAAAAGAAGATAAGCACCAAAGTCTAGATTAGTGCTAGAACCAGAGGAGAAGAACAAAATCAATAATTAGATATTGAAGAATGAAGTATTCAATAACAAAATAATGTAATACATGGGGTGTTCTATAATATTACATAATTTGGTACATGCTAATGTACCACCATGGTACCTATGGTATAATATAAATATTAGAATATGATTTGAGTCTATAGTTTAGGAGTGTGATTTATATTTCCTCTTTTATGTAAATGTCTATGTGTAGGATATGCACAAGTTCATGTAATTATATGTGCAAGTGTTTAATGTGATAAAGTGCAAAAGTGTCATGTAATTAAGTATGCCAATGTGTAATATGAGAAAGTGGACAAGTACGATGTATTAAGTGTGCACACAGAAAAGTGTATGTATAATGTAGAAGTGTGCAAGTGTAGCATAGGGGGGAGTATTCCCAAAGGTGGAGGTAAATTATGAGGTTTGGATATGGATTCCAATTTTTTGTAATAACTTTTTCTCAAATCGTACAGATGTACAATTTATAACTTCACAAAATTTATTGTACGGTTCCCAAATCGTATAGTTGTACGATCCAAATCATATAACAAGTTGGCATGTACAATTTACCACATGTATAGGTTGTTGGAAGTCAATTTGCAAGGAAAACTCAATAATTTTGTTATCGTTCACTTTTATACCCTTGTTTTCTTTAGTTGGCAAGTCTAACTTTGCATTTGCACTTCCCAAAACTAGCAATTGATCATGTGTACAACTTGTTTTATCATCTGTACGATTGCACAAACCCTTGAGCATTTCTCCACTTGCAATTATGCCAAATTACACTCAGATTCTTCACAAAGTAAGAATTGCATATCTTTGTAATGCAATTATCAACACATTAGTCTAACATGCAAACCCTAATTCACTATAATTGGATTATTATCATCAATCAACATTTCTAGAAATCATACAATAGTATAATAACATTTTTGTACAGTAATAATAATGTACAGAGTTAATTCTCCAACATCATCCAAGGTTATGGGCTCATCAATAGTGTAATTCCATTGCAATAACATCCATCTTCCACACCATTCTGGTCATACTTGCACAAAACACACAATCTGGATTCACCATTCACATGCACAATAGAATTCACAATGACTCACAATCCATAATATTGTTTCATATTAACATGGTTGAACATGTATACACAATCACAATGAACAACAATCATGAACAATAAATGAACAACTACAATCCTCCATGGATAACTCTTCCATAAGCATGAAAAACCTATAAAATTTGAATGGAGGGCTTATAATGCTTTCCCATGTTGTTCCAAAGTGGTTCTTGAGACAACCACTATTTACAACTACCATCCCATTTGACAAATAACTTGCATTAAGGTTTCCCTAAGTCTAATTTGATTTTTATCAAATTCACCTTAAATGCACATTTCACTTGATTTCACTTAATTTCTAATTGCACATTTATAACATTGTACAATTACACCCAATTGTACATTTTATAATTCCACATTTGTACAATTAGACCAAACCCTACATTTGTACATTTTGACAAACTGTACATCTAACAAAATTAACAAAATTGTGCAAATCTAGTTTTTACTTCTTCTTCTAGGAGGTGGATTTGTTTCCTACAACAAGTAAGTAGAGAGCCAAGAGTCATGTATATAAGTGGCAATATGAGAATCCAAAAGAACATGTGAGCTTTATATTATGTTAAGGAATAGAAAATGTTGCAACTCTGAGATATGTGAGGAGTGCAAGTGTCAAGTATTAAAGAGTCACATTTATAAGGTTATATAATGGAGACAAGGCTCCATGTAATGTATCGAATGATCAACATATTGTATGTATTTCAAGCATCAAAATATAGAAGCTTGTATATAGTTTGAGTAATCATATTTGAAGATTTCTTCTTGTTATTTCACAAATAACATTTGTCATTTGTTCATATTATTGTTGTTATTTTTATGAATATTATATTCATTGACATTGGCCATTTATGTTGATTGTTATTGAATATTATACTTGATCCTAATATTGGGACCTATGGGAACTTGGATTAAAATCCAATTATCAAATTATAATATAATTTGAGTTGTTTCTTCTAAATTGAAATGGCATGAAAAGTAACCTTTATCAATCCCCCTCACTCTTTCTATAGTCCACCCCCTATTTCTCTCATTAGTCTTCATCGACTTGTAAAAATATTATTCTTATAGAACCCCTATTAGAGAAAAAGAATTACATTCTAAATATAATCTCTAATTTTTTCTCATTATATCTTGGTAGTTGGAATTCTGAATTGTACTTGCTTCTACAACTTTGTGAGCATGGAATCCACTATGGGAGGGTTCCTTCCCTTCATGTCACTCATCAATTTGTGTTTGATCCTATGATATTTTTATAAATATATTAGTATACCCATTAATTATAGCTTCCTCTTATTAGCCATTGTATCTGTTGGATTATCCTCCATAGAAATATTGAGCACTCTATAAGGAACCCTTAGATAAACTAGCAAGAAATTGCTCTAGTTAGGGTTTCTAGAAAGTATGACATTAGGTGTTTCCAAATTTTGGCATGCTCAAATAAGGCTTGTATACCTATAAAAGGGTAACCATACTTACACATGTGGAATATTTTTTAGTCCTAGAAAAAAATGGTATAGACACAGGCTTGAATTGAGGCCCTAACAAGGATGTAAATGAAACTAGATTCAAGAGCTATAATGATAATGACTAGGTTGCTAGAGATACACATTTATTCTACATATTAAAGAAGGTTTGAGTAAAAATAATAAACTCCAAAGAGGTTTATCTAGGGTAAATATAGGAGGCCATACTCATCCAATATGGATATGCAACCTAAGGTGAAGGAGGTATAATACTGACCTAAGGTAAACAAATGGAAATTTATGATTGTTAAAGTAGTGTCACTAGACCCACAAGTAACTTGGGAGAAATATATCCCCATACAAAGCTTCATGCATCATACCACCATGTGCTTTAATGGGGGGTATCCCTCTAATATTTATATAACTTAATCATACCTTGATGATTGAGTGACACTCATGTCAACTAGTCCTTGTTGGGACGCCACATAACATCCTAAATAATTCACTCCTCATTTGTTGTCACTCCAAGCAAAGCAAACATCATTTATGAATGGGTTAAGAGTAACATATATTATCTTTTGTTGCATCAATAAAATATTCTCTTATGAAATCAATAGAAGGATTTTCTATTTGAAAATAAAAGGAAAAAGAAAAAACCAACTATCCAAGCACAGTACAAGTTATAAGTTAGAAATCTATAAAATTAATTCTATAAAAAGTGGGTTTTTAAATAAATTTAGTTGAGTTATTTTTATTTAATATTATATGTGTAAGAATCCACAAAAAATCAAAATACACTATGATAAATCTACTTTGGAAGTTAAATAATTCAATAGAATTGCACATAAAATAATTATAGTTGAAATCCCTATGGAAAATGTGTAACTACTTAATATAAACCATTTGCAACTACATAATAGAACCAAATATTGTTAATGATATAAGGTTGTTATAATATTTATGTTAAAAGCACATCCTAAGAAAAAATAAATTCAATGTTTATCTAATGTTTTAAATTTTAAAACTTGGAGTAAATAATTTGAGTAAA
Organism: Wollemia nobilis; assembly: GCA_028583015.1. NCBI lineage: Eukaryota > Viridiplantae > Streptophyta > Pinopsida > Araucariales > Araucariaceae > Wollemia > Wollemia nobilis. The sequence continues at coordinate 6,326,958 of JAQPPZ010002550.1, forward strand.
TTAATTTTAAAGGTAGTTAAAAATAAGTTATGATGCTATAGTTATTTTTATTGTTACACATTGATATTGTGATTAATTATTACCATGATTTTTATAAAATCAAATTATATAATGGTTTTTATATTTTATTTTTTTTACTATGGTAAATGAGGTTTTGATTGGGTCCTCAAACAAGTTATAAAATCCCCCATATTGGATACCTTTCTCATCCCTACAATACGTAGGTATACAAACCTTAAATATATTACTTGAATCACGGACAAAAATAATTATGATTCCAAATTTTCAGCTCATGCTTAATTATTTTCATCTTGTGAGAAAGTTAGAATTTGTAACTTCCTAATATAAATGTACCCTATCATTGCCTAATTTTTCCTTCTAGATTTGGTTGTGTTGTCAACATTATTTTAAAATAGAAAGGGTAGGTTGGACCTATATATCTCCATTTACAAAATAAAAAAGGTATGGTTAGATCCAATTTGAGAGCCTATTCTAAGTATTAGTTGTAAGCCCTCTATATACCTTTTAGGAGACATTAAAACTCTATCAAACTAGATTGAATATCCTAATCCTTCATCCCTTTGTTATTCCAAGTCTATATTCTCCTTATAAAGTAGGTCTATTAGGATCATCTTTGTCAAAAACTATGCTATATATATCATGGCCTATTTGTCACTAGGAACCCCTCCTTTCCTCTCATGCAAGGTTAATAGGGTATTCAAATCCCCAACTACCATCTATATCTAATTTTCTAAGTTTTGACTACTTTCTTAAATTAAATTACGAATAATTTTTTATGGTCGATGGACTTGGGTGCATATATATTTGTGATGAAGCCTACATTACTCATGATATTGTGTTGAAAGTGCATTGTAAGATGGTGTTGATTTTTATTAATCAACTCTCCATCAAATATCTCTAGGTTCTATATAGTTAGCATAACTCTTGAAGCCTCCTCTCTCAGAGATACCAAGAAGTTTATTCCACTTCAAATCATCTTTCCTACTTTTCCTAACTTGTTTTCCCCTAATTTCATCTCTTACAAATAATACTATATCGATCCATAGACTACCAATATAGGATTTTAAAAAACTATGTTTGGATGGGGTAGATATTGAAGGTTTCTAGTTCGTCATCTAGAGCTCCCTATGTTGAATTATCTATGACTAATCCTTCCCCCTCTCTAATAATATTGATCCTCCTATCCCTTACATTTTACCTCTTTCTCCTTTTTTTTTGGTTCCTTGTATATTTTTAAGAAAATTTCTTGGGCCTCCTTATCCTTTGTAATTTTTTTTTTTAGATTTGTATCTTCTACATTGATTTTTCCTTCTTTAAAATTGTCCTTGGGCTCTTGTGTCTTTGGAATTATTTCCTCCTCTTCTACTATTTCCAAAACCTCTTATTTTGATATTGTTTTGTGACCATTTTTGGCCATGCCAACTTTACAAAATTTTAAGAGAGGAAGCACATATTTTTATGTAGGAGCCTATGTTTAGAGGTTTTTTTTAAAATAAGTTTTAAAGTAATTTTTTTATTACTAAAAATGGAATTATTTAAGGCAAAATATATTTGCCGAAAATGGTAATTACTAAAAAAAGTAAATTTGTATGAAAAAATAATTTGCCACAAATAGTAATTATTTAAAAAGGCATTTTATGGTGGAAAAATCAATTTGTCGAAAATAGTAATTTTTATTTTTATTTTTAGGGTTTTAAGATTTAGGGTTTCTTTTAGGGCTTCAAGTTTTAGGGTTTTCTTTTAGGGTTTATTTTGAGATATATATTCCCTTGGTATTGCATTGTAAAAGGGGAAGTGAATCCAGGAATGAGAAAATAAATTATTTATTGGTTTATTTCAATGTACTGTAGTTTTTATATGAATGGAGAGTTTTACATATGATTTTTATTTACTGCAATTTTTATGTAATGGGAGGTATTTTATTTTGACCTCTTGCAGCTAGATTTAAATCATTTGGTATCAGAGCAAGTTAAATCTTTTTGAGAGCAAAAAAGATAAGATAAGAAAAGAGAAAATGAGAGAAAAGCAAAGACGCTCAAAAAAAAAAAATTGGCACAATATGCAATGCTTGTAGAAGGTTTGTAAAACCTTGGAGACAGAAATTGGCACTCTGTGTAAGTGCTTGCAGGAGGTTTTTTTATGTAAAAGCCTCAGAGAAAGATATTGGCACTTTGTGTAGTGCTTGCAGAAGGTTTGTAAAACCTTGGAGAAAGAAATTGGCACTCTGTGTAAGTGCTTGTAGGAGGTTTTTTATATAAAACCTCAAAAGGAGGAATTGACACTTTGTGTAGTGCTTGCAGAAGGTTTGTAAAACCTTAAATAAATAAATTGGCACTTTGTGTAGTGCTTGCATAATGTTTGTAAAACCTTAAAGAAATAAATTGGCACTCTGTGTAGTGCTTGCAAGAGGTTTTTTTTCATTAAAAACCTTAAAGGGAAGAATTGGGACTTTGTGTAGTGCTTGGAGGAGGTTTGCTATTTTAAAACCTCAAAGGAATAAATTGGCACTATGTAGTGCTTGTAGGAGGTTTGAGATATAAAACCTCAGAAGGAGATTGGTACTTTGAGGAGTACTTGCAGATGTGTGACACTCTATGGAGAGCGATTATGAGTTTGATCAGAGGAACTCACAGGAGCAGAGTTCTTTTCAACCAAATAAGAATGATGCAAGAGCCTATCTTTAGAGGGATTTTTTAAAATAAGTTTTAAAGTAATTTTTTTATTACTAAAAATGAAATTATTTGACGCAAAATATAATTTTCCAAAAATGGTAATTACTAAAAAAATAAATTTTTATGAAAAAATAATTTTCCGAAAATAGTAATTATTTAAAAAGGTATTTTATGGTGGAAAAATCAATTTACCAAAAATAGTATTTTATTTTTTATTTTTAGGGTTTTAAGATTTAAGGTTTTATTTCAAGGTTTCTTTTAGGGCTTCAAGTTTTAGGGTTTTCTTTTAGGGTTTATTTGGGGATATATATTCCCTTGGTATTGCATTGTAAAAGGGGAAGTGAATCCAGAAATGAGAAAATAAATTATTTACTGGTTTATTTTAATGTACTGTAGTTTTTATGTGAATGGAGAGTTTTATATATGATTTTCATTTACCATAGTTTTTATGTAATAGGAGGTATTTTATTTTGACCTCTTGCAGTGATTTACATCATATTTGGTGTAAAAGATTTTCTAACAAAAATAATTAAATTTACACTTGGGACAAAATGGAGCATGCATTCTTGAGTCAATGGGACCCATATAAAAGGATAGCTAGTTTGAATATCACCATGAAAGGATATGAAGAAGAAAATAAAAGGCTTCAAATGGAATTAAAAGATATAAATAAAGATGATATAATAAAAGAAAAAAAATAGATGAAAATGTGCATGTTCATGGTTACATTCAGACATAAAATCTTGATAAGGATCCAAGGAGAAACAAGAACCAATTATGGTAGGGGAACAAGTTGAAGAACCAATAAAAACTCAAAATTGAAATTTATAGTAGCAGCAACAATAGAGTTCATGGAAGAAGTAACAATAAAATCCAAAAGCTTTGTCATAAGTGCACAAATATAAACCAAAGGAAGGAAAACAAGAGAGAAGATTGTGAAGAAGAATTTAAAATAAAGAAACAAATTGTTGAAGAATCAAATGAAATATAATTTCAAGTTAAGGTCATAGCATATTGTCACCCACATCACTCTGAGCAACAAAATTTTTGGAGGTATGGATTAAGGCATCAATATTATGGATCTACATGGAGTAAAAAATTAAGTATGGTAGTGTTTGGAAAAAATATCATAGTGATTTTTTATTTTAAAAGGGTGTAACAACATAAAGCAAAAATATGACCAACCAATTGAAATATAAGTGCAGAGTAGTAGAATCATGGAGCCAATAGAGTAGTTATGAATATTCAAGTGGCACAATGGCATCTTGGCATCCTCAAATACCATTACTAGTCAAGATTTCACTCTAAATTATGGATGAACAAGATTTGAAAATTTCAAGAAGGATGTTGAATATTTATATCTACAAAGAAAATTGAAAATGACCCAAAAAGGAATATAAAGAATTTGGAATATTTATGAAAAAATATGTAGGTATATAGATATAGCATCTCAATTAATATGAGAATCGAACATGTTTGTAAAATCTCAAAATTTAAAGGAAAGGTGTGATTTGTGAAGGGTGGGGGACCCAAGTACAAACCCTTTCTCTCAAGTTAAAATAAAAAAGAATAAAAATTTATGATGAATATGGTATCTTACAATATCAAGGCATGAATATAGTCCCACAAGAAAATGAGTTATCAAGAATTTAATAAGTTGTAATATTCATAAATTGATGTTAATATATGTACCAAAAAGAGGTAGTGGGTGTTGAGTAATAATGCACCCAACTCTTTGAGTTAAAATTAAGGTAGGGTTTTAAGATTGACTCATGCATTGTGTTCATAAATACATTAAATTGGAAATTTAATTATTATAAAATTTACATGGAACAAACACTAGTATTAATGAATGTTGGTTCCACTCATCTTTTGTGCAAGTTCAGGAAGTCATTATATAGGCTCAAGAAAACTGTTAGAACCTAGTATGAGTTTTATTCTCATTTTTATATTTAAAAGATATATTTTAGAGGTTAATGTCTATAAAGGGATAAGTGATGAGAGTATTCTTATCTTTGTGCTATATGTAGATGATATTTTTCTCATTTGTAATTCCCTTAAGGGCATTAAAGGCATTAACACTAGGTTGAATTTTTTTTAAAGATGACAAATTTGGGAATATTATACCATCTTTGGGATTTGTGAATGTAGAAAATGGACTATGTTAATTTATTTCATAGCCTAGGTATGCTTTGGATATCTTGAGTAATTTTAGGATGGAGGATTGGAATGCCAATAATATTTTTATGGCTTCTTGCACAAAATTTGTAAAATATTCTTCCAATAATCCTATGGTTGGTGATTCTTTATTCTATCCATTTATGGATATCCTATTGTATTTGAATCATATTAAACCAAACATAGCATTTTTTGGTTGGTTACATTTATTCATATATTATTGACTTGTGGGAATATAATTGGGTAGCATCCAATCATATGTTGATGTATATGAAGGGTACCTTGTACATGAGAGTGTTCTATGGGAGAAATGGCTTACCCAAGTTAATTGGGTATACAAATTTAGATTATATAATTGATAAAAAATCTTGCTTCTAGCTATATTTTCATCTATTTTGGTGGTTCTTTTGTATGGATGATCTAGACCTACATAGAGACAAAGTATTGAAGTGTAGCTTAAGAAGGATAGTTTATGAAATTGCAATTTCATCTACTAGAGGATCGTAGAAATTTCTATCTAGATAACCAAGAATCTAGTGTTGTACCAATAGTCCAAACACATTGAATTTAATGTGTGAGGTTTGAAAAAACTGTCAATTAAATAAATTGATGTGAAATATTTCTATAAAGAATAAATGACATCAACATTCACCAATAATTTTGTTGAAGTTTAATTTTTTTGTATTTGATATATTATCAGCATGCTCTCATCGTGCAAGGGCATTAGAGTAAATGGCATCCATAACATCTTGAGTCAATTTTAGTTGAGGGTATTACATGTTAGTATTCAGTAATATCTTGTGTTCATAAACACATTTCATCAACTACTCTATTTTTTTAATTATATATGAATTTCTATAAATATTATAATTATTTAATCAATGGACAACATTTATTTCGGGACATCATTACAAATCATGCCTTGGTTGATATAACTATAAATATATCTCTCAGCGAAATTATTATATTAATCTTATTTGAACATTTTCATAAATTCCATTATGTGTTATTGGTGCTACAAAACTATCTATATTTCATGCGTCTATATTATTTCTAGTTTGTTTCTATTCTTTTATGATACTTTCCATTAGTGTTTATTCTTGGAACCCTGGTTACTTCATTTAGAAAGGAATATAAAGATACATAAAAAATGCAATATAGGATAATGTCCACCATTGTTCACTATAATATCTTAAGAGTCATTGAAATTATTTAGGACAATTTATAGAAGCATGTAATTAGGTTTCTAATATTCTTTTACAAGAAAGGAGAATTAACAAATTTGGATTGATAAATGTATATGCTCTAAACATTGTTACTCTTTCAAATATACACTAGAATCATTTTAGTATATTAATATTGAATACAGTGGTGATTCAAATTTATGATATTTATATTCCTATGGATATTTGTAACATAGTTATATATTTCAAAAAAGAACAATCGTATTGTTGGATTGGCTCATATAGATCAATAGATTATTTTGATTCCTTTATCTATCTAAAAGACCTTTGGGATGTTTTTCCTTCATGTTTTTAGTATACATTAGATAATAGATGTATATTAAGTCATATACAATATAAATATTGTAAGTTTTTTTATTATCCAATAGGTATTATAATTATAGTATGCAATTTTCTTGAATGTTCTATTGCAAGCAGTATAAATACACAAACTAATTCTACTGAGATATTATCTACTCAATAATGCTAAAACAAATCCATGTTGTATTTGTTCTATATGTATACAACACCTAATTTCTTCAAAATGGTTATGTTATGATGGGATAAACAAAATTTTAAAGAATAATTAATGTTTATAATTGTTCTAATATATAAGATATATAATAAGGTAATAGTTAGGTTCACTATATGTACCTCCTTATAAAAAAATTTAAACCTTGACACATTATCAAAACAATTCAAATAGCAATAGAAATCTCATTTTCATGACTTAATTATTTGTAGGTTCCATATAGATAACAATCAAAATAGATTGGATATCCCCCAAAGCATGAGAAGATATATGATGAGATGAATGTTATAAATACTAAGAATACTATATCACTAAATCAGTACAAATCCATCCTAGATCAATTTTGAGGGGTGTTGAATTTGAGTTTAAATATTATCAAAATTTCATTTGATCTATAATCCATGAATTTCATTATAATATTGTCAAAAATAATCCATGAACCTCAACAAAATTTGTGGGTTCCCTTGAGCACCATAAATAATCGCTATATTATCCATGGATAAGTATCACAACTCTCCTATACAATGGATACAATGGTTGGGAGCATTTATACCAATAGCAAAAGGATAAATTATATATTTAATTTAACCTAAGATAGCATAAAAAGTGGGAATTATGTTAATTAAAAATTACAATATGAGTTTAGTAAAATCAAGGTTATTTGTGGTCTATAGGGATTACATAAATAAATAATTAAATGCATTTTATAATGAATGCTTGTAGGCCTATACAAAATTGCATCATACAATGTTGAGCTTGGTCATAAGTTAGATTACAATTTCAATACACTCTCATAATATAAATTGATGGGCCAAGGAGAGAGGACTTTAGTGACAATAACATCTTCCCCTAAAATGGATGCTCTAATGGGCCTCTACATTTGAAGAACATTCATCTAAATCCCCCTCATCATCTAGAAGATAACCACACATTTTAAAAATTTCACCTTCAATCCTTTACATCTTAAGAAGGCAATTTTTGGTTGGATGTCCTTCTTATAGTATCAAGAAATAATATTTGATTTCTTTAAAGACTTATCCTTGCCATTAGACTCCTAGGTATTTATCTCCTTAGGTTTGAATTCCTTTATATAAGCTTGTATTTGAAAACTACCATCATAATTCCTTATTTATACTTTAAATCAAACTTGGAGAGAAAAAAATAATGAGTTATAGCTTTTTATGTTTTCAAGAGCATAGACACCACATGAACCATGAGGTTCAACATTTGAATGTGAAGATAAAAATATTTGAAAGGACTATTTTAACACATTCTACATCATCTTTCTTTTTGCCTCTAGAAGATGCAATATCTACTCTTAATGCCTTGAATCCCATAATATAGTCCTTAAAATTACTAACTAAGGTATTTTTAGAGAATACATCTATATTTCCAAGCAATTGACTTTAGTTGTATTCTTTTCTATTTTCTAAATAGATCATATAGTTTTGAGCATATCTTGATAGGTTTATTTTCTTCCTTGATGTATACAAGCAATTTTGGTTCAATCAACAAGGATAATAGGCCAAGAGTTTCTTATTGCTTATGCTATCATGTTTTAGCATCAAGTATTTCTACATTATCCACTTGAAATATGTACAACTAGTTATTACTATGCAATAAACTATTCATTTGAGTTAGCCATATGCTATAATTTCCCCATTAAGGATACTAACACATGCTTGAGGAACCATATTACACAATTCAACTACCAACACTATAATAGATCCTTGAACGAATTTCACAATACAAAGAGCTTAAAAATTATGTGACTTGGAAAAGGAGCTCAAAATGATTCTACATACACAAGTTATGGACATTGAAAGTTTTGCCCTAATAGACCTAAAAATAAAAAAAAACAATCCTTCAAACTTTAGGAATATTGTATCAAGTTGCAATTTGCTACTTAAAATGCACCAAATTGTTGATGACTACCAATGATTCTACACCATCTATTAATAACTAAACTACTAAACCCACTATGAAGTTGACAATTGTTGATATTTCATTTGTCAAAGAGGTATAACTATGGTAAAAAATATATATTTTATAGCATGCAAGGATGTTACTTTGGTTGAAGATTTGTTCTTTCCTATTGAAAGCTCCAAAAGAAAAAAATTGAATCTAGGATGATCAAATGCTAATATTTTCATGCGAGCGTAGTTGTCAACCTTCCCATTGAGACATGGAAGGTGTTTATAACATTATCTTCCAATCATATGATAGTAAAATGGGCAACAAAAAATATTCATTGTAGGGATTCAAAAATAGACCTTTACATCTCTAATACACTTACACTTGCTAAAAAAGACAAGGGAATAGTCACGTAAAGATCATTGATACCTCCTTGAAGAACTCCATACAATGAAATAGAGTTGAAGGTTGCTTGCAAAACTAGTGAGGCATAGGTTTTGAACCTAATATCTCATTCCATACACACACCAATTAACTTCAAATTAACTGGATCATTATATCTACTAATTATTCCAAGATAAGGCAAGATGTTTATTATTAGTACTCATATTCAATGAAGGAGAAGTAAATATTCATGACCTACAACTTGAACCTATAGCCATTCCTCTTCCACATTTTGAGCATGCAAATTTTTGTTTTTGTATCCTTTTTGAATGCATTAAAGCATTTATTTTGTAGATTCCATGTGCTATAAAGTGGGTTAAAACTTTAAAAAATAGGTATGCATGGGAGATAGCACAAATTAAATTTCAAATCTAGTTTTCTGTAATTATTTTTGAACAATCTGTCATGGATACTTATGAGATAAAACAAAATACCCACCATGAATTTCTAAAGATAAATCTATATGAAAACCTCCATAATGTGGAAACAAGAGTGGCTAAGAAACAAATTCTCTTGAATAATTGGAATTATAAATGAAAATACATGGAAGATCTCCTTTGTCCTTCTTATGCTAAAAATGATGATGAAACTTTAAAGAATAATCCACCCTTTTTTCAATACAAGAATATGAGGTTTTGAGTAAAATTATCTCTTTGACCAAGTGATGTTGATTCATAATGTTATGATTGTTGGAGAAAAAATATTGGTTAAATTCTACTCAGGATGTCATGGCCCTTTCACTAATTGTCAACCCAAGGATTTTTGTAAACTTGTGATGTACCAGATAGATATTGACTACAATACCACTGAGATGAGTCCACTAAAATCTATAGTTTGGAGGATGTTGTATAGCATTAATTTAATCCAAACCACTTAATATTCAAAAAATAAATTATAGAAAATAAAATCACACCTCACTTGCAAAAATTGAAGAAAGTAGTAAGTAAATCAAATTGCAGAAAGTAATAAAATGCAAGAAAATCAAAAGTAGAACTGAAATGAAATTACTGGAAAGTAAAGGATAGGGGAGGAATGTTGGCTAGGAGTGGGCCCAAGCTCCAACAAATTCTTCCCGGTTAACTAAGTACACCAAACTTCAAATAAGAGAACTTCGAATGAATTTTATTGCATAAATGGAATTACATTACAGTTCGATTCTTCCACTATTTTTCTCCCTTTTCTTTAGAGAAATCCTGTGCGTTTATATATTGCACAGGCATTTCTATTACAATATTTAGGTTTTTGTCACAATAACTATTTTACTACAGATGTGATTACAATAACTTCACACCAAATTAATATGATTTGGGTGTGTTGAAAATAGATTGTATCTGTTGCATGATCTACAGTCTAATTAAATCGAACACCTTCCATCCTTCATTGGCCTTTTTTTGGAAATAGTTGATTTTAGTTTATTCTATCATCATCATTCATTTTCTACCTTCAAGAAGTTGTTACTCTATTTCATATGAAAACAAGGCAGCTGATGTGTTCATTAGTTAACAGGAGTTAGGAACCATCTGATCGGGAGTTAGGTGCCTCATTCTACTTATGTGGAGTCAACCGTCTTTGACTTCATCAATAAAAATAAGGTGCCTTTCCATTAGAATATGGGAGCAAGGAATATTTCGATTGAATATGGGAGTAAGGCACCTTGTCGTCAAAATACTGGAGTAACATGCCTTCCTATCTGAAAATGGGAGTAAGGCACCTTTTCATAGAAATATAGGAGTAAGGTACCTTCCCATTAGAATATGAGAGGAAGGCACATTTCTCTTTCAGGATCGTACTCTTTCCACAACATTCATTGAACTCCTTTGAACATAGATGATGCTAGGTCCAAGTGGGACCTTGACGTAGTTATGTAGAAAATAACTAAAATGATCAACTCTACACACAAAGCACACTTTTCACACAAGTTAGGCAATATACAAAATTTACCATTAAATATATATAAACATTCACAAAAAGTACAAATATTATTTAATAATGTCGCACAAAACATTAAAAACATATGCAAAAATATGAGCAATTCTGATGATCATCATCCCTCCACATCTAAGGATTGTCACGTCCTCGTGGCACCTTGTATTGGTACTCCCCAGTTTTATCTATGACCTCCTAGTAATATTTATTCCACTGCTTCCTATTTTTGGTAGTGGCCTTGTCTCTTCCTTATCCCTAGGCTTCCTCTTCTTGGTAGTGTCCTTGTCTCTTTCCTTAACCCTAGGCTTATGCTCATGATGAGTTTGAGGGACACTTGCCCCTTGCTACGACATATGGTATCATGGCCTATGCCTAATTTTTTTGCTAGGCCCAACACTTGCTAGCTGCTTTACCCTGGGCTATAGCTGTCACTGGGCCCATTACCCCCATATCTTGTAGGTATATTTTCATTTTAGAGGGTTGATCTACAATGGACCCATATATCTCCTAGAATTGTTTCTTAGGGGTAGGATTAATGCTAATCCTAGACTCTCTGGCCATTTTCTTGAAGGGCTTCCTTACCATATTTTCCTCCTTAAGATATTTTTGGAGCTTGTCAAATTGCTCCTATTGCTTGGAAAAATACTTTAAGGACCCAAACTATTCTTCATTTGAATCAATATTTGGCCGGGTCTTTATTTTTGTAGCTCTAGCCCTAGTTCTAGGCTTTTGATGTGGTTCCACGGTCCTAGGATTATATTGGGGTGCCATGGTTGCCTTCTTATATGGTGCCTTGGTCACTTTATTCTTAGACCTTAGTTGAATTGAGTGCTTCAAGGTTGTTGTGTGAGGGGGAGTTTTACCCTCAAGTGTATGCAGTGTCATTTCTCTAATGCCAGAGGGTTCAGGTTCCTGATCATTTGGTTTTGCCTCAGAAAGCATCTCTTCATCTACCTGCTCAACTATTAGTGTTTTAGCAGGTGGTTGGCTTGCTAAGTCCTCTATAGAGTGTGTCGATTATTGAGGTTATGTTGTCTCTACCTCATCTCCCTTCTCCATATCCTCTTTAGGTTAATTGGTTGTGATTTCATTGCTCAACATCTGCTCCCTAATCCATATCTTCATTAGGTTGCTAGTTATGAGTTGATTTCTTAGCTTCCTGCTCCATATATTTGTTAGGTTATTGGTTGTGGGTTGATGGCTCAGCTTCATCTTTTGGGTTCTCAATTATAGGGGGATCTATTTGCAAAATGGGATCCTTATATCTTTTTGTCAATTGATTTTCTAGAGGTGGATGAAATATCCCTTGCATTAGCTTCCTCATTTCTGGTATCTGACTTGAATGGGCCAAAAGAAGAAGCTTTCTCCACAGAGTATGGAGAAGCTATGGGCAATTCCATTGCCTAGTATATTTGAGTTGCAAGGTCTACCTTGGTCGTCTGGCTGATATTCAACTACTAATTTTCTAGCTTAAGTTGTTGCACAACTTGCCATAGCTAGTGTATGGTGTTGCCTAATTCTAGTTGCTTTTCTATAGTTGCTTTCTTAGACACTTTAAAAAGTGTCTCTTTTACCTTAAATTTTCCTTCTCATATGAAGGCGTACTATTTTTTCTTTTGTAGTTGTTCTTGTAGGTTTCCCTGAGTCTCCTGAGTAGGGGGTTCACCACCGACCATATCTTTCAGCACCTGGGTCGTAGTCTCTTATGTGATGATCTTAATTTCTTCATCCTTATTGGATGGGTTGTGGGTTATGGAGGTATCTAACTGATTTGTTCTAATTCTAGTTATTGGGTAGTTAGATACCAAAATATGACTAAGAATTCTCCACCTCACCTTTGCTTCCCCTTAAACTAGATCATCTTAAAAGTTGGGTGCTTGTTCTGTTATAGGCTCCTCTGTAGCTGATGGCTCTTAGAAGTTAGGCACATGTTCTACTACTATATCCTCTATAGTTGACTATTATTTGGGTTTAGGCACCTCACCCTCTATTTATCTACCATTGGCACTTCCCTATGTGTCTTTGCATGTTGAATTAAGGCCAAAATTAGCTCGTGGTGTGCTAGGGTAGTAGTCATTCCTACCTGGTATCATTTGGCTTCATATTGCAGAGCATAAACTAGGTAGAACAAGATACTAATATTTACTCCATATAGTATGTGGCTCAATAACCTCATATGGTTGGTGTTCAGGTGTGTATACTTGCATGTGCAAGTAAATAACCTAGCCACCTTGTCAAAAATCTTCTTCCAAAGCCCTAGGAGGTCACATTTTAGCAACCCCAAGTGTGTTAATTCTATTTGTAGGTGCCCAAGGAGTTGTTTTGCATACTCAACCAAATATTATTCCTTATAAATACCATTCCCTATTCAAGAAATATTGGTAATAGCTACAATATGCTCCTCTATTACTGTAATTTCTAGTTTGCACAATCAAGCAACATCCATGTCCACAAACACAGTGAACTCCTCTACTACTTCCAAGTCCTAGTTCTAGTTGACTAGGCGGTAATAGTCCATCCATCCAATGAATTTGAATTGAGCTTGAACCTCTTCATTAATTTTTACCACATTACAGGGTTCACTTTTCTTATGATTGTGGTTCGTATATTTTCCTCACATTATGAAAATTTTTATTTGTGTCTGCCTCTAAAAATTTTCTCTATTCTTTGTAATTGGTTTATCATTTCATAGTTTTGATGTAACTACATGAAGGTGCCTCTTCATTTGTGGAGGTAGGTGCATTATATTTTGCATGGAGGACTATGAGGGTAGCCTTCCCCAACCATTTTTTGACATGTCACACCGGATAGAGTGGGTGCATGATGGTTGTATGTTTTTACCAATGGTGTGATGACACTATTTTTAGAAATGTTCTAATTATGAAAATCATATGCATCTAACAGAAAATCATATACATACATTATTGGCGATTTGTGCGTACCAAGCATGAAGATGAACGTGGAGTTTTATGATTTATTTTTTCATGACAATCAAAATGACTACATATTTTCCATGTGAGAATTTTCTTCTGACTTATCTTCTTGTGTACTGCAAAAATTTTCATTCGAATTCGTGCTAAAAATAAGAAATATCAATTGTATGTGTGGGATGACACACATCCCTATGTTGATTACTTTAGAATGTGTTCTAATTATCCATAGTATTTTGTAATAATTTCACATGAAATATTTGACCTTTTCAATATGTGGGGTGTTGATGTGGATTCGACCACTTACCAATACCACTAAATTATTCATGTCACATATAGGCGTTTGATAGAAGGTAGGCACCTTTTCACTGAGAAATAGGTGCCTTAATCAGAATGTATATAAGCACCTTACTTCAGGTACATGGGATTCAGACACCTTTCGAATGGGATTTAGGCACCTTCATATAAGAAGTTAGGCACCGCACTCTGGCATATGTATCAGATATAGGTATTAGTTTGCTTTATGATAGGTGTCTATCTCTAGTGGATGGGAGATAAGTTACAATATATCACTTTTAAAAACTCTTGGGCTAGGTGCCTTTATGGGAATTAGACACCCTTCCTCATATATGAGACTTTTCAACAGGATTTAGACACCCTTGAAGTACTCAGGAGTTGGGTGCCTCCCTACAAATAAAAAGCTAACATCTACTGGCATGTTCTATAGTCAATTTTTCCCAATTGATCAGGCCTTTCAACACTTCCTCCTTCACGAGCTCCATAAAAAATTGCTTACCCGAACATGTAGATGGGCATTTTTCTTCTTGCAAACATTTCACACCTGCATACGTATTTAAATTGTGACCATCCCATATAGATAGGAACAACCAAGCTTCTACTCCTAGAAAACTAGAAATCATGTAGTTTTATGGATCTTGTACCTGTTAGGCCTAGGCTTCCTAGGTTGCCTAGAACATTCATTCAGGGTATCATACCTACAAAAGCTAAAAGAAAAAACTAAAAAGTATTAATATGCAGGTCAATGGAATTTGTGCTTGATAGGCCTAGGTTTCCTAGGCTACCTATAGATTGCACTTAGAGCATTGTACCTGCAAAATAGAAACACAAGAAAAGAAAGAAAAATAAAATAATAAATTGCTCTTGTTTTTGGATGGGCATTCCTATCCACTGACCACTAAAAATTTAAATTTTTTTTATCAGATGGGGTCTCCCCTATGCCTATATTGGACTCCACCACAAGATTTTTAGATATGCGGTAAGACCATAGTAGATGACTGTTAACTATAAATATGGTGTTTTTTCCATCAATAGTTTTGATGTGCATAACACCATTATTGATTAGTTTGATCACTTCATATGGCCTCATCCATATTTGCATAAGCTTAACTTTTCGCTCCTAAAATCAAGAATCATACAACAACACCCACTCTCCTACTTTGAACTACTTCAACATAATGTGGTGGTCATGCCATTGTGTTCTTTGTCTCTGGATGACCTCTGTTCTATGTAGGGCATCTAATCAGTGTTCATCCAACTGATTCAGTTGTTGAACCCGCTCTTTTTGTGCATCATATAGAATTAAGTTTAATTCTGCTATAGTCCTGAGGGTTATGATTTCAAACTCATTTTGAATAATTGCATTCTTCCCATACACCAATTGGAAAGGTTTGAAACCTTTAGTTATTTTCCATGCAGTCCTATGGGACCATATTGCCTCTGGAAACCTCAAATCCCAATATTTTCTATGCTTCTATATAGTTTTTATGAGGATATTCTCCAAATATCGATTGGTAACCTCAACCTATCCATTTGCTTGAGGATGATAAGGGGTAGTCTTGTTATACCTAATTTTGTATTGTTGCATGATTTCCTGAATCAACCTTGAGGTGAATTGGGGACCTTGATCAGTGGTGATCTCTCTGGGTACCCCAAACCTTGTGAATATTTATGAAAATAGGAATTTTGCTAAAGTTTTCTCCGTGAAATCACTTAGTGCATGTACTTCAACCCACTTAGTTACATAATTAGTAAAAACCAAAATATACCTTTTTCTTGTTGATTGTGGTTTGATTGACCCTACAAAATACATTTGCAATTTATCGAACGGTTCAATGTGAACATGTGGCTAGAGGGGTATCTCATATTTTAAAGTTGGTTTGCCCATCCTTTGGCACTGATCACACTAATTTACATATTTGGCTACATCCTTGAATAGTGAGGGCTAGTGATATTCGATCTGGAATATCTTAAATATAGTCCTTTTTCTTACAAAATGACCACCATAGGGTTCATCATTTCAAACTTTAAGAATTTTTTAAAACTCATGCTCAGAAACACATATTCTCATGATTTTATGAGGCCCTATTTTTAACATACAACCATAAATCCATGGAAAGGTTGCACTCTTCTCTATTAACGTTCACTTTTCACAAGGTGAGAGTACAAGGGATACTCTACGAGTGGCTAAGTAATTAGCCATATTTGCATACCATGGAGTGTGTTCATTCAGAGAGAAAATATGTTCATATCGGAATTGGTTTTTCATAGTTGAATGGTCTGGAGGTATCATCCTTGATAGAAATTCTACAACTACATTATCCTTACCTGGTTTGTTAATGATGGTAACATCAAATTATTGCAGAAGTAGAAGCCACATGATTATTCTACAATTAATTGTAGGTTTTTCATTAGATATATAATGGATGTATGGTCAGTGTGTAAAAGAAATTGTACCCTATAATGTAGTGGTGGAATGTGTTGATGGTATGGACAACTACAAGGAATTTCTTATCAATGATAGTTTAGTTGAAATCAGCTCCAGTGAGATTCTTGCTTACATAATAGATGGTGTAAAACTCCTTGCCATACTTTTGTCCCATAATTATGCATCAAATTATATATGGAAGGGAATGGGCCAGTTTGGACCTCACAATACTAGAGCAGTAACCAACTTCTCCTTCAAAATCTGGAAGGCTTGTTCACACTCCTTTATCTAGATAAACTCTACATTTTTAGATAGCAAAGTGTGTAGAGGTCTAGCAATTTTGCTAAAATATGCTATGAATCTCCTGTAATACCTAGCAGATCCAAGGAAGTTCCTAACATGTCTCTGTGTTATAGGACTAGGTAGATTTTTAATAACTTCAATATTTTCTTATCCACTTTAATCCCATATATAGAGATGTGGTTCCCTAGAACTATCCCTTATTGAATCATCATGAAGCACTTCCCATTGCTCAAGGTTATGTTGGTCTCTTCACACTGATGGAGTGCATGTTCCAGGTTGTTCATAGCTTCCTCAAAGGTTTCACCATAAAAAATGAAGTCATCCATGTATATCTCCACTACTTCTCCCATCATATCAAAACAATGCTCAACACTACACTTTTAAAAGGGGTTGGTGCATTGCATAGACTGAAGGTATGAACTCTATAACCAAATGTACCCCATGGATAAGTGAATGTCATCTTATGTTGATCTTCTTATCCAATATGGATTTGGTTATACCCATTTAATCCATCCAAAAAGGAGAAGTACTCCCTCCCTGCCATTGTATCAATAAATTGGTCAATAAAAGGTAGTGGAAAGTGGTCCTTTTTAGTTGTTTTTTTTTGCAATCTATAGTCAATGTAGATCCACCACTTCCCACTTTCTTGGGTACAACCACTAGGGATGACACCCACTCATTGTCAAATATGGGGTAAATGAATCTAGCTCATAGGAGTTTTTGCAATTCTACCTTGAATATCTCCTTCATGGTGAGGTTCATTCTTCATTGTGGCTATCTGATCGAACTTACCTATTCTTCCAAGTAAATGCGATGGGTACAAGTCTCTAGAGTGATCGCTTTCATATCTGAATAGTCCCAAGAAAAGGCATGTTGATGCTTGGCTAGTATATCTTTTAATGTGGTCATCTAAGTGGGTGTCAACTCACTGCTGATGTTCAACATTTTTCTAGGCTCAATATGAATTTTTTTGGCATGGTGGTCTTAGCTGCCTACTAGTGGTGACTCTAGAGAGGTGTGGGAGGACTCTCCATGAAAGAAATTTGTGATAATTCTATCCTCATTAACCTAATTTTCTAACTCCATAAATGCCAGTATAGGATGCACCATTGATAATGATCCATCATCATGATTTTACCAAATAGGCTCTCCTAATGCGTTGATGGATTGTGCAGGTGGATATATGGTCAGATTTTTAACATTTTGACCATCTAAAATAAACATCTATCTATTTTGACAACTTATATAAGTATCTACTATTACCAATCAAGGCCTTCCCAGGATGATCGGATAGTCTCCAGTCCAGACTTTGACTACAGTACCAAAAATTCTCTTGGGTATTCCCATGCATCCACCGTCATGATGATATCTTCCAACATTCCTTCTAGTGATACAGTTGATCAATCAGCTAGCTGTAAGATAGTCTTGGTAGGCTTCAGGCCTATGAGCCTAATATTTTGCATAGTATCCTTTGGCATAATGTTTATGGTTTCTCCTAGGTCCACTAAAGTGTTGGCCAATGAGTGGCCACCAATATTCATAGTTAGGACCAGGCTACCTGGGTATGAATATTTAGAGTGGTAGGTATTTCCAAGCATTAGATCAGCTAGTTTACCTACCATATTTATTGTCTGGGTTGGCTTACAACCTAGCCTTCTCAGACATAATTCCCTAATAGAATTAGTGTAGATCGGGACATCTCTTAAAACTTGGAAAAAAAGGTATTATCACTATCAAATTCTTCAAACTTGAGAGGATATCAAATTCTAGTTGTATTGGCTTTCTTTGCTCCTGTAACCTAATAGGAAAAGGGAGAGCTTCTTCTTCAGTCTTCTTAGTAGCTAGTTACTCATCAACCTCTTCAACTAAAGGTGATTCTCCTACTTTAATATGTACATATTCATCCTATTCTATCAAAGTAGGAGCCTCTAATCCTATTTGTCTACCTAGCCTCAATTGTACATGATTGCAATTCCTAATATTGTACATGGGAAACACATCACTTTCCATTTGATATACTTGTTGGTTTATCTTGTTGTTCTAATTGATAGTGGTTTGTGCTAAGAGTTGTGTAGGTCTCATTGTAGGGGGTGTTGGTAAGCTTTGCTATAGTGGAGCCTAAACTACATTTTATGGAGTTGCATTCCATGCACTATAATTTCTTCATTGTTGCCCTAGTTTTTGATATGACATCCATGGGTACTGATTAGAGAATGAGGCTTTGTGGGAGGTGTTCATCCAAGGTGGTTGTCACCACCATCCCATATTGGGTGGTTGGGCCTACCATTGTGGCATGTAATTTCCCCCTCCATAGGGTGACATTCTTGCTAGCATATTATCCATAGGGGGTTGTTGCTAGTTTCTTTGGTTCTCCATGAAGTATTCTTCTGAAACTTCAGCATTCTCTTTAGCAGTTGGCAACTGTGGGTACTATTTGGTTTTGTGATATTTTTGACAAATAGCTCATATCTTGATCTTGTCTTTAGGATAAAGATTCATTGCATGCTTTCTTCTGCATTTTAGATAGTAGTAGGCCAATGCTACCTCATTATATTGTTTCTTATTCGCTAGTAGGAGAGTATCCATTTGCAACACTAGGGAAGACAATATTTCACTCTTCAAGTCATCTAGCATGTTACCTATCTCTATATTTGTGACTAAGGTTGTTGACTTAGTGATCCTAGAGGTTGGTTTACCTTTTCTTCAAGAGTAATTTTGACATAATTATTGGATATCTGACATATGGTGCTAGTAAATATCTCCTTTAGAGATCATATTTAGTGCTTCAAGAGATTCACTATTGAGTCCCCTTAAGAATATGCTTTTGAGGGACTTATCACTTAGCTTCACATGGGGAGATCTCTGCAAATTGAAATTGAATATGTCCCAATACTCTTCCAGGGATTCATCTTCCTTCTATGTCATGTTTAATATCTCCTCTCTAGAATCCCATGCTCTACCAAAATCTTGGTATTGCTCTAGGAAGAGCCTTTTCATCTCCTCCTAGGTATTGATCTACTTGTTTCCCAAGATGATGAACTAGTGCAAGGTTAAAACATCCAATGTTGAAGGAAACAACTTCAACTTATGGGAATCCATATTATAATCCATAGACCTACACAAGATATCAAATTTGAATAAAAACAGGTCAAGATCTTCTGTTGGAAATCCTTTGAAAGTAGGAAGATGGGTAGGGGATATGTTTTTCATTTTTGTATCTCCCCTAGCCTCTTCTATTGGAAAGCTAAAGTTGGTTAATGTCTCTTCTATCTCAGCCATTTTTTTAGAAAATGTGGTCTCTTCTATCTCAGCCATTTTTTTAGAAAATGTGGTCTCTTCTATCTCAGCCATTTTTTTAGAAAATGTGGTCTCTATATGTATTATACTTTAAGCAGTTTCTAAGGTCTTGTAGTCATTATGAGTTTTCTTCACAAGGATCTTCAAATCAACTAGTGAAATGGTTCCATCCTCAACAACTTTATACTATTGGTCATACAACAAATGGGTTTTTAGTCCAATGCACTAGTAGAAGTGTTTGTGGGAACACTATTTTAGGTTAAAAATCTATAGCTAGTTTAGAATTTGTCTGTGGACTCTTATCTTTCAAAAAATGACCGTCACATCCTCTATTTCTTGATGAACTCATGCAAGATCATATGAAAAAGTTTTCCAAACTGGATTAGAATTTTTACAGAACTGTGTATTGTAATTATATCTACTATTGCCACATCCCCGACAACGACAAAAAAAATGTTGGGGTAAAAACATTGGCTAAATTCTATTTAGGATGTCATGACCGTTTCACTAATTGTCAACCCACGGATGCTCGTAAACTTGTGATGTACCAGATATATATTGACTACAATACCACTGAGATGAGTCCACTAAAATATATAGTTTGGGGGGTGTTTTTATATAGCATTAATTCAATCCAAACCACTTAATATTCAAAAAATAAATTGCAAAATAAAATCACACCACACTTGCAAAAATTGAAGAAAGCAATAAATAAATCAAATTGCAGAAAGTAATAAAATGCAAAAAAAATAGAAATAGAACTGAAATGAAATTATAGGAAAGTAAAGGAGAGGGGAGGAATACTAGCTAGGAGTGGACCTAGGATATAGTAGATTCCACCTGGTTAACTATGTACACCAAAATTCAAATAAGAGAACTTCGAATAAATTTTATTACATAAATGGAATTACATTACAGTCTGATTCCTCTTCTATTTTTCTCCCTTTTCTTTAGAGAAATCTTGTGCATTTATTTATTGTACAGGACTCTCTGTTACAATATTTAGATTGTTGTTACAATAACTATTTTACTATAGATGTGATTACAATAAATTCACACTGAATTAAGATAATTTGGGTGTGTTCAGAATAGATTATATTTGCTACATGATATGTAGTCTAATTAAATAGAAAAACTTCCATCCTTGTTTGACCTTTTACTGGAAATAGTTTATTTTAGTTTATTCTATCATTGTCATTCGTGTTTTACCTTATGGAATTCGTTACTCTATTTCATATAAAAATAGGGCAGCTCACGTGTTCATCGATTAATAAAAGTTAGGTGCCATATGATCAAGAGTTAGACACCTCATTTTGCTTACGTGGAGTCAACTGGATTTGACTTCATAAATGGAAATAAGGTGCCTTTTCATCAAAATACGGGTGCAAGGTACCTTCCCATCAAATATGAGAGTAAGGCACCTTGTCATTGGAAGATTGGAGTAAGGTGCCTTCGTGTCAAAATACAAGAGTAAGAATCTTTCCATCATAATATGGGAGTAAGGCACCTTCCCATAGAAATATGGGAGGAAGGTGCCTTTATATTTCAGGGTCGTACTCTTTCCACAACATTCATTGAACTCCTTTGAACATAGATGATGCCAATTCCAAGTGGGACCTCGATGTAGTTATGCAAAAAAAAACTAAAATGATCAAATCTACACACAAAGCACACTTTTCACACAAGTTAGGCAATATACACAATTTACCATTAAATACATATAAAAATTCATAAAAAGTACAAATTTGATATAATAAATCCACACAAAACATTAGAAATATATGCAAAAATATGAGCAATTTCGGTGCTCATCACTGATAACATTTTTGAATTTACACCTATTGCTAGAAATGAACAAAGGTAATTAATCTACCCAAATATTATACATAAAGTGTAAGAAGGATGAAATAAAAAGAAATATACACATAATTGATGGTTTCCCTTGAGAAGTGTGAAATTCATTATATTAGTTGTAAATAGGGATTACAACACTCAAATAAAATTAATGAATTTGTTTGGGAGTATTTATATTAATAGAAAAAACCTCATTTACATGATTAAGTTAGCCTAACCCCATGTAAAAATTAATATTTAGGTTAATTATTGATCCAAAAATATCACCCAATTGTGACAAACATAATATGATTATCTGATAGATGGACTATGGATATATGATGAATGTACTATGGACTCTGATGAATGGACTCAAAATAAGACTCTAACATATGGATTCAAACCACATATGGACCATGGAGTGTGGATTGTGAAATTGGTGTAGACCATAGAATGTAGATTACAAATTGGGTTTGAACCACATAGTGTTGATTATATAATGGGTGTAAACCATAGAGTGTGGTGCAAATTACAAAATTGGTGTAGACCATGGAGTGCAAACTATAGAATGGGTGCAAACCATAGAATGAGGATTACAGAGAACCATTATTATTGTTGTCTCTAAAGTTGGTCCATCATAATGGTTATAACCATTATATCAAAATTTGAACAGTCATAATGGTTATAACTATTATCTCAAAAATTGAACTGTCATAATGGTCATAACCATTATCTCAAAATTTGAACCATCATAATAGTTATAACTATTATCTCAAAATTTGAACCCTCATAAAGGTCATAACTATTATCTCAAAATTTGAACCATTATATTGAAGGTTGATCATAACAGTCATGTAATTAATTAAATATGGAAGTGTCATTGATGTTGGAGACAACGTGGTGGTTGCATGGAAGTCTTACACAATTATAGTGAGCAACAATATTTTCTGATATATTATTAATGTTTACTCAAAGACTACCTTTTGTATAAATTTATCATAGATTGTTATTATATGGCAAATATCTCTTCTCAGAGATTACCTCTATGTAAATTAATTCATAGTTTATTTTTATGCAATAGATATCTCTTCTTAAATATTGTTGTTTGTATATATTTTTTTCAAAATTAATACATTTTGATGTTATATTGCAATATTTTTTTTTTGCTTTTAGTTTTCAACTATAAATAATCCATTATCTTTTGATATTTTTGGATCAGTGGTATCAAAGTAGGTTGTTTGTAGGTGTATGATTATAAATAGGAGATCAAGATACTAGAAGTTTGGGTGCCCAATGTATGAATTCTCTGATTATTAGCCAACCATCTCAGATGATCTCAAATGGTAGACAACACCAAGATAGTAGATCCTTTCAAGTAGTTGATGGATGAATCCCTTGAGAGAAGTATTAGATGTTGGACCAATTTGACAATATTCTTCAATGTTTACCATTTACCAGCTCTACAACATGATCATTCAGTGCCTTAACACGATCCAAATTTTAAGTGAACTTTGGTATCCCTATATTTGAGGGAAAAATAAATGTAGAAGTAGTGGATAATTGGATAGACTAGCTATCTACATATTTCTCTATCAATAATTTCTTTAATAAGTAGAATATTACTTTTACCCTATTAAAAGCCTCAATACCAGTCCAGAATTAGTAAGAAGCATATGAAAAGCATCAAGAAGACTTAGAAGACCCTACATGGAATGATTTCATGGAAGTAATCAAGAACAAATATTACCCAATAGGTACCTATGAAGACCTATATATTTGGTAGCAACATTTATGTCAAGGAAAAGAACAATCTATTAAAGACTATAGTGATGCTTTCCATTCATTGTTTACAAATATTGGCATCCATGATACTAAAATGTATCAAATTATCAAGTACCGTAGTGAGATACACTAGAACATAAGGGAGGACATGGACTTCTTTGAGTTCAAGATACTGGGTGAAGTATAAAAAATTACCATCAATATTGAGTAGAAGTACAAACACAAGGAAAAGCAAGGAGATAGTTCAAATAACAAGAACCAAAGCACCAAGGACCAACCCAATAAATATAAAGGAAATTTCTAAAAAAAACAAAATAAAGAAGATCAATAACACCATCAAAACTAGAATTAGAAGAAAGAGTCACAAGACAACAAACCCAAAAATAACAAGATCAGTAAATGGTGTGACTACCATAAGAGTAGTCAACATTCTAGAGAAGAAAATTAAGCAATTCATTCTCTATTTGTTGAGACACAACCCTTTACATCCACAATACCAATACTTCCTCCAACATAGAATAAAGGCGAGTAGATTGTGGAGGCTGAACCACATGTGACTATTGCTACCTTGACCATACAGATCAAGGTAGAGAATATTTCTAAGGATGAGCAATTATTTCACTTATAGTTTTGGGTAAAGGGGAATCCCTTACATTTCATTTTTGATAGTGGGAGTCAAAATAATTTGATTTTTTTTATAATGTGAATAATCTGAATCTAATTATGAAGCCTCGCTTATAACCATACAAAATTGTATGGTTGAACCATAGGAGAGATATCCATGCCACTCAATAGTCCCTTCTCTCTTATGCCATCAAACCATTCAAATATGAGGTTTTATGTGACATGGTTGCACTAGATTTCTATGATGTGCTCCTTGTCTAGCCATACATATGGCAAAAACATGGCATGTATGAGTCAAGGATCCACAAAGTGATCATCATCCTTAAGGACCAACAATATAGGATAATAGAGCTAATTCCTTCCACCTCTATTTCCCTCATTAATGCCAACCAATACAAAAGTATGATTGAGAAAAGAAATCAATTTATTCTGTTGATGAACAAGCCTCAATTTTCCAAGAAGATGGTTGCTACCATAGTGACTACATAATCCTTATAGAAACAATGGAAAATGGATCACCAAATCATTGCAAAATATGATGACATCTTCAAATCACCCACCAGAGTGCCTCTATACTATGAGGTAAAACATTTTATCAATTTAATTCTTAGTTCTCCTTTATCTAACATCCATGTTTATCATAAACTTATTACGGGGTTTTTGCATATTGCATGGTCATTGAATCAGGTAACCAAAGGGGGGGCCAAATCCAAGTTTCAATGGAGATAAGTACAATAGACAACATTTGTGAAATTGAAATATCAATTATTATCAACATCTATTCTTGCCCTACTAATACCTGCTAAGACTTGGGAATCTATCTTCATGGATTTCCTTTTATCTAAAGAAACTACAAGATTATACTTTTGTCATATATGGCTGCATTTTTGTTTAACGTTAGATAGGGATAGCAAGTTCTTAATCACCTTCTAGAACACTCTATGGGAGATTATGGACGCAAAGCTCACTAGATCCATAGTTTTCCATCCTCAACGTATTGGAGAAAGAGAAGTTGTCAAAAGGCTAATTGTGTATATGTTGTGTATATAAAATTCAAAGCATCCCAAAACATGTGATGATATCCTACAATAAATCTAGCATGGGTATAATAGGGCTTTGCATAGCTCTACCAGACACAATATGTTTCACGTGTCTTTTGGTTTCCAACATTTGGTGCAAGTGGATGTGGCTCTTCCAATATCACCTATGGAATTCACTCCACATAGAGAAAAACATATTGAAAAGGAGATTCTACACTTGATGCAAAAACTTGATGCTATGGGGATTATTTCTTCTTAAGGTAGGGTGATTGATCTAGATGGATTACTTAATTTTGATATATGGATTGTGGCTCTCTGATAGATGGACTATAGATATTTGATGGACAGACTATGTAATCCAATGGGAATACTCAGATTCAAACTCTAAAAGAAAAACTTGCACCATGTATGGACCATAGAGTGTGGATTGTGTAACAGGTACTAACCATAGAATGCAAATTATGAAATGGGTGTGAACCACAAAGTGTGTTGGAAATATGGCCAGCCATATATTAAAATAAATATTCAGGCTATATCAGCCTTGTAAAGTGTCTCCTATTATAGGAGATAAAATAAAATCATAGAGCTTCGAAATATGTGCAATCTGCAAAAAAAATGGGCTCAAACGAACACCCGAGTCAAAAGTTATGGCCGAAATACTAAGACATGTAATAAACACCGTCAATGTAGATCCGACGGATGTGATTTGCTAGGGTTAGGGTTTGCTTTGTTTTTTCTTACTTAAAGCAGTTTTAGGGTTTTATTTTATGAAGAATAATTTTACATTTTAGCAAGTGTGTGAGCTCTTCTAGAGCCTGAGGAGATTGTAACAGAGTACTGAAACTCTGCTAGAATTATTCAAGATAATAAGAAGATAATATTTGCTCCAATTTTATTTTATTGTATTATTTTAAATTCTTCATTTGGTATTAGAGCGAGGCAATCAAGAAATTAGGTTCGAGTAACTATGGAATTTCTACTGCAATTTTTATAGAAGTTTCTTGGAGATCTCAGTTCGTGTTGAAGGGAGCTATTATGGCCAACAACACCAATTCAATTCCGATCCCAAAATTTTATGGTTTTGACTACAAATATTGGAGCATCCGAATGAGGATGGTTCTGAAGGTAAAATGAGCTTGCACCATCATTGAAGTTGGGTTAACCAAACCAAAATAATGTAGTGCATTGACTACAAATCAAAATAAGGAGATGCAAGAGAAAGAGAAATAAAATAATTTGGCTTTGAATCTCTAGAAAAGAGTCTCTTTCCCTGGATTTTTGCCTGCGTTTCGGTTCAAGAAGATTGGTAGGTGTTGAAGGAGAATTACCAGGGGAGTTCCCAAGTTAAATAGGTGAAGTTGTAGACCTTGTAGAGATATTTTAAAAATCTCAAACAAGAGGAGAATGAAATTGTAGGAGATTACTGTGTTTGAGTAAAAACCAGTAGTAAATAAAATGGCCACACTTGGAGAGATCATAGAGCAAAATGTAGTAATTAAAAATGTTTTAAGAACATTTATAGATAAGTTTGACAGTGCAGCCCTTATCATATAAGAAATGAAATACCTCTCTAAAATGGATATAGATTCATTAATTGGCTTTCTCACATCTCATGAAGAGATAATTGCCAACAGGAATAAGGATAAAGAAGGAGGTTCTATAGAGGAACAACCTTTTTCAGGAAAAGAGAATGATGGAGGAAGAGGTCATGGTAGGGGTTCCATAGGAAGAGGAAGAAATGGAAGAGTAGGTAGAAGAGGTTCCTACAGTGGTAGAGGTTGAGGAAGATCTCAAGATTCAGACAATGACCAAGCTCATGCTTCAAGAGGAGGATCAAGTGCAAGAGGAAGAGGTAGAGGCCAAGATATGAGAAATATGCAGTGTTACAATTGTAAAAATATGGCCATTATGAGAGGTATTGTAGGCTGAAAAAATCAACACATTATGGAGAAGAGGATTTCTATGAGGATGATAATTTTTTTGTATGATTGAAGAAAAATTGGAGCAAGCAACTTTCCTCTCTACACAGAATAGCATAAAGGAGATATGGATCCTGGATAGTGGGTGCACAAACCATATTACTGGCAAGAGGGATGTATTTTCATCTCTTGATTCTTCTTATCAATCCAGTATCAGGCTTGGGGATGAGAAGAGCTTCGAGGTTGTTGCGAAAGGAGAAATGGAGGTTCTTAATAGGAGAGGAAAAATAATGAAGGTAAAATATATTTACTATGCACCCCGTTTGAAGCATTCAATGAGTATTGGTCAAATTTTGGAAAAGGATTATAAGTTAGTGTTTGAGGATAGAATGTGCAAAATTTATGATCAAAGAAGAAAATTTATTACCACTATAAATATGACCAAGAACAAGCTCTTCCCATTACAATTTTTAGATCAAGGGGGAGCTCTATCATTGTTTGGTGTAGAAGGTAAAGAGAGGCTATGGAATTTACGGTTTGGGAATTTAAATTATAAGAATTTGAAGATGCTTTCACCACTTGTCTATGGGTTGCCAAAAGTTGAAGACTCCAAGGAGGTTTGTGAAGGCTGTGCACTTGGCAAACATGCAAGGGAGAAGTTTTTGCATGGTGAAGCATGGAGGGCCCAACATCCATTGCAGTTGGTTCACAGTGAAATTTGTGGACCAATGCTGACACAGAGTATGGGTAAATATTCTTACTTTATGACTATTATTGATGGTTTATCTAGATATTGTTGGGTTTATTTTATTAAGCATAAGGATGAGGCATTCAATTGCTTCAATAATTTTAAGGCTCTAGTTGAAAATGAGAGTGGTCATTATATCAAATGTTTGAGGACAAATAGAGGAGGTGAGTTCTATTCTCATGAATTTGACGATTTTTGTAGTGAGTTTGGTATTAAAAGGTAGAAAATAAGTCCTTACACACCTCAATATAATGGGGTGGCTGAAATAAATAACATAACTTTAGTGGAGATGGCACGGTGCATGATGCAAGAAAAAGGTATGCGTAAGTTTTATTGGGATGAAGCAATTAGGAATGCTAATGATATTTTAAATAGAATTCCTACTAAGATTCTTAAGAATAACCCCTTATGAATGTTGGTACAACAAGAAGCCAAATGTAAATCATTCTAGAGCTTTTGGATGTGTCGCTTTTGTGCATGTTAATGGTGAGAATAGGAAGAAGTTGGACGCAAAGAGTTAAAAATGTATTTTTATTGGGTACAGTGGGCAATCTAAGGCTTACAGGTTCTTTAATCCTATTTCACATAAAATTATTGTATCTAGAGATGCAATTTTTGATGAAGGGGGAAGTTTGGGATCACAAAAATTGTTTGTTGAGGATGTTTCTAGTGAAGAGAAGGTGGAACCAAGCCATGTTTCAGTTCATCCCAGCCATGAAAAAGTTTCCAATTCATATTTTGCAAGTGCACCTTCAAGTCCAAGAGAAGGTTCTTCCAGTAGTTCTCCACATCCTTCACCATAGGCCAAAAGAAAAGGTAAAATATTGTTTAAGGATCACCCATAATCTCAAATTCTTGATAATAATTTTCATAAGAGGGTGACAAGGAGTCACCATACAGAGATAAATGTAGTAATAGAGGTTAGAGAACCTGCATCTTTATGGAGATGATGACAGTGGAGATCCCAAAGGTGATGTAAACTATGCACTTATTTCACAAGTTTCAAAATTTGTTGATGATTTTTAGCCTTCATGTTTTGAGCATGCTAGTACTAACAAAGTGTGGATGAAGGCTATGAAAGAAGAAATGCATTCTATTGAAAAGAATGATACATTGGAGTTGTGTGATTTGCCCAAGGATAGGAAATGTGTAGGATGCAAGTGGGTCTACAGGATCAAGAAGAACAATGATGGATATATTGAGAGGTACAAGGCATGGTTGGTAATAAAGGGTTTCACTCAGAAATATGGTTTGGACTATGAGGAAACATTTTCTCCAGTGGCAAGGAAAGAAACAGTAAGGATGTTGCTATCATTGGAAGCTAATAAAAGGTGGAGGGTGCATCATATGGATGTCAAAAGTGCATTTCTCAATGGGTATTTATATGAAGAAGTATATGTGGAACAACCACAAGGTTTTGTTGTCTAAGGAAAAAAAGATCAAGTCTATAGGTTGAAGAAGGCTCTATATGGGCTGAAGCAAGATCGAAGAGCTTGGTATGCTAGAATCCATGACTACTTCCTGTAGTGTAATTTTTAAAGGAGTAAGAGTGAGCCCACTGTGTACTAAAAAATGAAAGGTAATGATATTCTTATTGTATGCCTTTATGTTGATGATATGTTATTTATGGGGAGTAGTTATTATTTGAATGATTATTTTAAACATGATATGAAGAAGGAGTTTGAGATGTCTGGTTTGGGTTTGATGAGTTACTTTCTTGGGATGGAATTACATCAAACTAGCAATGATATTTTTGTTTTTCAATCCAAATATTTAAGGGACATGCTGAAGAGATTTGGTTTGAGTGAATATAAACCTCTAGCAACACCCATTGCACATGGGGAAATCTTGAGTTTGGAGGATGGAACTTAAAGAGAAAAAAAAATAGAGTATAGGAGTATTGTTGGTAGCCTTATGTTCCTTTGTAACACTAGGCCGGATATATGATTTGCTATTTCATAGTGTTCCAGGTATATGGCTAATCCATAACAGTTACATTTGAAGGTAACAAAGAGGATTTTTAGGTATGTTCGTGGAAGAATTGATTATGGGATCCACTATTCATAGGAAAATAATTTTAAGTTAGTGGGATTCAGTGACAATGATTGGGGTAGTAATATTTATGACAAGAATTCCATGAGTGGGCACTGCTTTTCTCTTAGTTCAGGTTTGGTGACATGGAATTCCAAGAAATAAGCTACAGTGGCATTGTATTCTACTAAAGCAAAGTATATTGCACTTACATCAGCAAGTGCACAAGCATTGTGGCTTTGAAAGGTGCTAGGAGAGATTGGGGAGAAGCAAGGGACTTCAACTACTTTATTCTGTGATAATCAAAGTGTCATTAAGTTGGCACATAATCCTATCCACCATACCAGGTCCAAGAATTTCAATATCAAGTACCACTTCATTCAGGATATGGTAGAGAAGGAACAAGTTAAATTGAGGTATTACTCCACACACAATCAAGTAGTAGATATTTTTACTAAGGGAGTAGTAAAACCTCAGTTTTGCTGCTAAGGGACATGATAGTCAGTCCCCTTACCAGCAAGGGGGATAATATTGGAAATCTGGCCAACCATACATTAAAACAAAAATTTGGGTCGTTAGATGACATTTTCAGCCTTGGAAAATATCTCCTCTCAGAGGAGACAAAATGAAATTGTAGAGCTTCAAAATTTGTGCACTTTGCAAAAACAACGGGCTCAAATGGACATCCGAGTCAAAATTTATGGCTGAAATACTAATACATGTAATAAACACCGTCGATGTAGATCTGACATATGTGATTTGCTAGGGTTAGGATTTGCTTTGTTTTTTCTTAATTAAAGAAGTTTTAAGGTTTTCTTTTATGAAGAAGAATTTTGCATTGTAGGAAGTGTGTGAGCTCTTCCAAATCGTACGAGGAGATTGTAACAGAGTACTGAAACTATGGCAGAATTATTCCAGATAATAAGAAGATAATATTTGCTCCAATTTTGTTTTATTGTATTATTGTAAATTCTTCAAAGTGCATATTATAGAATGGTTGTAAACCACAAAGTGCAATGTAGATTATAACATAGGTGTAAACCATGGAGTGTGGATTATGAAATGGGTGTAGACCATAAAATATGAATTAAATTAAATTGTCATAATTTTTATCTCAAAATTTAGACCATCATAATAGTCATAACCATTATCTGAAAAATTATATTGTCATAATGATCATAATTGTTATCTCAAAAGTTGAACCATCATAACAATCATAATTGTTATCTCAAAATTTTAACCATCATAAAGTTCATAACTATTATCTCAAAACTTGAACCATTATAATGGTCATAACCATTATCTTGAAGGTTGAACCATCATAATGGTCATGTAATTAATTTAATAAGGTAGTGGCATTGAGGTTGGAGACAAAATGGTGGCTGCATGGAAGTATTGCAAAATTGTAGTGAGAAGTAATCTTTTCTGACATATTATTTTTGTTTAACATATGTTTTTTCTTAGATACTACCTTCTGTGTAACTTCTCATAGATTGTTATTGTTTGATAGCCATATCTTGTCATAGATTACCTCTATATAAATTTTTTCATAGTTAATTTTTATCCGACAAGCATCTATTATTAGGAATTATAATTTGTGTAAGTTTTTGTTCAAAATTAATACAATTTATTGTTATCTTACAATCCTTTTATTTTCTGCTTACGGTTTTCAACTCTAAAGAATCCATTCTCTCTGGACATTTTTGGATCAATTACAAACTATAATATAGGTTCATCTATAACATGGTTAAGAATGATCTATAGGGATTAAATAAATAGATAATTAAATACATTCTATAATGAATTTCTATAGAAATACATAAAATTATAATATACAATGTCGGTCTTGGCCATAAGTCAAATTACACTTTCAAAACTTACATAATTTCTCTAAATTTTTTTTTTTTTAATTTGTAAAGTTAAATATTTTGTTAGTCATGGATCAAGAATTTTCCATCATTTGCTTGTCTCATCCATGAAAAAACTCAATAAAATTTATTATGAATGATTTATTTTCTTTATAAGCATTCAATCAAGAACATTTATCCTCCTTTTAAATGTTTGGAATAAAACACATTTTGATAAAAATTGTTAATTATTTTTTAAATATTGGACATTAGGTTAGAAAATTTTAAACCTTGAATACTACCCTTTTTATCTTGAGTTGCATCCTTTCATATATTGGATCACACACTTTTGTTATCAAACCATACATTCTACTATTTTCAATTACACCCTTTTGTGTCTTAGGTCACCCCCTTTTATATATTGGATTACACCCTTTAGTATCTTAGGTCACACCATTTCATATTTTGAGTTGTATCTTTTAGTATGTCAGGTAATAAAATTTTGTATCTTTGGCCATACCCTTTTGAATCTCAATCATACCTTTTCATACCTTGGAATAAAAAAAGTTAAATATTAAGCACTTTAGATGAATAACAATGAGAACTAATTGAAAATATCCTCTTGAAAAAATTTATTACATGAAATAAATCATTCACAATATGTAGATATATCACATGATTGATCTATATTTAAAATCTATAATGCAATAATACACACAATAAAATATAGATAGATAATACCCTTAGGGTGGGGAAACACCAATAATACCCCTTAAGAAAGGAATAAATCCATAATATATCCCAATATGAGACTCCATGGGAAAAATGATGACAAGACAACACTTGATGTGATTAATGATTCCTTCAGTAATAATATCCCTTCTTTATATACTAGTCATCTAATTCTTCTTTGGGGAGGGTATAACCCTAACCTTAGCTAACTACTAAACCCTTATCCAACTCATTACTATAATATATTAGCGCGCGCGCACACACACACACACACACACACACACACACACACACACACACACACACACACACACACACACACTATATATATATATATATATATATATATATATATATATATATATATATCCCTAGGTATGATAGCATTCCACTCCCTAGAAATATTTTAGCCTCAAAACATGAGAAGAAATCAAATAATATGATCTTCTAACCAGTATTAACTAGTACAAATATTGATCATCCATTTACCCAAGTTCATGGTCAATAATGTTCTTCTATGATGTCACGCTTTTATTATGCTAGTATGACATTTATTGGTGCTCTTTTATTGCCATTATGTTTTTATTGCACTTTAATATATAGAATGATCACTTCTATGATTTCATGTAGTCATTGCACAAATATGATATCCATAATAATTGCCCATTTCATTCCATGATGTCTTCCTTCTACTTTGATATCCATAACTACTACTCATTTTTTGGCATGTGCTATTATCCTCAATGTATTTATAATTCCATGTAGGTCCATAATAATACTAATGCTTTATACCATGCCTAAATGATTGTACTCGCTTATGGTGGTGTAGGTGGAAATATGGTGTAACCTTATCACAATTTTCTACTTTTGTGAAATCTTCAACCCTTATTCCTCTTTTTTAAGTTCTTACCCATGATCTTATCTATTATGCCATTTTTTGGTTCATCCTTGTGCTCTTCTAATTGTGCTTTATTGTAATTTTTTGTTTATTCTTTCTTACACTCTGATGTTCCTTTTCTATTTTTAATTGTACTACTCATTTTTCACTTTATTCTCCTACAAAAATTTATTGTTTTTCCTAGTATCCTTGCTCCTTATGCTGAGAAACATGAAGTAATGTTATCTACAATTTCCTATGCCTCAACTTCATGAACTTATTTTATACATTAATTTTAATAGTACCTAGTGATTCCAACCAAGGATAATCAAGAATAGTATGCATATCTTCGATACCATAAAAATATAAATATAAAATATATTTAACCATATAATATTAATGAAATTGTATCTATTAATATGTTTTATGGAAATAATTACCCTTTTTTTTAATGCATCCATGAACTTGCAAAATAGAATTTCTAGATAGAAACAAACCCCTTTTACTATTTTTTTGCTTATTTTATTCCAAAGGTGTGGTTTCATTATCATTTTCACTATTGATCAAATTCATTACTCTTTTTATTCCTCAAAATTTTCTAACCCCCTTGTCATTTCTTTTTGTTTCTTCCCAATATTTTTTGTTTCCATTTCATATGTCTTTATGATAGCACTCAAACTAGCTATATTTTAATATGGGCCCCATCAATTGAAGAATGCTTGTTCCATATATACCCAAGTGTACTAATAATTATTTTCATTAATAAAACATACCTATTAATTAAAATATTACTCTTCTAAAAATGGGCTATATTGAGTTTTCAATTATAATTACCCAATATACAAACTTAAATCTTATCCACCATTCATATCATTCATATCACACTTTCTAATGAATATTGGAACCTCCATGAGCTCAACCCACAAAAAATTACATAAAGCAAGCTACTTATAACCAATTTTAATCCCAAATGTCACATAAACAATCAGATCCAAAAACTTCCTTCAAAAAACAACAAATGGTAGTTGATTTACTTTACCAAAATTGAAGGATATCTCAAATATATTATTCTATAAAAATGTGATTTGATAAAACATCACTACTACTACCCAAATGACTAACTTTAAAGGGTCATCTATCCCTCAATGGAACTTGAATTCCTTCACATAATAACTTATTTTGAAGATTTTTACTTTTTGAACAATAAATCATAAGAATCATATAAATGTGACAATTAATTCTAAGTATATGGCTCTTGGTATACTAGATATTTTCTAAAAATTATTGCACAATTTTAGGACAAAAAAAAACAATTTTCACTTTTTCATAATAATTGCTCTAATATCACTTGTTATAAAATTTTGTTCTTATAAAACAAATTATTCATAATATGTAAATATATAAAATATTTCATCCATAGGAAAAATCCAAGATGCAACAATCCACACAATGAGACACAAATATATAATACCCTTATGGTAGGGAAAATGCTCCTTATGGAAGGAATAACTCCATAAGGTCTCCCAAGATCAGAGGCCACTCTATGGGAAAACATAATTACAACAATGCTTAATATTATTAATGCTTTTAATATATACAATAGAAGAGAATCCACTTAAGGTCAACCTTCTCAATCAGAAAATTATCCACTCAACTTATGACTACTTGATGTATGACAAACACACATGAAATCAACAATATCCAAGATGACAAGAAAAGTTTCAAGTATTTTATGAGACAATAAAGTCTAATATGAAAATATCTTATGATGACACCTTTGTATTCATTGTATGACAACACCCTATGACATCTCACCTTTAGTCCTTGTATGATATTGTTCAATTGTAAAACGGTCTAATTGTATGGTAGACAAGTTCAATTTTAAGAACACCTTCATTGTATGATAGCATGCATTGTATGTCAAAATTCCATAAATTGTACAAAAAAATCCTATGATAGTTCAAATCCTCCTAATATAACAAATTCCTATATGGCAACTTGTAGATAACACTCCCCTTTGCATAATGAGGCTTTCCTTTGAATGATGAGATGCGTAAATGATAGTTCAATTTAATTGCAATAAATTTACCAATTGAATGGTGATCCCTCTATCACTTGGATAGTTATTCCAAAACAAAATTATTATATGCACTTTATATTAAAAAACAATGAATCTTCTTCATAGCATTACAATTACTTGAACAATGGAACAATAATAGTCTTTTAGCTGAATGGTGCTCCAATATTTCACTTGATGGCATTGAGTATTTTTTGAAAGCATTGTAGTTTCATTTAAATAATGTTCTTAAGTCAATGTGAATGGTAATCACACATTCACTTCTAAATGTTGGTACTTAACTCGTATCCAAATGACAACCAAATAACTTACCGATAATTGAAACTTCAATTATTTGAATGGTAGCAATATATAGTATTGCCTAAACTATGACCACTCTTTACCTTACCTAATAACTAGTATTCCGGTCTATGAAATACAATATGAAGAAGATAAACATTCACCATTCAACATACACAAAATAATTAGAAAATTATTATTACTTTTTGCCAATGCCCAAAGGCTATATAAGATATAAAAATAAATATATTATGTTATGATGGTGTTCCTCAATATACAACTCTCACTCACAACTAGATACACCCCTGTTATGATTATCGCTTCCTCTAGTTTCTCACATCTCTACACTTTCCAATTCTAGTATTCCTCATGACCTCTCTTACAACTATTCTCTACCATATTTTGCTTTCAATTTTGTACCCCATGTTGTTCTTTGACATCCTCCTATCCTCACATTATTCTCTCTCTCCCTCTCTTCATACAGGATATCTTCTCCCCTTAGGCATTTTTTTTAGCCATATAATACCTCTCTCTCTCTTCATATTTATTTCCCATTCTCTTCATCTTCCATTTTCCTTTTCTTTCTCCTGCCTATCTCTATGTCTCCTTTCCAAGAAATAAATGTTTTCTCTATACATGTGGTACAAATTTATAATATGGATAACTATTACCTCGTATGTAATCATACATATGCTCCTACATATTACTAACTGGGTAATAGGACATGTTCCATGAGATCTAGCTCATTAACATGAACTATTATTTCAAGTTATTACCATTTTAGCTTGGTTATCTTCACAAGGCCACATTTGTTGTCTTGCCCTTACCTTCATATAAGAACAAAACCTTCTCTAATAGAATTCACTCAACATTCATTTCATCTTGTACCACTCCATCACACCCATCCAATTACAACCAACATTTTTTTTCTTGGCTACTTTCTCTTAGCACCAATGCCTTACATTGGAGTGATTATATGCTCCAAAATTCTCATAATAATGTAAGTTACAAAACCTAGTTTCTACATGTATAGATATTGCACACCGACTATAAAAACCTATCCTAGGATATTCATCCCTTGTATTGATCTCTCTTCTCACAAATTTGGTCTTATTGCTTCTTGATTGGCCTGTATATCCAAGGTCTTCATTATTTGGACTTATTTATTACATTATGACCATTTTAACACATTTCCCATATGTTCCCAATCCTTTTCCATTATACCCTATTCTTCTCATTAACTTGGTACCAATATTGACGAGTGTTAAACAACTCATATTTTATGCAAGTTTAATCTATTTTCTGTTTGTAAATTTATGAAAAAAATGTACTTTTATGATTATGTTATCTTAATATATAATTTATGAATGAATTTGATCCTTAATGATAAAAATGATTTATGATTAATGTTTTATGCAAAAGTGTACAAGTTTCTGTGTGTTTTGGCAAGAGAACATTGTGGGAGCTTCGTAGGAGGTGATGTTGTAAGGCACAGACCTGATGACAAGTGTGGACATACCAGCTACACGGATTATGTGTTAAGGAGCCTCATGGATGAACATTATAGAAATATGCTGTGGAATATACCTATGAAAAGTTATTACAAAAGGCATCTACTAAAAGGTATTACAGAAAGAAGGTTGGCTAATTCAAATTGTCCAATGTGTCATTGAGCCACATCCAGTGACAACATAGTAGCATTACAAGGCATACACAATCGACATAGTTGATTTACATGTTGGCATTATGCACGAGATTGTATATTTATTAATGTTCTTGTAAAGTTGTTATTATAAATTTGTAAAATTGGCTTACATTTAACACTTCTCTCCTCTATTATTAATAAAAAATAATAGAAAACTAGGGCATCAGTTGGGTAGCCAAAGATATTTTTTGTTACTATGGATTTTAAGACAATATTGCTGCCCTAGGAGGGCCCAATGGGTACACCTCCGGATCCTCTTCTAGAGAGACATAGTTCTTTTGCATATTTGTTAAAGGATAAATCTCCATCAAAGACTGAAGAAGCACAAAAAACTACATTAAAAATGCTCTTTATGGCTGTTGGAAATAGATCAACATCTCAACGAGTTAATGGATGCTTGCCATAGTCAAAATCAAGGCCAAATATTGTCATTGAGCAAAGGATGGTTGAAGAAACAATTTTATATAGAGCCAATCATGATTTGATCTATAAATTCATGGGTATTCACCCTATCCTAAATTTTTTGCATTCCTAGGTCCGGAAAAACTAGGAGCCTCTTGGTGAGTATTCTTTGTGGTTTATTAGCAATGGATATTTTATTGTTAGTTTTTCTTCACTTGTCGATAGAAATAGGGCTTTCAAATCAGAAAAGAGGAATCATGGTCCGACATGATTATTTGTTCAACCCTGGAGAGTGGGATTTGATCCTCAAATTGAACCCACTGCTGTCCCAGTTTGGAACCGTTTGTATGCACTTCCAATGGAGTTTTGGAGTGAGAAGGTATTGTAAATTATCAGTAATTGCCTTGGAATCCATTTGGGTGTTTCCAAAGACACAATAGAGGGAAACACAGTTTTTTATGCAATATTATGTGTGGAAATGGATCTTATCCAGCCTCTATCGATAGAGGTGGAACTTGAACTTGCAGGACTATCTTGGATTCAACAACTGGATTATGAAGCATTGCCCTTCAGATGCAGATTTTGCCACAAATATGGGCATTTGGCCTGATATTTCCCAAATAATATGAACATAAAAATGGATGCTCCTATAGGAATGTCAAATCTTCCTAAGGAGGGTAAGTCAAAAATCAATAAAGAACCAACCAATATTTCTCAGGGTAAAGAAGCACAAGGAGATGGTTTTGAACAACCCAAAAGAAGGAGAAGGAAAAAGAAAAAATATGGTAAAGAGCAAACCCAACTCAAGCCCTCCAATAGGTATGATATATTTAAGACACTAATGGACCAATAAGAACAATTCATGGAAGGAGTGGATGGGAATAATGAAAATAATAATAGCCATGTTCAAGCTCCTCTTTCATCTCCCCCCATCAAAGAGCAGGTAATTGAGTATAGTGAGTTACCACAGTCAAAGAGTGCAGGGTCATTGATAGTGCATATCCAAGAGCAACCAATAATTAAGGATGTCAGCATGGGAATAGAAGAAAAGAATAGAGAAAGGCCAACTTTAGGGATAACTTAGGTGGAAAAGAGATAAAAAAATAGCAACTCTCAAGGAGTGGGTAGAAAATCAAATAAGGAATTGATAGTAGTTAAAGGAGACAAACTGATCACTGGAGGATCGATGAGGCCAATATATTTTTACTACTCTCAAGGTAACCAATGATTATACAATCATGGAATGTTAGGGGTTTAAATAGTAGAACCCATCAATCTGCTATTCGAAGACTTAGAAAAATGTAAAACAAATTTTTTTCTTATCTAAGAGACAAAAATGTCGTTAGATCTTATGTGTAAAATAGTTAACAGACTTTGGAGGGGTGCTAGTCATATGGAAGTGGCTGCCCAAGGTGCCTCAGGGGGGATAGTTACTCTTTGGAACTCTCTTGAATGGACTGCAATAGAACATATAGCTTGGAGGGGTGTTCTCACATCACATTTTAGAAATAATGTCACAGCTAAACATGTTTTAATCACAAATTTTTATGGGGCTCAAAACCTAGATGGTTAGATGCATCAATGGAAAGTTGTGCATAACATGAGAGTATCAAGGGAAGATTCATAATGGATTATTGCTAGGAATTTTAATGCTAAATTATCCTCTAGATATCAAGGGGGAACCCCAATTTTGGACCCAGGGGATCGACTTATGATTGCCCAAGTCTAGGCATTACACTTGGTGGATATTAAATGCCCTGGAACCAACTATACTTGGACTAATAAGAGGGGGGAGCCACATAGTAGGAAGGTGAAGTTAGACCATTTTTTGGTTTCAGAGGAGGCATTTGTAAAATGGAATATAAAATTTCAAATTTTGGAGGGTCCAATTTTAGATCACTTTCCCATTTTTTTGGAAGGAGGGATCAAGACAGTGCAGCATCACAAACCATTTAAATTTGAAAACTTTTGGTTACAAAAAGAGGAACTTCAAAATAAAATTCCATAGTTGTGGGAAGAAGGTCGCCTAGTATATGGGACAACAATGTTTAGATTCCACAAACAACTTCATTATGTCAAATATCAACTGAAACAATGGAGGTGAGCTAACAAGACAGAATTCCAGGTCCAAAGAGCTCCATTGGTGGCCAGATGGGATGAGTTTCAAAAACACTTTAGGGAAGGAACAATTATAGAGCAAATCAAAGAATAGGATGATGCATTGCATAAAGCAATTGAGGACATTGACAACCAAGAGGAGACCTACTAGAAACAGATAGCAAGAACCACTTGGTTATTAGAAGGTGATAAAAATAACAAATTTTTCCATCGGACTGCTTGTGCTAGGAGACATATGAACAACATGGAAGCTCTTCAAGATGAGAGCAGACACTCCTTTGATACAATTCCAGGTATGCATTTCCATTCAATGGATTATTTTTATAAACTATTTAAGGAAAGTATGGTGCAAGATGAAGAGGATCAAAAATAAGTTATTGCTATCATACCCTCTGTTATCTCTGAAGAAGAAAATTAGACCCTACTTAAACCCATTGATAGAGAGGAACTGAAGAATATAGTCTTTGGAATGAGCACCAAAAAAACACCAGGTCCAGATGGCTTTCCAATTGAGTTTTTTTAGTCCTTTTGGGATAACTTGGCGGAGGATGTAATGGATGTTATAGAGGAGTCCAAAGGTAGTAAAATAATGCTTAAAGAATTAAATCATACTTTCATTATCTTAATTCCAAAAGGGGAGGAGGGGGTACATATTTCAGATTATTGTCCTATTGCCTTATGCAATGCCATATATAAAATAATCACAAAGGTAATGGTTGAGTGGCTAAAACCTTTTCTACATAGCATTATCTCCTTAGAGCAAGGGGGTTTTGTAGAGGATAGGCAGATCTTGGATGGTGTGGTTCTAGCTCAGCAGGTAATCCATTCAATGCAAACATCTGGTCATATGGGAATGTTCATAAAATTAGATATGTAAAAGGCTTATGATAGGGTGGAGTGGATCTTCTTGTCAAAGATGATGGCAACCTTTGGTTTCTCTCAAGATTGGATAGAATGGGTCATGAGTTGTGTCTCTACTCTGACATACTCAATGTTAATAAAAGGTCTTCCCTCGCAACCGTTTGGAGCTACTCGAGGCCTTCGTCAAGGATATCCTTGCTCTCCCTATCTTTTTCTCATATTGGCTGAAGGATTGGGTAGACTCATCTTGAGGAGAAGACAACAAGGTTTGCTAACATGTATCAAGGTGGGTGAGGAATTTTTGACTCACCTATAGTTTATGGATGACACAGGATTGGTGGGAGTGGCCAGCTTCAGGGAAGCAAGAATGATTAGAGATACACTTAATGTCTACCTTAGGGCTACAAACCAAGTCATCAATGATAAAAACTCTAAAGTGGTCTTTTGCAATTTTTATCAAAGGCTTCAAGATAGAATTTTAGAGATCTTGGGATTCACAATGATTTATCTCCCAGTGGTATACTTGGGGGTCCCTTTGCATTTTAGAAAACTAAAAATAGATATCTGGAGGAATCTTTTGGACTGTATCAAGGACAAAATTAATCATTGGTCTCACAAATGGTTAAGCTATGGGGGTAGATTAAATTTTTATAGTCAATCATTTAGGCCATGCCAATTTATAAATTTTCTATCCTTACTGCCCCACATACCATATGGAAAGAGTTGGACAAGATGGCTAGAAAAAATTTATGGGAATGAGTAAAAGGAGAGAGGAAATGGGCCTTAGTAGGTTGGGAGAAAGTAAGCTAGCCCAAGGTAAAAGGAGGTTTGGGACTGTGAAAATCAAAGTTAAATAATAAAGCTTTGGCTGGAAAGCTTTACTGGAGGTGGATTTCCCAACCAACTTCTTTATTCAGTAGAATATTAACTAGTAAATATTTGGGATAGGTAAACCCAAATGAGGTGGGTCATTTCACTTTAGATGGTAATGGATCCTTAGTGTGGCAGGCTTTCAAGTTAGGACCTTAGGTAGTAAAAGATAGATTATTTTGGAAAGTGGGGAGAAGGGAGAAGGCATGATTCTGGATAGATTCATGGGATCAATACCCACCTATCATTGTTGAATTTCCTAAACTACAACTAATAAAAATAGACATAGAAACAAAGGTATGGGTCCAAATTGAAAGTTATTTCAACACTAGTCAGTTGGAGGATTATAAGTTTAAGCAGTTTAAGAAGTTGGATGAGTGGCCAATTTCAATCCCTCCGGATTTGACACCCATCATGACTAAAATCTTGGTAGAAATATTTCTTACAGGTAGAGACGAGGAGGATGAATTAGCTTGGGGCTATGGGAGCCTTGGTTTCTACACAATGAATTATGGATATGATAAGATCCTTCCAGAGCCTCCTCCTCATACATATCAAGTTGAGGATTGGAGAAATATTTGGTAGTCCAAGGGTTGGCCGAAAGTAAACTTTTTTTCCTGGCAGTTCATGCATAATGGAATTCTTACTTTTGATAATCTCAGATGTAGGGAAATCATTGGTCCATATAAATGTGTTTTATGCTACAAGAGTGAGGAAACAACTAATCACTTGATGTTTGAGTGCCCATTCATGCACCAGATTTGGGAGAGATGGTTTTTATATTATAAAATATAAGTTAATGGTGATTTGAATCGGAATAATATTTGGAAAAGATGTAAGAGAGGTAGATTTAAATCTAAAGCTCTTTGTATTTATTGGGAGCTTGGATTAAAATTTATTTGGTGGCAAGTGTAGTTGGAGAGAAATGCCAAAATTTTTAGAGAAACTTTTTCTCCTTTAGATGGAGTCTGGTAGGTCATTTGGAGAAAAGTCACAGAAACTGTGGTATTCTATGCTAAAGAGGAAACTCAGGTTTTTATTGGGGCAATGGAAAAGGAAGTTGAAGTGCAATAGGGACAAGATAAAGCTAGTTGGAAACCACCCCCAAAAGGTTGGATTAAAATTAATACTGATGGAGCTACAAAAGGCAATCCGGGTAGAGCTGGAATTGGAGTGGTTTATCGAAATCATGTTGGAAAAGTGCTCTATTGGGAACTACAAGGCTTGGGAAGAGCCACAAACAATGAATTAGAAGCCTTAGCTATCAAATATGCTTCTATTTGGATAGTAAAACAAGGTCACAGGAAGATAATCCTAGAATCAGATTCTTAAATAATGGTTGGAGCTCTAGATTGCATGAGGAACTTTACTTTGAAAACATTGAGGTTGAGGATTCTTGTCACTCAAATTAAGGAATTATGGAGGGAATTAGATGATGTGATTCTAGTTTATGTGAGTAGATATATAAATAAAGTGGCAGAATTCCTGGCTAAGATGGGTATTGAGAAGGAGGTAGGGGTTTAGTGGCATAGTGACATGGCTATTGAGGATGAGATGATTAGGCAAGTTGGTGAGCAAATCCAGTGCTTAGCTAATTTGGATAACCATTCTAGAAATACTGTTTAGGAGATTTGTGCTTCAATGTAGATCTTATTTTATAGTTGTAAACAAGTGAATAGTCATTGTAGAAATATGGTTTAAGATATTTGGCTCCAATGCAAATCTTATTTTACTATTGTAAACATGTGTTCTCTTTGACTAAGGTTGGGAAAAGTCTTATCCCAACTTGTAAATGATCTTTGTTTTAATACAATTTTTTTCAAATTATTTTTCAAAAAAAATAAATTTGTAAAATTATTGCATTGTTAATATGTTTATATTTTGATGCAAGACTATTTTGTCTCTTCCTGGATTGAAGGATGAATATTTTTATTTTTTGCAC
Source organism: Wollemia nobilis (assembly GCA_028583015.1). Lineage (NCBI taxonomy): Eukaryota > Viridiplantae > Streptophyta > Pinopsida > Araucariales > Araucariaceae > Wollemia > Wollemia nobilis. The sequence goes on from JAQPPZ010002550.1 coordinate 6,370,810, forward strand.
CATCAAATTATTTAAATTAGGAACTTTTGTTATGTTAGTTGTCAATTTGCCACTTGGACTATCATGATTGTCACGAAATCCAAGGTAGTTGTAAAATAGTATTGGTTTAATTATTATTGTTAAAGAGTTAGGAGTTGCATCATCAAGTCGATAAGACGCATGGGAAAATACGTGGAGGAATTTCATTAAGAATATCCAAGTGATATTATAAAATACAAGGGAGACCTTTGAAAAGTTCTAATGTTGAAATACCAAATTCTAAATATTGAATCATCAGAATAGTGGAATTTTAATGTCAGATGTATTTTACTCTAAAGGCTTGATGTTCAAAGATACTATACACTTGAATTTTTACCAATAAAGCAACATCACTTTTTGTCATGTATTTGGTAATTTTGTCCTTTACTTCATTATTATGTATTTGCTTATGTACTCTTTATTATATTTTCCTAAATTCATAAATTAAAATAATGTTTGTAGTTTTAACGCACATTAGTTACTAAAGTAAAATAGTTTAGGGGAGAAATATTTATACTGTCCTCTAGGAGACAGGGCCCACTCCTACAACCAGTCCCTATTCTCTCGCCCCTGAAATAGGTTAGGAATAGTTAGTACGTAGATTAGCTTTAAATTGTCAATTAATTTAAATTTCATTATTTCAAATTATAAGATAAAAAGAAAATAGTTAAATCAATAGGTTGCACATGGATCCACATCAATAAATATAAAGCACATTTAATTCATATAAATCATAAAACTACATTTTATTTCAATTCAGAACAATTTATTTTCCTGTAACCTTTATTATTTTATGCAAAACTAAAACTTCGAAAAACATAATAAAGTCTAATATTAATCATTTGGTATAATCTATATTGGATTAATACCCTTTAAATCATTCATCTTGGGTTTATAAATAAGGGTAGAGTTTATAGCTAGAAATTTTGGCACCATTGCCAAGGAGAGCAGTGTTGTAATTTTTAATCAAAAGATTGTTGGTTGTGCAAGAAGAGAGGCTTACTTGTATGTGGGAAGAGGTATGAGTCCTTGGCATGCATTCGAGTTAGAGTGGCACAAGAAGTCCCAAAAAACCCCTTTTTTTGACGTTACTAGGTTATTTTTCTTAGGATCATTTTATTGCTTTTGTAGTTAATATTTCATTTCTAGCAGATTTTCAAAGTATTAGGTGGTTGTTATTGCTTGCTTTGGTCTGGGTTATCTGACTAGTGGAAAGAAGAAGTAGGTGTGATTGAGTGACACAATCATAGTGAAATACTCCTTAAAATCAAATAAGTAACAACAATTTAACCTTTTATTTCAACAATTTCATTTCTAGCAAAATTTACTTTTCAAGCAATATTTCATTTTACTTTACCTTTCATTTTACTTTACCGTGCTAATAATTAGCTGTATAAATTCATTGACTATGAATTACACCTAGTTTTAAGTGACAGTAAAGTTGATTTAGAAATAGAAATTTTATTTTCCTCCTATTGTGCTAAAATTAGTTGTATGAATTCATTGGTTGTGAATTGCACCTAATTTTAGTAATAGTAGGATTGCTTTAGAAATAGAAACTTTACTTTTCCTCTTATTGTGCTAATATTAGCTGTATAAATTCATTGTCTACGAATTGCACCTAATTTTAGTAACAGTAGGATTGCTTTAGAAATAGAAACTTTAATTTTCTCTTACTATACTAATATTGGTTGTATAAATTCATTGGCTATGAGTTCCACCTAATTTTAGTAATAGTAGGATTGCTTTAGAAATAGAAATTTTACTTTTCTCTTACTTTACTAAGATTGGATGTATAAATTCATTGGCTATGAGTTACACCTAATTTTAGTAATAGTAGGATTGCTTTAGAAATAGAAATTTTACTTTTCTCTTACTGTACTAAGATTGGATGTATAAATTCATTGGCTATGAGTTACACCTAATTTTAGTAATAGTAGGATTTTTTTAGAAATACAAACTTTATTTTTATCCTATTGTACTAAAATTGGTTGTATAAATTCATTGGTTGTGAATTACACCTAATTTTGGTCATAGTAGGATTATTTAAAAATAATTATTCTTTCTCTTGCTGTGTTAAGGTTGGCTGTAGAAATTCATAAACTGTGAATTGCAGATTGAATCTTAAAAATAGTAGGAATTGTTTTAAATAGTTAGAAAAAACAAAACAAGAACAAAACTAAAAATTGAAAAATAAAGAGAAGTAAAAATGTTGCTAGATGGTAGAAAATTGCATCAAAAAATCTGCTTTAATAGACCTTAGAAAATTACTACTAGAACAAGAAGTTAAACTCCATTTCGAGCAAAGAGATAAAGCATCTAGGAAAGAGTAGGAACACCTATGTAAACACCTTGATATCATAAAATAAAGATAAAATGAATTGGGTAGAATAAAGAGAGTAAGCATAGCTAAAATTCTAGGGCCAAATTATCACTCACCCTACCTTGAATTTATAAGGAGTTGTGAATTATGGATTGGGGATAGAAGAGAGACAGTAAATTTAGTCACGTACCCGTGGGATTAGTATTTCGAGGATTACCTTACCATTCACAGTTTTCTAGAAAAAATAGAAGACAAAGAAGTGAGCCTAGAATATAGCAAGAGATATCATAAGGCACCTAGAGTAGAACACTTTAGAGAACTATGTCAAGACTTGCATTATGAATTACAGTTTGAGAGCCCTAACCTAATTCCAAAATAAGCTTTTATTGTCCAATTAATTACTCTGGTAACAAAATACTTTGGATTTGATGAGGAGCATTATATGACTCCTGAATAACTCGATCCAATTAATGATAGCCATAGGTTATTCAAAGAATATTAAAAAGGTAAAAATTTATTGCAAGAACCAAAGAACTTGGAAATTTCATGAACAGACCTAGAGATTCAAAGGGAAGATTTATTAATATTAGTGAACTAGAAGCATATTACCAAAGAAACCTTAGTAAGAAATCTAAAACTTTTGAGTTAAAAGAAACTAAAACTACAATCAAAATATCTATAGATTCTGCATCATTAGCAAAGTAGATTGAATTTCAATAACAAGACCCAAAACATATATACTACCTGAACCAAAGTTTTATGATCATATAGATCCCTCATCTATATTTTTTGAACCTATACCTAAGCCAATTCTTGAAATTTTATATTCAATCATGGCTGATCAAGCTAGTGAACAAGGGAAAGTAAATAGAAACCAAAGGGAACATATTCAAAGGACTAATGAACAAGGAGATGTAGAAAATCAAAGGGAGGTGGATAGAGAAAGAATTTTGCCTTTCTAATTCCTTCCTCCGATGATAGACTAACAAGAGAATAAAAAATGATCTCTATCATTGTTTTACCTACCTTCCATGGGAAACCACACAAGGATCTTGATGCATTTCTCTTTGAATTTTAAGTGGTGTGCCAAGCCTATTTTTATGCCACTTATGAGAAAAAATTAAGACTATTCCCTTCTACACTTAAGGATGCAACCTTAATATGGTTCATGGGTCTAGGATAAAGCATTTGCAATCGATAGGATGGAGAATATGGATTAAAATACATATTCCTTGAGAGGTACCAATATTATTGTAGAGTTCGGGATAAGAAATCCGAGTTTTTCTACATGAATAAAAAATATGATGAATCCCTTGAAGATTATCTTGAGAGATTTTGGTTTGTGGGATCAAGAGTAAACATTGAGTTGGATGAAGATATTCAAAAATAACTTTTTATTAAAGGGCTAAAGGAATATGTCCTTGACATACTAAACCTTACCATAAAGGGGGATATTCATCAGATGGTATTGGGAGAAATTGTAAATATTTGTAAAAATTACTCAAGAAATAAGCCATTAATAAGTAACAAGAACTCATCATCAGGAGGGGGAGTAACACGATCTGAAATTGGTAATATGCTAGAGAATCTCAAAATTGGTTTATTGAGTACATTAACATCATCTCTTGACCTCATGGATAAGAAACCAAAGGAGCAAAACTTATATTGTCATATATGTAGAAAGAAACACAAATTTAGGTGATGTCCTCTCAACATTACAAACATTTCCAAAATCTCTGCTTGTTGTAATATTTGTGACAAGAACCACAATACCAAAAATAGTAAATATATTTTGGCTATTAAAACTGCTATAAAAATACCTGAGGTTGAAGAAGTAGAATATGTTTACTTTATAGCTAAAATAAGGAATTGTCCATTTAATGGTCCACCCAATTTGTCAAACTCTAACTATTAAAATAAAAAAAGACCTAATTATTGATCAAATGCTCCAATTTGAACGAATTGGAATCAATCTAATCAATATTGGAACATGCCTCCTTGGGCTCAATTCATGTCCAATCCATATGGAAATTCACCTCCATGGACTCAAGGGATGGTAGGACAAAATCAAAATGTATCTAATTGGAATATGAGTGGCCAATAAAATCAAACAGGACCTAGCTGGTCTCAAGGTTAGTTCCAACAACAAAACTTTCAATATCAATTTAGGGGGCAAGTACCTCAAAACCAGCCTCAAAATAGACTCCTTCCACTTTTGAATAATGTAAAATATACTCCTAAGCAGCCAACTTTACCATCTCAACTAGTGCCTAATTCTAATAATATAAAAAATGTTCAACATGTATATGAGACAAATGAGATATGCTCAATATCTGTGGTACCTTACCGACATATTCAATTAATATTTTGGAAAATATTGGATAATACTAGAGCTACTCTCACAAAAATTGAAGAACGCATAAAAAATATGTCTAAAAATTAAACGAATATGAAAGGCCTAAAAAAGAGGTAATAGGTTTACCATAAATCATTCTAGAAAAAAAAAATATATATCCAAATTCCTCAAAGGAAAGAAATGGAGATACTATTTCTTGAAAAATTGGCAATACCAAAAGAACCATCTAAACCAACTTTTAATTTCCTTCAAGAGTTAGAAAATATCACCATTAAAATTCCTTTGTTATAGACCATCAAGGATATTCCTATATATTCCAAATTAATTAAAAATATATGCACAAATTCAAGAAGGAAAAGGAAGAATGAAGCTCAAACCATTCAAGTCATTGGATAATTTTCTAAGATAATGACTGGAGGTAGGTTATTACCAAAATACACAGATCCTGGAATACCTATACTCACATTTCACATTGGTAAAATAGCCTTGCATAATGTTTTGGTTGATTTAGGAGCTACTATTAATATCATGACTAAGGAAACAGTAGAATACTTAGGAGTACACAAATTGCAACCAACTTCTATAGTACTCCAACTTGCAGATAGGTCTACTGTTAGGCCAGAAGGAAAACTAGAAGATGTTATAGTGTTTGTCAGTTCATGGGAATATCCTATAGACTTTGCAGTCTTATAACCCAAGAATAAGTTAGGGGGACATACCTTAATAGGGAACCCATGGCTTGAAATAGTTTATGACTACATTAGCTACATATCCATAAACATGACTATTTATGATGGCAAGAAAACTAAATATCTTAGCCTATTTCTTGAATCAACATTAGACAGAGATTTTCCAAAACAACTATGGTATGATTTCCCTCATGATTTGGATGATATCCAAACCTTATCAATTAATGTTCCAAGTGAACACCTGCAACAAGGAATTGAGGTACCATTATCATTGCTACTAGGAGATCAACAAGAAGATCAAAATCAAGACAATGGTTGTTTATCTAAATCTACTATGATCATTAATGAGGCTAGCACTAGTTAAACTCAGTAATTGATACCATATGAGTATCACTTGAATGTTCTTGAACATGAAATTATGGAAATAGATGCAAATACAAAAAATTACAAATAAACATATATCACATTGAGAAAAAAATTGAACAATAGTAATGAGCTTACCAACATATAGGAATCACAACAGATTGATTTTCTTAAGAAGCATCAACTAGAATTTGCATGGAACTATGAGGACATGAAAGGAATACACTCGAATGTTTGTATCCATAGTATATTTATTCAATAATGTTGACACCCAGTAAGACAACCCCAAATAAGGTTTAATCCAACTATGAAATACATAGTTCAAGAAGAAATAATTAAACTCTTAAACACGGGATTTATATATTTGATTTTTGACAACCAATGGGTATCACCATTAGTGATAGTCCCTAAAAAGAATGGTAAATGGAGGATTTGTGTGGATTACATGGAATTGAATAAAGTGACAAAGAAGTACTGTTTCCCTTACCAATCATTGATCAAGTTCTTGATACCTTGACTAGGTGAAATAATTTTATTTTTTGGATGACTTTGGTGGGTATAATCAGGTTTCAATAGCTGATGAAGATTAGTAAAAGATAACTTTCACATGTCCTATAGGAACCTATGCTTATAAAGTCTTACCTTTTCGATTATGCAATGGACCTACCACCTTTTAAAGGGTTGTTTTAGCTATTTTTTCCATTTTGATTAATGAATGTGTAGAATTCTACATGGATGACTTCACAGTCTATGGTAATACCATTGAATAAACTCTATCAATATTACAAAAGGTTATGGTTATATGTCAAGAAAAAACCTCTCTTTGAGTCATGAGAAGTGTTTCATGATTATGAGAGGAGGTATTGTTTTAGTACATTACATATCAGAGGAAGGTGTTAAAGTATATCCTACAAAAAATCAAGTTATCCAATACCTCCAGCCTAAAAAAAATACAAACAAAGGTAAGATTTTTCTTAGGACATGAAGGATAGTACCGTATATTCATTAAATTTTTTAGAAAATTTTCCTCTCCTATGTTTAAAATCTTAACCAAAGAAAGCAAATTTAATTAAACTGAAGCATGTCAAGAAGCCTTCAAAATTATAAAGAATAAATTGACTACTCCTCCAATATTGAGGGGACCAAATTGGGAATTACCCTTTCATATACATAGTGATGCTTCAAGATATACAATAGGAGCAATATTATAATAGATAGAGAATAAAATACCTTATGCTATCTATTATGTGAGTAAAAATTTGCATGGGGCTGAACTAAATTACATAGTTACTGAAAAAGAGTTCTTAGTTGTAGTCCATGCTATTAATAAATTCAAACATTACATAACATGGTATGAAGTATTTATTCACACTGATCACTCTACCATAAGATAATAAATAAAGCTATAGTAGGAGATAGAGTGGTTAGATGGCTTCTCTTACTACAAGATTTTATTGTCACAATTATAGACAAATAAGGCAATGATAATGTCATTGCAAATAGTTTTATCTTGTATGCAAATATTTGATGATGATGAGTTAATTGCTAATAATTTCTCGAATGAACATTTGTTTGCTCTCTCTATTTTTACTTGTTGGTATGCTAATATTGTAAATTATTTAGTAACAGGAAAAATACCTCAAAATTTTACACTACATGAGTGTATAAAACTAATACATCCGAGTGCTCATTATATGTGGATTAATGGAGTCTTGTTTAAATATTGCCCAGACGAAGTAATTAGGATATGTGTGCAAGAATAAGATGTATATGACCTCATTTAGGTAGCTCATGAATAATCGTGTGGAGGCAATTATGCCATCCAAATAACAATAAATAAAATGCTTCAAACAAGTTAATTTTGGCCTACTATGAATAAATATACCTTTAATATTGTTGATAGATATGATGCTTGTCAAAGGGCTAGTAAAATTGCACCTTCAATGGAAATGCCTTTGGTACCACAAATAATGTTTGAACCATTCAATAAATGGGGAATTGATTTTTTTGGAACCATAGACCCTCCAAGTGCAAGTAATAAGCACATACTTGTATCTATAGATTATGTCACCAAGTGGGCTGAAGTAAAAGCCTTGCCATGAGCACAAGCTATACCTATAGTTGATTTTATTTATGAGAATATCATGCAATGCTTTGGAGCACCTAGAAAACTAGTTTTTGATCATGGATCCCAATTTATCTCTAAAGTAATCAGATATTTTATTGAAAACTATCAAATAAAACACAAGAATACTTTGCCATATTATACTCAATCTAACGGACAAGTAGAAGTTACAAATAGAGAACTTGAAAAGATCATTACAAAAACTGTAGTTGTTAATAGGGTTGATTGGGAAGAAATATTAAAATAAGCTATATGGGCATATAATATAATTTGGAAAAATACCACAGGATTGTCACCTTATGAAATGGTCTATGGAAAGCAAGCTATTATACCTGTTGAATTTGAGATAGAAACTTTTCGCACAACGGTACAACTTGACGTGAACTTGGATCAAGCACAAAAATCTAGATTGGAAAAATTAAATATTCTAGATGAAAGAAGACTAGAAGCATTATGTAGGACTGCATTAACTCAAAAACAAAGAAAGAAATGGCATGATAAACACATTGTACCTTGAATATTTCAATCAAGAGATTGGGCCTTGTTATTTGACTCTCGTTACCAATATTTTCAAGGCAAGTTAAGGATAAGATGGCTAGGACCCTATGAGATTGAAGAAATTTTTGGAAATTGTAAAGTTAAACTTAAGCCTATAGATGACTCAACAAGAAGATTACTGGTAAATTATATAGGATTAAACTCTATAAAAATTTATTATCTAAAGAAGAATTCATACACCATATCAAGCAATAGGTTGATTTGCAATGCATTTATGAACTACAATAAGCCATTATTGAATGACAACTTCTCTCTCTTTGAAAAAGAAAAAGAAAAAGAAAAAAGAAACAAATAAATTATATATATATATATATATATATATATATATATATATATATATATATATATATATATATATATATATATATATACTAATAAGAATAAAATAAATAAATGTATTATACACCACTTGGAAAAAGAAAAAAATATTATCATGAAAAATCACTCTCTAAACATACTTCCTTTGTTTCATGATGGAGTTCCAATATCTATAATGTTTTCATATTATTTTTCATCAATCCTCAGTCTCAATATTGTTTCAAAAAGCTCTAAAGGAGATACCTCTTATAGTTAAATTAGTTTGAAAACTTGTAGAGAAGTTACTACCACATCTTACATAACACTTTATTTGCTAAATAAAATCTAGGTGTTTTCAACCACTTAGCTATCACTAGTGTTTTAAGCAAATCTCTATTGAAAATCAAATGAAATTTAAACGTTCCATAGGTTGTTTCTGGTCAATCAAGTTTTCTCTTAGACTATGTGAAGTTTTGGAAAGAATAACTCATGAAGTTACTATTACTATAAAGTGGATGATTTTCCTTGCTTATCCAATTATGTGCATGGTCTAGAAAGCTAAAGAATTGGAAAAAAGAAAAACTCCCCCTTCACCCTTGAAAAAAAATCCCTTGCTGTCTCTCAAAATGAGCAATTATCGCAAAAAGCAATAAGAATTTCCTTGCTCTTATTCAAAACAAGCAAGTATCCCAAAAAGCAATAAAATCCCCTTGCTCTTCTTCAAAATGAGTAAGAATCCAATAAAATCCAATAATGGGGTGATCCTCATTACAACAATGCGTTGAATGAAAGCCACCTGGCAATAATGTATCCTTACATGGTAGTGCAATGTCTGTACAAGACATATGGACACTCATAGATAAGCTAGCTTGTTGGCATAAGTGGCCAATGGATTAGTCAATCCTCACTTATAATGAGAAATGAACATTCACTGCACACACAATTGGTCCTTAAGATGCTTGAAATCACTAGGATAACCTTAGCATCATATCAATTTGTGAGATGAATAGAAGAATTTTTTTAAGATCACTAGTATGTTTGAGTCTTTGTAAAACAAATCTAGATCATTTATATCTAAAGAAAATAGAGCCAAGCTTTCCATTCCATACCACTATCACATTGCCATACCTATATTATAATCCATTTTATCCTACAAAAATGTGTTTTCAATTTCCAAAGCCTTAATATTCACTTGTAGGGACAAAGCAGTAAGGATAGGGTTACAATTCCCATAAAATTTTTGATAGAATGGTTGGGAATCCAATTCCGCAAAGTGTTGCACCCCTATAAGTGTAGAAAAATTGTAAATAGATTTATATTTCTATAGAAAATACCATCAAGATAATACCAGAATAATTATCGTATTTGTTCTCTTCCAAAACAAGTTTTGAAAGCACCTAAGCCTTTAGTGAAGATCTATTTTACAAATATTGATGACTGATATCAAGTTTAAATCCATAATTTTTCTCTCAGATGGAACTCTTTTCAATCATGTTTTGGCTATATAGCGAAAAATATATTTTGCGGGGAGGTAAGTAAAATATTCATTCAAAATTCATGATACATTTTGGGGGGGAGAAAAAAAATGAAGAGTCAGGTAAAGCATTCTTTCAACTCTACAATTATATTTTCTATAGACAATTTCTATAAGACAGTTTCAATAGACATTTTCTATAGACAATTTTTGTAGACATTTTCTGTAAACAGATTTTGTAGATAGTTTTTGTAGATATTTTATGTAGATGGTTTCTGTAGACATTTTTTGTAGACAGTATTTGTAGATAGTTTTTGTAGATAGTTTTTGTAGACAATTTTTGTATATAATTTCTATAGATAGTTTTCGTAGACATTTTTTGTAGATATTTTCTATAGACAGTTTCCATAGACATTTTTCGTAGATACTTTATGTAGACAATTTCTATAAAACATTTCATAAAACATTTCTAAGTGTTAACACTTAGAATTGCACAAAATAATATGAAACATGTCAAAGTAGAATCATACAAGGTAATTATTAAAAAAAATATTTATACAAGGGCTTTTGAAGAAAAAGAGGTAAAATCGCATAATATTTAAAAATTACCACAAACACCATGATGTGGACATTTTTTCAAAACCTGTGAAATACAACACGAAAATCAAAATAGGGATTCAGTATTGAAATGATGCACAACAAAATGAGATGACCAAGAAATGACTTTGGGAATTGTGCATATAAGGTTTGGTTTAACAAGCTAGACACTCTAAACTTTGCACAAAGACATTGAAAATTACAACCTGAAGCACTAAGGATGACACGTATCTTTATGATTGGTCGAATAAATGTTTTCATGAACACATTTTAATTAATCATTTTTTATGGGAAGGTAAAGCATGGACCAAATACCACCATTTCATGGAAATGATTACATGGACATCAACCAAGAGGTATATTAAGAATATATATGGCATTATATGGGGAATATAAAGTTGAAAAATTGAAATATAATGAGGAGGCTAACCATACACGTGGAATATGATAGGATAACAAGATGCACGTTTTAGGGCATGATAATAGATGTCGATAAAAAATGTACGTAAGCATGAGTCCAAAGGGAGATAAGGATTAAAGGTTTTAAGTTTTATTATTAAAAAAAATAAATCTCCCTTGGACAATCAAACTCGTAACACAAGGTATTAATGTATTACAAAATTTATTGATTTTACCCCATGAAAGGTGGAGGGAATTATCATGCCAAAATATGAAACGTGCAAGGAAAATCGACCACCTCACAACCCTAGTTATGATTACCGATACTTGGCCATATGGAACAATGGAAAGAATATGTCACGGATAGTTATTTTTTACCATCGATTAGGAGGAAACAAAGGGCCACGATCTAGTTTGGTTAAAATCACATGGCACTAATGAAAACTTCCCTGCAAGCTAGCACCGACCATCGTGCATGAATATGATCATCGACACTTTGCCATGGAAAGAGAATAAGGAGGAGCAATGTGGATCAGATTTATGAGTCATGAATAAAATATAAATGAAGGGCTAATATTTATCCATGTTTTGTAATGCATGATAAACCTAAAAAAAAATAAAATAAACCCTAATATTTTCATAGCAAGCTCTATAGTTGCAAGGGGGATCCGCTATGCGACCGAAGATGAAACCACCATGGATGAGAAATAAAACCAGTGAGCAGTAGATAAAAATTACGAAGCAATGACAAAGGTCAAAGAAGAATTGCATATGGAGGAAATTGAAGGAATGAATGAAGATTACAATGGCATAAAATTACGTGAAGACAACTAGTGGCAAACCCATTTTCAAAATAGATAATATTTTTTTAACAAAAGATATTTTATAAATTTACAGAATACATAAACATAAAATAAAATTATATATCTTATTTAAATAATTTTAAAGGAAATTATCTGATTCATCATGTAGAAAAAATAAAATAAAATATAGGGTGATGCATTCAAGTAAATGTTTTCCTTTTGATGTTACATTTTTTTGCATAGGGTTAAAAGATATACATAGGAATTTATTTCTATCTTATATGCATGTAAATGATTTTGTCGAATTCATTTGTTGGGTATTTGCTGAGCTAAGAAACTCCATGATAATATTTAAAAAAAATTGAAGCACATTTTAAAATACCCTACCTATATTCCACTAAAAATCTACCCTATCTATTAAACTAGAATCATGCTTAGAGCTACCTTCCATAAATGAAATGAACCCTCATCTATCCATACCCAGAACCCTAGTGATTTCGTGAAAAATTTATTCCAAGAGGCATGCTAGTGGGATGCCCTAACAAAATTCCAAGGGCATGACCAAGACGTGGTAAAGCAGTTCATCATGAAATGTGATCCCACGACCATGGTGACCCATGTAGGTGAAATCCAAATTAAAGTAACCGCCAGCCTAATATCTAAAGTTCTAAGCCTTTGTGAAGTTAGTCAACACTATTATAAATCTACATATAAGGGGGTAAATCAAATGGTTCAAAGGTTCGAAGAAAGATGCACTATAACCCGAGACAAAGATGAGTGGATAAAAGGTGTAGCAACTTCCTTGCTCCCTACAAAATGGTAGGAAGCTACCATAATTATTATGAAATTTTTTACCCTAGAGGGGATATTATCCAATTGTGGGGTTTACTACCTCAAGAATATGTTGAACCTTAAGTACCCAAGATACGAGGATTGCATAATAAACCTCCCGTACTTTATTTACAACTCAATTAAAGCTATAGTCACCTGAGTTTAGCCTAAAAATTCCAAATATAGTCCCAAGTTTCACTTAATCGCCCATTGTGGGTTAATAAAACTAATAGTCTTGTATAAAGCATGTGAAACTAGGATTCCATGGGATACTATAGCAGAAGAAGCCAACCTCTCCATTCATTCTAAGTTGGGTGTGTAAAAATCTGCAAGAGATAGTGTGTTTGAGGGAAATTTTGAGTCTGAGATTTTGAAGGAGGAAGAATCCCTCGTACGTAAATGCCTTGGCCATTCCAAGCCATCCAAGTCCTATCGACCTACAAGGAAAACTAGACATGATACATACGTTGCAAAAACTCAATAAATATGAGAAGTGTCCGGTCCAAAGACAAACCCACCTATATCATATCCATTTGTAGAAATTCTTGGGCAAATCGAAACACAACAAACTATGTTGCATATCAAACTGGATAATATCAAGAATTAGTTTACCGAACATGCTACCCTAGTAAGATGTGCCCTAACTCTTTAGCTCGATATACTCAAGCAACTTTGCATGAATAGGATTGTGAGACTAGTTGACCCAGTCATCCAGCTGGCAACTATCGGTACCTCTCCCAACAAAAGTTCCATGTTTAGTAGAAAACAAAAGAAATCAGTTAATTTCAGCAAGGTCATTGACTTCACCTGAGTACTCAAAGAAGATAGCTTGATTTCATTTGCCGAAGTGTTTCAATAGAATTGTCCTCAAATATTGAAACCATTTGTCGAAACAAGGATGCCTCCAATAGGATTACTCATTAACATTGGCATGCCTAGTGACATAGACACAATAATATCCTGTATACTTTGATTATTATTTTTTCTTAATATATGATTTATGAATTATTTTTATTCTTAACGATAAAAACAATTTATGCTTATATTTTACTCAAAAGTGTGCAAGTTTATGTGTGTTTTAGTAGAAAAATGTTGCAGGAGCTTCACAATAGGTGATGTGGTAAGGCATGGACCTGATGACAAGCTTGGAAATAACAACCATGAGGATGATGTGCTAAGGAGCATCATGGATGAATATTACAAAAATATTCTATGGAATATAGCTACAAAAAGCTATTACAAAAGGCATCTACCGAAAGGCACTACAGAAAGAAATTTGGCTAAGTCAAACTATCCAACGTGTTGTTGAGCCACATCCAGTGACAACGTAGCAGCATTACAAGGCATACATAGTTAGCACAGTTGACTAACATGTTGGAATTATGCACGAGATTGTATATTTATTAAAGTTGTTATTATAAAGTTATAAAATTATTATGTTGTTAAGATGTTTAGATTTTGATGCAAGCCTATTTTATCTCTTTCTAGATTGAAGGATGAATAGTTGTATTTACTACATCATTAGATTATTTAAATTAGGAAATTTTGTTATGTTAGTTGTCAATTTTCCACTTGGACCATCATTATTGTGATGAAGTTTAAGGTAGTTGCAAAATAGTATTAGTTTAGATTATTATTGTTAAAGAGTTAGGATTCACATCATCAAGCTGATAAGACACATGGCAAAATACATGAATGAATTTTATTAAGAATGTCCAAGAGACATTATAAAATACAAAGGAGACCTTTGAAAAGGTCTAATATTGAAATACCAAATTTTAAATATTGAATTGTCGAAATAGTGGAATTCTAATGTCAGATGTATTTTACTCTGAAGGCTTGATGTTCAAAGATCTTGTACACTTGAGTTTATAGCAATAAAAACAACATCACTTTTCCTCATGTATTTGGTATCTGTGTCATTTACATCATTATGATGTATTTTCTTATCTAGTATTTATTATATTTTATTGCATTCATAAATTAAAATAATGTTAGTAATTTTAAAGAACATTAGTTACTGAAGTAAAATAGTTTAGGGGAGAAATATTTACACTATCCTCTAGGAGGTAGGGCCCACTCCTATAGCCAATCCCTATTCTCTCACCCTTGAAATAGGTTAGGAATAGTTAGTATGTAGATTAACTTTAAATTATCAATTAAATTAAATTGCATCATTTCAGATTATAAGGTAAAAAGAATATAGTTAAATCAATAGGTTGCACATGGATCCACATAAATAAATATTAAAAGCATTTAATTCATATAAATCATAAAACTACATTTTATTTCAATTTAGCACAATTTATTTTCCTATAACATTTATTATTTTTTGTAAACCTAAAACTAAGAAAAACATAATCAAGTCTAAGATTAATTATTTGGTATAATCTATATTGGATTATTGCCATTTAAATCATTCACTCTGGGTTGATAAATAAGTGTAGAGTTTACAACTAGACAAATATCTTTGGTGTGCCTTTCAAAGCACCCAAATTCTCCATCACCACTATGATCTTTGTCATCATTATTTAGATACGACATTCTATCATAATGGCCTTCACCATACTTTGAAGTACCATTATTACTATCAACTCTAGAAATATGGTCTTCATCATGGCTAACACAATAATCAATGACATCATTATGTTCATATTCTTCTCCTATATCTTTGTTTTTTTTTCTTTCTCTTTAACTACAATAGGAATTGCCACACCATTGCCTTCATCATCACTACTACTAGTGACTTGCATCAACTTCATCTTCCCTCTACTCATTATTTTTCTTGCTTTTATCTTTTCCTTCACTTGCTTCACAACTTCTCTCAAAATTGCCTTTTATTCCTTCAACTTGGTCTTATAATCCTTCAATAATTGTTTATCTGCATTCAAGCACATTATAGGACTATTATCCACTTTTTATCCTTTGTACTTCAATGGACTTAACATATACTCCTTGACATCTTTCTCAATAGTGTATGTGTTCACCCTACCATCATGCACTACCTTTCTATTGAACTACAACGGCCTTTCCAAAAAAACATGACAAGCATCAATAGGTATAACATCACATAATATCTCATCCTTGTAAGAATCAATTTAAACGTTCACCATACATTTTTCAATTACCAAATTATGATGCCCATTTTGCAAAAAAGAGACTTTGTATGAATTTGGGTTTTTATTTTTCTTCAACCTAGTCTTTTCTATCATATTTGTAGACACTAAACTATCCATACTTTCAATGTCTCTAATCACTTTACAATATTTACCTCCTAACTTAGAATTTTTTCTGAACTAACTCCTTTGCATAGGGTCATGCATATCCTTTAATAGATTTAACAATACCCTTTTTATCGTATCGAATTTTCCTTATTTTTGTTCCTCCATCTACTTTGGTGAATCAATACTCTTTTCATATACTTGTACAACTTGGTTATGGGCTTCCTTCACATGCCCACTAGTTTTTTGTGCTTGAGGACACTCATATATTTTGTGTAATTATTCCAAGTATATATAACACTTCCCAATAAAACCATGACCTCTACCTCTAGTAAATCCACCTCGTCTTCTTAATTATTCACCCTTTTCTTGAGTACTTTGGTTGAAATCACCTTTAGAAGTACTAAATTCTCTTTCTTGTATATGCTATCCTCTACCACAATTTGAATCTTCTCTTCCTCTAGAGAATTGTCTTCTTCCTCTTCAACTATTCTAATTCAAAGCATACCAATTTCATCTTGTATGGAAAACTTTAGTCCATTTATATATCTTTGCACTTTATCCTTATCATATTCAATATCACTGCTCTTACAGTCAATTTATATAACTCCTTAGTATACTCCTTTACTCACAAATCCTTTTGATTGAGGTTTTGGAGTCTTCTAAGAAATCCAATCTTCCATAGATAAAAATTTAGATTTTAAATTTGATAGTCTTTCATAGTCTTCTGAACTTATCCCATGCTTGGATCTTATCCTTTTCCTTTTTCTACCTATATTTTTGGACATGATCCCACCAAATAAAAGCATGTCCCTTTAACCACATACAAGAAAATTTTACCCACTTTGGATCCTCTATAGATTCATAATAAAATAATATTTCCATATTTGTTATCCAATATATCAATTCTTCGAGATTCAAATTTCCATTAAAATTGGGAGTATCCATCTTTGGATTACATCATGTGTTTGATATTCCTTGAATCAACCACTACTCTGGTTCTTCTCCTTGATATTCATATCGAGATCATACATGACCAATTTCCTCCTCTTCATTATCACTAATATCCTCAATATGACCACATCTCCTTTTAGAAGTCTTAATTGCATCTAACCTAGAGGTAATTCCTCTTAACGTGTTTGCTATATCCACAGGTTGATATTTCAGACCACACGGTATTCCTCTAGTATATATTAAAAAATTTGGATATAATACCAAATGATAGAGATGAGAGAAGGGAATTTACTAAAGGATGATCTTCACAAGTAGTAAATTATCTACTGAAATTATGACCACCTAATGCATGGTAGTCACACATTTAATAAACAAGATCTAAGATGACAAGTAAATTTTCAAGTCTTTTGCGAGACAATAGAATGATTGTTAGCTTTTGATAATGTATCATATGGTAGAAAGCAATCACAAGATGTAAAATTTGCACAAATATAAGATTAATGGAATTATGCAAGAATGCTGAAATATGCTATTAATGGAAAGTTGTGAAAATAGTACAATGCAATGTAATAGAAGAAATGAACACTCCATAAATCTAATGGAAACTACATTGTACCTACTCACTACTCCATAGTAATCTCTCCTATGCTACTCCTAATTTATATTCACTATGGGGTCTTTATATAAGAAGATGAGTTACTTGGACCTTACTCTTCCTAACTACCTTTCTTATGACTCAAGTACAAGTGGACTCGTACATTTACATCATTGCACATTTTCATTTGTGCATTTATTACTTCTTCCTCAAGAAACTACTTAACCTAAGATAAACCCCTAATCAAATAATGTACCCAAGGTGGTAAATTGACATGTACCTAAATAATGTAATATACTCTAACACCCCCCTGTATTACATTATTTGGGTATAGAAGACTTTAGTATTCAATATCATCTTGATATTGGAGTTTGTACTCTCCTCTATTTTTTTTAACCCACTCAAGCAAGTAGTTAGTATCTTCATAAAGTGTTATCCTTGTTGAAAGAGCTTTGACTTCATGATCATTTGTAGGATCTTCCAATTCTTCAATTTATTCAATCCTCTGAACTAGGTGTCCTTTTTTATTCCCTTATGGATATTCTAATTGTGGATAATTGTTTTGGTTTTGAAACTATTGCTGAAATGGATTATTTTGATATTTCCTTGGTTGGAATTTCCCATTTGGTTGGTTTCCATAGTTTATCTAGTTTCCTTGATTCTAGTTTCTTGGATTGAATCTATAGTAATTAGTGTTATGACCTTTTCTCCTACATATCTAATAATATTTATTATTCCCTTGTCTTCATCCTTTTGAAGATGAGGCTATGTTTTAGGGTTATGCACAAGCGCAAAATATCGCAAATTGGCTATATTTAGGATTTTCAATATTTTAAATTGGCTAATTTTAGATCCTTTCACTAGGGCCCATTCGCCCGAAATTTACGGGGTGGAAGTTTTTTTGGGGTAAATTCACCCACCGTTGATAATCATGAACCTAACTTTATTTTAATTCATCGACCTCAAATTACATATGATTTTCAATTTCCCGCCCAATTCGCCTTCAAATTATAAATGATTTTATATTTCCTGCCCAAATCGCCTTTAAATTATAAATGATTTTATTTTTCTCACCCAAATAGCCTCATATACTACCCGTATATATACTATAATAGGTACCGATAAACATACATAAAAAATACTCTAACTCGAAAATAGCTTTAAAACAACAAAAAACTTGAGAAGATTGTAGAGGAGTGACTGTCAAAATAAACTGATCGGTTGCATAGGAGTGTTGATCAATGCAATATGATCGATTGTAGAGCTATGTCTATCAGTATAAGACAATCGGTTATAGATTCGTGTCTGTCGATATAAGTTGATCGGTTGCATAGCCATGTCTATCAGCATAAGTCGATCAATTATAGAGTCGTGTCAGTCATTAGATCATCATAGCTGTAGCCAATCGTCATAAGATTGTTTGCATGCACCATATTGTCAATAGATCATCATGGTTACAACTGATCGTCATGGATGCAACCGATTGTCATGGCTACAACCAATTGTCATGGCTGCATCGATCATCAGTAGATCGTCATGGCTGCAATCAATCGTTAGCAGATCGTCATGGTTGCAGTTAATTGTCATGGATGCAACCGATCATCATGGCTGTAACCAATCTCCATGGATATCATCGATCATCATGGCTACAACCAATCATCATGGCTACAACCGATCGTCATGGCTACAACCAACCATCATGACTACAATCGATCGTCATGACTGCAATAGATCAATATGACTACAATCGATCGAAATGCCATTGGTCATCATGTTGACCTAAAGTCTTTCATATCGGTCTAAAGCTTTTAAGTATTACGTACATTTTTAGATTTTGCAAATGATATTCATAGCACCCAACACAGAAAAAATCACCACGATTTGAAATTATTTTGAGACAAATTAATGAAATTTGCCATGGTTTGAAAAAATTTGGAGACAAATAAATGCAATTCACCATGTATACTTCTACAAATTTCATCGGGATTCCAAAATAATTCATCTTGATTTTATAAATCTATTTCTGGGTTAACCCCTTATGCATAACCCTGCTATGTTTCAATGTGGAGTATCTTTTGAAACCAATGTAATGTTAGTCATTTAAAATTTCACTATGCTTTCTACCTCATATTCTTGAAGAATATTGATTAGTTCATCAAATGATGTATCTTTACTTAGAACCTGTAAAGATGTAACTAGATTCTTGTAGCTATCTGGAAGTTCTCTCATGGTTACTTGAATAAGAAATTTATCTTCAACCTTTTCTCCAAAGGTTAATAGTTTTTCCTTAATGTCTGCTACCTTCCATAGGAATAGTTCTATACTTTCTCCACTATTAATTTTCAAGGAATGTAATAGAGTTAGAAGATTTAAGATAGTGGATTTATTTTTCCCTTCAAATATTTTATCTAAGGATTTCCAAGCTTTTGTAGATGTTCTTGTTGAACTAATGTAAGCTTGTATTTTTTCTGTGATGGCAAAATAATATCTTAGCATCAATTTCTTCAAACTTCTAAATATTTTTATCACCTAAAGTTGGTTTAGTTTTTGCTCCTTTGATAATTACCAAAGTTTTTACAAATATCAAAATAGCCCTCATGTTGTTTTTCCATGAGAAGTAATTTGGACCCTTAAGTAGTTGAGATTCTATAAGGATGAATTTATTTGTAGTCATGGTGGTCCTTGTAGGCTACCTTATAACTCCCTAGTTTAAAGTATGTGAACTAATTTGATAAAAAATTTCTTAGATTTAGGTTTTGTAGGCTTCCTTATATCTCCCAAGTAAATTAGAATATGCTATAGGATTTGATAAAAATCTTAGCAATAATTAGTTCACTTTTTTGATTGATTTTGTAATGTTTTGAGAATAATATTTTCAGTTTTACCTTATCTATCCTAATGAATTATGCTCTAATGGGGTTCTTATAGTTGGATTTATTTTTGTCTCCTTAGTATGAGTATGAGATAAGTGTAACCAATTAGTTTCAACTCTATATGTAAGTAATAGATTTACTTCTCTATTCAATAATTTAATTTTCTAAATTTTAAGTATCTATAGTTTAGTGTAGTATGACTTATAACTCCCTACTTTGGAATATTAGAAAATAATAATAATAGTATTTGCAAATTGATATTTGAGTTTACCAAGGTTGAAAACCTTATATCTCCTACTTGGTTATTTGTAAATATTATAATATGAGAATGTAATTCAATTATAATACCTTGAAATATTACTTGAAGGTATGGACTTGCTTTATAACTTACTAATGCTTGGTTGATTTGTATTACTTCAATGCAATAGTAAACTTAAATTTATACGATTCACCTTATAAATCCTTTTAAAATTTAATAAAAGCAAGTAATTAATTTTATATTACCTTTATAATCCTACGCACGATATTGCTTGTTCATCGCTCCTCCAACGAATATTTTGAATGTTGTATTTTTTGTACGATATTGAGCATTCAATGCTCCTCTTTTAATGGTCGTCTTGTCAAAGTTTTTAACCTCCTTGAATAGAAATTTTCCTATTTGTGTATCAATGCTTCAATGCTATAATTGTGTGCTTCTTCCTTCACGTCTACGCATAATGAATGTGTCTAGTGCACCTTTCAATATTTCCTATTAATAGTTTTATTCCTACATGGAATGTTGGGCACATTAATATTCCTCATTGATGCTTTTGATACATGGTGCAATCGTTACTTAGGTGTGTAGGTTGTGGACAACCATTGTAGTCTCATTATGAGTATTAATTTGTAATGCTTCTCCTTTGACATTATTGCAATCCTTTCAACCTTTGAATGATGCTTCTTAATGCTTCCAAGGTGAGTGTTATTTTGTTTGGAGTGTTACCTTATAGGAAAAGCATTAGATAGAATAACAGGCACCTTAGTGTGACAACTGGTGCATCTTCTTTTGCATGTACATGTGTCTCAAAAATCCTTATAACTCTTATCTTTCCAATGAGTGCAAGTTGTTTATAGTTTTTTCCAACACTTTCAAATGCTTATTCCTTCTTGCAAACAAGTGCAAGTTGTGCTATCCAAACATTATCTCCAACTATGACGATTCTAGGTGTTGCAATTATGGTTCTATAGGACTTCAAGGGTATATTTGGATGCTTCTTATTGATGGATTATTTCTCCAAGCTAGGTCTTGGGTATTGCACCTTTAAATATACCTTATACCTTACCATTTTAATCTTTTAACATGTAATATTGAGCATCGCCTTTGCAATGTGTAGTAGATGATAGCTAACATAGATAAATGATAACTTCTTTGTGATATCCTACTTATTCTATGCAATAGATAATGGCTCCTTTGTTTGGATACCTTGTGCTTGAGGTTGCTTGTTGTGGACACTCCAAATTATGGCTGATGGGGGTGTATTTAGACACCATAATGTGAGCCCTTTGTTAGATATTTTACCTTGCTGAGATAGTTCCCTTCTACTAGCCACTTTGTGATGAGTCTTGTTGGTGTTGATGTGTCCTTGAGACACTCAAAATTTTTCCTCTTTTGCTATGTAGGACAAGATATTATGGTGAAAGGAACTATTATAAATAAATTCATAATAGTTAAAATAGAATACCTTGGATTTGTACCTCTGTCTGAGATCATCAAATATCTTCTTGCAAGATTTATTTCTACTGGTTTTGATGGTGGCTTAATTATGCTATTCATTTTTAGGTAAGGGATGATTTGATGTTGTCTTCTTTACTAGACAACTCTCTCCTTTGATTGGTTAATATAACAATTAATTCAATCTAATAACCATGTAGCTAATATGACCTTAGAGTGGCTTAATCTTGCATTAATTTTCACTTTCATTAAAAATCCTTAGTGCACTTATAATAAGATTTAAGAGAAATTAATATAGTGCAACTACAATATTCTTATTACTCCATAAAATTAAATTGTAATATGCACTAATGATAAATCTTAAAAAATTCACAAATGCTCTATAATATCTACAATCTAATGTAGTCTTCTTTGTTGTAACTAGATAATAGAAAGATGATATTTTTTTTCTGTCAAAATATATCCAACTCCTATTTTAATGTGTAGGTAATAACCTTAAAATAATATTTTTGCACTCTCTTGAAGACTATAATATGAGCCATTCTCCTTGCAACTTTAACTCTAATAAGGTACTTAATGAAGCTAAGTAACAATCTAAATATGAGTGTTCAAGTAATGAACCCTTTGCACCTAAGTCGATTACCTTTAACAATCTCTAAAGATGATGTAGATCTTGATGAATAGATTTAACAATTTGTTGTTTGGAATGGTCGTAAATTGCAGCTATGAAAACCTTCAATATTTCATTATGGATTTAGTAAACCCCTATCTTCAAAACGTGTCTTCGTAGCTATGAAAGGTAATATCCAAATATCTTGTATTTGGTAGGTATCTTCAGTCCGTGTTCTCCTTCAACCTCCTTGTCAAATTTTGACTTCAAATAGGGTGTTCTTAGGAATCTGAAAGTCATGAGGTCTTCACTAAAATTTGAAAAACTTACCAAATTATTATCCATTGGGTTTATTGTCGAATGGTGAAAATTGCTCCAATTCCTTCACTATCAAGAGCTTCTCCTTGGTAGTGAATTTCTCCAATGAGTTCTTATGGGAACTCCTTTAATGACTTATTCAAACAATACAATAAGGCTCTCCAAGCCTTCTCCTTGTTTCTCCTTGAGACACCTCCAATATATTCAATCTCATAGCTTCTTTGGTCTTCTCAATGGGAACTTTTCTTCAACCTTTTTCTATGGAATTTTGGCAATGAGATCTTCCTATCGGATCTCTAAAATGTATTGCTTTAGAAACAAGTCTTTTGCTAGTCCTTCTCTATCTCTTCCAGAATTGGAAGTTCTTCAATGTGACTCTTGTAGGTTTCTTTAGATTCTCAAGATAATTTCTTCTACTACTTTAGGGTGAAGTCTTCAATATTCAATGGATAGCACCAATATCCTATATTCACCATGACTCTTCTCTGGAGTATCTTCAATCTACTACTTGCATTTTTCAATGGAGATCACCAACCTCCAATATTCTCCTAGACTCTTCTCTAGAGTCTCTTACTCAAATCTAGAACAAGGATCCTATGGCCTTTTCTTCTTCTGCACTTTATATGTTTGCAATAAGACTTCCCCTAGGTTCCTGGAATCTCCTCTTCTTCTGTTGTTGCTTCTAGTATTGGATTGATTCTAAAGATGATATTCTTCCTATATTTCTATAGGAAGCTTGCCAATATTTCTTCGAAACTCTATTTTCCTAAAACAAAGTATTAGGACTATAATGGAAGAAATTCTAAGTGATGAATCTTCACTAGTAGATTTTTCAATATAGTGGAATGAATGTTGAATCCTAGACTTCACACATTTTTCTACAACTTTGTGGAAAGACTCTAGCCAAATGCTATCTCAAAAATTATGGAATTGATATTTGCTTCTCTTCTCCCAACCTTTCTTGTGGCTCTCCCTATTCTTATTAGATCTATTGTGGAACTAATACCATTTTTATATTTTGATAATGTATGATATGGGATAAAGCAATCACAAGATTTAAAATATGCAAAAAAGTAAGATTAATGGAATTATGCAAGAATGTCAAAATATGCTATTAATGGAAAGTTGTGAAAATAGTACAATAAAATGTATTGGAGTAAAGGAAGACTCCATAACTCTAATGGAATCTACATTGTACCTTATCACTACTCCATAGTAATATCTTTTATGCTACCCCTACTTTCTATTCACTATGGGGCCTTTATATAAGAAGATAAGTTACTTGACCCTTACTCTTCCTAACTACCTTTCTTATGACTCTTGTGCAAGTGGACTCCTTGTACATTTACATCATTGCACATTGATACTTGTGCATTTATTATTTATTCCTCAATCAACCACTTAACCTAAGATAAACTCTTAATCTAATAATGTACCCAAGGTGGAACATTGACATGTACCTAAATAATGTAATATACTCTAAAAATGACAATGTTTTATGATGACACCTTTGTAGTCCTTGTACAACAACTCACTATGATGGTTCACGGTCCTTATACAACACCATTCAATTTTATGGTGGCCTTATTGTATGGTAAGCAAGTTCAATTATATGACCACCTTCATTGTATGATAAACTTTTATCAATTGTACAACATAGTCCTACAATGGATCAACTCCTAATATGACACATTTCCAAATGGAAAATATTTGATGACAATCTCCTCATACAATGAATATTTCCTTTGAATGATAGGCTTCCTTAATGGAATTTCAATTTAATTTTAATTAATTTACCAATTGAACAGTTATCCATTTCTCATTTGGATAGTTCTTCCAAACCTAAACGATAATATGCACTTTAACTCAAACAATAATAAATATTCTTCACAATAATACAAACACTTAAACAATGGAATGATAATAGTATATTACCTAAATGGTGCTCCAATATTTCACTTGGTGACACCAAGTCTATCTTGAAAGTATTGAAATTTCATTTATGTGATGTTCTTAAGTCAATGTGAACAATAATCACATGTTCACTTCTAAATATCAGTACTTCACTTATAACCAAACGATAACAAAATAACTTATTAACAATAGAATCTTCTATTAGGAAAACATCCTAAATTTATTATGTAACAACTCACTTCCTAATATGAGGACCCCATCTTAATAATATTATATAATATTTTGTAATGTGCATGTACCATTTGAGGCACCTAGACAAGAGGGGCCATTTTATATACCCGTTATTAAGAATATAATTAGTTGTTTGGTAGAAGATTCTAGTTTGGGTGGCCACTTTCATATGAATCCAACCCTTGAAAGTTATAATTAGGATTATGAGGAGTCCTCAAAAAAGCAAGGGGTATATATGAAGGTATCTATCACATTTTGAATTGAAGCTTTGATTCTAAGGAGGTTATCCCTTTGACGAAGCCTACAACATTGTATTGTATTTTTTCTTTTTGTAATATAATTTGTTGATTTTTGAATTCATATTACAATATTTCTAATTTCAAATTCATATTTATGCTATTATTGCAATATTTTGTGGATGTATTTTTATTTTACTATAAGGATCATAATAAGTAGTATTAGAGAGCTTTCTAGGGATGTGTTTTATTATAATGCAAATAGTTTTTGTTCTACCATTTTTTACTTGTTAGGTATAAAATTTCTATGTTTTTATTTTTGTATTTATTTTCCTATAAAAAAAAAAGAGAAAAAAAAAGCCATTTTTTCCTTGATTTTAGTTTAATAGGTTAGAAACCCTATGCTAGGTTTTTTAAAATATCACAAAGGAGTTGTTGTTATTGGCTAAGCTATATTTTTTATAAAGTTTCCAATGAAGTGAAGGGTAATTAGGATCCAATACCCAAGCCTTAGACAACATCCATATATAGACTTGAGCTCCGATGTATCTTTGGGTATATTGGGAGACCCCCTAGGATTAGGAAAAACCTTTAGCTCTAGGAAGCTTTTTGAATATGTATTTATCTATAGTACACCAAGCATAAAACTAGGGAAGATCACTATTCCATACCATTAGAGAGGTGGGTAGTGTTCTCAAGGGTATGTGTGGAATCATTCTTGAGTAGTGGTCTAAAATAATAGTTAAGCATTATCATTCATAATTATGGTATAACAAAGGGCTATGGATAGTGGATACACCTTAGCCTAAAGTACCCTATTTTTATTGAATGTTTAACTTGAATACTAAAAAACCTACCATAGAAATTAAGAATACTAAAAATATTGCACTATTACATACTTTTAGTGATCCCAAAGTAGCTAAGAAAGAAAACTATTATATACATGCTTGCAACTCTTTTAAACTCATGGTGGTAAATGGAGGAACATTATCTTATAAGGGTAAATGTTACACTGTTAAGTTGAAGATAGGGTACTATGAAATCTAAACTGATATGTGTGATCTTCCACTTGGATGATGTGATGTTGTGCTGGATAATAGTATCTATCTACCTTGGGAATAGTATTCTAGAACTTTATAGAATTATGGATGCAAGTCTCATAGAATGGGAAGTATTACAATATTTGTGGTACACCAATAATATCTCTACAAGTTATCAGTTAAAGTTGTATGTAGAATTTATTAAAATGATCCTCATGTGGGATTATTTACCAATTATTTGCAACTCAAATGTAGAATTCAAAAGTTGATGAAACCCAAGAGGACTTGCAACTCATTTTGACTAAATATAATGTAGTTTTTGCAAAAATAACAGAATTACCTCCACATCATTTCCATGATCATGCAATACCATTGGCACTTGATATTTTTCCACCTAAAATTAGACCCTACAAATACCCCTATGCATTTAATTTAGAAATTAAGAAGTTTGTTCAATAATTGCTAAAATAGGGGTAATTTGGCCTAGTAACAATCCTTATTCTTCGATGATACTATTGGTTAGAAAGAAATATGGGTCATGGTAGCTATGTATAGACTTTCATGAGCTTAATAATCTCACCATTAAGGATAAATTTCCTATCCTTGTGATCGATTAATTATTGGATGAGTTGCATGGTGCAAAATTTTTCTCCAAGTTTGATCTTTGCTTTGGCTATCATCAAGTAAGGATAAAGAAGGAAGATATTCCTAAAACAACATTCCAAAATCATGAGGGCCACTAAAAAATTTTAGTCATGCCATTTGATCTAACTAATGCACCATCAAGATTCCAAAACTTTGTGAATAATGTCTTCCACCAATTTCTTTGCAAGTTTATTTTGGTTTTCTTTGATGACATACTCATCTACAGTCGCACTTGGGTTGAGCACTTACAACATCTAGATAAAAATTTAAAATTTGTGTGGTACCATCAGTTATTTGTAAAATGAGCCAAATGTTCCTTTGGAATATGGGAGGTTGAATACTTGGGGCATATTATTTCACAAGAGGGAATCAAGGTTGACCCCCCAAAATTTGAAGCTATCTAGGATTGGCCTAAGCCACAAAATCTCAAGGTACTTTGTGTATTTTTAGGGATCATGGGATATTATCATTAATTTGTACAAAATTATGGAAAAATAGCTACCATATTAATGGCCATGTTGAAAATTAATTCATTTGTGTGGTCAGATCCAACACAACATATGTTTGTAAATTTTAATAAGGTTATGATTTTGACCACAGTGCTAGCTACACCCAATTATTCCAAACCATTTATAATTGAAAATTATGCTTTTGGTCATGGAATTAGAGCTTTATTAATGTAAGAAGGGTGACCCTTATATTTTACTAATAATACTATTGGGAAAAAATATGGAAAAATCTACTTATGAAAAATAAATGATGGCCATCCTCTATGTTATTAATAATTAGGGACCATATCTCATTGGGAGATATTTCTTGATTAAAATAGACCACCCGAGTCTAGAATATTTCTTGGAACAAAGAGTCTCTACTCTAGCATAATAAAAATGGATTTCCAAATTGTTGGGGTATGACTATGACATCATGTATAATAAAGGAAATGAGAAGATTGTGGTAGATTATGTTGGGACTATAATGGAATGAACAAGATGAGATATTTAATTGATACAAATGGGTTACAATATATAAGCATAAGCCTATATGAAACACATGACACTTGTCAAGAGAAACTGACAAGTTTCAAGGTGAAGGCATAGTGCACTTTAATTCTAACATTCCCCCTTAAAGTGCACTATCCTAACTAAAGAAAAAAAACAAGTCAACATTAGTTAACATTCCCCATTAATGTTGACTTCTCTAAAAGCAACCTATCGTCCTCTTTTATTTCTGATTTGGTCTAGGCTCGTGTTCCTTGCACTTGGCCCTCCAAATGTGAATACTACTAGATTAACTGTGTGTACATCTCGATCTATTGCCTCAGGGTCAGCTACTTCCATGAGTCTTTTGCCACTGGGTCAGCCGTCTAAGTGCCTCAGGGTCATCATGGGTGCCTCAAGGTCAGCCACTTCTAGGTCTATTGCCACTGCAGGTCATCCTCAGAGGATGTTGCGTCTCGTAGATCACTGAATAGCTCCACAATAAATATCAAATCCCTCCTCATGGTGAATTGAATCTAGAAGTTGTCAGTATCTGCTAAAAATACACCTTAATACATAAGATAAAACGAGCCATGAAATACAATAAAATGAGCCATAGAAGCCAAATATGGAGGAGAAGAAGAAAGAAGAATATAAGAGAATATTTTGAAGTGTCTTCGTCTGTAGTCTTCAAAAGTAGATCTAAAAAAACCTTGGATAGAGTCTAGGGTGTCTATGTTTGTAGTCCCTATAATAAGTGTCCTTATGGTAGTCACCTCATCTTATCGGAATGCATGGGTAACCAGCTGCTGCATCCACCAAGTAGAAAGAGGAGAATACTAGATACTAGGTTCACTTACAAGTGCCTTGAGAGTGTCAGGTTCAACCGAGAGCGCACTCCAAGGCTTCAAAAACTCAAAAGAAATAGCCTCATAATTACAAATGGACACCACCAATGTGTCCGTCATGAAAAAATCTTTTTTACGACTATAAATACCCCTATACTTGTGTTTGAATGGGGCCTTCAACATGTGGAAAAACAATAGCATGCCTATCTAGGTAGTAAATAGACAACATCGCTCAATGGCGGCATCTCTCAATGGTGGAAAAAATAGGATTCAATATTCCCTCGCAGGGGAATTACAGGGGCCATATAAAATTTAAAATTTCCCCTTACAAAAAATATGGTCCTCCACTTTCAATTCCTCATTGAGATAAATTCAAGTGATCCCCTCCACTTTAAAAGATAGTTTGTTAGAAATAATTTCATATTTACCATCCTTTTGGTCATGAAAAAAAATGCCCTCGTGCTTTTAATAAAATAGTGGTCCACCCCCTATTTTAAAAGATGCTTTTATGATTTTAATTAAGGCTAAAAATAGCCTTATAGAAATGTTTTCTATACCTTCAACCATTGCGTGTTCATATAGGTGATCCCGATGGACTACGCCAAGGACGGTGCCTATGATGTTGGGCCACTCTTCCGGTGCGCTGAGCAGCTAAAGGGCACGAGTTGTGATGACCACCATAGGACTGCAGTGATGTCTGCATAACTCCCCGTTTCATCGTCAACGATAAAAATTGCCATTACTTCGAGCGAGGCCTCCATAAACTAAAAAATCCCATAAATCACTTCAATAGTGATTTTGCGCCATGTACTCCACCACGACATCACAAGCAAAATAGTGTTGAAACGAGACACAACATAGCTGTGAACAAAAATTCTTCATGCACCATGTCAAAACAAAATTCATGTTGCATTCAAAGCTAACTCGGCGATGGCAGCATTAACTAATGCCACTATATCTGCCATATCCGTTGGATCTAACGGTCTTCATTGGCCATCTTCGAACGATTGAGCCTCTCCATAATTGACTAGAGAAAACATATGTTAACAACAACATACCACAAATTTGTAGCTTAGATATTCAGGACGTCTCTAGGCCGTCATTTTTTGAAGATATTATTCATACCATGACTGCTCCTGCCATAATGTAGCAATCAATGGTGGAGTACAAACAAAAATTATCAAATGAATTTGAATGGATTTCGAGTCAACTTGAGAGAAGTTGTTGTTGAATATAAGATTCCTCCACTTGTTCTTGTGAGAAGTTGATGAGTGATCTGAGGTTTCACACCCAGATTTCCAGTACTCAAAAAATCCATGCATAGCAGCCAAGTATTCCTATATCGAGAGCCGTAAATAACTCTCCCAATAAATAGATAAACTGGAGTGTTGCTCCATTATCTACAATAATTATTTAATCAAAAAACTAGAGCGACCTCCCCCTCGATATCATCAAACACATCGGGAGCATGCCAAGATACATAATCAATAGTAGATTGAATCAACTGTGCTGCTTCTCGTCAAAAAATTTATAAAATTTGGCTTTGACATCTCGCCAAGTAGAAGACTTCAAGCAAAATACTTCCTCGGTGACCCATCATGTAGCACAGCGAATAGGCAGGCGTCGAAGCATTCCAAAAAAATTTGACATGGAATTGAACTTAATAGGCGATGTTGGAAGAAGATGAGCATTCAAAATGACATCCTCAGTGGACTCCATATTGACATCAGTAAATAGCATATGACCAGAAGCACCGATGGTCGCAAATCAACTCCGCCTGTTCTGCAAATCAGAAATTCAGCCGCTGGAATGACCATGGAGAGCGGCCTCTTCATAGTTCATCGAGCAAGTTTTGTTTCTCTTACGAAGTCACTTCAAAACCGGACAGTGTCAAAGCAAAAAAATAGTTGGCCCCTCTGCGCATATTACCTCCAAACACACCCGAGTTGTTACACTTGACTAAACATCGTCGTTCTCTAGTACACAGTCGCATCAGAAGGTGTGAAGTAATGCAAGTTTTGATTGTAGGTGCCCTTTCTGCGTCATAAAAAACTGTTGACACCGATTAACTGTATCTCACCGGTAAACATTTGGGTCACATAAAGTCTCCTTCTTCGACGAGCCTCCCGCATCGTCAAAAAACTCCTTCAACATCATATTTGCTAACAGCCATCTGCAGGGAGGCTTGGCAGCGTCAACAGTCCGAAATGGTGCAGCTCATCTGTCGCCTGGAAAACTCTCAACACGCAGAACTTATTCCACGAACTGCTTCGTTAAAAAACTATCCATAATACGTGCAAAATTTTACAGACCCGACAAAATTCTCTTCAATTTTTTGCTGTCGTGCGACGAAGGCATCGCCATCGATGACGGTAGCAGATCATCTAGACCCGCCCCTAGTTTCCTCAAAATGCCTTGCAGTGCACTACTTGTGGATGTCAGGTTCTGGTGCAGTATTCTCATGCCCCCCCTCGCTCTAATGTTGCCGACATACAAAAAACATAGGGATTTACTCTTGGGTCTAGGTCCTGCAGATCTGTATTATTCTGTGAACATGGCTCCATTTAGCTGTTACAGGACAGATCAACGAGGGCACACAGAATTTCATCAAAAAATTCAAGCGCACTCCATGACAATAGGGAATGTAGTAGTGAATTTAAGATGATTGAAGATCTTGTACGACAAGGAGTTGAGATGCATAAAAAATCCAAACGTCTCCTCATTCTCCAGCAGTACACCCACGAACAAAACGAGCAACGCTGTAAAATACAACCTGTAAAATATATGACCCATTTTTTAAAAAAATGTTTAGTATCCCATTTTTTGTTTCTCTTGAGAAACTACTTTTGCGGACGGACACCAAATAACTAAACCTCCCAATAAATCAAATTTTTCAGCCATTACTCTTTTGCAAACTTTTGGTTTCTGATCCATCAATGATGGAGAGCATACTCCCTGGTTTGAAAATAAAATGGAGAAAAAAGGGAAGGATGATGGGGGATTTCCATGAGGGAAACCCCCCCTCAAGATCACAAGGCCAGAGAAATCCTGGAGCTCTGATACCAAATGTTGGGAGTAAAATTGATGAGATAATATTATACATGAAATGAGTTACATATATAGGAAAAAGGCCTATATGATAAACTGACAAGTGTCAATATAAATCAACAAGTGTTAAAACAGAGGCATAGTGCACTATTGCCTCAAGTTCAGCCACTTCCATGGGTCTGTTGCCACTGGGTCAGTTGTCTAAGTGCCTCAGGGTCAGCCACTTCTGGGTCTGTTGCCTCTGCAGGTCATCCTCAGAGGATGTTGCCTCTTGTAGGTCACTGACTAGATCCACCATGAATATCAAATTCCTCCTCATGGTGAACTCAATCTAGAAGGTGTTGGTCTCTATCAAAAATGCACCTTAATACAAAGGAAAAATGAACTATATAAGAGTGTCATTCTCTGCCGAAAATGCACTCAATATAATAAAATGAGCCATAGATCCAAATATGGAGGAGAAGAAAGAAGAATAGAAGAGAATATTCTAAAGTGTCTTTGTCTGTAGTCTTCAGAAGTAGATCCGAAAAAACCTCGGATAGAGTCTAGGGTGTCTATGTCTGTAGTCCCTAGAATAAGTGTCCTTATGGTAGTCACCTCATCTTACCGAAATGCATGGGTAACCAACTGCTACATCCGCCAAGTAGAAAGAGGAGAATACTAGGTACTGGGTTCACTTACAAGTGCCTTGGGAGTGTCGGGTTCAACCGAGAGTGCACTCCAAGGTAGAAAAATTTGAGGCTTAAAAACTCAATTGAAATAGCCTCAAAATTACAAATGGACACCACCAATGTGTTTGTCATGAAAAAATGTTTCCAACGACTATAAATACCCCTATATTCCACCATCAAAGGGGCCTTCATCATGTGGAAAAACCATCATGCCTATCTAAGGCAGCAAATAATCATCACACTGAGGTGGAATAAAAAATAGGCAGTTTTCAATTTTCCCACACAGGGGAATTACATGGGCCATGTAGGGGAATTACATGGGCCATATGGTCCATTATATCTAAAAAATACAATAAATGGGCCAGGAGGGCCTTCCACTTCCAACCTTACTTTGATTTAAATAATTAACCCCCCATGCAATTAAAAAATGGTCCTTTTTAGCAATGGCCCCCACATTTTTAAATATTAATCCCCACATGCTTTTAATAAACAACAATTTGGGCCATTTAAAACTTATAATATAGTGGCCCTTCAAAAAACATTGCTTCCACCATTGTAATCATATCCATCGGTTGCTGTGAATGTTAAATTGCCATATTTCTCTGACTCGAGGTTCTGGATGATCATAGACTTTTCAACAAGAGCTTGCAAATAATTCAGCACACCATATACATTCCATACCTCATCATACTATCGTAGAAGCGTGAGCTCCTATTCCATCTTTGTCCTGAGCTTGGCCCTGTACTGGCAGAACGACTGGAACTGGTAAATGAACTCATCAATCATGTGCTAGAGCCACTGGTTCGAAAACTACATGTTGACCGTTCCATGCAGAACAACCTTACATAAAGATAGAAATAGCATGATCATTCATTACCATTACGATGTCACAATACTAAAGAATTCACCGCATTCCAAGATGCATCATCAGGGGGTTACAAAGATCCAAGATTGGTTTGTACGTGGCAAAAAACAAAACCATAGGACATCAAAAAAAAAAAACAACCTGGTCATGCCTCCATCCTCCATTTTCTCCATCATCCAAGGGTTTTCATGTTCCAATAGTGCCACAGGACGTCAATAGAGAGAAAAACAAGCACTGTGTTGTAGTTCACCCCGCACGAGTCTCCATTGATTATGCTCCATATTCAAGGTTGTCGTTATGAAAAAACTGTCAATCTACTCCTTTCTCATGATCTCCTCTAGCCTCATGATATCAAAAATTTAGTCGAGGAATCTCTCAGGGTTACGATTTCCTCATATCGACCTTTTGAATATTTGGGAGTGGTAGCATCCATCTTGTTACAACAACAAATCATTGCTTGACTCCCAATGTAAATGCCAGCAATGCATGCTCTTTGGTTTGACCATCCTTGGAAATACTAGCCTCAAAAAACTCTGGTAGTTGAATCAATAATCAGCACTGCATAATCAGCCTGTGAGATCCCCATGATTGATATCGGCCTTCGAACCCTCCTGCACAGATAGTGAAAGCCTGCACCTCCTACAAATCATGACTAGCCACCTCGAGGATGGATATTGCCACCTTCTTGTCTTTGGACGGATCTGGATCTCCTTCTCTCTTCGCAAATCCGCCACTTAAAAATTTTTAAACGGCCTCCATGAGCTACAACAAATGCATGTTCCACCACCAACAAATGGGTAGGAGAGATCAACAACATTTTTCCTTTTCAACATGCATAAGTTTATCGCATCGTTAGACCTTGCAAAAATTAGCTATGACTCTACAATTGTTTCGTGAAGTGCTCTGCATTTGAAATCTTAAAAAAATCATGACACTCCCTTCTACGATGCCACCTCTACTCCACCCATAGTCTCGAAATCCATTGCCGAGCCGTTTGGGGGTGAAATCCTCTTCTTTTGAACGCTCGCACGACCGCATGGGCAGCTTTAGGTGCTCATCTACCATGAGCCCCATCGTCGCAATGGTGGTGGAATCCATCGGCGCTACTCAGTTCTGGCCATCGGGGCCCACATAGACCTCGAACCATGAAATGCTGACCTTCGCCATCGCCTTTCGCTGTACCAATCAAGACTTCACGTATTGTGGTAGAAGGCCAAGATTTTTGGGGGCTTTGCATGTGAGCAGCAGGAATATAACAACATAAACATTTTCTCCAACCATCAGTGAAAAAAAAGTAGCACATAAGTATTTTCCTCCATGCGTTCAAGGCAAGGCACGTCCAAATCACGATCAACAAAAAAACAAAAGCCACCATAGCAGACGCGGTTTCGATTTTGTTTATCATAATTCCACCATATTGTCTAGATTTATGCATTGGATATTGTGATATTCGCCCTATGCAATGTCATTGCATCTTCCGTCTCCTCGATTCTGCCATGGCGGGAGTCAACCAACGCGATTCAGATTTTTCAGCCATTATTCTTTTGCAAACTTTTGGTTTCTGATCCATCAATGATGGAGAGCATATTCCCTGGTTTGAAAATAAAATGGAGAAAAAAAATGACGAGGGAGGGAGGATTTCCATGAGGGAAATCCCCCTCAAGGGTTTCACAGGCAGGAGAGGGAACCTGCTCTGATACCAAATGTTGGGATTATAATGGAATGAACAAGATGAGATATTTAATTGATACAAATGGGTTACAATATATAAGCATAAGCCTATATGAAACACATGACACTTGTCAAGAGAAACTGACAAGTGTCAAGGTGAAGGTATAGTGCACTTTAATTCCAACAGAGTCCCTCTTCTATCAATTTGAGTATCAAGTGACAATGTGTTCGCTTTCATCCCCACTTCCCCAATGGGTCGTCCAACTTCAGAAAGAGACAACCAAGGACCAATATTAATATATTTTCCAAGAACAACTACAAAGGGATCTCAATTTGCATGTCATATACTCATGGGATGGACACTTGTTACGATATTAGGGTCACCTTGTGGTCTGAAAAACTTCATCACTCTATGATGATATTATAAGATTTGGAAATTCTACCTCCACCATTTCCTTTGGAAAATATGGCTTGAGAGAAACAATAGATTATTTTCCAATATCTGCAAGGACTACATATTTAATGAAAAATATTATTTCCTACGCCAAATAAAATACCCAACTCACTCCAACCAAAGCCACAATTTATGGATTTGAATCTTCTTTTATGTCATCCTTGAACATTTCCCTTCAGGATGCTTTACCTTCTACTCCTCATAAGTTCATTATGAACACGAGGTGGATCCCTCCTCTAGCAGGTTTATTAAAGCTAAACTTTGATGGTGCAACCAAAATAAATCTAGGAAATGCAAGGGTAGGTGGTATTCTTAGAGACCACAATGGGAACGCCATCTTGGGTTATGTTGAACACCTTGGTTTTCAAACCAATCATTTTGATGAGGCCAAAGCCATTTGGAGAGGGTTGTCTTTAATAATATAAACTTCCAATAGGTTGATTATCGAAGGTGATTCTCTCAGAATTACAAATTACTTGAAGAACAATAAAAACCCATCATGGAAGGTCAAAGGTTGCGTTGAAGAAGTCAAAAAATTCATTGCTCACATGAGGGAACCCATTATTCAACATACCTTCAAGGAAGCAAACAAGGTGGTAGATGATTTAGATAATTTTGGTACCATTATCAATGGTCTAATGTCTTGGTTTGATGCCTTTCCCCAATAAATTTCCAATGCAGTCAATTTGGACAAATATTACATTCCTCATAATCCTAATGGTCAAGCCTCCTTTTATGATCATTGATGTAATACGTAATTGTTCTTTGCCAAGCATTTTCCCTATGATCACGTTCGATTTACCTTGTTAAGTGGTTAGCCTTGTCAGTGCTTTCCTTATTTCATCTTGTGACAATATAGCCCACAACAACTATTTTTCCTGAGTTTCTATTACCAAGTGTCAATGGTACTTTTATTGAAATCTATTTTCAACTCTTGGCCCTATCCTCTCTTATTTACAAGGTGCTCACTCACTGCATCCTTCCTCATACCTTCATCCTTGTGATCATACATGCACTCCCTCCAATATTTATCAACCTCTTCACATTTTCCCCAGCATCTCCGTTATCCTTCCCACTAATGTCACTGACTGCCATGCCCCTTTTCCACTTTCCAAAAGCCTCCTAAATATGAGATGCTTGATTTATATTGGGAGGTTTTTTTGTGTGATCTCTAGATTCATGAGCAGAATTTTTTTTTTGGTAGATAAGGTACTATAACATTAATACTAGGTTTTATAGGTTGACCCTAAACCTTTTACAAAAATCAGTCATGAGCAGAATTGGTTCATTCAATATTGTCATGCTTTCTAGATGCTCCGAGAATTCCTTTGTGATCATTAATATTCCCGAGCAGAGACTTTACATTCTTTGCCCCAATACCCAAAACTTTTGTGTCCCAATGCAAAAGGCTTTTTCCTACAAGGGTTTCGTCATCCAATCCCATTTCCATTCTCTTAATAATTTTCGTCCATCCCTATGTTTTTTGGTATGGGATTTGGAATATTTTCAACTTAATAATGAGTTTCATGGAGCTAGATGCCTTGGAGGTGGATACGCTTGTTGAGTCCATATTGGAGGATAGGGGCTATCTTTCCTTTCTAAGGAAGTTCTTAGGGAATTATTTTGACACTACAATGGCATCCTTTATATTTGGGATGAGGGAAAGATAATCATTCATGGTAAGGATTACATAGTTGATACTCAATTATTGGTGGAGAATACCGGTCTGCATACGATCGAGAGATCAATAAGGAAAGAGAAACACAATTAGGAAGTGGAGCTTAAGGAGTTCCCCAACAATGTTAAAATTCTCAAGCTGGCAAAGATAGGTATTTTTAGGTTTGAATTACCTTCCCCTTGGAACAAAGTTATGAAGCCTATCATGTAGTTCCTTATTGTAGATGACCTAGATAAAAATTTATGCAGTTTCTATTTAGCCTTCGTTAATCACTTCCATGATATTAATGTTATCAACATCCCTAAGTTTTTATTCTGCTCTATGAATTACTCCATAGAGAATTGTAGGAAGAAAAAGAATGAAGCTTTCCCGTATCACCAAGGCTTTTTCAAAATAATTTACAATCACCTTCTGATTCACAACGCTAAAATCCCCCTTGTTGATCCTATCCTCCCTGAGGAAAACCCTAGGGGTAATTCCTTTCCTCCCAAGATATTTTTGAGGATAATGCTTCCACGATCCATGTAACAATCCCTATTTCAACCCTATTATCTAGGAAGAGAAAATTTGTGGATATCGTTAAGGACATTGAGGCTTCAAAGGGGAAGAGGATTAAGGTTGATGAACCAATGAGCATGACTAGATCATCTATTTGCATTAGGAAAAAGATGTGCTAGATCCAACATTCATTCCTAGAGGTGGTCTCTAATTATGAAGGTGATGACCACACCACTACGATGCTTCAAAAGCTAGTTATCAAAACTATCTCCACGACTATTTCCTAGAATGAGGAGTTCCTATCTTCCCTAAAGGATATGAGAAACACCATGAACATGATTTTCCTTTGTGAACCATTCCTTGGTGTTATCGCAAATGGCCCTATGGGTTCTGATAAATTTAAGTCCATCAAAGATACAAGGAAATATGGGTGCAAGTATGAGGTGAAGGATACTAAAGAGGATATTGCATAGCTGGAGGACTACGAGATGTTTTTGAGGATGAGGCATAGGCCATGCCCTACAAATCACTTTTTGTTAGATTGTTGGGATGTGGGTGTTTTACCTCTATTGTGGTTTTTGTAATGTAGGCTACATGCCTCTTTGATTATATTTCTCCTTTTCTTAGTAGATCTTTTTGCTGCTTTTGTATCAAGGTTTTGGGATTCCTTTCAAACCGACCTTAATAAAAAATTTTACTTATCAAAAAAATATTATGAGAGAGATGCATGCTTCACGTACTATATGCCATTCAAATTTCTTTAAGACATGTGATAGAGCCAAAAGGTTATTTTATTGGGAGGGAACGAAAAAAGATATTCAAAATTTTATGGTCAAATGTGAAATTTGGCAATAGATAAAATGTAAAATGGTTTATACTATAGGCATGCTACAACCATTTCCAATTCCAAAAAATGTATGGACTAATATATCCATGGATTTTATTGAAGGGATTCCTAAATCTAGAGGAAAATTGGTTATTTTTATGGTGGTGGACCATCTCTTAAAGTATACTCATTTATGTTCCCTCACCCATCCTTACCATACCTCCACCATTGCTCAAATATTTATGGACTCCATTTTCAAACTCCATGGTATACCTAAATCCATTGTGTTAACCATGACCTCACTTTTATAGTTGATTTTTGTAAGAATTGTTTATATTGTAGGGAATGCAACTTATAAATGATCTCATCCTACCATCCAGAGATGGATGGCCAAACTAGAATTGTCAACAAGTGCTTGGAAATATACCTTCATTTTTTTATATCTAATCATCCAATATAGTGGACTAAGTGGTTGCATTTGGTTGAGTGGTGGTACAACACTTCCTTCCACATAGCTTCCAAAAGGAATAATTTTGAGGTAGTGTATGGGTATTCACTTCTATCACCCTATTTATATGTTTCTAGACACTCCAAAGTTCACATAGTGGATGCAAATCTTCAAGAGCATGCCCAAATTTTGCATTAGTTAAAAGAAAACATGGTGCTAACTTAGAACTAATTTTGACAATAGACTAACCAACACAATTTT
This sequence comes from Wollemia nobilis, assembly GCA_028583015.1. NCBI lineage: Eukaryota > Viridiplantae > Streptophyta > Pinopsida > Araucariales > Araucariaceae > Wollemia > Wollemia nobilis. The sequence goes on from JAQPPZ010002550.1 coordinate 6,410,236, forward strand.
GAGTTCAACTTCAATGTAGGCGATATGGTTTTTCTTCAAATCCAACCATACAAATAATATTTTATGCAACCTCAAGCTCATAAAAAATGGTAGCATGATTTTATGAACCTTATCAGATAGTGTAACAAATTGGACAAGTGGCCTATAAGCTTGTGTTACCACCTTCTTCCAAGATCCATCCAATCTTCCATGTCTCTTGTCTCAATAAGCTACTAAGAAATTGGATTCAAGTTTATTCAATGCTTCATAAGTTGGATGAAGAAGGCTCAATCATATTGGAGCCTGGTGATATTTTGGATTGAAAAACCCACACTCTCTATAACCATACCATAACTAAATTCTTGGTCCAATGGTAGGGATTACAACAAAAAAATGCTCCATGGGAGTCTCTCTAGTAGTTACAATAACAGTTTCCTCATCTCTAGCTTTGAGGACAAAGATTTTTGAATGGGAAGGGAATTTTAGGACTCCATCCTAACCTTATTAAGTAATTGTCCCCTTCCTAACATGGGGACCCCATATTAATAATATTATGTAATATTTTATAATGTGTATGTGGCATTTGAGGTGCCTAGACAAGTGGGGCCATTTTATGTATCCATTATTAAGAATGTAACTACTTGTTTGGTAGAATATTCTAGCTCGAGTGGCCACTTGCATGTGAAGCCAACCCTTGAGTGTTATATTTAGGGTTACAAAAATTCTTTAAAAAGGCAAGGGGCCATAGATGAAGGTATCTATCATATTTTATATTAAATATTTCTTCTAAGGAGGTTCCTCCCTTGAAGAGGCCTGCAATATTGTATTATATTTTTTTTCTACAATATAATTTATTCCTTTTCCATTTCATCTTGCAATATTGTTAATTTCAAGTTTATATTTATGTTATTATTGCAATATTGTGTGGATGTGTTTTTATTTTACTACAAGGTTCATAACAACTTTAGTGATTTGAATGGTAGAAATATTTGGTTTAGCCTAAACTATGAGCACTCTTTATCTTACTTGCAAACCAGTGTTCTAGTCTATGACATATGATATGAAGGAGATAAACATTCATCACTTGAAATACACAATAATTAGAGAATTATTATTATTTTCCAATGCTCAAAGGTTGTATAGGACATAAAAATCAATGTATCATGTTACAATGGTGTCCCTCAATATCCATATCTCACTCACAACAAAATACACCCTTGCTATAATTATCTCTCCCTCTGAGTCCTTACATCTATGCACTTCTCAATTCCAGTATTCTTCATGGCCTCTCTTACGACTCTTCTCTATGATTTTTTTCTTTTTATTTTCTACCTCATGTCATTCTCTAACATCCTCCTCTCCTCACATAATTATGTCTCCCTATATTTATTTGAGCACTCTTATCTCCTAAAGTCTTTCTTTTTTTCCATATCAGACATATCTCTCTCTCTCTCTATCTTTCTCTTTCCTTTTCCTCTTCTTTCTCATACCTTTTGCTTTACCTCCTTTCCAAGCAATAAAGGTTTACTCTCTAAATACGAGACATTGTTACAATATAGGTGATAGTTAGCTTACCTGTAACCATCTATATGCTCCTACACTATAATCCTTATAATGATATTATCCCTTCTTTGTATACATATCATCTAATGCTAGTTTGGAAAGAGTATAACTCTAACCCTAGCCAAAAATGTAATCCTTATCCATATAATTATTATAATATATTACTATAATATAATAAAACCTATCTTATGCATGGTCCATGCCAAGTATCTAAAACATCTATATATAAGATAATGCAATATACCAATATATAAATACCTAAGTATCATAAGAATTACAAGCCCAAGAAAATTCTAGTCACTGACTAGAAGTTGAAACATAGTTTCTAGAGCATGGCTCTAATACCACTTGTAATGGAATAATAAGTCTATTACGTGAAATCCATAAAGGATTCAAGATGTAAAATAAATATGAATAATAATATGGGTAAAAACTTCCTTATGTCCTAGGAAAGAGGGAGGAAATGAGCAAAGAGCCCAAGTTGGACCCACACTCAACATAAATTAATTCCTATGATGTGTGTTTAAGAAGTGTGGTTGTATAAAATAAGCCTTCATGGTTGAATAGAGGATTTTTATCCATAATTATTATATAAACATAATAATCCTTTATTTAATATTTGATTCCATGGTAGTTCATACCTGTATTCTAGCATTATCTCTTGAGGTTGAAATAAACTTGTTTTCAATCCTATTTAGGAGGATGCTATTATTAAAAGATATAAAAATAGCATATAATCATACCATAAAAACCAATTTAAATTGAAAATATTTGATTGGACATTAAAAAAATTAGATATATCAAAAATAGCTATTAAACACATGCAAATAAAATATAGTGGATTAAATATGGTTATGATGTAAAGTTATTAAAAAGGCTTTGTATCCATATTCATATAGAAATATGTATAAATAATTTTCTACTTTTTAGACTGTCAATATATATTCATTTTTAATATATATTTGGAACATTGTATAATATTATGATTAAGGAGAATATAAGGGTATTTACATTGCATGGTTATTATTACAATGGTGGGGGTTGTATATGTGTGGAGTATGCTAACAAAAGGTAGGGAGTGATGAAATGCATTGTTTAATGGTGATGATAACAATAATTTACGATACAAGTTGAAGGAGACAAGTGTAGCCATTTCATGGGTTGTTTAGATTTACATGTTTTCATCATGAAGTGAGGGCTAAAATAATGAGTTAAAAAGTCATTGAAAAATAATAGAGTTTGTGAATGATAGCATCAGTTATGTAGAGCATTATTAAGAAAGCAAGTTTAACGAGGATTTGATAGACTATTTTATTTTGAACTATATACAAAATGCATCTTATTAATCATTGATGACATCCATAGATTGCATCTATAAAGGATATTCTTTAGTCATGATTGGGTCTCATTAATCATACTCTCTCCACATTTTTTAATTTAAAATTTGATTTTGTTAATTAATTTTAATTCATCATTAATGGTGATGCATAATTTGTTTGTGTAATTATTGGGATGGTTTGGGAATCTGGCTTACCTAATCCTAGAATATTGATTAATAAAAGCATGTGATATTCATGCAATCATATAATTTATTACTTGGATACAATACATTTGTATAAGAACCTGTGCTACAATCATTTCAAGGGAGTTTTTTTTATTTTTGTTTTACCATAGTACTTAAAAAATAGTGATCACTACCAACATCACTTTAAATTGTTATGCTAAGCTTAAAGCAAGAAAAAATAGTTTTATCCCTAATAATAAAAAAAAGTGAATATCAACAATGGATAGAATTGTTTCATGTTCTTAACTATAAGTATACATTATTGATGAGTTCTCCTTTTATTGGTTTCCACTTAAAAGTATCCTTACATCAAGATATATATTTTAAGGCTATTAATAGATAAATTTGATACTTGATCTACACAAGGATAAAATTAAAAAGGTCAATTTGTAATTAAATAATCATTTTATTTTAAAAAATATTTAAGATAAATTATTATCATAAATTTATTATTATTTCAGTTCAAACCTTTTTAGGATTTAGAATTGTTATTATAAATTATTTTACATTAGATCACCCTTTTAATTAAATAATACTTTTACAATTTAGATAATGTGGTAAATGATTGGCAATTGTTCTTAAGAAAGGGCCTCACTCCATATGAAATGACATGTAATGCATTTTATGAGATTGGTGATAAATATAGTTAAATGAATAGTTAAAATATGATGTCCATTTAATTTGAGACAAGTAGTAATGAGAAATGATTTTCATACCATACCCCAAGGTTTTAATCCTACGGGTAAATCTTAGCATTTTTCCCAAATGATTTGAGTAGGGTTATGCGTAAGGGGTCAGCCCTAAAATGTATTTATAAAAATTTGGTGAATCAGTTTTGAAATCCAGGTGAATAGTGTCCAAACACATGTAGAAGGTTCACTATTATTAGGGGTAATGTTGGAAATTTAAACTTAAAATGGTCAAATTATTATAAAATTAGGGCGAATCAACCCCAAAACAAATTTGCGCCCAAATTTTTTTGGCTAATGGGCCTTGGTCAAGGGTCCCAAATATTAGCCAATTCCAATTTTTGAAAATCTTAATTTTAACTAATTTGGCTATAAATAGCCGCTATGCATAACCCTAGATTTGAGCAAGTAGTCAAAAGAAAGGATTTTCATATTGTAAGCCAAGGTTCTACACCCATGGGTATGCTCTAATTTTTTTTGTTTATTGAGATAGGTTCAAGATGTTGATAAACCTCTTTCTCCATGGAAAAGGCATAGGTTAACATATTGATGGAAATCGAGACCGAATGTGTATGAGTGGTAAGATATTAAGCCCCAAGTTAGTTGAATGACAAGAGCTTGAATCTAGACCAAAATACATGAAAATCCATTAAACAATGATATTAAAACATTCCTTTATTTCACTAAATATAAGTGATATAATTAGTGTGTTCTTTTAAATATATAAATCATAAGTTACTTTTATATCACATGGTTGTTAAGTATACAAAATATTGGATTATTTAAATGTTAAAATATTTTATGCATATTTTTTTAATAAAATTATCTTGTTATGGATTTTATCACTATTGATGGTAACTTTTAAATTCTCAAAGACAAAATAACTCTATAGGACCATTACGTGCATGGTTATAAGATAATTTTTATGATTGATTAGTTTTGTTATAAATTTTAATTCTAAATTGGTTGTTTTGTTTTTTATTTTTATATTCAATATTATAAATGCAAATGATAGATAGTTACATCTAACATCATCATAGTATGGACATGATAAAATAAATTTATTTTCATATTTTTTATAATTGAATTACATATTTTTCATATTATTTGTTACCAAGGAATCTTAAAATGCACCCATCTGCAAGCCTTAATATACAAATAATGTGCGTTGGTTCTCAATTCAATTATTGAAATCTACTGTGTTTATCACATTTGATTTTATTTTACAGTAGTGACATACATAAGATGGATATGATGATAAAGTTGAGGTTTGAATATGTTTTAATGTAAATTTTCTATTTTATTTATATTGTCATTTTAGTGGGAACCCCCCCAGTAGGTTGGCTAAAATGCAATTTTGATGGTTCTTCCAAGGGCAACCCTGGAAATGTTGGGGTAGGAGGCATTTGGAGGGACCATGAAGGTAAAATCCTAAGAGCTTTTGCTGTGAACATTGGAGTTCAGTAAAACAACTATGTTGAAGCCTATGCACTCTAGAAATATCTTGAAATGAGTGGAAACTTTTTCTGCTCGATTATATTTTAAGGTGATTCTCTGGTGGTGATCAATCATGTCAACAATAAATCCAACCCAGGATGGAATACCTGGACCATCATTAAAGAATGTCAATTTATGTTGCAGCGACACCCTACAAGCATGGTCCAACATGTCTTTAGAGAGGCCAATAAAGTTGTTGATGCTCTGGCCAATATGGCTGCCATCCAAAATATTCACCAGTCTTGGGAGGACTCTGTTCCCACAAATATTGAAGATATAGTTAAATCTGATAATGATCTTCATCATAACTAAATTTTATTTAAAGGTGTTTTTTAACACCAATGGTGTTCCTTTTAACACCATATTGAAATACTTTTTAAATCATGGTGATAGTGTTTTTCTCAACACTAACAGTGTTTTTCTTAACACTTTCTCAAAATACTCTTTGTCTCAAAGCAAAAGCACTTGTCACAACCACAATTGTGAGTACTTTCAAAAAATCTAAAGGTGCTCATGGTACATTTGTTTCTTCAAGGAGGTCATGGTGAAAAAGAAGACTAGTTCGTAGGCCCTGGTGTTGCATGATGTGGTGATAGGATGCTATCTTCTTTATTTTGTATCGATTATTTTTTTGCTGCTAGCCTTTATATTTCTGGTTATGTAGTTCTGTATGTTAGAATTTCATAAAATGCAGTTTCTCTTAGTCTCAGTCCCATGTGAGGGTTTTGTTGTGAGACTCTGTTCTATCATGTAGTTTTTGAGATTATGTATCCTTTTAGTTTCCAGGCTAGTTGGAGCCTTATGTAAATAGGGATTGGGTCCCTTCAACCTGGATTAATAATATTCTTACTATTACCTACCAAAAAAAAAAATTGTCATTATTTTAAAATTTATTAGTGGTTTTGAAATATATATGTGATTATAGCTTACATTTTTTTCAATTGTTTAAAAACATTTGTCACCCTTGAGCTAAGCAAAATTTTGTTAGATTTTGATGCTCTAATACTTAATATAAATTATCATAGGATATAATATAATGAGCCAAGTAATAGGTTAAAATGTAATAACAAATTGAATAACTCATAAGAATACTCACATAAACATGCTCACAATATTGTACATGAAAACTACTGAAAATGCTATTGAATAAAAGTCTACTAATACAAGCATAAATCTTCGCATGTTTGATTCACTTCCATAATATTACAATGCTTAGTTACAAATATATAATTGTATGTGACTCTTCATATGTTTCACTTTTGACCTTAACTCTTCTTAACAACTTTTCATTTTTCTATTCTAAGGATACATGTGCACACTTACATATTAGACATTGTGCACATATACACTCATAACACTTGCACACATATTTACATGACACTTAAGCATTTATTGAACATTATTATATTACATAAAACATTAACTCACACACTAATCTAAGACATGACCCTAATATATTATTTACAATACTGTACCAAGGTGGTACATTTTCATGTCCCTAATAATGTAGTATTATCTAACACCCCCTATATTACATTAATTGGTTATTGAAGTCTATAGTCCTCAATCAAGGTCTTCATTTTCATGTGATCTTGGAGCTTGTGCTTCTTATGTTCCTTTTTTACCTTCTTCTAAATTTTTTGATCTTTTTCTTCTCCTTGCTTAACCTTGTCCTTGGATTTAGGTTTCCTATTGTGATTTCTTCTCTTTCTCTTTCTCTTTCTCTTTCTTATTTTCTTTTTTTGGAATTTCATTTATGATATATCTGATGACATACCTCCCAAGCAATAGGTTAGTAAGTCATCACAATATTATAGCTTTGATCTTAATGATTCCTCATATTCTTCGTTATATTTCTCAACTTGTCTCTTCTTTTGAAAAATCTTAGAACTAATTAATGATATATACATAACTAAATAGTCTTCTGAAGAAAACATAATGGTGTTTTGAGAATCCCACCATGTCCTAAAAAGTTTTTGTGAATGTATCTTACAAGAAATGTGAAATTTCCTTCTTTTGCTTCTTTGAGAAATAAAGTCATTTTTTTTTTATATCATTACACATTTATTTCTTTTCATCAATGTCATTTATTAAGTTTTGAGAGTAAAATCTAAGTGATTGCAACATATATTCACTATCCTCATTAAATGCATTCTTAAAAATTTATTCCATGATATGCAAAACAATGTTAAGAATATATTTGATGTAGACTACCTTATGTCTCTTTAGGTTTTGAATAATTTTTCAAGTTTCTAATTTTTTCAAAAACCTATGATGTTGAATTCCTTGTCTCCCTAATTTATTAGAAACTAGAAAAGTAAGAATGTTTGCAAATTTAAAAATCCTAATTTGAAGTAGACTTCCTTATCTCTCCAAAAGTAAATAATTTGTAAATATTCTATTTAACTTAATCTTTCAAAAAATATTAAAAATTTATTCTTTTCAAAAAAATTAATTTGAAAAATATTTATTTCTACTTATCACTCCAAAAACATAAAGAAGCAATAAAAAAAATCTACTATGCTAATAACACACTTATCTCTCCAACTAATATTATTAAACCTTAGAAAATTCAAAAATTAAACTTATAAAAGCATTATCTCTCCTCTAACCTTAGCAATAATAAAAAATTAAAATATTGAATTATAAAACCCTAATATACCTCAGACTTGGCTACTTGAGATGACCTGGCGCTATGTTTGGTAATTGTTTCATTGACCTTATATTGGCTTAAGCATGTGAGGATGTTTGTGCATTTTTTACATGAACCATTATTTGTAACGTGTCACAAAACACTTCATTCTCTACCCATTTGCCTTCCTTCTTTCAACATGGCATTTTAGCAGAATACATGGCAATTTAGGTTGGTGCTTGGAAATGAGTTCAAACATTCCAATAATTTGGTAATTTAATGTTTGGTTGGACTTCTAAATTATTGTCATTTGTGCATACACACCTCCAAAAATGGTTTCTCTTTAGCTTTCTTGGCACATAACCAATTTGCATGATGTTTGACTTGGATATGACACTTGGTTCACCCACCATTTGAGCTTCTTATCATTATTATTGTATGGAGTTTCATTTTATTTCTAGCTATTCATTTTTATGCTTCTACTGTGCATAAGACATGTGATGCTTCATTACCTATCTTGCACTCCTCTTTGTGTGGCTCTATTACACTAAAAAATGATGCTTTCACTAGCCTAAATATGGTAATGATGCCTTACCTCTCAATGTTGATGATACTTTCACTATCTCATGATAGTGCTTTACTTCTTCTCAATGGTGCTTTGTAATGGCATTTCATTGCTTCACTAGACCTACATTCAATTGCAATTTACTATTTTTGGCTCTGACTCAATGTTGTGCTCAAATGCTTGTTATCAATGTTCTTTGTTGTCTATAATGAGAATGTTTTCGCATCTAGAACAACTCTACATTTATCTCGAAGGATTGTCCTTCTTAACTATTTCATCCTTTCATTTGCACTATATTCTTATATGAATTTATAAATTGATTTTTAGAAATTACTTGCTACCAATGCTTGTTGTTTTAATATTATTTTCTTCTTTATTATTGTAGGTGCATATGCTTCTAGCTCTTCTCTAGTGTAGAAGATTAAAACCTGTGATAACACCTTTATCTCCTTTGCAATAGTTGCACTCTAATAATATAGATATAGTTGCTTATTTATTTCTTTAATGATGTCATTAGACGTTTATTTAATGCTTAGAAATAGGTTGTTTTTCCTTCAACCTTACTATTGTCTAGAAATTTTATATTTTATCCTTAACTTACAAACCTTGTTGCCTTTGGTTGTTACCTTCATAATAACTCTTTTCCTATTTCTATCATAGATTCTCCTAGGCCAAATCTATACTAGCATAGACATATCCTATCTCTATTTCTTTTTGTAGTCTTAGTCTTCACAACCTTCTTGTCCTTTTACTTTAGTTGAATCTTTATCTACAATGTTATCCTTTATATCATTTAAACTTTGGCAAGATACTTGCCTTCCAAATATTGTCTTCAAGTCTTCCTTTATTGAAGTCATCTTACTATATTTCTTTCTATCTTTTTAGAGAAAGTTATATCAATGGTCTATTTTATTTTTGAGGACTAATACATTTTTGCTTATGAGGAACCTCTTCTAAATGGGTCTCCTTCTCCTTCAACAAACTCTAACGAGACCTTTTCCAATAGGTCTCCTTTATTTTTGTATGCTATGGGACCTTCTCCAATGGGTATCCTTTCCCTTAATTCAATGGGATATCTTTTAATAGGTCTCCTTCAAATACCTTTAATATTCAATAAGACCTTTTAGTTGGTATTCTTTTTATTTGTCTTATGGGCTTATAATTGGATGGTGAGAATTGTTCCAAATCTATAGTAAGTAATCTTGTTGGAGATCTTCTAATGGGTCTCCTATATCTACATTTTGTCTTGAATCTAAAAGGCATCTAGGACTTTTTTCATTATGACTCCTTCCTCTATCAATCAAATATTACCTATTTTATACTAGGGCCACTTATCTCCACTATGGACCTCTTTCTCTGAAGGGTTTCAAATATCTCATTCTTTGAACTCTATCTCTTAATTTTGGCTTCTTCTCTTGGACCAATTTGTCAAGGTTTGTATTCAAGACCTAAATAAATATTATAGATTGCCATAAATTTCAAACAAGTTCTTGGAATAGGTAAATTCAATCTATCTTATCAGTATCAATATCTTAATGACCTAAAAACATTATTAAGGTCTATCTTTGAGACCTTAAAAATATACTTGAATACAACTCAAATCAATCCCTATACGAGAAAAGCTCTCAACCTCCAAGCAATTAAAGATGAAAGTATTCTCTATATATTGTAGGAATATTCTCAACTTCTAAGATCAATTTTTCATTATAGTAATATCTTAGCTTTCTTTAGAATTACCTAAGAATGCAAAAATTTGAATGACCTGTTGAGGTGTGATTTTGTCAGGTTACAAAAACCACTCGACAACTAGGATTCAATTTCCTCTCTTGAAAAGAAACTAATTTTCTCCAAGGTTCTCACTTAATGTTTTAATGTGTCATACATATGTGCATAAATAAGTGCTTGAATAGTCTCAATGGCTTGCAAGTACTGTTAACAAGGGGCCTGGAAATTAGGTAATCAATTTGGAATTTATCATGTATTTAGTGCCTTTTCACCAATTCTTTCTCTAAATAATAAATTTACCTTATAATCTTAATAAATTGTGCAAATCTATTCAATTATCTCAAAACCACATTTTATTTAAAATGCTTCGAATGGGTTTAAATCAAATGTTTAATCTAGCATTTCAATTGATATGAAATTTCAATTACTTTAATAAAGATCAAAGCATTATGAAATTCAAATGAAATATAAACCCTGATATAAATATTCATCCTTTTAAAATATAAGAGTTTAATTAATGACAATATTTTATTCATCCCAAATATAAAATCAACATTAAAATATTTGGAAAATGAATAAAAGTAATAATGTTTAACCCCAAAATTGTAAGGCTTTCAAACCTTATAATTATAATCTATAGGGTTTTAATATAAAACTGATCTATGAAATGTAAATATTATGCTTTAAAAATCAAGTTCATAAATATGTTTTCATCATATTATTTGTTTATTAAATATTTATGGAATAAAATATTTAATAACAAATATAATCCTCCAATGTAGAGTTTGGATCGGTAAATAAATAAAACTGTATTTAAAGCATGAAATCCAAACTAATTTCAATAAAAGATATCAACTCATTCTCAACTTTAATAAATCAAAGTTAAATCTAGAGCACTCATTTATATTTTATAAATTTAGTTATTTAATATTAAAATAATTTAATATTTAAATAGTAAATTATTAATAACCTAGTGTAAAGTTTAAGAAATTGAACTAGGCTATGTAAAAAATATTTAGTATAAAATAAATAATGAAAAGTTTTATGATGAGAAACTAATATTATATCTCGGATAAATGCTACAGACTTATACCAATCACAAATACTTAAACCAAATAATTTCCCACCAGTATTCACACAACACAACAATAAAATGATGCAATCTTCAACGGAATTTTAATTATTGAAAATTATATCAAACATTTTAATTACAATTCAAATACCATATTGATGCTTATTTGAATCCCTAAAATATTTTAATATAATAAAAATCTTACAATAAAGTTAGGTTTCTCTGTAATTTGAGATTCTCTAGTAGCTTCTCTTCAATCACGCCTTTGATTCTTTGAAAAATCCTTCCTTCTACTCTACTCCTCAAAGTATCTGACCTCTTTCTCTTGAGTTTTCAATGATCTTAAATAATCAAATAAATACATTGCATTCCGTTTTACTTTTCGTTCCTCCATGGTTTTAAAAACCAACTTTACAATCGCCCCTTTCATTCTTGAAACATTAATATCACAAATGCTTTCTCCTTATAATATATAAGTTTCATTTTAAATGATTTCAATGAAACTATATAAAATGACTTTATAATACCCTCTTCAAATCATTACTTCCATAATGTTTCTGTGACAATTGCCGCACTTGCATTTAACCCAAAATACATAGCGTATTTATGCTGCGCACGTCACTATCATTGCATAGTTAGTTTTGCTTTCAAAACTTCTATAGCATAATATTAATGGATTCCTCATATTAACCACCACAAACGTTTATTTGGAGATAAATAAAATTCCATAACTTTTGCTATCCAATGCATGCTCCCTTTCGTCTATTACATGGTCATTATTCAAAAAATTCAAATCACCATCTTATAATTGTATACCTCCCTACCATGTTCAATATCTAGTGATTCACTTCGATCTGCGTAATCGATGTTATATTTATGTTGGAATTTCATTCCACATTAATACCTCCTCTTCTGTTGCTTGCTAGTGATGTAGATAATATTGAACATTATCTAGCAATTTTATCAATTCGAACACAAAATTGATCTTCTTCATTCGTCGGTGATCACTGATAAACTCCAATATATTTACTTTACTTACTTATACTACCTTCATTACCACTAATGTTGCACTGTATCCACACTATTTCTCTATTTTGCTATATCATATAATATTATTGTGTATATTTTTACATGTCATCGTCGAAGTCACCACCCTACATTCAAAACTTGGATGTATCAAAAATTTCCTTGGAAACCGTAAACACCCGCATTGGAGACTTGTGAAAAAAAGAAGACACTTTTGTTAGTATTAATTAAAGTATCATAAGCCCTTAAATGAAAACATCTAAGAACACAACTTCACACTTAAAAATATAATGAAGAAAACACATGAAACATCATACATAATGACCAAACAACAAAATACAAAATACATATCATGACAAATAAAACACATAAATACAAAAATACAATATAATAACACATAATCTAAACTAAAAAACATAAATACCAACAATACAATATAATAATGCAAACACAACATAACTTTAGAAAGAACAATACTATATAACAATAAATAATCTAAACTAAAACATAAACCACATCTTAACAATTTGAGTAAAATTAAACTTAAAATCCAAACATAACAAACAATACCCAATACAAAAATAAATAAATAAATAAATACCACATTACAATGTGTACAAACAAATAAAACACTAATATTATAACAAAACACAATAACATGAAATATCACATAAAATAATCCTATAACAACTTGAAAACTTTTACAAAACATAACTTATTAATATTGATAACAAACAAAAACTTTTTGACATTAACATAACATAATAACAATAATACAACTCAAAAATGATAATCAAAATGACCACAGACATAACGTCAATTCATATCATGAGTTGATACTTGAATATGAATCTTGTTATCAAACCATTCATATAAGGATGAATACTCTTGATATTCAAATGATTATAGAAATCAGAAACAAGTGAAAAACAAATCTTGGAATAATTTTCAAAAATTTCAAGTGGGTCCCCAATTTTGGGGTCATTGTGAAGGAGTCACAACAAATGGTGACTCTGTTGGTAAATGTCCCTGGACATTTCGAACTTAAAAAACCAAACTCTGAAAACAACCAAAACCCAAATATTAGAATCATAAGCATCAATGATATCCAGAGAATGAGAATAGACCAATTTGACATGAACCATTAGAATCATCAACATCAGCTTGGTGTGTGCAAAGTGATTCGTTCTATATATTTTGAAACCATTCAACATTTCCATTGTCAATTTTGCATTTCAAGCTATGAATATTTCTCTTTAAAGTATACCTTCACCTGATTCTCTTCAGACATTGCTCTACTACCAGCTAGGCATTCATAGCCCCGGTAGAGATTATCTGAATCTCCCATATATTAGGTGAAACTTTGCATTTTGTATTTTTCATTTCAGTCTAGACCTATCTCCACTACCAGTCAGGCGTCTATAGCCCCGGTGAAGGCTATCTAGATTATGGTGATAGATTTATCATTACTTTCCTTTGTATTCATAATTTTTTCTCTTTTTTTTATCCAATAATAAGGTACTTTGCAAAAAATCCACCTACCATTTGGGTTAGAGATCAGGTAAGGCTGAAAGAGTATATGGAATTTTTCACCTTAATTTGCAAAACTGACAACTTCATACTTCCAAAATTTCAAAAGATATTCTTTAAAGTGTTTGTAGTACTTGTGAAGCTTTTGCAATATGATTCTAATATTTTAAATTTCCTTACATTGGTTCAAATTCATGAAGATATAAACTAACATCTTACTTTTCATTTTCTCCAGGTTTTACAGGTTTTCAAAATAGGTAATTTCATCCTATATGACCTAGGACCGAATACCAAACAAAACCATAAAATGACAAGTGTCTCGGTAACAACTACCTTAATCCTTGAAAATCCCCTTGAAACTTTATTAAAGATGAACATCATCACAAAACTTCCAAAATTTGGCAAAGCCAATTTATTACAACATAACAAAATTTCATGAAACAACAAATTACGTACAAAACAAAACAAAAACACAAAAACCAAAAAAACTATTTACAAAAAATATACATTATGTAAAAAATGATAACAAATTTATGCTATCACCTTCCTGGATCCCAAATACGATTGACACACTGTAAAAGACATATATGATTTGCATTCCAAGCTTTACATAAATCCAACCGAAACAAGATTAAGTGAAATGATGTAATCTTCATTTTGCCTTTCACACCCCACTGATTTAATTCAAACTTATAAACAATTCCATGTTTAAGATTTGATCCATTAACCTTACAAGTAAATACATGATCTTCCATGATCTTATGCTTATTCAACAAGATGGGAATTTCAAACCTTGATTCATCACTTTGACCTAAATTCTCATTTTCACAAGCATATAAGATTTATTTCAAATAAGAAGCAACTTCTAAAAATTTTAAAGCAAAATAATCATCTATGTTTTTAGGCCAATCATATTCATGTAACAATTTACAAGAATCTAGGATATTTACAAAATAAGAATCATTATAGTTTTGTATCCTAGATTGAATTGTTAACTGTTGTTGAACTTGGTTCAATGATTCAAGCATATCTTCTTTTTCATTTAGCAATGCAAACTTATTTGTAGTGGAAATAGACATCCACTTTAATTCTTGATCAACCTCCAATGGCATCTCATCACAAATAATATCAAAATCAAATAAATGATTATGCAAAATTTTACCTGACTCTTGAATGTTTGAACATAATGGATAAGATTCTACCTTTTGTATACTTTCATTTACCATTACTTGATGAGCCATTATAGTCTTTTCTTTTTCTTCATGATCTCTATCATCACCACCATCATTTCGTATTCTTTCATCAATGACCTATTTTTTAGAAGCATCAAAATTAGGCATCCAATCAAGAATATGTCCATATTTTTCAAACCATAAATCTTGTTGATCAAACAAAGCAATAGTTTCTTTAGGATGAATAAGAAATTCTAATTCTTTTTTAGCCATACATGAAGTTTATTCATTTGAATATTCAATACAATCATGAAAATTTTCACTCAAATATTCAGTATTCGAGAATGAAAGAAAAGAATTTACCTCTTCTTCATCTAAAATAGATGAATCATAAGAAACATTTACCATTTATTCCCTTTCTATTGTAGAAGAATGTTCTACAAACTCATGTTCAAAATGATCAAATATTGGAACCTTCTCTACTTCTAAAATTGACATGTCATCTTCCAATTGGATAGAAATTGCCAAATCTTCACGCAAGATAGAGGTTTCAACATCCTGCATATCAAGTGAAATGGAAAATTCATCAGTAGGATAATTAGAAACAAATAATTCCTCATATCTTCCCCAACCATTATAATAATCATCTTCCTGAAATATTTGATGAGATTGCATCCCTTCTTTCATTTCTTCTTGATCATTATTTTGAGAATACTAAAAATTTTGATCATCATTTTCAATGATCTCATCCAAATTTATGGAAGGTCCTGATTTATCATGTGTTTCAAAACTAGTCCACTCTAGGACTTCTCCATTGTCTAAAAGAATATCACTTTTAGCATCT
Source organism: Wollemia nobilis (assembly GCA_028583015.1). Classification (NCBI taxonomy): domain Eukaryota; kingdom Viridiplantae; phylum Streptophyta; class Pinopsida; order Araucariales; family Araucariaceae; genus Wollemia; species Wollemia nobilis. Next base: position 6,426,094 of record JAQPPZ010002550.1, read on the forward strand.
TCGATCTTTGTCTCATGAGAATGATTTATATAATTATCAAGATATGCATCTTGATGCATTTGTCCCTATGCTTGATCACTATTTCTTTTAAGCTATAGAATTAACCTTTGCAACTTGTCCTGCATTTTAGGTGAAGCAAGTACTTCATTAGAAAGAGAAGCAAAATCCTCCCATTTATTCCACCAACAATAATCATCTTCTAAAATTAGGGAGTGATGTTCAACCACTTCTTCACACTCTGCAAATTCAACAATCGAAAGCTCTTCAAGTTCACGTTCATCACTTTCAAAAAAATTATCTTCAATGAAAAATTCATCTTCCTCAAGTAATAAAATTTTATGATCAGTCATAATGAAATTACCTCTAGAATCTTGCAATTCTGTAGCTTTAATTGTTTCATTCAACTCTAAGGAAGATTCTATTCTATCATATGTTTCAAAGCTAGTTAGATCTAAGATTCCTCCAATATCTGAAGACTCATGCATTTCTACATTTTGATAAACTTGATTACTACAATCCTCATTGATGGATATTGGATTTGAAACTTGAACTTCCTCTTGAACAATATCAAAAGTGGTTGAAAAACTAGGACATTCAATTTCATTCGATGGTGTCAAAAAATGTGTATCATGACTCATAGGTGGTAATTGATTTGAAACCTTAGGGTTAAGTAATGATAATCTACCCACATCAATTCCTCTTGAAATCAACCATTGTTCTACAACTATTGCCCCACCATAAGCGTTAGACAAGCATAAATATTTAAGAAACTTTTCTAAACACTTAACAGTAAAAGGGTCTAAAGCTTCCAAGTATATTTGAACAACTTCTTCTTCTAAAATGATAAAGTGTATCTCTATTTCAATATACAACTTATGAAACCTATCATTAAATTGACTCATGGATTCATTAGGTTGTTTACAGATAGAGGAAAATTGATTTGATAACAAATCCGTGTCAACCAATGTTCCAAAATGTTCAAGAAACGTTGTTTCTAGTTGATTCCAAGAAGCGGTAGAACCTGCAGGTAAATTGATAAACCAATATTTAGCAAATTCATCCAATGTGTATGGAAACATTCTACAGAGAACATCTTCCTGCATAATTTGAAAATGAAACATAATGTTTTTATATGCCTGAATATGTTCTTCAGCTGTAATCGTCCCATCATGCTTAAAATAGGGTAAATCATTTTCTGCCATTGAACCAATTTTAATATGCAAGGCTATGTATGAAAATTCACAAGAATTGAATCATAACCTAATTTTTGAATTTATGACAGATTAACATTAATGCAACATAAATAAAAAATTTCAATTTTTTTTTAAATAACAAATTGCACATGCTGAAAATTAAAATATTACCTTTCATGCCCTCCTTCTAGCGCCAATTTGTTGAGGTGTGATTTTGTCAGGTTACAAAAACCACTCGACAACTAGGATTCAAATTCCTCTCTTGCAAAGAAACTAAACTTCTCCAAGGTTCTCACTTAATGTTTTAATGTGTCATACATATGTGCATAAATAAGTGCTTGAATAGTCTCAATGGCTTGCAAGTACTGTTAACAAGGGGCCTGGGAATTAGGTAATCAATTTGGAATTCATCATGTATTAAGTGCCTTTTCACCAATTCTTTCTCTAAATAGATAAATTTACCTTATAATTTTAATAAATTGTGCAAATCCATTCTATCATCTCAAAACAACATTTTATTTAAAATGCTTCGAATGATTTAAATCAAATGTTCAATCTAGCATTTTAATTAATATGAAATTTCAATTACTTTAATAAAAATCAAAGTATATGAAATTCAAATGAAATATAAACCCTGATTATAAATATTCACCCTTTTAAAATCTAAGGTTTAATTAATGAAAATATTTTATTCATCCCAAATATAAAATCAACATTAAAATATTTGGAAAATGAATAAAAGTAATAATGTTTAACCCCAAAATTGTAAGGTTTTCAAACCTTATAATTATAATCCATAGGGTTTTAATATAAAACTGATCTATGAACTGTGAATCTTATGCTTTGAAAATCAAGTTCATAAATATGTTTTTCTCATATTATTTGTTTATTAAATATTTATGGAATAAAATATTTAAAAACAAATATAATCCTCCAATGTAAAATTTGGATCTTTAGATAAATAAAACTATATTTAAAACATGAAATCCAAACTAATTTCAATAAAAGATATCAACTCATTCTCAACTTTATTAAATCAAAGTTGAAACCAGAATACTCATTTATATTTTATAAATTTATTTATTTAAATATTAAAACAATTTAATATTTAAATAATAAATTATTGATAACCTAGTGTAAGGTTTAATTCTTATGAAATTGAACTAGGCTATGTAAAAATGATTTAATATAAAATAAATAATCAAAAGTTTTATGATGAGAAACTAATATTCTATCTCGAACAAATGCTACAGACTAATACCAATCACAAAGACTTAAACCAAATCATTGCCCACCAGTATTCACACAACACAACAATGAAATGATGCAATCTTCAATGGAATTTTAATTATTGAAAATTATATCAAACATTTTAATTACAATTCAAATACCATATTGATGCTTATTTGAATCCCTAAAATATTTTGATATAATAAAAATCTTACAATAAAGTCTATTTTCTCTGTAATTTGAGATTATCTATAGCTTCTCTTCAATCACGCCTTTGATTCTTTGAAAAATTCTTCCTTCTGATCTGCTCCTCAAAGTGTCTGACCCCTTTCTCCCGAGTTTTCAATGATATTAAATAATCAAATAAATCCGTTGCATTCCATTTTACTTTTTGTTCCTCCATAGTTTTGATAAACCAACTTTAGAATCACTCGTTTCATTCTTGAAACCTTAATATCATAAATGCTTTCACTTTATATTATGTAAGTTTCATTTTAAATGATTTCAAGAAAACTATATAAAATGACTTTATAATACCCTGTTAAAATCATTACTTCCGTAATGTTTATGTGACAATTTCTACACTTAGCATAATATTAATGTATTCCTCATATTAACCACCAACAACCTTTATTCGAAGACAAATAAAATTCCATAATTTTTGCTATCCATTGCATGGTCCCTTTCGTCTATTACATGGTCACTTTCGCCTGCATCAACACCTACATACCTTGGCATTCCTGCCGCCACTCCAAATCATAACCTCTAATATCTTAGAATGCTACAACATATATAATAATGTTGTTGCAATCACAAAAACGATGACAACCAAATTATAATAATTCAAAAAATTCAAATCACTATCTTATCATTGCATACCTCCCTGCCATGTTCAATATCTGGTGATTCACTTTGATCTGTGTACTTGATGTTGTATTTATGTTGGAATTTCATTCCACTTTAATACCTCTTCTATTGCTTTCCGGTTATGTAGATAATATTGAACATTATCCGACAATTTCATCAATTCAAACACAAAATTGATCTTCTTCATTCGCCGATGATCATTGATAAAATCTAATATATTTACTTTACTTCCTTATGCTACCTTCATTTTTGCTAATAATGCATTGTATGCATGTTGTTTCTCTCCCTTTTTTTGTATCATATACTATTATTGTATATATTTTTACATGTCATCATCGGGGTCGCCACCCTACATTTAAAACTTGGACGTATCGAAAATCGCCTTGGAAACCATGAGCACCCGCATTGGAGACCTGTGAAAACAAGAAGACATTTTTTTAGTCTTAATTCAAGTATCATAAGACCTTAAATGAAAATATCTAAACACACAACTTCACACTTCAAAATATTATGAAGAAAACACACGAAACATCATACATAATGACCAAACACCAAAATACAAAATATATATCATGATAAATAAAACACATAAACACTAACAATACAATATAATAATACAAACACAACATAACTTTAGAAAGAACAATACTATATAACAATACATAATCTAAACTAAAACATAAACCACATCTTAACAAATTGTGTACAATTAAACTTAAAATCCAATCATAACAAATAATACCAAATACAAAAAATAAAAATAAATAAATAAATACCACATTACAATATGTACAAACAAATAAAACACTAATATTATAACAAAACACAATAACATGAAATATCACATAAAATAATCCTATAACAACTTGAAAATTGTTACAAAACATAACTTATTAATATTGATAACAAACAAAAACTCTTTTGACATTAACAAAACATAATAACAATAATACAACTCAAAAATGATAATCAAAATGACCACACAGGCATAAATTCAATTCAGATCATGAGGTGATACTTGACTATGAATCCTGCTATCAAACCATTCGTATAAGGATGAATACTCTTGATATTCAAATGGTTATAGCAATCAACAACAAGTGAAAAAAAATCTTGGAACAATTTTCAAAAATTTCAAGTGGGTCCCCAATTTTGGGGTCGTTGTGAAGGAGTCACAACATGACCAAATTTCTTCTATTTTGGTTCTTCTTGTAATATTCAATCTACAAAAAACTTCAATTAGTAGTTATTATTTTTTATTGAGATAAATATCAATATCAAGGGATTTTTGTCCCTTCAATATTTTTTATCAATTTCAAGGTTATCAATTCCCTAAATAATCAACTATCTCCAAACCCTGTAAGGGGGGTGGAGGTCCAAGGTTCAAATGTTGTGCCTCACTAGATTGAATTTTTATCCCTTTCTTGGTACTTTTGATGGCATAAAAATTTTAAAATGATTGTGGCATGGTGGTTATAGAGGTAGACTGCATGAATATCTATGTGGTAGATTTCAGGGCGGACAACGCAGAATACTATGGTGGCCATAAAAGCCGAAAAACCTACCCAAATTCATAGTGGCTACTGATTCCACCATGTAAATTCAAAAACAAAAATAAATAAAAATAAACTATATTCAAGCTGACTTCCTAGTCTTTGTGGTTGTTCTTCAATCTAGTGGAAATATCCTTGTTGAGTCCTAGTTTTAACAAATTATTCTTCAAAATTGTGGAAACACCTTAGATTTTACAAATTCTATTTCTGATCCCTAGTCTTCATAGGTTATTCTCCAACCTTATGGAAATACTATAGCCTAATGTAACTTTCAAATCTTGTGCAAACAACCTTGTTGTAGCTCTGATACCACTGTTAGCTTTTGATGCTCTAATACTAAATATAAATTATCAAAGAAAAATAATCACGAGATATAATATAATGAATTTGCAATATAATGAACCAAGAAATAGCTTAAAATGTAATAAAAAATTTAATAACTCATAAAAATACTCACATAAACATGCTCACAATATTGCACATTAAAATTTCTAAAATGCTATTGACTAAAGGCCTACTAACACAAGCATTAAGCTTTGCACATTTGATTCACTTCCATAATATTACGATGCTTAGTCACAAATATATAATAGTATGTGACTCTTCATATGTTGCACTCTTGACCTTCACTCTTCTTAACAACTCTTCATTTTCCTATTCTAAGGACACATGTGCACACTTACATATTAGACACTTGTGCACATCTACACTCATAACACTTGCATACATATTTACATGACACTTGTGCATTTCCTGCACATTATTACATTACATAAAATATTAACTCATACACTAATCTAAGACATGACCCTAATCTATTATTTACAATAATGTACCTAGGTGGTACATTGTCATGTATCGAATAATGTAGTATTCTCTAATAAATTCATGGGCTATGGAAGAGAGTCTATGTTGGCTAGGATTGAATAGTTTAAATTTATAAAATAAATAAAATTTTAATTCTTTATATTTAATATGTAAAAATTCAACCTTCATACAATTAATAGGATAAAACTAACCTTAAAATGCTTTGTGATTAGTTTCTTTTTATTGAAAGCCCCATAATAGATTAAAATCCTATATTTTATAACCATATAAGATTACATGTATAACTAGGCTAGAGACTAGGGCCTTTTTCTTTATCTAATATTGAACTTCAAAAGCCTAACATTTATCTTCTAAGCCATAGAAGGTATTTTAACAACCATAAATTGCTTTTTCAATGTTAGTATTCTAAAATATATTATAATCAAATTTAAATATAGAATTGGACAAACTAATGAATTTATTATAAAAACATGAGTGATGAAACTTTTATTAAATATTTTATAATGATAATTTTAGTGTATTTTATAATGCTTTACCAAAAAAATAAAATAAAAGTATCCACTCAAATCTTATAGCAACCTCTGTAGCCTATGGTTGATTCGTCACCTTTACAACCCATGGTTTATCGACCACTACCATAGCTTGTGGTTATCACCTCAAAAGTCTATGGTTGATCTGTCACCTTAGAATCCCGTGGTTGATCCATCATCATAACTACCTTAGCAACACATCAAATTGCAATACTATTGTAAGTATCATAAAATTAGATTTTTGTGATTGGAATATTTCATAATAAAGGTGAAAAACTTAGGATAGGATTCGAAGTTTTGTGATTGGAAGGAGAGGTATTGTCATTATCATGGTGAAGTTGGATATTTGGTGGTTTCACTAGAGGAGTCCCTACCAAAGTATGGATTCAGATCTAATGAGTATTCAACTAAAGAGAAGTGGGTTTATTTTTTATCATGTAGATAGACCATGGTTGGACATTGTTAGAGGAAAGTAGAAAATACCAAATAAGAATTTTAATCTAGCAATGGAGAAATGGAAACCATTTATACTTGATAAATTGGCTAAAATGGGTGCAACACAAACTAATCTATGCTTAACTAGAATTTTTTGGGTGTTTGACCTGATTTGGATTCAATTCAAAAATGGGCCCATGTTAAATGGAAACCATTGGGTCTTATGGAGATCATGGACCTTCCTAAAAACTTTTTTTTCATTAAATTGAATTCCACTGAGGATATGGATCACATTTTTAAAATAGGGTCCTTGGTTTTTTTGTAGAAGGGGTTTGTTTTTTAAGCATTGGACTCTAGATTTTGATCCTTATAGCCAAAACATCTTGTAGGCTCTAGTTTGGGTTAGATTACATGGACTTCCTTTGCATTTATGGCAAGAGGATATTTTTGAAGGGATTGCAAAGGATTTTGGATAGCTTATAGTGATTTATATAGCCACTACTATGAGATCTAGGTTGATCTATGCAAGATTTTGTGTTAATATTAATCTAGAGAAAGGTTTGCTAAATATTGTTAAAATGATTTCCAAATTTGGTAATGTGTGTTTTAAATTTGGTCATGTTGGAAATTTTTTCTCTAATCATCCTAGGAAGAAATAATAGAAGTGGATTTGGAATAACAAAAATATATGAAAAATGATGAAATATGATCTTGGAAAGCAAGGACTAGATAACAAAGACCAAATGAATTCTTGCAAAGAATATGGTGGATTAGCTATTGCATTATTTGAAGAGGGTGATATTTTGGATGATCATATTAAGGTATTCCCTTCTGTTTCTATTCCAAGTATTTCTATAAATGAAATTCCTACCAAAAATCCATTTGATTCATTGAAAAACCTAGATGAGGAAAAGGAGAAAATTGTAAATGAGAAAAAATATCAAATTTTTGAAACTAGAGATGAAAATACTAATGAAGTATTGGGAAAGAGATTATAACATTAAGGTTTATAAGGGAGAAAAACTAAATATAATTCCCCATGGATCTAGCCAAAATAAATTATCACTAAAGGGGAATAAAAGTCTAATTACATCCAAAATAATAAGGAATAGTAAGAAGACTAGAATTGATGTAGGGAGAGAATCTAAACCACCTATAAGACCTTCAAAAAAGGAGGTTTTATAGAGAGAAAAAACTATGGATGTGGCTAATGGAACCAAAGTGAAGGTCATTTCTTGAACTAAGTGATAAATGTGGCAACCCACTAAATCTAAGAAATGAAGGTCATTTCTTGGGATGAAATGGGTCGCAATGCACTTTCAAAGCACCGTATGGTGTTCCCATGAGGAAAGAATCCAAACCCTAGATTCTAGCTTTACAAGAAACATAAATTTTTAAATATAATTGTGAAACTATTAAAAATAGAATATGGAAGGAAGCAGTGTATGTAGTGAGTCATGCTAATGGGGCATTGGGAGGCATTATGTGTTGTTGGGATACAGATAAATTGGAAGGAAAAGTGATTAAAATAATAGAAATGACCTACAATATTGGATGAGATTGATTATGCATGATGGAATGACATGTTTCATGGGAGATGCAAGGTCAAATGTGAGTATGCTGGTTTGGAGGATCATTCATTTGGTTCAACAGTACCAAATACTTCAATGGGCTTGTTGATCAAATTCAAGAGTTTGTAATGGATACCAAAATCAAGTTGACCACCTTGGCCAATAAGGAAGAATGCATGGCTAAGAATTCATGCATATTGAAAGGACAACACTCAAAATGAATGTTCTATGCCATATGGGGTTGGCCAATATGGTTTTTAGTCTATTTGGTTTCATTAATGTTATTCAATTTCTTGCATCAATATTTTACTTTAGCCTTGGTCTCAATTTTTTTAGTGGTGTTGGTGTTATATTTGTGTCTAAGTTTATAAAATAGCATTTTATATAGTTAAGGATATAAGGTATATTTTATATAGTTTAATATGGGTTGTATCCTTGAATAGGAGGACCTATGTAATGTCCCATTTTGCATTAAAAGTGAAGCATTTATGTGTTGTATGACAATGTCAAAGGGTTGGGGCCCTTTCAAAAACTACTTATTCCAACCTTAGAAAAAAAATCTTATAGCAAAATAAAATAGAGCTAAAGGAAAGAGAAATAACACACAAGAGATGAAGGTTATCCTTAGGGACCTATATGCAATTATCAAGGTAATATATCATATTTATATAATATATTGAGTAGTTGAGATGTATAAATACCTTAAATATTAATTACAAGTTATATCTCTTTATTGACATAACATTTAGATAAGGGTATAATAAGGTAACACAATTACAAGGTAGCTAAATGCATAAGTCCTCATTAAACACATATAGTGATTATCTATAACATTAAACATGATTATATCATACAATATTGACCTTTGATCAAATAAGGTCAAGTTATATATTTTTGACACCCTCTATAATTTGAATTAAGGGGACAATGAGTCAAGACATTAAAGATACCACCTTATTTTTTTAATTAAATATCTATGAGGTTAGTTCACTATGATATAGGATAACACATTAAATTTTTTTTATCTAGAAGGCTACTTCCTATATTATTAAAATCATCTTTAGTCTTCTATTATCTCACTAAATAGTTCTAAGCAAGACAATATTTTCCTTTTATAGTATTTGTAGGAGATATTCAACTTTTTGAATACTTCAAGTTGCCCATGGGATATTTAGTGTTATCCTCTAGATGTTTGATTTACTTTTCATGACCCCATATGTAAGAAACATCAACATAATTTCAAATAGCCATCTAAAATTTAAAAAAGAAGATAAAAGAGAACATCGAGGTCTAACATTTTATGTTTTCAAGTATATTGGATTCACATGAGATATTGTTCCATAATACAAACAGAATAATATTATAAACAATAATCTTGATACATTTTGCATTATTTTTGTTGCCTCCAATTCAAGATGCAATTTCTTCTATTAGAGCACTAAATTACGAAATACAGTCCTCAACATTATTTAAATTGATAGCGAAAAGCTCTAGCTCAAAACACGACTTCTATGGCATTGGTCTTTCCAAATAATTTTCATAATTTGGTCCACACCTTAGTAATATTACTTCCATATTTAAAGGAAAGACTATAGAAATCTCAATCAACATAAAAAATAGACTAAAGGTTTAATCCATCTTATCAACATACACTTCTTTTTTAATGGATTTCCTAATTTTCTTGCTTAAAAATGAACCTCATAATCTCATTTTCTAATAGTTGAGTTATTTTAGTTGACCAAAAACTATAATTTCAACTATTCACATGAATAACATACTCTAGAGGATCACTCAAATTTATCTCTTGCATTATAATAAATCATTCAACTTATATTACCAATGTGAATAGCTACAAAACTCATCTATTCTAAAGAATCATAGCTAAATGCTTCTATATGTGAAATTTTTGACTTTCAAAAATTTGGTCAAAATAATCCTCCAAGAATGAAAAATAATAAATCCCTCAATACTTAGAGAAAAATTAGAAAATAAAAATATACCACTTAATGCATTGTGATATGATAGATACTATAATACTATCACCACTTATTATCACTCTACAATCCATCTTGAAAATCTAGATGTTTCATGCTTTAATTTGATTGGCTAGTGAGGTAAACATACATAAAAATATGTTATCTATTAGTGAACCATGTTGGTTACCAACTCATCCAATGTAAAGGCATATAAAAATGGTATAAAAAAAAGGTAAAATAGGACTCAAAACTACAAACCATGCATGGGGAGTTTCCTAAGCTAACCCAACTGACTATTTGTTTGATTTTGATATTTAAACACAATAAGGTAATTTTCCTTCTTGAGGTGAGGTTAGCACCTATAAATATTTGCTCACCCTACCAAGCAAAAGGGACTAAAATTGAACCCTTAATTTATAGTGGAGAAAGTTCAACACCATTATACTTCTTGGCATATCTTCTGCTACCAGTAAATATGGGGATGGAACCTCTCCTTGAATATGGAATTTACAATGTAGAAACCATGATATGATACAACAATATTTATTTTGTTACATACAATACACTTGCAACTCATAAGAGCATATGATATTGTATATAAAAAGGACCATGTATCAAGTTAGAAGTGGGTCATGTGTTAAGTTAAGTGTGTCATAAAATCATGCCTATAACCAGTTTGTCATAGAATCATATATGTAATGTAACAACCCAAATTCTAACCAAATCAAGAGAGAAAAGTTTTTTTTATCACAGTTAAGGTTCACCAGAAAAGGTTCATACCAAATATACTCCCACACTCTTTTGTTTGGTATAATTAAGGCATAACCACATTTGAAACTAAGTCACAACCAATGATACCCAAGTGGATAGGACAAGCCAACATCTTGTAGCTATATTTGGGGTTCACTTTTCTAAAAATTTACAGTTAGAAAAGATGCCATCAGTGGTTTCCGCACATTCCTTATGCTCTTTATGAGTAAAGGTGATTCAACCATAACATAGGGATTATCCATATTAGTCCATCAAAGGGGGACATAATTTCCCTTACCAAACATAAGTTAATATATGTAGGAGATTGGTGTATTGCCTTATAGTCTAGTTATCTGATCTTCATGATAAAGTAACTAGTACTTTATGCTTACTTACCACACCTTCGTAGTGGGATCATTAAGGGTATTATCACTCCATATGATAATACTCATGGCCACTTGATCCTTCCCGATCAAGGCACCATCACCACAAAAGTTGTAAATGGATTCCTATCCTCCGCAAAAGGAAATAAGGTTCAAGCTCCACGCTTAAGAACCATACTCAAAAGCTTCATGATTTTGGGAGTACATCTAAGCTACATCACTCAAGATGCACCTATTGCAATTGTTATGAGCCTCCCCATAGCTACCCAAATATTGGGATCTATTATATTAGGTTACTATTATGGTTACTTAAAAACAACCCTCCCATAATACCCTTCATAACCCAAGGAAAAAACATCTAAAAACCTTAAAATCTCTCTTCATAACAAAAAGCACAACATGCTCACTTCACTTATTTAAGGAAATATTAGATCATCCCTAATACATTTCAAAAGTATTAAACATATCACTAGAATAACACTTATTTTGTAAGCATGAATACCATCTATATCTAGTTCTATTTGCCATTCATAGAAAAACATCCATTTTTCTATATTAAGAATAACTAAAACTTATACTTTCAAATGAATTGGAATACAATAATAGCATTACATTAAACATCAATAATCAAATCCTTTCATAATTAAGAGATATAATCAATAAAGCCTTCCTTAACATTATATTTCAATAATCATAACATCAATTCCAAGACTAGTCTTTAGTACATCTCTTTCTTTGAGTTTTCTATTACAACATATTCACAACCAATATGAAACTTTAGGAAAAACATAATAGAAATATTTCTTTCTTTGTCTCTGCTTGTTGGTCCTCCTTAAGATCCATTGAGATGTGGTTGGAATAAGGGATCAAGATAGCTCTTAATGTGATAATGTGTTTCTAAATGGTTATTTTATATTCCATGCATCCAATGTAAAGATAAAGAAAATAAACAAGCCATTTACTTTCTACATACACAATCCATTACTTCAAGTATTCATAGAGAAATGATCCTTTCTATTTCTATTTTATTTTAAAATAATCACATGAAGAAACCTCATAAATTTCTTCATCCAATATGGACTCCATGCCCAACTTGTTTTTCCATGTTTTAAAATATACAAAGCATATAAGGAAACCCCCTTGTTTCTTCCCTATAGATGGACTCCATGCCCACTTTAAGAGATTATGTGAAATACCCCATAATATATTTCACTAAAAATGGACTCCATACCCAATGACTCAATACAAGGTTATGCATAGTGGCGAATATTCAAAAATTGGGCAAATATTAGGATTTCCAAAATTTGAAATTGGCGAATATGAGGACCCTCGACGTCAGCCCATTCGCCTAAAATTTTTGAGACCAATTTTTTCTTAGGGTCAATTTGCCACAATATATATCCAAACATAGGCATATTTGTACTTGTTGGAAAGCTTTTTTCAAGCCTTATCTAATGGTGGTGTTTTTATAAATTTATAAGGTGATTTAATAGTTCAAAATTTACCCCAAATATGACCTTACTTTTATAGGTCTTCAAGTTCCGCAATATTTTGTGTGAAGATGATTGATTTGATTTGCTTAGGATTTGCCTTGATTCACCTTGATTTCGATTAGGATTCACCATTTTTTTACAAGTATATTTCGAGTCCAACCCCTTATGCATAACCCTCACTTAATATTTACTTAATAAATAAATAAGGAAACTCCCATAATTTCCTCATTGGACTCCATGTCCAATTTAAACATTCCATGTTTTCTTTTCCTCAAAGCAAAACAACACACTTCATAAGGGAACCCCATAATTCCCTCCACACTATTTCCCCTTATCCTAATAAGCTTTGGGAATCAATGTGTGTTCTCAACTTAAATTTTAAATCTTTAAATCAATAATATTATCATTCATCTTATTATATCCAAAAATCAAATATCCTATATAGAAATGACCTTTTCCTTTCTACTTAATTTCAGAGCAATCATATTACTGCAATGGTAAGGGCTTTGGCTTATCTTTGACAGGTCCAAGGTTAAAACTCCACTTAGTGTGAGGGGACCATGACCCCTTATAAAAATTTGTGTAAAATCATTGAAAATATTTTTTAGAGCAATCATATGAAGAAACCCCATAAAAAATATAATATGATTTCACAAAACAATAATATATTTCTACAAAATAGACAATATATTTTCATAATATATCTTCAAAAAGCAATAAATATATTTCCATAATATATTTTCACAAAGCAAGCAATATATTTTCATAATACAAACAATATATTTCTACAATATAGCTTCACAAAGCAAGCAATATATTTCCACAATATATGTCTAAAAAAAAACTATATATATATATATATATATATATATATATATATATATATATATATATATATATATATATATATATATATATATATAATATGTTCACAAACCAACAATATATTTTTACAATATATTTCCACAATATGTTTCCACAAAACAAACCATATATTTCCACAATATATCTTCACAAAGCAAGCAATATATTTCCACAATATATTTCTACAAAACATATTTCCACAATATATTTTCACAAAGCAAGCAATATATTTCCACAATATATTTCTACAAAATATATTTTCACAATATATTTCTACAAAACAAACTATATATATCCACAATATATTTTCACAAACCAACAATATATTTTCGCAATATATTTTCACAATATATATTCACAAAGCAAGCAATATATTCCATAATATATTTTCACAAAGCTATAGATCAAGAAATACATCCAAACATAGAGAAGATCATACTTCTCTTTATATAATGAACTCCTTTGTCTACATAGATCTCATGAATTCATGATAAATTTCCAACTTATTCAAAAACAACCATACAACGATCAAATACAATACCATAAAGGATATTTTTTTCATTTATCATAAAAATGCTTAAACTTTTATGCCACAATATATTTTCACAAAGCCATAGATCAAGCAATACATCCAAACATAGAGAAGCTCATACTTCTCTTTATATAATGAGCTCCTTTTTTTACATAGATCTCATGAATTCATGATAAATTTCCAACATATTCCAAAACAACCATACAACGATCAACTCCAATACCATAAAGGATATTTAATTCTTTTATCATCAAAATGCTTAAGCTTTTCTAAAATATAAAGATAATAATCTAGATCCCATATTTTATAAAAACATATATCCTTTTTTATCAACAATGCTTAAACATTTCTAAAACATAAAGAAGATAATTTGGATCCCATATTAAAAGTGGATCTATCTTTCTTTATCAACAATGCTTAAATATTTCTAAAAATAAAGAAGATAATTTGGATCTCATGTTATAAAAGGATCTATCTTTGTTTATCAACAATGCTTAAACATTTATAAAACATAAAGAAGATAATTGGGATCCAATAATATGAAAGGATCTATCTTTATTTATCAATATTGCTTAGATATTTTCTAAAATATAAAGATAATAAACCGGATCCAAGGATCTATCTTTATTTAAAAACAATGCTTAAAATTTTCCAAAAATAATAAAATGATCCATATAACGTATATTTTACCCAAAACAAAAGCATCAATCAGACCCCTATAGAAAGATTTATTTCAATATAACATGCATGAATCAAAAGCAACCTACAAAAATCTTTATTTACATATAACACGTATTAATCATAAGCAACCTACAAAAAGATTTATTTCCATATAACATGTATTAATCAAAAACAACTTATAGCAAGCTTTATTTCCATATTACATGTATTAATTGGAAGCAACCTACAACAAACTTTACTTCCATATAACATGCGCTATGTACAACAAGCTTTATTTCCAAGCTTTATTTACATATAACATGCACTAATAGGAAGTAACCTACAACAAGTTTTATATCCATATAACATAATCAGAAGCAACCTACAACAAGCTATATTTCTATATAGCATGCATTAATCAAAAGAAACCTACAATAAATCATTACTCAAACTACCTTTTCTTAAAGAACCCAACTAAGGAACAAAGAATAGCAAATATAAAAAATAACCAACAAATATCATTAATAAAATAAATTTCAGGATTCCAACGAAAAGGGCAACAAAAGCAAAGATTTGCAGTTTTTTCCAGGAAACATCAACATAAAAAATGCAAAGTTTCTAGGTAGCATCCATAATAAGATGCAGGTTTTCTAAGCAACATCAACATAATAAAATACAAGTATTTCCATGCAACATTAGCATGATAACATACAACCACAAAAAAAATACTTTCCAGATAGCAATAGAAAAATAAAATGCAGGTTTTTTTCTATCTAAGCTAAAACCATAAATAAGGAGGTTGGAGATTAGATTTTACTCCTGAATACCTACCAAGGAAAATGCATAGAATGGTGATTTATTCATCCATTTTTATAAACCCAAGCATCCAACAAAGAAATCCACAGGATGACGAACTCTCCTCCATTCTGCTAAGCCCAAGCATCCAGTAAATAAATCCATAGAATGGTGAACTCTCCTTAGTTCTGCTAAGCCCAAGCATCCAGCCAAGAACTCCATACGATGGTAAAATCTCCTTCGTTCCACTAAGCCCAAGCATCTAGCCAAGAAATCAATAGGATTGTGAACTCTGTTCCATTCTTAACCTCTCTCCTTTCCTCTCTCTATTCCTCCTCTTTCTACCCACCAACTAAAAGAGAGGATAGAGAAGCATAATTCTCTCATAAAATCCCCTTTAACAAGCCAAAATTAGGGTTTCTAAAAACAACTCTCATTCCTAACGGTAAGATGAATTAAAAGCATTTAAAACCCTAGTATTTAGTTGATGCCAATAATTAATCTTTAATTATTTCATTAATAATTATTTATCCAAATAATATATCCCTGTTTAATTTTTTAAGAATCAATTAAGTAATTAATTAATAATTCCACATTATTAATAATAGAAAATTAATAATTCCTTATCTATAACATTACACATGATTATATCATAGAATATTGACCTTTGACCAAATAAGGTCAAGTTATATATTTTTGAAACCCTCTATAATTTGAATTAAGGGGACATGGAGTCAAGACATTAGAGATGCCACCTTCTTTTTTAATGAAATATATATGAGGTTAGTTCACTATGATATCAGATAACACATTAGAATTTTTTTATGTAGAAGGCTACTTCCTATATTCTTAAAATCATATTTAGTTTTCTATTATCTCACTAAATAGTTCTAAGCAAGACAATATTTTCTTTTATAGTATTTGTAGGATATTTTCAACTTTTTTAATACTTCAAGTTGCCCATGGGATCTTTAGTGTTATCCTCTAGATGTTTGATTTACTTTGCATGACCCCATATGTAAGAAACATCAACATAATTTCAAATAGCCATCTAAAATTTAAAAAAGAAGATCAAAGAGAACATTGAGGTCTAACATTTTATGTTTTCAAGTATATTGGATTCACATGAGTCACTATTCCATAATACAAACATAAGAATATTATAAAGGATAATCTTGATACATTTTGCATTATTTTTGTTGCCTCAAATTCAAGATGCAATTTCTTCTATTAAATCATTAAATTATGAAATATTGTCCTCGACATTATTTAAATTGATAGCGAAAAGCTCTAGCTCAAAACATGACTTCTATGGCATTGGTATTTCCAAAAAAAATCATAATTTGATCCACACCTTAGTAATATTACTTCCATATTTAAAGGAAAAACTATAGAAATCTCAATCAACATTAAAAATAGACTAAATGTTTCATCCATATTATCAACATGCACTTCATTTTTAATGGATGTCCTAGTTTTCTTACTTAAAAATGAACCTCATAATCTCATTTTCTAATAGTTGAGTTATTTTAGTTGACCAAAAACTATAATTTCAACTATTCACATGAATAACATACGCTAGAGGATCACTCAAATTTATCCCTTATGTTATAATAAATAATTCAACTTATATTATGAATGTGAATAGCTACAAAATTCATCTAATCTAAAAGAATCATAGCTAAATGCTTCTATATATGAAAGTTTTGACTTTTAAAACTTTGGTCGAAATAATCCTCCAAACATGAAAAAATAATAAATTCCTCAATTCTTAGAGAAAAATTAGAAAATAAAAATATACCACTTAATGCATTGTGATATGATAGATACTATAATACTATCACCACTTATTATCACTTTACAATCCATATGCCAAGTAGTATAATGGTGTTTAACTTGCTCCACTATGTAACAAGTGTTTGGTATGAGGATGGAACCTCTCCTTGAATATGGAATTTCCAATGTAGAAATCATGATATGATACAAAAATATTCCTTTTGTTACATACCAGACACTTGCAACTCATAAGAGCATATGATATTGTATATAAAAAGGACCATGTATCAAGTTAGAAGTGGGTAATGTGTTAAGTTAAGTGTTTCATAAAATCATGCATATAACCAGTTTGTCATAGAATCATATATATAATGTAACAACCCAAATTCTAACCAACTCAAGAGAGAAAAGTTTTTTATCACAGTTAAGGTTCACCTATCTTTGTCCCTTTCCTAGTGCTTTCAATGGTGTAAAAGGTTTAAAATGATTGTGGCATGGCAGTTATATGGGCGGAATGCACGAAGATCTGTGTGGTGGCTTCTAGGGTGGACAACACAAAATATTATGGCAACCATAAAAGCTAGACATCCTACCCAGATTTGTGGCGGCTACCGACTCCACCATGTAAAAAAAAAAAGGTTCACCAGAAAAGGTTCATACCAAATATACTCCCCTCAAACTAAAAACTAAAAACTTGCTAAGCAAAGGGCTACATTGGAAACTAGGAAATGGAAGAAACATTAATTTCTGGGACCACAAATGGTTAAAGGACTATCCCCTCTC
Organism: Wollemia nobilis; assembly: GCA_028583015.1. Lineage (NCBI taxonomy): Eukaryota > Viridiplantae > Streptophyta > Pinopsida > Araucariales > Araucariaceae > Wollemia > Wollemia nobilis. Next base: position 6,444,313 of record JAQPPZ010002550.1, read on the forward strand.
TGCATACCCCATCCTTTCAACCCTTAGAGCTTGGACAATTGAAGTTTTTGGTACCAAAGTTGTAGATTTTATTACTTTGTCAAACAATAGAAGGGTATGGAAGCCAATAATGAACAATGATCTACCAGGGGCATCAATAATACTGGAGAATGAATTAAGACAGTATTTACTCCCTTCTGGAATTCTTGAGGACCAGCTTATCTGGGAAGCTTCAGAAAATGGGGAATTTTCTGTCAAGATTGCTTATCTGATGCTTATTGATAATGATGAACCTACTTTCCCTCACTTGGAAGTTTGGCCCAAAAGCATTGTTCCGAAGGTTGGGTTTTTTGCATGGCTGGCCATCCAAAATAAGATCCTTACCATGAATAACTTAATAAAAAGAGGTGTGATTGTTGTCAATAGGTGTTATCTGTGTATGTATGAGTGGGAGTCTATTGATCATTTGTTTCTGTATTGTAAATTTTCTGTCTCAATCTTGTTAGGTCTGTTACAAGTGTTTCATATTTATTGGGTCCATCCTCAGTCCATTTTTGACTTGTTTGTCTAGTGGCCTTCTCCCTTTTTGAATAGGCGTCTTAGGTATATGTGGAAGATCTGCCTTCATCACTACTTGTGGCAGATATGGTTGGAAAGGAATCGTCGGGCCTTCTTGGATAAGGTTTCTCAGTCATCCTCTGTCCTATCAAAAATTTTAGTATATGCTAATGAGAATGCTTGTTTAGTGCCTGCAACATCTAGACCTCCTAATCCTTTTGAAGCTTCATTAGGCCAGTCATTAAACTTACCTCTCACTGATGGCCTCAATCATCCTCAAGTCTGTCCTAGAACCATGATCACATGGACCCCACCCCCCCTAGGGTGGATTAAGTTAAATTTTGATGGGGCATCTAGGGGAAACCCAGGTGAAGCTGGGGCTGGTGGATTACTTAGAGACCACAAGGGTGAGGTGCTTGTAGCTTTTGTTGAACATCTTGGAGCTCAAACTAACAATGTGGCTGAAGCGAGGGCAGTTTGGAGGAGCCTCAAGGTGGCAGAGAATTATCCAGGGAAACTATTGGTGGAAGGTGATTCTCTTATTATTATAAATCTTCTAAAGAACACTAAGAGAGCTCCTTGGAGATTTTATGACTACATACACGAAGCAAGGGCTCTAATTCATGATCGACCTGAGGCCATAATTGTGCATACCTTTCGGGAAGCAAACATGGCAATGATAGGCTGGAAAATGAAGGCATTGTAGCAGCAAATTTGATCACGTGGACTGAAAATCTTCCTCATGCAGTCTCAATGGTGATAGATAATGAAAAATTTTAGATTGGAAGGCTCAAAGTGGATCAATGACAGAAAATGGGGGCTTTTTTAAAAATATATTTTTGAACCTTATAATGGCTGTTGTCATATTTGTTTTTTTTTGTTCATGTGACTAGTGTTTTTTGCAGCTGGTGGGGCACTAATATAGTTTTTTTATCTACAAATTCATGCATGGGAAACATCTGCTTTGGCCTCAAGTATTTCCCAAGGTGTGGTTGGATTCGATGTCGCAAAAAGGCCCTAGCAAGAAATAACAAAGTGCTGGAGATCCCTGACAATGAGGTACCAGACCCCACCATAATAGTCTTGGAGAAGATGACAATTTCATCAGCCTCCAACAGTATCAACCAGTTGAAGAGTCTGTCTGGCCTCATCAGTGCAGCTGTTGATTTGTGTGATTCTCTAAATCTTCTGTTTTATAGCCAGCAGTTCCAGGGGCACAAGGAGTCGAAGGCAAAATCTAAAGATGATGGCAAGGAAGATGATAATAAGTTAGATGAGGACTACAAGGAATACTGCTTGGCCTCTTGGCTGTCCATTCTATGGGATGTTTTTTTGACTATATTCTGTTATTTTTATATGGGCACAAGCTACCCTGCATGGTGCTTGCATGATTAGTTTTTGTCTTTGTTAGTTCTATTTTGCGTCTTTCTTTTCTGATGGCCATAATATTAGGCTTCCATAGTTTAGTTTGGCTGTATTCTGATGGAAAAGTAGGTCTTGGCCCTTTTTGTTGTCAGTTTAAACTTTTAGGGCTTGGCCTTTGTCTAGTTGGTCAGTGGACCCTATTTTGTAAAATGGTTTTGGGTCAACCAGTTAAAACCCGGTGTTAATTATAATATTCTCTTACTTACCAAAAAAAAAATTTACATAATAAATAAATAAAGAAACTCCCATAATTACCTCATTGGATTCCACATCCAATTTAAACATTCCATGTTTTCTTTTTCTCAAATAAAAACAACACACTTCAAAAGGTAATCCCATAATTCCATCCACACTATTTCCCCTTATCCCTATAATATTTGGGAATCAATGTGTGTTCTCAACTTAAATTTCAAATATTTAAATCAATAATATTATAATTCATCTTATTATATCCAAAAATCAAATATCCCATATAGAAATGACCCTTTCATTTCTACTTAATTTTAGAGCAATCATATTACTACAGTGGTAAGGGCTTTGGCTTCTCTTTGAGAGGTCCAAGGTTCAAACCCCACTTAGTATGAGGGGACCATGACCCCTTATAAAAATATGTGTAAACTCATTAAAAATATTTTTTAGAGAAATCATATGAAGAAACCCCATAAAAAAAACAATATATTTTCACAAAAAAACAATATATTTCCGCAATATATTTCCACAATATGTTTCCACAAAAAAAAACCATATATTTCCATAATATATTCACAAAGCAATCAATATAGTTCCACAATATATTTCTACAAAATATGTTTCCATAATATATTTTCACAAAGCAAGCAATATATTTCCACAATACAAACAATATATTTCTACAATATATCTTCACAAAACAAGCAATATATTTCCACAATATATTTCTACAAAATATATTTCTACAATATATCTTCACAAAACAAGCAATATATTTCCACAATATATTTCTACAAAATATATTTCCACAATATATTTCTACAAAATAAACTATATATATTCGTAATATATTTTCATAAACCAACAATATATTTTTACAATATATTTCTACAATATGTTTCCACAAAACAAACCATATATTTCCACAATATATCTTCACAAAGCAAGCAATATATTTCCACAATATATTTCTACAAAACATATTTCCATAATATATTTTCACAAAGCAAGCAATATATTTCAACAATACAAACAATATATTTCCACAATATATTTTCACAAAGCAAGAAATATATTTCCATAATATATTTCTACAAAATATATTTCCACAATATATTTCTACAAAACAAACTATATATATCCACAATATATTTTCAGAAACCAACAATGTATTTTTGCAATATATTTTCACAATATATCTTCACAAAGCAAGCAATATATTCCACAATATATTTTTACAAAGCCATAGATCAAGCAATACATACAAACATAGATAAGATCATAATTCTCTTTATATAATGAACTCCTTTGTCTACATAGATCTCATGAATTCATGATAAATTTCCAACTTATTCCAAAACAACCATACAACGATCAAATCCAATACCATAAAATCTACTTGTTATGGTGCAGTGGTAAATGCCCTGGGTGCTAGTAGAGGCCAACCCAGGTTCCTTTCCCCTTGTCTCCATCCTACAGATATATGGTATAGTTAGGAATTTCCTATGTGCTGGTAGAGGCCGACAACGCTCCATTCCTCCTATGCCCAACCTGTTGAAAGTGGCACCTCGAAAGGGGTGTTTTCCACTATAAATTAGTTTATCTGCTTTTTATGGTGTAGTGGTAAATGTCTTGGGTGCTGGTAAAGGCCGACCTAGGTTCCATTCCCCTTGTCTCCATCCTATAGATATATGGTATAGTTAAGAATTTCCTATGTGCTGGTAGAGGCCAACAAGGCTCCATTATTCCTATGCCCAACCTGTTGAAAGTGGCACCTCGAAAGGGGTGTTTTCCACTATAAATTAATTTTTAACCCAGGTGTTGTAGGTGAGTTGGAGAGGAGAGGGAAATCCTCCAAGGGAGGTCCCAGGTTCAAATCTCCACCCTACCAAAAATCTGAATTGGGTATCCAAAATTTAATTGATAATGTTGGTAGGGGCAGGGTCGGGTGTTACCCCCGGGTGACTTTGACAGTATAGAACCCCATGTTCGTGGTCTCTTAGACCAATGTGGCTATGCAAGGGGTTTTTCATTTTGAATAAAAAATCCAATACCATAAAGGATATTTCTTTCTTTTATCAACAAAATGCTTAAATTTTTCTAAAACATAAATATAATAATCCAGATCCCATATTATATAAAAACATATATCTTTTTTTATCAACAATACTTAAACATTTCTAAAACATAAAGAAGATAATTTGGATCCCATATTAAAAATGGATCTATTTTTCTTTATCAATAATGCTTAAATATTTCTAGAAATAAAGAAGATAATTTGGATCCCATATTATAAAAGGATCTATATTTCTTTATCAACAATGCTTCAACATTTCTAAAACATAAAGAAGATAATTGGGATCCAATAAAATGAAAGGATCTATCTTTATTTATCAATAATGCTTAAACATTTTCTAAAATATAAAGATAATAAATCGGATCAAATGATCTATATTTATTTTAAAAAAATGCATAAAATTTTCCAAAAATAATAAAAGGATCCATATAAAGTATATTTTACCCAAAAAAAAAGCATCAATCAAACCCTTATAGCAAGCTTTATTTCCATATAACATGCATGAATTAAAATCAACCTACAAAAAGCTTTATTTCCATATAGCATACATTAATCAGAAGCAACCTACAACAAGCTTTATTTCCATATAACATGTATTAATCAGAAACAACCTATATCAAGCTTTATTTCCATATTACATGCATTAATGAGAAGCAACCTACAACAAGCTTTATTTTCATATAATATGTGCTACGTACAACAAGATTTATTTCCATATAGCATGTGCTACGTACAACAAGCTTTATTTCCATATAACATGCACTAATCTGAAGCAACCTACAAATGTTTTTATATCCATATAACATACATTAATTAGAAGCAACCTACAACAACCTATATTTCTATATAACATGTTAATCGGAAGAAACCTACAATAAATCATTACTCAAACTACCTTTTATTAAAGCACCCAACTAAGGAACAAAGAATAGAAAATATAAAAAATAACCAACAAACATCGTTAATAAAATAAATTTCAGGATTCCAACGAAAAGGGCAACAAAAGCAAATATTTGCAATTTTTTCCAGGAAACATCAACATAAAAAATGCAAGTTTTCTAGGTAGCATCCATAATAAGATGCAGGTTTTCTAAGCAACATCAACATAATAAAATGCAGGTATTTCCATGCAACATTAGCATGATAACATACAACCACAAAAAAAATACTTTCTAGATAGCAATAGCAAAATAAAATGCAGGTTTTTTTCCATCTAAACTAAAACCATAAATAAGGAGGTTGGATATTAGCTTTTACTCCTGAATCCCTACCAAGTAAAATGCATTGAATGGTGATTTATTCCTCCACTTTGATAAAACCAAGCATCCAACAAAGAAATCCATAGGATGGCGAACTCTCCTCCATTATGCTAAGCTCAAGCATCCAATAAAGAAATCCATAGGATGGTGAACTCTCCTTAGTTCTTCTAAGCCCAAGCATCCATCCAAGAACTCCATAGGATGGTAAAATCTCATTCCCTCTACTAAGCCCAATCATCTAGCCAAGAAATCCATATGATGGTGAACTCTCTTTCGTTCTTAACCTCTCTCCTTTCCTCTCTCTATTCCTCCTCTTTCTACCCACCAACTAAAAGAGAGGAAAAAGAAGCATAATTCTCTCGTACACTCCCCTTTAACAAGCCAAAATTAGGGTTTCTAAAAAAAACTCTCATTCCTAACAATAAGAATGAAATAAATGCATTTAAAACCCTAGTATTTAGTTGATTCCACTAATTAATCTTTAATTATTTCATTAATACTATTTATCCAAATAATATTTCCCTTTTTAATTTTTTAAGAATCAATTAAGTAATTAATTAATAATTCCACATTATTAATAATATAAAATTAATAATTCCTTATTATTAATTTTCTTCTCTAGTGTTAAAGCATTTTCATATAGAGTACACCTATTTACAAAATGGAAGACCCTTTTACAAAGATTATCAATGCTAGAAACCCTATTCAGAACAACCAACCAAAATAAAAAGTTAATCTTGGGAATTAAATTTTTAATCCAAATCTTCTTAATTGGGAGCCAACCAACTCCCTCCTTATCCAATAGAGAATAGCTTGATTTAACAGAATAGTCCCCTTTACTTTATTTACTCCAAACTAGAGAGTCATTACTACCCTCGTACTTAAGAGCAAAAACCTTGAGCACGTTAAAGACTTTGTGAGTTGCTTTCTTCTATTCTTCAATCATACCTTCCAACCTAACATCTTTCCACCTAGTTCTCTCAGAATTTAAAACAAGAAAATCCTTCACCTTTTCATCCAATGGGAAAACATATTGACGTTTATTTATTTCCATATAACAAGAAAATCCTTCACCTTTTCAAAATAAGAAAATCTTTCACCTTTTGGAAGGATTGTTTACTCATATGGGCAAGATTTATTTCCATATAACAATAAAGTGGATTTTTGAAAGGATTGTTGGTTGACTAACCAACCCCTTGAGTTTGACATTGAGTTACAATCCATTAGATAGTTTTTAATCCTATTAGCTAATTTTTTTAGAGGATCTTGTATAAGGTGTTGTAGAGGCTTATAGGTCTAAATTGTGTAAAATCTATAGCCCTTGTATATTTTGGGATTAGAGCTAAAAAAAATGGAATTGACATATTTAGGGATAAAATGGGTTCCTTGCACCTCCTGAATAGCTTCCAGCACATCCTTGCCCACCAAGTTCCAAAAATGCTGAAAGAAAGCTATTGGAAAACCATCTAGCCCTGGAGATTTATCACATCTCAAATCAAAAACTACCTTTCTAATCTCCTCTTTAGTGAAAGGTCTTGAAATATAATCATTAAAATCATCCTATATGATATGGGGAACATGATTCAGCAAAGTTTCCATTACTTTTGGATATTCCTCTTCCTGAGTTCCTAAGAGATCCTTGAATAAATTTGTTGCTTCCTCTCGAATATAATCAAGCTTATTGACTACTGATCCATCATATTTAACAACTTGATCTTGTTGCAACTTCTATGATGGAGGGTAAAAACATGAAAAAACTTTGTATTACTATCCCCTTCTTTTAGACATCTAATCCTAGACTTTTGTTTCCAATGAACGTCCTCACAAACTAAGATATTATGGTATTCTGCAAGAAGCTCCTTCTCTTATCTAATTTCCTCTATGAGATTCCCTTGATTCAACTTGATCTCTAGTTTTGGTAACTACTCTTTTATTTTAGATTTTATTTTAAAAATATTTCCAAACACCACTCTATTCCACACCTTAATATTTTACTTGATATATCTTAATTTTTTGCTATTTAATTAAGTTTAGATCTTGGTAAATATTTTTACCACCATTCCTCAATTTTGGAGTCAGAATCCTTAAGTTTGAACATTATTAATTCAAAAGTAAATGGACTGTTGTACTTCCTACCATATTCTAGAAATTCCCAGATGATTGGGTTATGATCTGAACCAATCTTTGGGATTGCAGTGAGTGTGGAATCACCAAAAATGGTTAACCTCTCATGATAAATTAACACCCTATCTAATCAAATCTGAATGAGTTGATCTCCTAACCTTTTATTACTCCAAGTATAATGGATTCTTCTAAGATCTAAATCCATCAATTCATTACCATTGACAAAGTCTCTAAAATATTTCATTTATTTTGAAAGGGTGGAAGATCCTCCTCTACTGTCTAAAGGATTTAGAGGAGTATTAAAATATCCTACTAGAATCCAAGGTAGGCCTTTAAATGCTTCTCTCATCTGAGTAAAGTCAAACCATAACTGCCTTCTTTCAACTATTGTATTAGAGACATACACATTAGTCACAATCCAAATTTTTCTATTTTTAGATTGTGGAAAAAAATTATAATCATCCATATTTTACTTACAATTAACCTGCCCTAAATATTTTTCTAGTCTCGTAAACACAAGATCCCTCCTGAAGCTCCTACTACTTCGATATATTACCAACCTACATCTTTCCAAATTTCCTTCTAAATCCTATCAATTTTAATATGGTCCAGTTTTATTTCTTGTAACAAAAAAATATTTGGATTATTTTCTCTTCTAAGAGTATACATCAAACAATGTTTTGAACGGGCATTAAGACCCCTAATGTTCCATGATAAAAAAATTATCTCTTTATTTTTGTGGAAATATTCTTACCCCATTCAAAATTTAAAGTTTCCTGAGTGCCATTAGCCACATCCCTGATAGATTCTTTCTAAATAGTAACAATAATTGACGGTCTACCTCTTACCTACCATGTTCATTGACCCTTTGGAATGAATTTGCGCTACTTTACTTTGAGTTGAAATATCTGGGTGTTTACCTCTTGAATTTTATCTGATAATATTCTCCAAATTTCCATCACACTTTTTGGTTTCTATTTGGATTTCATTATCTAAGGATTGTTTTTCACCCTCTCTTTATTTTCCCCTTATTGGAATTTCTCTTAGTTCTATATCAAAACAACTTGATATCTCTTCAATAGCATTTAAATGCAAGAATGAATTTGATAGGGAAATATTATTGTTCAACTTATTAGGATTTAGGGATAATTCACTTACCTCCTTCCAAAGATCCTCCATCGCTCCTTCCTTTGATGTCTCCTAATCTCTTGATCCTATCTCTTGTTTTTTTTACCTTCCTTTTGAATCTGCCTTATGAAAAATCTTCATTGAAATCTCACCTTTTTGATGAGGAGCAGCTTGCTTTTGAACCCATTTACACTTACCATTAAAATTATTATTGTGTTCATTGCATGCAACATTTATATGTCCTTATTTTTTACAAACCCCACACTTAACTGTCAAGTTTTCATATTCAATGGTTTGGTTCCAAGATCCATACTTGGAAATCAATTTTATAGATTTGGGTAATTTTTTATTCAAGTTTGCATTTACACAAATTCTCACAAAAAGTATTATTGACCTGGATAAGGTTGCTATATCCAATGTAATTAATTGTCCTATATTTCTTGCCACACTTGCTAAAATATCTTCATGCCAGAGGTGAATCGAGAGCCCGAGGAGACAAATATAGATTAGAGCTATATCAATTCTTTGCAAGAAGGTGTCAAAATTAGGGCTCCTTTTTTTAAGAAAAATCCCTCTTCTCCCATAGAACCATGGGCCTCCTTGGGGGATTCTATCATAGTCCCTTGAACATTTTAATTTAACCCAAACAAAACCCTCATGGTAAGGCCACAATGTCCATATTACCTAGGGGTTTACATTTTTGTGCTGCCCATTTCCTAATCTCTTCCAACCCTGGTCAAACTCTAATGAATTTTCCAACTAGAGACATCTCTACTTGTTTAACTACCAAGTATACCAAATCAAATGAGATTTGCAGTTATCCATTCAATGGTTACATGTTGAAGCCCCTATTTGATATTTTTTTCTTACCTTTCAAAATATTAACCTAGGATTGAGCACCTGGGTCAAATGGTTTTCCTTACTCATATCACAATCTCCATCATTGACCCCAAAATCTTCTTCCTAATGTCCATTCTACTTGCCTATCATTCCTATCAAACCTGGCATTGCTTCTTACCTCGAGCTCTCCATCCCTCATTATTTTTAGTTATTTATATCCAAAATCCTTTAATAATTTCATAATATTGATAATAGAAAATTAATAATTCCTTGTTATTAATTGTCTTCTCTACTGTTAAAGCATAAAGATAAAACATTAGCACCAAAAATAGGATTAATTAGAAATTCCACATAATTAAGAATTCCTCATTATTAATTTTCTTCTCTATTTTTAAAACATAAATATACACATAGAAACATAAATTTAAATAACCTATTGCAAAAACATTACACCACCACTTGTTCTTAATTAGTAGGATTTTCGATGGCTATCCCGCCATCGCCTATCTAAGAACTACTCCCTTGCCCAAGAAAATTCCTAGTTGATGGTATAATGACATTCCACAACACACACAATTGTACAAATGCAACTATATGAGGGTATAAATTACCCTTGGATTTGTCATAGTCTATTTTGTTATAGACTATTTTGTTAGACCATCATTTCCCTTTTCAATATCTTTTTCTCAATGGTGAACTTCCTCGTCCACCCACGAGAGTACTTGGTCCTACAAATATGCATAACATTAGTAGTACCATATCATATAATCAACATAACAAATGCATATAATCATCCAAATGCATCAAAACTAAGCATTAAATCATCATTTATCAATACATAGTCTATCTTATAAAGATCATGCCAAGTGGTTCATGACATGTAATCACTCTATTGTTATAGAATTATGAATGTTATTTCTTGGTATCATGAATGTAATTATTGTATAATAGGTAGGAATGTTTTCATAACATGCTATATAATAGTGTCATAAAATGTCAAGAAATATTCTTGTAAATATTATAAACTAGAAAGGATGTAACCCTCATGAACTAGTGAATAATTTGCATATTTATAATGAGGTTGCCCCCTCAAAGGGACCCATGATAGTAATATTATTTGTCACAAATTTATATAATAATTATTATTTGTATTTTCATGTTTCATTTAATGAATGCTTATGTTATTGATACATGATATTAGTGATTATTTTATCAATACTTTGAACAATAATAGTTGGGATTATCTTTGGTTCTAAATTTTTTTATCAATACTTTGTGCAATAATAGTTGGAATTATCTTTGGTTCTAAATTTCTTATCTCAGTACAACTCCACACTAACAATTTCAAGGTGAAATACTCACATGAGAAGAAGAGGTTTATTGCAAGTGGTATCAAAGCCCTTTCATGGGCATGGTAAGCTTATGTTGTGAGAAAAAAATAAATATTTTATCCCTAAGTTCATAGGTTATAAATGGTGTTCTATCCATTTTAAAATATCACAAAGGATCTACATTATTGGATAAGCTAGATTTCCCATAAAGCATCTACTAAAGTGTGGGGTGATTAGACTCCAATACCTAGGCCTCAAACAACACCAGTATATGGAATTGAGATCCCATGCACCTCATGTATATTGCAAGTCCCATTTTAAGAATGTTAATTGAAACCTTCATATATAGGAAACAAGTTGGTCATGTAATATCCATAGTGCATCGAGCATAGCTCTCAAGAAGGTCACCCTATCATATTTATAAAAGAGACAAATAGTGTGTTCAGGGGTATGTGTGGAATCCTCCTTGAGTAGTGGCCTAAAATATTGGTCTGAGCATTTTCAATCACTATTGTAGTACAATAGATGGCTATGAAGAGTACACAAACCCTAACCTAGAATACTTCCATGCATTTCTTACTTTATCAAAAGAAAAGCTCGCAGAACAAAGAAAGTGAATTTTTAATATTTTTAATGCAAATACACAACCTAAGAACCCCTATTTTTCTCACTCTATATATATATATATATATATATGTGTGTGTGTGTGTGTGTGTGTGTGTGTGTGTGTGTGTGTGTGTGTAGGCTACCAAAAAATATTATTTTGGAATATAGTCCATTGTGATTTTTTGATCAAGGTAATCATTTTGGTATATACCCATAGACATTTTTAGGACCCTTACTAAAAATATAAATTGCTAAATATAGCATTTCTATTTTTAGTAAATGCCCTATGAGACCCACTATAAAGCAATGGAAGCCAAAATGCATAACCTAAATGAATAAATCTTGAAATTGGATGACATAATGGAACTCAAGGGTCAAATATCTTCTCTCACAACCATGGTAGTAAGAAATACCAAATGAGTCAGGACCTTGAATTGCTTAAAATTAGAAATCGATATTTTAATGGGTATGCTAAAAATAGCCCAAATGATCAGAGGGGGAAAATGTTAAATGGACAAAAAAATGTAAGTCTTTAATGAAGAAAACAATCACTAGATAGGAAACAATAGAGACATGACTTTGAGACTTCCTAAAATAGATTTTCAAGGTTTTATGTAATAAAGCCACAAATTTTGTTGATTAAATACAAGAAATGGTATGAGCTCCATGAAACTCCTTTGACCAACAAATCTTTATAATCTCCTTTCATTTGATCTTGAAGCACTACATTAGTACTAGTGGTTCCAAAAATAAGTTCTAAATCTTGGATGGACATAATTCAAGAGAGAACTTAGTTGATTTGGGCCATCATAGTTTGAATATTTTACTTGTGACTTCACTAATATTTGACAAATAATCATTGGTCCTTAGTATATTACTACTTTTGATAAGCTCACTAATAGAACTAAAGTTATTTGAGATGAATTCTTCAAGAGTTATTTTATTAGTGGCCTTAAGGAAGATATAAGAACTAAGTTTCAAATACTTAAGAGGATATAACCAACCATAGATCCAATGGAGTATGTTATAACTATGAAAAAAATTAGGCCATAGAACATAAGTGCAAAACCTAATGCCTCTACCTTCTAGATATGAGAAATGCTTCAACTTCTTATATAAATACATGGGATAAATTTGTGGATTTAATAGAATAACCAATCTAATTAGTGGATGTAGAGCCTCAAACTAAAAGTCACAAAGAAGATATTCCCACCATTTATTTGAATTCCATTGTAGTAATATCAAAACCCCAATGCATGATAGTCCAAGGATTTTTGAAATGACATAATTTTTTATCCTATTAGATGTTGATAGCTCTAATAATTTTATTGACCCCAATATTGATAAAATAGTAGATTGTTTCATCTATGGTCATGATCAAGTCTAGGTAGAAATTTCTAATGAGGATATCATAACCTATAATAGGAGGATTTGAAATGCTTGTCTATCCATAGCTGACTATCAATGTCTAATTGATCTCTATGCAGTCTCTTTGAATGGAGTGGACATTGTATTACATTGCCCTTAGAAATGAACATTAGGAGCCTTTTCTTGGAACTTTTTAGAATTTTGGATGTATTTCACTATAAATGATAAAACCCATGACATTCAAGGATTTAAAGCTAGAATTCCCCATATTATAATATCTTATTAGATGTAGAGACTAATTAAGAAGGGTCATAGGGTAGTTGTGGGTATATTTTTCAAATGTAGGTGTGTGTTATTTGGGATGAAAGGATACCTTGAAAATTGTTAGTTATCCTAAATAAGAATCAATAGGCCTTCATCAAGCCTAAATAGTTACTACCTAGTTGGTTAGAAGATCATATAACCAAATTAGTTCATAGGGGTAGGCCTCCAAACACTTGGCCATATAGATACCCTATCACTAGAAGAATGATATTGAGTAGTTGGTGATAAAACTATTGGACATAGGGCTAATTTATCCAAGCACAAGTTCTTTTGCAATATTTATTTTACTAATAAAGAATTATGGGTCATAGGGAATGTGTGTTGACTTTTATGAACTCAATAATATATAAGGATAATTTTCCCATGCCTGTGATTGATGATTTGTTGGATGAAGTACACGATGCTTAATATTTTATCAAATTTGGCCTTAGGTTAGGGTATCATCATATTAATGTTCATAAGGAGAACATCCCTAAAATATTTTTTAGAACCCATGAGAGAAATTACAAGTTCTTTAGGATGCCCTTTGGCCTCACCAATACAAAATTGATGTCACAACCCAATTTTCCTATCTTAAAGGTAGGTATATATATATGTATGTATATATATATATACAGTCAGTTTGAGACCTATTATCTCTAGTATGGGTAGTCATACCCCTAGAGTAAACATTAACATACCTTTAAGATCATCTCCAAGATTACCCATCCTTATGACTTACACTTATCTATCAGTGTAAATACACTAGGTACCCTATGAGACCAAGCTATCCTTCTCATATATCTATTGATGAGCTAGCTTAATCCTTTAGGCTCTATTCAAGGTACATACCCATATCCACACTATACATCGGTCCATTGATGTAAGTGCATTAGAAAAGCTAGGAATAAACTATCATTCTCATCCCTATGATGATCTAGTTCTTTCCAAGTATATACTTGATCCAAATCTAGGTCCTACATCACAAAAACCTTTGAATCACCTCTCATTCTCTAAATATTATTGAGCTAGTTAAACTTTTTAAGTTACTTACTTATATTTTCCACCCATATATGATCCATAGATGGATTATTCAATTACAATTGTACATATCTTATAAGGGTATCATCTAATACAACATTATGTTCATTTAAAATAATACGAGCAATATATGTAACAACATGAAGGAACCATAACCAATTTTCAAGCCTTCTATACTTTTTCGACACAACTAAAACCAAATTATATTTAAATCCAACTAAGTAATATTAACAATTATTCCACACAATTAATGACGAAATAGTTAAAAACATGAAAATTGTACGTAAATTCCATAAATTTTTTCCAAGTTTATTTATTATCCAAGCATATCATTTTAACATACCAAATAACATATAAAAATATACACTTTCCATACACATTAACAACTTATTTACCCTAGGAAAAACCTAGAAGGGAAAACCCAACCAAAAATATGATTTCTTCCTTATTTATGAATATCAATCTATACATTGGAATAGGAATTCCATAAGCCTTGCTCCTTTCTTTAGAAAACATCTCTTGTAGTTAAACTTAGTAATGTATATTTTAATTACCTATCTATACAAGTATCCATAACTTGGATCTAAGAATATGCCACCAGCACAGTGCATGGACAATTGATTCAAATAAATTCACTACTCATGTCCCTACACTCGATATAATTGAAACTCTAATGTTTAGGTAGTCAAACATTTCTCCAAGCACTACCAACCAACAATTCTAGAAATATTCTAACACATCACAGGGAGATTCCAACCTTATGTGTGAATCATATGCATGGATTATCAATCATCAATGTTCAATCAATTAACACCAAGGAATTAATCCTAACTCTAGGGTGTCTTCTTATTTTAAAGTTACTTGAGTATCAATAGCTCTGACATTTCCTGCATTAATTAATTAGAATTACAAAACTCATCAATCAAACTTACATTCCTTAGATGAACCATCTAAAGATACAATACTTGAATCACCTCACAACTTAATGAGACCATTTCCAAACGATGACCAATGATTTCCTTGTTCAATTTGAAAGAGCCTGTGGTTGAAATTCCTACTCAGAACCATCAACTTGACTTAACCAATATGAACCAAGAGAAGCAAACATTCGATACTAGTCTCTATTTTCACCCATCAATGGTTTAGTTACCTCAACATATCCCATAAATTCTAAACAACTAGGTAATTTACAAATGATGGTCTATAAAAATCCACTACAAGCTCTACCATAATCCATACATTCATATACATATATGCTAAGCTATATTTCATAGTAACAGGGGTACATCCATACTCTCCCTATGTAGATCACTTTATAGAGTAATCATTTGTTTCTATTCAATCTCTAAGAAACACCCATATAATGACAAAATTATTACCTAGAAGGTGAAACCTTATGCTAAACAATATTAACATCCCTAAAGCTATATAACATGATTTTGACATCATTTAAGAGAAAATCAATATTGTATCCACACCTTTAAAGTTCACAAATTCGGTAAAGACGCATCAAGTAAGATTATAATCGTACACTATGCGACTATCATCTAAATACAACACTACTATCTATACTCACAAATACATAGTCTTTCTCCTCCCATAAATATAAAATGTTAAAGATATTTTTCTCCCTATTTCTTTGAAAACTCTGAGAGAGAACACAATAATGATAGCATCCTTACTAAATATGGTTTCAAATCCACAACATAACACAAGATACTACTGATTACAAATCCAAGATGCTCTTACAGAGAAAGTTTCCTTCGGAACATCATTTTTCTATTTACCAACGAAAGCACAAAAACATTTTTCCAAATTAGAGAGGGAACAATAGTAAATATTCTAATTATTCATATTTTAATTTCCCATCATAATACCACAATATTATGCCAAATTTAAGGTAAATCACCTTGAGGTTCTTTCAAAACATTACCAACTATAATCCAACAAAACGTACAACGATCATGATGAACACCCAGAGGTATTCAAAAATATTTGAGATCCTTTTAGGAAAGATACCATCATAGAGGATTAACCCCGATGCTTGATGTAGAAGTTCCAAGCTTTTATCGTCTTTGATCGTATCTAAAAATCTTTGTTTACTTTTCTTTCATGTCAATTTTCAAATTTAGTCCTCCTTATCTCCAACCCCAAACACATCGGTCTCCTCTAATTTTTCACTATATGGCCACCACTTTTGTACCCACTATTTCATAACCCCCACTCTGTCTCATCAATGATCTACTTGCTCCATTAGATCCGACCATAAAAAAACTCAACATTACTACTACCATTGTATTTGCACCTCTAATCCAGAACTTGGATTAGTTTCAACATCATAATAGATTTTTTATAGTTGTAAAATGGATCAAAGTTTGTTTTCACATATTATCACATCCATAATCATGCAAACACCTAACAATAATACCTATCCATCATCAATGTCTTCTCATCCTGCATAATCACAAAGTAAGATATTAGTTTGTTAGTTCTACATGGAGATAAGCATGATAAGTTGGCAACAACCCATAAGATAGCTGCTTCAAAAATCCTACAAATCATATAAGATCAAAGTATCATTTTTGTAAGACATATGTCTTATATAACCCAAAACATGAAATAATCAATCATTTCTTAAATAAAATATATCACATTTTTCCATATTATGTAGTTTGCATAATCAATCATGAAATGGTCAATCATTCCTTAATTAAAAACAACACGTCAAAACATTAATTCATCCACATAAAAAGTCTACCAAGTGAGGGTCATGACATCCTACCCCGTTTAGGCTTAACGAAGTCCTCTATGTTTAGATTAGTTTGACATAAAATAATAATTACATATTATTTTCAAATAGAAATAGAAAGTGTTTTTGCATATATTCCACTTTCTCCCAAGTAGCATATCTTTTGGAGTAGCGGTCCCACTGGACCTTGCATTGCTCTAGATTTTCTTTCCTCATCAATTTGGAATTAAACTCAAGGATTTTTAATGGTCAAACCTCTATGGCCTCCAAATATTCCATCTATAAATTGGAAAAATCCCACACATGATCAAGATTAGCTATATGCTTTTTAAGCAGTGAAATGTGAAATGTGTCATGAATATTTGATAGAATGGGTGGTAGGGCAAGTTGGTATGCCACAGGACTAATCTTATCTACAATTTTTAAGGGTCCCATAAATCGAGGATCTATTTTTGTGGAATTAGTAGAGCTTTTCCTTAGTATCACTCTCATGAATACTCTGTCAACCACAACAAACTCTCCTGGTGATCTCTTGAGATCGACATAAATCTTCTAATGGTCCACAACTTCTTTAAGCCTTTCTTTGATCATACTTAAATATTGCTCCATTTCCTTGACCATATCAAGTCCAATCACAATCATATCCTCTAGATTTTCTGAAGACAATGGTGTTCTACACCTCCTAATGTATAGAGCTTCAAATGGTTCCATGCCTAAGGTCAAATGGTGACCGTTGTTGTAGGTAAATTCTACCAAGTGTAGGTAATATTCCCATTGGGTTTTTTAATCCATACAATATATGTGAAGCATGTCCTCTAAAATTTGGTTTACCCTTTTAGTTTTCCCATCAATTTTTAGGTGATATGCATAACTAATGTTTAATCTAGTTCCAATGGCTCGATGTAAATCTCACCAAAATTGAATGTGAATCTTGAGTCTCTATCTAAAATGATCACTTTAAGGAATTATGGAGCCTAAATATTTCCTTGGTAAATTTTTTAGCCACAACTACAACATCATTCTTGGTATTTATGTGCAACCTTGGTTAGTCTATCGACCACAACTAGTATTACATCATGTTTAAATCCGGTATTTGGAAAGACTACAATTAAATCCATTGATATCACTTGCCATTTCTATGTAGGTGCATCATGAGAATACATTAGTCCTATGGTGTGTCTATGTTCTACCTTAACTTTATGGTATTCAAGACACTAAGCAACATATTCATTGATGTGTCTTTTCATTCCTATCTAGTAGAAGTTTTTCTTCATATTCTCTCTCATATTTTCCCTCCTATATGAGAATAATATGGTGATCTATGTTCTTCATTCATGACCATTTTTCTCAAATCACCGATCTTAGGAATTACTATCCTATTATTAAAGCACAAAAAACCATCCTTGATGCTAAAATCATTGTTTTTATCTAGTTTCTTTTCTATATTTACCCAAAATTAGTTGCAAAATGTATCATGATGCTGCTTTTACTTAACTTATTCCATTAATTCCACATGGATGCAAGACAGGGCAACTATGTATCTTCTTCTACTGAGTGCATTGATAGCCTTATTTTCTTTCCCTTTGATGTATTCAATAGAAAAATCATATTCAATGAGAAATTCCATCCATATTCTCTATATAGCATTTAGCAATGGTTGAATAAATATGTATCTCAAACTTTGATAATATGTCCTCAACTCAAATGGTCTCCCTACCAAATAATATTGAAGCATACCTAAGGCTACCATTTTATCAAGCAAATTAACCATAACAAATTAAAATGCTCAAAAATACTTTCAACTCATTTTATTAATAATTTGATACAATATTATAGGGTGAATCTCCTTTTCTTTCTCAACAATATGTGAAACACTCTGATGGTTTCTCTTGGGGCCCCTTGAATGTAGGTGGACTTTAATGCATGTGAGCCACTGCTATGTGTTGTTGCTGCTATTGTGTTTGCTATTGAAATATGTGTTTAATACTATTGGATGACTTGTAAAATGGTGTTAGTTTGCTTGAGGGCCTATCATGGATCAGGCCCCATATTGGTGAAGATAAAATATATTAAAAATATGAAACAAAGCCCGAAATGAAGTCTAAATGATATAAAAACATGAAAGGAAGCTTACTTGAGGTTTATGCTATTGTAGATCAGTTTTATGACCATATCGTAGGGCAAGGAGTGATATGGAGCTTGGATTCATAGGTTAGGAGGTGAATCCAACTACATTTGCCTTTTGGTGGAGATCCTTCATATGGATGGGCTCCTAGGATGCTTAGATGCTATTTGTACCATCCATAATCAAAATAAGGTATTCTGGAAGGATTTTGGTAGAGTTTCTATAAGTTAGCTAAAAGGGAGAGAGAGAGATAATGAGAGGGGGGGGCCCTCTATTTATAGGTAAATATGAGGTCAAGAAAAGGGGTTAGATAGACCAACCCTTAGGGTTACTCCATGCTAGAGTTAGGTTAGGGTTTTGACTAGGTGTCAAATCCTCATAGCCTAGAGAAATATCTCATCCTCACACATGTGTGAGGACAGATTAGGGAAGACTAGGGTCAGTTAGATACTAGGTTAGGTTAGGGTTTCCCTACATATCCTAACTAAGTGGGTGCACACATGTGTGAGGGAATAATTAGGACTAATTTGGGTTTAGAATCCTAATTAACATTTTTAAGTCATAAAGTACACTTAAGTGAAGTGACTTTATAATTAGAAATTCAATTAACTTAATTAGGATTTTTAGGAAGTAATAGTCCTGTGGGGTCCTAATTAGGTGTGGGAAAGGGCTTAGGTTGCCTTAGGGAATGGATATATGACCTCCTGATAGATAGAATATTGTTAGGTCATGAATTGTGTAGTTTAGTAGGGTTTCGTGCCTATGGACCAGTGAAATGGCCTACATAGGTCTACGATAATCTAGAGTGGTCTACGCTAGTCTACAGTAGTCTACAGTGGTCTACAATGGTCTACGCTAGTCTAAAATAGTCTAGAAAGGTCTAGTATAGTCTATGCAAACCTACAAGTGTTCAAATAGATCTACAAGTATGTAGAGGTAGACATATGCGACTTTTGGGTGTCTACATTTACCCCTTTTTGTACTATGCTATGTGGAACACCGTTTAGTATAAAAATGTGATGGGATAAAGTAGAAGATGAAGGAATAAATGGGAGAATGGAATCTAATCAAAGGTATGTAGCCACTCAAACCGTGACCATAAAACATTTACCAGAAATCTAGGAGGGGAGAAGAGAGGAATAGGAATCCAATCACAGGTATGTAGCCGCTCGAAGCGTGACCATACAACATTGACTAGGAATCTGGGGAGAGAAGAGAATAAGAAAGGATGAAGAAAAGGGGAAAGAAGAAAGGAGAGGAGAAATAAAGGAAGGAGGAGAAATAAGAAATAAGGGGAGAAGAGAGAGAAATAAAATGGAAAATATTGATGATGAATGCAAATGGGTGATTGTGGATGCAATGTGATTATTTTGCTAATTTTGTATGACATTTTGCAATGTCATACTAGTTTCTTATGAGGGCAACTTATGACTAATTTGATTTTGTGAGCAATTCAAGATGGTCCAAAGTACAAATAGAACAAATGCCTATTCAATTTTTTATTGTTGATTGATTGATGAGTGCATGGTGACATGTATCAAACCATTTGAGCTAGTTAACATGGATTATTCAAATGTGTCATTCATTGTGAATCATGAATGCTAGAGTGACATATTTGAATGTTGCACATGGATTATTCAAATATGTCATTCATTATGTGATCGTTGTTGACATACATGAACACCATAGTGACATATCCATTGTTGCGCATAACTCTCATGATATAACAAATATTTAGTTGGTTGGTTTTATTATTATCTTGAGGTAATCTTCAGCAAAAATTTGTGTAGACAGATGCGATATACGTGATTTGGATGTTTGATTTTTTGGTTGCATGTGAAGCTAACTTTTGTATATGAATACCCCCTCAAATGAGGAATCAACAATGAGGTGAATGGAATGTGGAAAAATGATGATGAGTCGATTGATAGATGAAAATTATTTGCAAAATATGGAAAATTTGTAAAATAGCATGAAGATGGAGGGGAAGAGTACTTTGGAAGGAAGAAATTTTGATTTTTGTGTTGTTTGGTTCAAATCGCAGGGTGACCTATGATCTGGTGCTAAATCCACAGGGTGACCTACAATTTGGGTTGAAATCATAGGGTGACCTATGATTTGGGTTGAAATCACAGGGTGACCTATGATTTAGGGTTTTGAGGCATATAAAAGCCTTTTGGTGTGCATGTGGGGTCATTTTCATGACGTGCAAGTGGAGGAGTGACGTGTGAGTGAAGAATTTTTGTGTGGAGTAATTGAAATTTTTTTAGTGTTGTCGATGATGAGGAGGTTAGACTAGCATTGGCAGTCATCATGGGGAGCCATGGGTAACTATTCAAAACCTTTTGTAGTTGATTTTTGGAAATTGTGTAATTGAAAATAAATGTTGTAGGGTAGTGTTTTTCTTGTTTTTGTTATTGACATGTTTAATTTGATTAAAATTTAAACACAAAGTAAAAAACAAGCCAAATGGGTATTTGGAATGATTGTCCTTTTTTTATTTGACCAATTTTGGTAATTATTTGACCATGTGATAAAAGACCTAGTTTGACCTTGATTTTCGTGCTAAATCGTGTTCAGTTTGCAATGTGTTTTTGAAATTTCACCATGAAATAGCAAAATGGGTGTCCAAATTTATGATTATTTTTGTGATTAGCCTTGATTTGAAAATGTTTTGAATTTGTACGTTGTACGATGTGAATGATAAATGTGGATGTAGTTTTTTTTTGGATAAATATTGTACTGTTTGTGAAATGTTTTTGAACTTTCACCATGAAATAGCGAAATGGGTGTCCAAATTTGCAACTATTTTTTTTTTTTTTTTTTATTTGGTAATTGTTTTGAATTACGCGATGTAATACATAGTTGTTGAATGTATTTTTGAATGGTTTGGGCAAACGGTGTATTTTTTTCCAAATGTTTTTGAACTTTCACCATAAAATGGTGAAATGGGTGTCCAAAAATGTGACTGTTATCATGGCGTGATGTGATTTGGTGATGTTTTGAATTACGGGCCTTGATGGGGGTATGAATGCATTTGGATTGTTTTGTTTTTTGTTGATTGTGTACTATTTTTGAATTTTGTTCACTCTTTAGCCATGAAAGGGCAAAATGGATATTGAAAAGTGCTATTTTTTTTTTCATGTTGAGGTACGATTAAGGTTGTGTGTTTGTAGTATCTCAAAATGCGTGAAGATATTGTTATTTTTTTACATAGGATGTAGTTGTATGATGATTGTATTGTAATCATAGTGGTAAAATTGTGTATTTTGATTCTAACACAAATTTTATTGTGATATTTGAGAATAAAATAGGTTAAGATGATTGAGCCTCATCATCGCGTGGGAACGATGAATGTGATGTTGGCGAAAGTGTGAAATGATGCTAATTTGGAATGGTTAGATGCAGTATGGCTAAGAGGAGTATGGGATTGTGTTAGTATTTATGCTAATAAAGCCTACATATCAGATCTATACAAGAGGTGGAATCCTGATAGGAACACATTCCATTTACCGACGCGTGAGATGATGATCACCCTGGATGATATCTATAGGATTTACAAGTTATCAATTGAGAGTGTTCTGGTGAGGGTGGCAGATGATGGTAAGTGTGATGCAACACTACAACGTAAATTTGGTGAGATGTGGAGGGAGGTAGATACCAAGAAGGGCATTGATTATGAGTACTATTGGTATCATGAGATGTTGTCTAATCATCATTATGTGGTGATGTTGATGATTTTGACGTGGGTGTTTCCTTATGCTTATGGGTTGAAGTCCACATAAAATATGTTGGATGTAGTGTGTGATATGATAGATTACAAGGTTGTATTCATGTGGGTACCGGTGCTACTATATCATGTATATAGGGAGTTGCACGATGTGGTGAGGACAGGGTGAAAGGGACTAAATTGGGTCACTTTACTATAGGTTTGGGTGTGGGAGCACATAGAAATGGAGTGACCTGTCCTATTACCCTAATTGGTGTATGAGAAGAAGAGTAAGGATTTACCGTATGCATTGAGGTGGTGAACGGATGAGGAGAAGGGCATGAAGAGATGTTAGTCTTACAATGGCACTGAGAGAGGGGGGGTGAATCAGTGTAGTTCTTTAAACTTAAATTCATAGCTCTTAAAACTAAAATAATGAAACCTTAAAAATAGATAAATCAAGTATCACAAGAGAACATCACACAACACCAGATTTAACGAGGTTCACCAATTTGGCTACTCCTCAAGAATAATTGCTTGGACAAATACAACCTTTGAAAAGGACCAACTTTACAATCAATTTACCAGCACCTACTAGAAGGAGCACCAACTCCTGATTTATCTGTACCAACAGAAAGGAGCACCAACCCCTAATTTACTAGCACCAACTGGAAGGAGCACCAACCCATTATTTATCTACACCAACAGAAAGGAGCACCAACCCCTGATGCCAAGATGCAACCTGGACTTCAATTTGAATCTATAAATTTGACAGTAAGATACCTTTGCTTTTGCACGACCCTAAATAGTCTTCTTCACTTTTGCGTTCTCTACAAACTCAGCTCTTTCTACGCAAACCCTTCGCACACTCTGCTTTGCTACAGTTGAACTTCATGATCGTCTTCTCCCTTTTGCGCACTCTGCTCCTTCTGCTTTCTCTGTGCAATCACAGTCGCACTTGGTCGAATTTCAACCTTTTCACTCTCTGCGCACTTTGCTCTATCTGTGCACTCACAGATGCACTTAAAACAATTCGACATGACTTCTTCGCTCACTTTGCACACTTCGCCATCATCTCACCGCTTCTGCACTTTTTGCGCTCTTACGGCCACATTTCACACTTCGACACGCATTCGATGACGCATTCATCAACACTCCAATTCTCCAAACAACCCTCCTTTTATAACAAAATATTTGTGATGAAAACCCTAATCTTAGTCGATTGTAAACCCTAATCTTAGTCGGCTTTCATGACAACTGTAAACCCTAATTTTAGTCGACTGTCATCGATCTTCGTTGGCTTCAACTCAACCATGAAAATACATGTCACGATATCATGACACTTTCACTTTCTCTCTCTTTCTCCTTGCTTTGGCCCCCAAAAATACATGTCACGATATCGCAACACTTTTTCTTTCTCTCTCTTTCTCTTTGCATCGGACCGCGAAAAAGCTACATGTCACGATATCGCGACACTTTTTCTCCTTGCTCTTTCTCTTTGCATCAGACCGTAAAAAAGCTACATGTCACGATATCGTGACACTTTTTCTCCTTGCTCTTTCTCTTTGCATCGGACCATGAAAATACATGTCGCGATATCATGACACTTTTTCTCCTTGCTCTTTCTCTTAGCTTTGGATCGTGAAAATACATGTCACGATATCGTGACACTTTCACCTCCGTACACTTTCTCTATTCTTTTGTCACAAAAATGCGACATTGCGTGATATCACGACACTTTTGTTATTCTACCTGCCTACCCTTCTTGAGTCGTAAAAATGCGACATGTCACGATATCGCGACACTTTTGCTTTTCTGCCTTCCTGTCCTTTTTGAGTCGCAAAAATGTGACATGTCACGAAATCATGACACTTCTACTTTCGAAGTCTTGTTTTCTGCTTTTGTTGCAAAATCATGACACTTCTGCCTTCGAAGTCGTCTTCTCTGCTTTTGTCACGAAATCATGACACTTCTACTTCTGTACTTCACTTCTTTGCTTTTGTTATGAAATCGTGACACTTTTGCTTTCGAAGTCTTCTTCTCTGCTTTTGTCATGAAATCGGGACACTTTTGCTTCTAAAGTCTTGCTTTCTGCTTTTGTCGTGAAATCATGACACTTCTGCCTTTGAAGTCTTCTTCTCTACTTTTGTCACGAAATCATGACACTTCTACTTTCATACTTCACTTCTTTGCTTTTGTCGTGAAATCGTGACACTTCTACCTTCGAAGTCTTCTTCTTTGCTTTTGTCACAAAATCATGACACTTCTGCTTTCGAAGTCTTGCTTTCTACCTTTGTCATGAAATCGTGACAGTTCTGCTTTCGTACGCTTCCTCTCTTTCTTTTTTCATGAAAATGTGACATGTCGTGAAATCGTGAAACTTTTCAAACTTTCTTTCTCTCTCTTGTTTTAGTTGCAAAAATGTGATATGTCGTGAAATCGTGACACTTTTCCAACTTACTTTCTCTCTCCTATTTTAGTCGTGAAAATGCGACATGTCGCGAAATCACGACACTTTTCTTACTTGTTCTCTTTCTTCGAACTTGTCACGAAATTGCGACACTTTTTCTTGCTTTCTCTTTCTCTTCCAACATGTCGCGAAATCGTGACAGTTTTTCCACTTGCCTTTTTCTCTTCCAACATGTTGTGAAATCATGACAGTTTTCTTACTTGTTATATTTCTTCGAACTTGTCGTGAAATCGCGACACTTTTTCTTGCTTTATATTTTTCTTCCAACATGTCGTGAAATCACGATAGTTTTTCTACTTACCTTTTTCTCTTCCAACATGTCACAAAATCACGATAGTTTTTTCTACTTTTTCTCTCTCTTCCAACATGTCGCAAAATCATGATAGTTTTTCACTTGCCTTTTTCTCTTCCAACATATCGCGAAATCGTGACAGTTTTTCTTACTTTTTCTCTCTCTTCCAACATGTCATGAAATTGTGACAGTTTTTCTTGCTTTTTCTCTCTTCCAACATGTTGCGAAATCGTGACAGTTTTTCCTACTTTTTCTCTCTCTTCCAACATGTCACGAAATCATGACAGTTTTTCTTTCCTGTTGTATATGCCACGATATCGTGACACTTTTCTTACTTGTCTTTTTTTTTGATATTTTGCAAATGGGGCACTTCGTTCTTGGAAAATCACTATACATACTCTGAATAACCTTTGAACTCCTATCTTCTGCATCTGAATAGCTTTTGAACTTCCTATCCACTGCATCAATAGATCTATCTGACTGTGTTGACAATAGTGACAATATTGTTGCTACACCTTGCTAAACAATCCCCCCCTTTGGAATTTTTGGCAACACGTGCAATTTATTGTAACTCTTCTCCCCCTTTGACAATAATACCAAAGGGCTACTACAGACTCCCCCTGAGTCCATGCACAACATTCTCAAGAACAATTTATTACACTTAGCAAAAATCATGAACATGAGCAAAAAGATAATCAAATACTTAAATGCTCCCCCTAAGAATGTGATCCCTATAGCTAGTCAATTCTTGGGAAGTGTGACCACTCCCAATTTATTGCGAAGGTACTCAAAAACTTCCTTGCGCAATGGTTTTGTGAAGATATCTTCTACTTGCTCTGTAGTTGGAACAAAATCCAACTTAACCTCACCTTTCACAACTTTCTTCTTTAAAAAGTGATACCTAATAGCGATGTGTTTTGTGCATGAATGCATAACCAAATTCTTGGAGATGTTAATGGCACTGGTGTTATCACACTTAACTAATATTGGCTCGTTGAAGCTAATAATAAGATATTTCAGGGTTTGTTTCATCCATAATACCTGCATACAACATGTTGTCACTGCAATATATTCTGCCTCTGTTGTCGATAAAGAAACTGACTCTTGTTTCTTACTGTGCCACACGACCAATATGTCTCCAAGATAGAATGCACCTCCACTGGTACTCTTTCTGTCATCTACACATCCTGCCCAATCTGCATCTGAATACAAAATAAGGGTGAAGTCTTTACCTTTTGGATACCATAACCCATACTCCATAGTACCCTTGAGGTATCGAAGAATCCTCTTCACTGCTATCACATGAGTCTCCTTGGGATTAGCTTGAAATCATGCTACCATGCATACTGCCTACAAAATATCTGGCCTGGTAGCTATCAGGTACAATAATATTCCAATCATAGATCTGTACATGGTTTGATCAATAGGTGGAGATTTGTCATCCTTGCTCAACTTGCAACCTGTCATCATGGAAGTGCTTAACTGGCTTACAATCCTCTATTGTGAAATTTTTAACATCTCTTTCACATATTTAACTTGAGAAATAAATATTCCCTTCTTATTTGATTGACTTGCAACCCGAGGAAATACGAAAGTTCACCAATCATTGACATTTCAAATTATTTCTGCATCTTATTTGCTAAATCTTTACACAACTCATCTTTGTTGCTGCCAAATATGATATCATCTACGTATACAACAAGAACAATAAGATGCCCATTTTATATTTTGACATACAAATTACTATCCACTAGACATTTCTTAAACCTTTTTTGAGTGAGATAGTTGTCTAGCCTTGCATACCATGCTCGGGGTGCCTTTTTTAAGCCATATAATGCTTTCTTCAACTTTCAAACCAAGTTGGGATCATCACCAAGATGGAAACCATTTGGCTGCTCAATATAAACCTCTTCTTCAAGCTTCCCATTCAAAAATTCTTATTTCATATCTATCAAAAAAATTTGTCAAGTGACTCACACCTGTACCAACTTTTGTCCAACACTGTACCGACACTACAATTTTACTGCCAACTCTGTGCAAGCATCAAACACTGTATCACAACACCAACCAAATCCATTTTTACATTTTCAACTTGGTCTATGTTGTCTATAGTCACCGCTGGTCACACCTTACTTTCAACTGTTCGAATCAGGAGACAACATTTTGTTAAACACTTCACGGCCAACTATAGTGCACCTTACTCAAACTCATACTTTTAGACCTCAGATAGGTATGATTCACAAAGCAAATTTGCTCATATTGATGAGCTAAACATGATTCAATAATCAGACTTCAATATTTTTCACCACAACATCATAATAGATCTAACAATATTCACATCAATGTGTAGTTCAAATACATACTGCTTTTATCGAAACACATATATGCGGCTAGGGAAACATTCTTTCACTAATCAAATTATTTGAACTATTATAATAATTAACTTTGGACAGTGGTAGTAAGAACCATCACCAGTACAACAGTGATATATAGCAGTATTAACAATAATGACAACTCTCAATTTAATCACCACCCTTCAAGGCACTTCCACAAACAACTACATGAACTGAAAACACACTTCGACAAATATACGATAATTTCCCTGACTACTTGCCTTTCATCCTCAAGTAATCAAACAAATACATAGAAGCATTAAAATGAAACTTCAAGATTGCTCCCCCTGAGGATGTGCTATCTGGAGTTGCTTAGTGCAATAGCGAAGTAGTCTCCTTCAGTCTAAGGAGACATGATTTCATTTCTTCTATATTTCTCCAAAATTTCTTGAACTCGGGCCTGGATTTTTCAACTACATCCCTGTTTTGCACCTTTTCATGAACCCAAACATTTCTCTTGTGTGGTTGTCTCTTGTGCATCCTTGATAAATGATTATTTTCCTTTCTTTTATGTACATGATTTATTCCCTGTCTGTGTTGCATTCTTTGCGTCTGATGAAATCTACTATTTTTCCTTAGATTAGATGCAAAAGTGCTTGAACAAAACCTTGCTATGTGCCCATGACCATTACATTGAAAACATTGTACATAGTGCTCACTCAGAAACACAGATGTATTTCTACCAGCATAACTTTTTGATTTATTATTCAATCCACAATAAGTTGCCTTGTGACCATACTAGTTGCATCTAAAACAATAGCCATTAAAAGTATTATTATGAATAGAGTGAGAGTGATAGAACCTCTTTTGTTGTGGTTGCTTTGCTATAGATCTCCTTTGATATTTTCTTTCTTTTGAAGATTCAACTTCAAACTTTTCTTGCTTCGATCCTTCAATAGTGAGCTTCTTCTTCTCTACAGAGTTGGAAGATGAAGGTTGTTCAACTTCATATCCAAGACCATGCTTATTTGTGGAGATTATTTGTTGGCTTATCATTTTATCTAGCAACTTTGTGCTCTTCTCGAATTTGAGATTTGTATTGGCCTCTTCTAGTTGTTTCTTCAATAAAACAATCTCTTCCTCTTGTTTGCAGCAACCAATATCTTTCTCATTGATCTGTGACCTGAGAGTTTCTTCAATCCTTTTGAATTCTTCTACCTATACTTTCAAACTGGTAATTATTTCATTTGCATCCTTAAGATTTCTTAGGATCTCCTTATTCCCTTTTCTTTCTATCTTCAATTCATCTAGAGCTACAATTAGTTCCTCTTTCAAATTTATTTCTGCATCAATTTCTTCTTCATCACATTTCTGTTCTTTTTTTGTTTCTTCTTCGAGTGTCATGAAAATACCTCCACCTATTTCCTTTTTAGAATCATACTCTAGGACTTCATTAAATCTCAGCATATATGCCTCTATGTTCTCATCGTTATTCAAATTTAAAGCTTCGAACTGAGCTTGATGTGTTTGTAACTTGGCATCCTTGATCTCATCATCTCCTTCATGAATACTCCTCAATTTTTCCCATATTCCTTTTGTTGTTTTACAACTCATGATCTTTACGAGTTCACTATCTACTAATCTACACCTGATAGCATTCTTTTCTTTTGAGTCATTCTCAAACATATTCTTATCGGCAACATCGATTAGATAAGTGATGGGTATTGTTTATTCACTGTATAATGAATCCCAGATGTTGTATCCTAAAGCACAAAGATATGTCTGCATCCTGATTCTCCAGACCGCGTAATTAGTTTCATCAAACAAAGGTGCTTTGTTTTATGAGAAGTCTTCAACCTTTTCTGGTTCAATTTTCTCTTCCACAGGAACTAAAACTGACTTAGATGCCCTTTTGGATGAGGATCTATTCTTCTTACCCATTGCATACTAATCCAAGATCAACCCTAACTGATTTAGCCTGAGAAGGGAACTTGGCTCTGATACCAATTGTTAGTCTTACAATGGCACTAAGAGGGGGGGTGAATCAGTGTAGTTCTTTAAACTTAAATTCACAACTCTTAAAACTGAAATAATGAAACCTTAAAAATAGATAAAGCAAGTATCATAAGAGAACATCACACAACACAAGATTTAATGAGGTTCACCAATTTGGTTACTCCTCAAGAATGACTGCTTGGACTACCATCCAAATATAGCATTTGCAAAGCACCAACTTTACAATCAATTTACCATCACCCACTGGAAGGAGCACCAACCCATGATTTATCTATACCAACAGAAAGGAGCACCAACCCCTAATTTACCAACACCAACTAGAAGGAGCACCAACCCCTTATTTATCTGCACCAACAAAAAGGAGCACCAACCCTTGATGCCAAGCTGCAACCTGGACTTCAATTTGAATCTATAAATTTGACAGTAAGATACCTTTGCTTTTGCATGACCCTAACTGGTCTTCTTCACTTTTGCGTTCTCTGCACACTCTGCTATTTTTGCATAAACCCTTCGCACACTCTGCTTTACTGCAGTTGAACTTCATGATCATCTTCTCCCTTTTGCGCACTCTGCTCCTTCTGCTTTCTCTACGTAATCACAATCGCACTTGGTTGAATTTCAACCTTTTCACTCTCTATGCACTTTGCTCTATCTATGCACTCACAGATGCACTTAGAACAATTCAACATGACTTCTTCGCTCACTTTGTGCATTTCACCATCATCTCATCGCTTCTATGCTTTCTGTACTCTTACGACCAAATTTCACACTTTGACACACATTCGACGATGCATTCATCAACACTCCAATTCTCCATATAGCCCTCCTTTTATAACAGAATCTTTGTGATGAAAACCCTAATCTTAGTCGTATTTCATGACAACTGTAAGCCCTAATTTTAGTCGGTTGTCATCGGTATTCGTCGACTTCAACCCAACCGCAAAAATACAACATGTCATGATATCGTGACACTTTCACTTTCTCTCTCTTTCTCCTTGCTTTGGCCCCCAAAAATACATGTTGCGATATCGCGACACTTTTTCTTTCTCTCTCTTTCTCTTTGCATCGGACCATGAAAAAGCTACATGTCATGATATCGCGACACTTTTTCTCCTTGCTCTTTCTCTTTGCGTTGAACCGCGAAAAAGTTACATGTCGCGATATCACGACATTTTTTCTCCTTACTCTTTCTCTTTGCATCGGACCGCGAAAATACATGTCGCGATATCACGACACTTTTTCTCCTTTATCTTTATCTTATCTTTGGCCCATGAAAATACATGTCACGATATCATGACACTTTCACCTCCGTACGCTTTCTCTATTCTTTTGTCACGAAAATGCGACATTGCGCGATATCATGACACTTTTATTATTCTTCCTGTCTGCCCTTCTTGAGTCGTGAAAATGCGACATGTCACAATATCATGACACTTGATTTTCTACCTTCCTATCCTTTTCGAGTCATGAAAATGTGACATGTCATGAAATCACGACACTTCTGCTTCCGAAGTCTTGCTTTCTACTTTTGTCATGAAATCACGACATTTCTGCCTTCGAAGTCTTCTTCTCTGCTTTTGTCACGAAATCGTGACACTTCTGCTTCTGTACTTCAATTCTTTTCTTTTTTTGCGAAATTGTGACACTTCTGCTTTCGAAGTCTTCTTCTCTGCTTTTGTCGCAAAATCATGACACTTCTGCTTCCGAAGTCTTGCTTTCTGCTTTTGTCGTGAAATCATGACACTTCTACTTTTGAAGTCTTTTTCTCTGCTTTTGTCACAAAATCGTGACACTTCTGCTTTCGTACTTCACTTCTTTACTTTTGTCACAAAATTGTGACACTTCTACCTTCAAATTCTTCTTCTCTACTTTTTTCACGAAATCATGACACTTTTGCTTCCAAAGTATTGCTTTCTGCCTTTGTCATTAAATCGTGACATTTCTACTTTCGTACGCTTCCTCTCTTTCTTTTGTCGCAAAAATGTGACATGACATGAAATCGCGACACTTTTCAAACTTGCTTTATCTCTTCTGTTTTAGTCGCAAAAATGCGAAATGTCACGAAATCGTGACACTTTTCCAACTTACTTTCTCTCTCCTATTTTAGTCGTAAAAATGCAACATGTCGCGAAATCGTGACACTTTTCTTACTTGTTTTCTTTCTTTGAACTTGTTGCGAAATCGTGACACTTTTTCCTACTTTCTTTTTCTCTTCCAACATGTCGTGAAATCATGACAGTTTTTCAAATTGCCTTTTTCTCTTCCAACATGTCGCAAAATAACGACATTTTTCTTACTTTTTCTCTTTCTTCGAACTTATCGCGAAATCGTGACACTTTTTCTTGCTTTCTCTTTTTCTTCCAACATGTCACGAAATCATGACAGCTTTTATACTTGCCTTTTTCTCTTCCAAAATATCATGAAATCATGATGCTTTTTCCTACTTTTTCTCTCTCTTCCAACATGTCATGAAATCGCGACAGTTTTTCACTTGCCTTTTTCTCTTCCAACATGTCACGAAATTGCGACAATTTTTCCTGCTTTTTCTCTCTTCCAACATGTCCCGAAATGATGACAATTTTTCTTGCTTTTTCTCTCTCTTCCAACATGTCATGAAATTGCGACAGTTTTTCTTGCCTGCTATATATGTCACGATATCACGACACTTTTCTTACTTGTATTTTTCTTTGATCTTTTGCAAATGGGGCACTTCAGTATTTTTGGAAAATCACTATACATACTCTGAATAACCTTTGAACTCCTATCTTTTGCATCTGAATAGCTTTTAAACTTCCTGTCCACTACATCAATAGATCTATTTGACTGTGTTGACAACAATGACAATACTATTGCTGCACCTTGCTCAACAAGAGACCACATGAGGGTGATTACTTATTTTGGAGGGTTACTTTCAGATAGTTGGAGCTGAAAGATATCGAGTGGAGGCCCTGGAGGGGAGGAGTGGTGTGGGAGAAGGATGATGAGCAGCTTAGGGCTATACGATGGGGGTGATGGGTCATAGGATGATATACCCATCAGGTTGAGTTCTTTCCCTTCAATCGGGTGATGAGGTAGTTTGGATTGTGGTAGGGTATGCCAGAGGTACCTATGGTGATCTACAGGTAGAGAGGTGATAGGGGGATGCATCCTATGGTACCTCCTTGGGATGGTGAGAGGGATCCACCGATGGTGATTCTTGATGTAGCTGATGTGGGTACCACTCCTGAGTATGATGCCTAGTGGGCTAGGTAGGATTGGGAGGTAGGTACTAGAGTTATCAAGCATGTGATGGGGCTAGTTGGTGGGGTGCCTTCACGAGAGGGAGAGGCACCAAGTGGATCAGGGGTGAGGGCTGAGACATCTCTTCGATGATCGAGGTGACTTCAGAGAGGGGAGTCTAGTGCACCTAGTGATATGGGTGGGGTTGCACAGGATGTGGTAGTTGGTGAGCAGCCCATAGAGGGGGATGTGGTGATGGAGGATATAGGTGTGGATGTGGAGGTTGATGATATGATTGATTTTGGGGATATGGGAGATATCCCATTGGAGGAGCAGGAGAGGAGAGATGTAGAGGAGGAGTTGATGATGTTGCATGATCGAGTACAACATTTAGAGGGAGAGTTGCATGATTGTGAGGAGTGATTGATAGTAGTTGATATAATGAGTACTATGGAGAAGAGAGATCTAGAGTTGTAGTGTGTAGAGCTATGAGGTAGACTTACTATGGAGGAGAGGAGGCATGCTAAGTCAATTGAGAGTTTATATACCCTCATGATAGAGGTTGTAGTGACTATAGAGAAGTTCAAGATGGAGGTGGTTAGGATGGAGCAGATGGAAGCATCTATGGAGATTGAGCATGCTACTCATGTAATCGAGGTGATCAATTTATATACTAAGGTGGAGCGATTATGATAGGAGCTAGGAGAGGTGAGGGTTCCTATAGATGTGGCTACTCTTTAGGTTGAGATAGAGTGATTGAGAAAGGGGAATGAGGATCTAGTAGATAAGATGAGAGATGAGGTTTTGATGAGGTATGATTGTGAGATAGCCTTGATGGTCTGAGGGATTGCACTACTAGATTATGATAGGTCATGATCGAGGTCGAGATCATGGTCATGAGCATGAACTCAGTCTAAGTAGAGTCATTAGAGTGTTACATCCATAGGATAGAGAGAGGTGGGTATGGGTAGGCTACCAGTGGTGCAGGTGGGTGGTAGTGCTCTAGGATTAGAGGGAGTTATAGTAGTTGTAGGTATTGAGGCATCTAGAGTAGGTGTTGAGTTGAGCAGGATGGCAATAGTGCATGGAGTGGAGTAGGTAGGTGGGGCTCATGAGGGGAGTGGAGAGACTCCTAGTGATCAGTAGGGGTGATGTTTATATGTATGGGTATTGATCCCTATTGTAGCCATTAGGTATTTTTGAGGATAGATAGTGGACACTATCTTATTTTGTAGCCTGAGGGTATTTTGATGATATTATATATACAGATACAACTTTTTTTGTGGCTCTTATATGTGTGTGTGAATTTTTTATTAGCATTTTGTGTTGCTTTTGTGTATGATTGTTGTGATGTATGGATGTGTAATGTAGAATATTGGTATGTACCTATATGATAGATGAATTTATGTGTATGGGGTAACACATAGGAAAATTAGATCATTGTAACGTAGACAACACTACTTAGTGATGTGACACTGATAAATGCATATTGGAGAGATGTAATGTTGCATGATGGAGATTGAGATGTTGATATGTAATGCAATGTAGATAACATGTATGTTTGATAGATGTGATGTTGCATGTATCTTGAAATTTGAAATGCATCGAGGAAACACTTGTATCATAACATAAACCTATGTGGATGTGATCTATACCATAATATCATGGATATAAGATGGTATAGGGGTATGTGTAAGACTCTTGACTAACATAGTTATTGTAATCAAATATCCTAAATAACTGAACTAGGTTTTTATTGACAACTTATGACTAACCTTGCTAGGTCAAAGTCTATCATGGACCAGTGTGTGCAAATGAGTGATGTTCATTTATCCATTTTGAGGGAGGTAGGATGAACCCATTGTAAACATAGCCAAGGTAGCTAGCTCATCCACAAGCGCTCAGTGATCTGTACAAAAGAAGGTCGCTAATGTGACAGATGTGTCACCACTTGTAAGACTATTCCACTAGCAGGCAGGCGCTTAGGGCCTATAGCTGGTGATGGAAATCATCCCATGATGTTATGTTAAACCTAAGGACCAAAGGTGATGAAGCATAACAATTGTGATATCTGGAGGCTTTTCCTTTTGTTTTCTACCCCTCGATTATTGCTTGTGTCTCATTTTGTGGTGCTCTTTTTCTCTTTTTTTTGTATGGGCATTGGATTTTATTTTCTACCCATATTTGTGATTCTTTGTTATGCTTATCCCTTTGTTTATCCCTAGATCATATGTTGATCATGCAAATGATAGGATGAGTAGGGGAAACCATTCTCTAGATGGTGATATCTATGCAAGGTGTTATCTTCCCTAGACTCAAAAGGTGCTTTAAATTTATGCCATGTGTGAATGGTCCTTGAAAGAAGTTGAATCAACAATGGAAAGCTATAAGGAGTGTAATAACCTATCAGCTAGAGGTGATGCTTGATTGGTTGTAACTATCAGATGGTCAAAACTTACACAATACCCTATAATCTATGATCCTGAGTGAAAGGTGTGGACATCCATGTGGTGATGCTAACAAGTGTGTATGTTATTTCCTATTATGAGTGCATTTTTAGAAGGAGAATATACAAACCTGAATAAAATTATGATAGAAGAAGCGATGGATATATGCAATGAAAGATGGGATGTAAGAGGAAGATTTTATTACAAGAGGAATTTGTATGTAATGAAGCTAGATGAACATTTTGAAATTCATATTTATAGATGATCATGTGTAATGATGGTGATGAGAATCACAAGATATGGTGAGGTTGCCCCAATGTGTGGGGATGTATCAAACCTGAAGAGATTATGTAGTTGTAGATGATGTATGTGATGAGAATGATCAAAGAAATGCTAACTGAAAAGGTGACAAAGGAAAGGAAATACATAGGAGGAAATAGGAGAATATTAGAAATGCAAGAAAAGTAGAGGAAGAGTAGGAAGATGATAGAAGTAGCATAGGTATGTAGCCACTCGAAGTGTGACCATACAACTATGCTTGATAAACAGAGGAAGAAGAAAGAGGAGAAGAAGAGAAGAAAGGTGAAAATAACCTAGAGATTTTAGAAATTGTGAGGGTCAGATCATGCCCGAGTTGGTGATGTGACAAGGTGACCTAGGTGTTGTTGAGTTGTATAGTTGGCTAGCCATTGGAATTGGTGTGATGATGTTATGTTGGATTCATAGGGTGGCAATGGGTGAGATACCAGGTGATGTGGAGGGCTTTGAAGCTGGATGGATGAAGGGGTATCTTTAGGTGATTGGATTGTTTCTTCAAATAACATATCATTTACTAGGGTTTCAAAGGTATAACACATGTTGATGTCATGCCTTGATTGGTGATGGTAAATGTAAAATTGATTCTCATGAAATTTTCATAGCTTGGGGTGTAGTGGGTCCATAGGATGA
Source organism: Wollemia nobilis (assembly GCA_028583015.1). NCBI lineage: Eukaryota > Viridiplantae > Streptophyta > Pinopsida > Araucariales > Araucariaceae > Wollemia > Wollemia nobilis. The sequence continues at coordinate 6,480,849 of JAQPPZ010002550.1, forward strand.
ATTTTGGGTAGGGCAATGAGGCCCTAGTCTAGTAACTGATGGAATGTTTGGTCTAGTGGTGTAGATCAGACTGGCATGGGGTAAATATAAGGTTTGGGTGGTGTCGAGTAGGAAGGGGTGGAGTGGAGGTGAGTGTTTGGGAGGTAGATCAAGAATCTAGTGATGGTCAAATCCTAGGTCTAGTGGTCGGCTTAAGATGAGGTATGGATATTTGGGTCATAGTAGGTTGGTAAGAAGAAGTACAACAAGGACAATGACTTAAATGGAGTTTAATATTATCGAGGTGGGAAAGAATGTGTTGGATATCAAGTGAAGAGGGTGATAGAATTGAGGGTGGTGGGGATCGAGGTTTCGATGAATATGTTAGAGTGTGGTATAACTATGAAGATCTAGGTGAAGAGGAAGGAGAGTGGAACTATGCCACTGATGATGAGGTAGGATAAAATGGAAGACCATATAGTGTGGATGGTGGTGTCTATAGAATGGGAGGAGTAGGATATGGCTCGAGATAGCATCGATGATGAGCTAGGATAGGTTACCAATGGTGAGTAGGGAAGCATGTGCATGGAGGGATTGAGCATATGGGGACATACCACTCGAGAGGGGTGGAGGTAAACATGGAAGGCATGTTGGGTGAAAGGTAGACCTCCTATTAGGTGGGTAGTAACCTAAAGGGGGATGATGGGCCAAAGAAGGTGGTAGGTAAGGGTCCCTCTCATCATGAGATGGAGGGGGTGGAGATCCTCATGGGTGAGGATGTGAGTGCTCCTCCTTATAATCAAAGGAGGATAATGAGACCTGACTATCACCTGATCGAGGTGAGTAGGAGGAGCCTCTATGAATAGGTGAATGGTACTAGGGTGATGGGTGATGATCTGAGTGGGAAGATGATGAGGATTACTGAACATGAGTCGAGGCAAGTCATGTAAGATCGGATGGAGTGATTGGAACTAGGTGTAATACCGAGAGGTCCTACATGGTGAGATCCAAAGATGTTATGGGTGTATGCATGGAATAGTGTATATCTACTGATGATGTGGTAGTCAATGATGCAAAAACCTACAAAAATATATAAATACCAATAGTATATAAATGATGCAAAAAGAAGTAAAATATTCCTACTATGAAACAGAAAGTGAAACACCATATGTGAGGTGTTGTGTGTGATTTTGTCTAAAGTGTAATTTAATGATAGTGTACATAACCTATGATGTCACAAACCTAGGTAGGCTAGGCATTGAATGCACATAGGTGGATGATGTTGATAGGTTCAGGTTTAGTATGTCCTTCCAAATTTTCCAATCGATAGGCACCAAAACCAAATATATGTGTAATAATGTATGGGCCAAGCTAGTTAGGAGTGAACTTGTCTCATTACTAGTGGGGTTGACTCATGATTTGCTGATTTTCCTTGAGTACCAGGTCACCAATTTGAAATTCATATTGATGTACCTTACTATTGTAGGCACGATGAAGGTGATCCTGATAAACATACATGTGTTTGATGGTATGGATACGCCACTCATCTAGGAGTGTTAACTGATCAAGGTGGGCTTGATGAGTAGTGTCATCATCAATGAAGTCTTTCATGGACACTCGTAAAGAGGGTATTTCAAGCTCGAGGGGCATGATGGCCTCAGCTCCATAAACTAATGAGAATGGGGTTGCCCTAGTGGGAGTATGAATGCTTGTGTGGTAAGCCCACAAAGCCAATGGTATTTGGTTGTGCCAATCATGGTGTGACTCTACGACTATCTTACATAGGATAGAACAGATAGTTTTGTTGGTGGCTTCTACTTGACCATTACCTTGAGGGTAATATGGGGTAGAAAAGCTATGGTGGATGTGGAATTTGGTGCAGAGAGCATGAATAGTTTTGTTCTTGAAGGATTTACCATTATCCAAGATGATTTGGGATGGGATCCCAAAGTGGCATATGATGTGATCAGTAATGAATACCATGATTTTGGCCCCCATGGTTTGGACAAGTGGGATTGCTTTGACCCACTTTGTGAAGTATTCTATGGTGGTTATGATGAACTTATGATTGCTTGATGAAGTAGGTGTGATTTGTCCAATAAGGTCAAGGTCCCACTAGGAGAAGGGCCACATGGACTGGATAGGCTAGAGTGCTTATGAAGGGAGATGCATGAGATTTATATGTTGTTGACACTTGATGCATCATTTTACATACTCACAACAATCATGTTCCATTTTGGGCCAATAGTAGCCCATGCATAGGATACACTTTGTGATGGCCATACCACTGAAGTGGCCACCATAGGTACCATCATGAGTTTCTTGCACTACTCATTGGGATTCATATGGTTCTAGGTAGTGCAAGAGGATGCCATCATAACTATGGTGATAGAGGATGTCCCCTAGTAATGTATAATGAATTACCCTTTGTTTGAATGCTCGATGATGAGCATGTGGTAAATCGCATGGTAAGAAACCTAGTTTAATATAGTCCTTGATTTATAAAAACCAAGGATCATGAGGTTTAATTTGGACAATGTGAATGCCCTCATCATCTACGGTGGGTGAAGGTGTGATGGTAGATTGATTTAGGGTGTGAACAGACACATGTGTGGTGTTAAAAAGAGGATTTTGGGGTATGAGTGATCCCAATGAAGCCATGGTATCTATAAAATGGTTTGATGAGCATGGGGTATCTTTGATAACATACCACTCAAACTAGGTGAGAAGTTATTGGGCAATTTATTTGTATTACTGGAGAACTGGGCAATGATATTGCTAGATCTCCTAGACCTGATTAACAATTAGGAGGGAATCGCCTATGATGTGAAGGCATCGAATGTGCATGGAGTGAGCTTGTTTCAATCCCAATATTAAGGCCTCATATTCTACATTATTGTTAGTGCATGGGAAGCCTAATTTGAAGGAAAATGGGAGTGGTTCCCCATATGGTGTAAATAAAATGATGCCTACACCCCTGATATGAGTGCAATGAGAGCCATCAAAGAAAAGTGTTAAATCCATTAGTATTTTAGGTTCAACATATTCTTAGATTTTATGACATGGAAGATAGAGTCATCAGGGAGTTGGATGAGAAGTGGTTGGTCATCATGCAATGGAGCTTCAGCCAATTGGTCTATGATGACCTATCCTTTTATGGATTTTTGTGAAATGAATTCTAGATCAAATTCAGTAAGAAGCATGATCCATTTGGTTATGTGAGAGTTATGATAACTCTTGTTCATCATGTATCAAAGTGGGTTGTCATGAGTGATAACAAAGGTGGTATGGTTCAACATGTAATGGCATAGTTTTTGGGTTGCAAAAACTACAGCTAGGCATAGATTTTCCATATATGTGTAATGTGTCTCATAGCTAACTAGGGTGCAACTAATGTAATAGATGGCTTGCTCATGATTGAGCACATTATTTTGTGCTAACAATGTACCAAGTGTGAATTCTGTAGTGATGATGTACAAAATAAAAGGTAGTTATGGGTGTGGAGGAGATAATACTGGTGAGGAGGTGAGATAGGCTTTGATCGAGTCAAAATATTGTTGAAATTTGTCATCCCATTTGAAAGAGACTCCTTTTTGCAAAAGGTGATTGAATGACTTACATTTATTCAATAATTGGGTGATGAACCATCAGATTGATGTGATTTTACCCTACAAGCTACATAATTATTTAAGGTTGGTGGGAGGAGGCATCTCGATGATAGCCTTGAATTTGTTAGGGTCAACTTTGATGCCTCACTGAGAGATGATGAACCCTAAAATTTTCTCGATGTAACACCAAAGATGCACTTCTTTGGGTTGAGGTGCACATTGTGCTCTAGGAGGTGATCAAATATTTTACGTAAATCAACTAGATGTTGTGAGCATTATTTAGACTTTATGATGAGGTCATCTATGTAATATTCCATGATTTTATGCATGTAATCATGAAAGATATATGTCATTGCATGCTGGTAGGTTGCCCCAATATTTTTGAGGCCGAATGGCATGACCTTGTAACAGAAGGTCCCCAAGGGGTTGTGAAGGATATTTTGTGTTGATCGGTAGGATTGATCTTAATTTGGTTGTAACCAAAAAATCCATCCATGAGGGATATCATTTCATGGTCAATGATGGAATCGACAAGTGAGTCAATGTTTGGCAATGGAAAATTATCTTTGGGACAAGCTTTGTTTAGATCATGGAAGTCAGTGTAGACTCAAACCTCACCTAAAGGTTTGGGCACTAGCACCATGTTAGATACCCATTTGGGATAGTCGATGGGTTGAATAAAATCTACATCAAGGAGCTTTTGTAGCTTAAATTTAACTAACAAAGCAACCATAGGGTGCATACATCATAGTTTTTGTTGGATAGGCTTAGCATCTTTGTCCAATGTAATATTATGAACTACTAAAGATGGGTCAAGACCTAGCATGTCTTTGTAGGACCAAGAGAATACCTTGATGTATTATTTAAGGAAGGTAGTGAATAACATGTATTCTTTAGGTGAGAGGTCGACAATGAGTTTGATGATATGAGGGTTGTCAGGATCATCACCAATATCAACATCGATGGTTTCTTCTATCAACATGTGGGAACCATCACGAAGTTGCTCTAGGATTGGAATGAGGTGGAGGTCATCGATGACCTCAGGTATGTCATATTCATCATCTAAATATATGTCCATGTGATGGATGCATGGAATGTGAGGTGGATTTGATGATGAAGGAGCATTTGTTGCATGTAGGATGTGTGGTGATAATAGGAAGTCATGTGGAGAAGGTATTGATGAAATGTGAGTTAGGTCAATGAAATTTGGGTTGGGGATGTTGTCTCAATTTGTGTGAGATGTGTATCAAAGTGGCACGAATAGGTCCACATCAACCATGTTAACGTAAGTGATAGAAGAATTTGGCAGTTATGAATCTGATGATGAAGATTCATGAGTTCATGAGCATCGAGAAAGGTGTAACGATGGATGCAAGACAATGGGTGGTGATCGAGGCCATGTTATGGATTATCAAAGCTAGTGACACATGTGTGAGGGTCTAGCTAGATACATCGGCAACAAAGGGGGAAGTGTGATGTTGCACTATGGGGCTTCAGGTGTGAGGGACAATGCAGTAAATTGATTAACTAGTTCATCGATGCAGCATGAGGATGTGTCATCTGAGGAAGGGACTTCATGAAAGAAGTCTAAGGGAACCATGATCATAGAGTGGGGAGATGAGTTCTCATCGAAGAGGTCCATATCAACATATTATTCTAAGGTGTGCACAGGAGGTGGTGTGGGATGCAAGGAAAGATCTTGTAGTTCATCCTTGAGTGTATGGATAGTTGTGGACTGGTATCCTAAACCTAATTTATCTATGGGTAGTTGGACACGAGGATTTATAGGTGTGTATAACCCTTGTTCATAACATCCTAGCCCAAATCCATGCCAATGAAAGCATCAAAGATAATGCAATGTAAATTGGGGGTTGGACATGTGATCTAAAGTACCACAAAAGTTAGACTATGATGGTGGAGGGATGATAGGGAGAGTGAAGAATCAATGCCCATGTACACAAAGTTGGTATAATTTTTTGGGGAACCTAAGTGCATGACTATACCAATGGTAAGTATCAGAGTGACCAAAGTCACGAGTAGACTAGATTGGAGGTGGATGCAAATGAGCATCATGGATGTTGTAGTCACCAGGACCAGTGTTTGTCATGAAGATAGAAACCTAGGGTGACGTACACATGGGTGAATGAGGTGGTGAGTCTAAATCAGATGATGATGATGCAAGCTAGGAATCCTAAATGGTGGTCATAGATGATTGAAATAGTTGGTCATCAAGGTGGGTAGCTCATTGCTCCCAATCATGGCATTCGATAGCCATAGATGGGATGGGTTGGTAAGCATGTGGGAACTATGAGGGAGGAGGAGTAAGTGTTGGTGGTGACCTACGAGGAGATGTGAATGACCAAGGTCATGGGTGAAAAAGGAGTGGTGGCATTTGTGGTGTAGGTAAGAGAGGAGGTTCCATAGAGGAAGATGGATGTGAAGTGGGGTGACCGATGAATATGACAAGCATATTATCGATACGGGTGGTGGATCTATAGATGATGAGGGTTGTGAAGGTGGTGGAGGCCATGAAGAAGGTGGTGAAAAGGGTATGATAGTAGGATAGGATGCTATACTAGATGATGATGGTGGCATGGACATTGTTGGTTGTGAGTGCATACATGTCCTGGATGAAGGTTGTGGTGAAGGCACTAATGAGGGAGGAGGTATGAATGCTCCTAGTGGGTGAGGATTAGAGATGGGAAGGACCTATGTCATAGATGAAGAAGGTCCAGGTGGGAGATCTATGATGTTGCAAAATTTGAAAGGGTCCCTATCGATAGGAACACAATGGACAAGCCCATTGTAGATATATTTAAGACAATGGTGTAATGTAGATGGCACACACTGCATATCTCTAATCCATGGATATCCAAGCAAGATATTATACTACATTTCACCTTGAATAACATGGAATAGAATTAGAATAGTACGTACACCTACACAAATGGGTAGGACAATGGATCCTACTATAGGTCGCATTGAACCATCAAATGTATGAAGGTCCAGTGAGGGTGTGGAGAAGTGAGCAGGTGAAATGTGTAGGTGATGCAGAGCCATGATGGAAATAATGTTGATTGAGGAACTAGTATCAATGAGAACATATTTGTAAGTGATGTCATTGATGGTTGCTTGAATGTGAAGGGGAGGATCCGCTCCTTCACCTATGAGTTATGTGATCTCATGGTCATGGAAACTGATAGATGGTTGAAGGTAGTATGGGATATTACCTACAAAGTTGACAAATACATTGGTATCATGGGTCTCAAGGTCGATAGAGTGAAGGATATCATTTAATGCCTCATGATGGGGTTGATATTGTTGTAGGAGGTCAAAGATAGATAATCTAGTAGGGGCATTATGTAGCTGATGTGTAAGGCTACCATGAATGGTAATGATATTCTATGGGGGATGAGGTGGAGCTTGAGGAGTCATAGGTGCTTATGGGGAAACAAATGGTGTTGGTGTAGAGGCTATCGATATAGGCTGACATGAAGGATAACATTGATTTTGAGTGGTAAGGTTGATCATGCCCACTACACCACATGAAGGAGGGTCATGATGGATATTGTTGACTTATCTTGGTGGCCCTAGGGGGTTATTTTGAGGTGTTTGGGGATTAGTCCCCTAGTTTTTAGGTAAGGGATTTTGATATATCCCTAGGTTCTAATTCTATGATGTGAGAGGGTTTGAAACTTGAATGGTTCCTTGATCGATGAGATCTTGGACCATACCATAAAAAGAATAACATGATTCGATATCATGGTTGCACTATCTATGGTATCCATAGTAGGCTTGCTCGATGTAACCTCAAGGCTTAGGTGCATTTGGATCGAGAGGTCAAATGTTTGGTAGGGTGATGTGACCTACATCATATAACCTCTAGAATAAGGTTGGGAGAGGCTCAGAAAGTGGTGTTAAGTTACACTATGGAGGTGGGGGATGAGGTCCTCGAATCTATTATGGTCTAGGTGGAAGAGGTGCATTGGTTTGAAATAATTATTATTGTGGAGGAGGAGGTCATGGGACTAGTGTCAAAACTGAATAAGTTGCTACCACTTGGTTGGCTTGTGGTGGTCATGGGAAAGGTTGATTGGGTGTGTTTCTATTAAAGTGAAATTTGGAGTTGTATGAAGGCTTTTGTCTTAGTTTGATTTTTCTAGATTGGACTTTGATGTCCTCAATGACTTTTGCTTGAGCAATGGCTTCCTCAAAGGTGCGACTTTGGTGAAGTTGTAGGGAGGTGGAGATGTGTTTATGGAAACTCTTTGAGAAGAGTGTAACCAACTCCATAGATGGGAGGCTATGAGTGAGGTCATGTATGATCGATCTCCATCTAGAGATAAATTCTATGATTGGTTCATCATCAACCTATCATAAAGCATAGACATCAGAGAAGTTTATCTTCTTTTTTATGTTGATGGAAAAGTGCTCGAGGAATAAATTGGCTAGCTGCTCAAAAGTGTAGAGGTTGTGGCATGGGAGCATGTTGTACCAGTCTAAGGCTTGTCCCCCAAGTGAAAGGGAGAAGGTACGTAACATGAGAGGATTGCTACTATGAAGTTGGTAGCAAGTTGAGTGGTAGTTACTAACATGTTCATGTGGGTCCTCCTTGCTTTTAAACTTATCAAACTTTAGCATCTCGAAGTGATATGGGTAAGGAGGAATGGGAACTGAGGGATGTACTGGCTCATTGCAGAGCTCATCGTACATGGGTTTTTATGGCCCATAACTAGTGGTGCGAAGGTTTAATATCTTAACTTCATCTCGTAAGAGTTGAAGTTTAGGTGTTAATGGTGTAGGAGATGGTGCTAATGGGGGTGAAGCCTACAAATATGGGGGTATTGAAATTGTTGTTCTTCCCAATGTGGAGGAGGAACATATTGCAATAGATCCTAGGGATACTATTGTTGCATAGGATAATATGTCGAAGCAATTGGTATAGTTTGTTGTAGAGTAGGTGGTTGCTGAGGATAATAGTATTATGGGTGCATAGTCTGAGGTTGTTGTATGGGGGTTTGTTGGAGAGGAACCTACTACAATGGTTGTGCCATGGGAGGTAATGACCAAGAAGGAGGTGGTGTGAAAAATGTGGGTCCAATAGAGATAGGTGGATGTGAAGATGTCTGAATGGATTGTGTGAATTGTAGATAGGATGAGGTATCTAAGGATGATGTCTACATCTAGCTAGGTAAAAATTATGGGAAAAATATTGGTTGATAAGTTTGGGATGTTGGATACATAGGCTATGAAGGATGTCGAGGCTCGAACATGGGTAGGTAGCTCAAAGTTAAAATCTAAAATGGAGGAGGTGGAGGCAGCCGAAAGGGAGGCATAGATGAGGATGGACTAGAAGAGGGTGCACCATACAATCCTGATGGATGAGATGTAGGTGGTAGTGATGATGGGGATGGGACATAGGTCTCCATGGTAGGAACCTAGGGAGGTGGTGTGGTGAAGTGTATTCACACCAACTTGAGAAGAGAAAGTTTATTGATATTGTGGATATTGTGTTTGTTGGGATTGTAGAGGTGGTTGTGATGTAGCCTCGAACAATAAGAAAAAGGATTATTGAGGAAGGGGTCATGGTGTTGCTTCCTCTATGTATTGATGTGTTGAAGTGGGTGGGGCCTATTGTTGTTGTAGTGGAGGCTATTCTGATGGGGATGCATGTGCATCCATGATAGAGATCGATGGGTCTAAAATCATCCCTACAGTAGGGGTGAATGACACAATATCTAGATGGGTGTGATTGAGTAATGAAGAATCACTCTAAAAAAGGGATTGAGCTAGATTTTGGAAAAAGGGATGAGCGAAGGTAGGGGATGTGGGATGAACCTCCTCATCAACAATAAGGGAAGGAGGTGGATGTCCTAGTGTCATATAGATAACATGATCACAAAATGTGGTAGAAGGATGAGGTGATGGTGGATGGGAAAGGAGTGGATGATCCTCCTCAAATGATGTGGCAAAAGCATCTCTGGATGTAGAGGTCTCACCATGAGACATAGTACCAAATGGGTCTAGTCCTACAAAGAGGTCTACTATGAGCATAGACTTACCCTTCATGGCTGAAGGGGGAGGATGGACTGGCTGGAAGGAGTGCTAGTCACTTCTTCCCCAAGGTGTGCTTGCTCATATGCCTAGCTATGGGTGATAATAGGCATGGTGTCATCTATCAAGGATTGGTGCTCAGAACTATACAAAAATGGAAATATGATGTTCTAGGTATGATCTATATGGGGTTTTTATGCAACCTAATAAGATCTATGAGGTTTCTATGTCTAAAAACTAAAATCATAGGTTGGGGGTGATCTGAATAGTGAATTCATAGGGTAGGGGGTGAATTGGACTATGAGTGTGAAAAATACACAAAACTAAAAATGATAGGCTACAAATAGTCCCTAGGTGGGCTGCCAATAGGTGAATGTGCTGAAACCAGTTTGTGTGAGCATGCAAACAACGTATAACTAGAGTCAGTTCTAAATGTAAAAAATTAAAAGTGTTGCTTCATTTTGTGTGTTTTGATGTTAGAATATCCTAGGAAGTATCATGGGTAGTGAGGTGAACTTCTAGATAAAATGGGAATGTTGTAAACATAGAACCTCCTACAACACCCAAATATGCACAGAATAGAACAATGCTTCAACAGGTGAATGGTGACCTAATGTAAAGGTACAAAAAAAGGATGCTAGAAGGGGGAGAACTCAAAATGCTGAAATGAGTTCATTGTATCCTCTCACGAGAAGAGGTGGTACTATCTAAGACCTGCTACCGACATACCCATGCTTTTGCTTCACCCTCAAGTAAGATTAGTCAATAAAGATAGTTACCATGTTCACTAATTATGTAAGCCTTGTGAACGAAGGTATCTAATCCTATCCCACTCTAAAGGCTCCTTTCGATGATGAATTTTAGAAGACCAATCTCAAAAGTGGGGGATTTTCTGGTGATGAAGTCCAGAAAACCACTCCTATGGGGCTACTAGGTGTCTAGGGGGTGAGCTGGTGGAGGGTAAAACTCCTACCTCACCAGTCTTGAGTGATGGATTGGGGATGAAATCCAATCTCACCACTATATGTACCATATGAGTGTGTGGGTTTAAGTTGTTTAGCGATGATGTGAAAGTAAAGTGCAACTAATTAAATACCTTTTTAAAAAGAAATCTAGGCCTAGATGCATATTTTGAAAAGAAACTAAGTGTCTAATTACATTTTTGAAAAAGAGAATCTAATCTTAGATGCCTTTCTAAAAAGAAAACTGATCTAGGAAAGCATGAAAATAGGTAAACTAAAACACATGAGAAGGAAGATGAACTATATACATGTATTAGAAAGAATTGCAAGTTCTACTTTAGATGTTTGAGTAAAGACAATGCAAGTTACCCTGAGTATTTGGAAAGTGAAAAAGGAATTTCTTAACTTAGATGTGTTGTAAGATGCAAGTGATGTGAGTGACGCAAGAAGAATTTAACAATTCTATGTTAGATGCAATGTTTGAAAGGAGAAGGAAATTGGAAATGCCTTTTTGAAGAAAAGGAAATTTGCAAGGTGAAGTGAATAGATTTTGAATCTAACCCTAGATGCAAATTTGAAGAGAAATTTTTGAATAATGTGAAATGTGATTTGTCAATTTGAATTGGGACAAAAACTGAAATCTAATCTTACATGTAGATGTAAAGAAAAGCTTACTCTAAATGTATTTGAAAGGAAACTTGAAAAGTGATTAAGAAAGACATCAAGTGATTTAAAAAATTCTAATCTAATTATGTCTAAAAGTAATTCTAAAAATGAACTATTCTAACTATATTTATATCAATTTGAAACCCTAATTTGTTGTATTTGAATTAGGATTTTGATATACTAACACAATACATTTGCTAGAGAACTAGTCTTGCAAATAAATGACATCACAGATGGTTCTAAGGAGAATACCTATGTTCTGAAGTGAAATTTGACTTTTCTGAAGTCTCTGTTATGACTCCTTGCTATCTTGGGGTCTGTAGAGTAGTTTTTCAGAAATCATAGGTCAAGGGGTGATTTGACCCTAGATTCATAGGTGAGGGGTGAACCATGTTTAGGAGCCTAAAACTCCTATTATGATGACCTGAGAGGTGTCTCAGGGTTTTAGGGATCCTATAACAATCATAGAAAACCAAAATTATATCATATTCATAGTAAGATAACCTAATATAACCTATTATGGGTGGTCCCACCGGGAGTGCCAGAATGAAGCATACCAAAGGCTACCATTTGATCAAGAAAATTAACTATAACAAATTAAAATGCTCAAAAATGCTTTCAACTCATTTTATTAAGAATTTGATACAATATTATAGGGTGAATCTCCTTTTATTTCTCAACAATATGCGAAACACTCTGATGGTTTCTCTTGGGGCCCCTCAAATGAATGTACATGGGCTTTGATGCATGTGAGCCACCACTATGTGTTGTTGTTGCTATTGTGTTTGTTATTGTAATTATGTTTGCTACTATTGGAGGGCCTACAAAATAGTGTTAGTTCATTTGGGGGCCTATCATGGATCAAGCCCCATATTGATGAAGACAAAAAGATATTAAAAACATGAAATAAAGCTCAAAATGAAGTGTAAATGCTATAAAAACATGAAATAAAGGTTACCTAAAGTTTTTACTATTGTAGATCAACTGTACGACCAACTCATAGGGTAGGGGGTGATCTAGAACCTAGATTCATAGGTCAGGGGGTGAATCCAACTACAGGTGCCTTATGATGGAGATCCTTTATCCGGATGGGCTCCTAGGATGCTTAGATGTTGTTTGTACCATCCACAATCAAAAGAAGGGATTTTAGTAGGATTTTGGTAGAGTTTCTATAAGTTAGCTAAAAGGGAGAGAGAGATAATGAGAGGGGGACCCTCTATTTATAGGAAAATCTAAGGTCAGGGGGGGTGGTTAGGTAGACCAAACCCTAGAGTCTATTCCATGCTAGGTTAGGTTAGGGTTTGGGGAGGTGTCATTCCCACATTCCCTAAAGGAATATCTCATCCTCACACATGTGTGAGGAGAGATTAGGGTTAACTAGGGTTAGTTAACTCCTAGGTTAGATTAGGGTTTAGTTAAATATCCTAACTAACCTAATGTGCACACATGTGTGAGGGAATAATTAGGACTAATTTGGGTTTAGGATCCTAATTAACCTTTTTAAGTCATAAAGTACACTTAAGTGAAAAGTGACTTTACAATTAGAAATTCAATTAACTTAATTAGGAGTTTTGGGAAGTAATAGTCTTATGGGGTCCTAATTAGGTGTAGGAAAGGGCTTAGGTTACCTTAGGGAGATGATAGGTGACCTCCTGATAGATAGAAGGTGGTTAGGACATGAATTGTGTAGTTTAGTAGGGTTTCATGCCTATAGGCCAATGAGATGGTCTACGTAGGTCTACGAAGGTCTATGATAGTCTAGAGTGGTCTATGCTAGTCTAGAGTAGTCTACAATGGTCTACAATGGTCTACAATAGCCTAGAGGGGTCTAGGATGGTCTATGCAAACCTACAAGTGTCCGGATAGATCTACAAGTACGTAGAGGTAGACATGTGCGACTTTTGGGTGTCTACAAATATCACCAATTTTTAAGACAAAAAACCACCACTGCTAATTCTAGATCATGGGTTGCATAGTTAACCTCATGTTGTTTTAGTTTCCTTGAGCCATAAGCTACCACTACTTCATCTTGTGAAAGAACTCCTCCCAATCCCTCTAATGATGCATCTATACATATAGAAAAACAATCCTGAGGAAATGATCTCTTTAGTATAGGATATGTAGTGAGTTTTTGTTTGAGCAAATCAAAAGCTACCTCACAATTATCCATCCACTTGAACTCTTTTCCATTTATCTAAAGGTTATTTATTGGATTAGTGATGTTTATGTAATCCTTCACATAATGCCTATAATATCCAGTAAAACCCATGAAAACTCATATTTCTATCACATTTGTAGGTGGTGGCTAGCTTAATAGAGCTTCTATTTTCTTAGGATCCACTACAATCCCTTTTTCAAACACAATATGCACTAAATTTTGCACTTTCAACACATAAAATTTACACTTAGACAAATTTCCATATAATTGATTTCTTCTTAGTAGATTTAGTACAATATTAAGGTGTCTATTGTGCTCTGACTTGTTCCAAGAATATATCAAAATATCATCTAGGAACACAACAACAAAGTAGTCCAGAAGCTTCCTAAAAATGCTATTCATCAAGTTCGTAAATACGGTTGGAGCATTTGATAGATCCAAAAGGTAAGACAACAAACTCATAATGTCCATTTTGAGTTTTGAAACCTATATTATGAGTGTACTCTTCACGGATTCTCAGTTGATGATAACTATATTTTAGATTGATCTTTGAGAAAATAGTGACATCTTTGAGCTGATCAAAGAGATTTTATTTTCTAGGTAGAGGGTATCTATTCTTGATAGTTGCCTTGTTAGGAATCATGTAATCTATGCACAAGTGCAAAGAACCATCCTTTTTCTTGACAAAAAAAATTAGTGCACCTCACGATGACATACTTGGTCTAATTAATCTCTTCTCCAACAATCCTTATAACTGTACTTTCAGCTCTTACATCTCAATTGGATTCATCCTATAAGGATCTCTATGAATAGGCTCTTTTCCAGGTTGAATTTAAATTATAAAATCAAATTCATGTTTAGGTGGTAATCCAAGTAAATTATCTAGAAATACATCTCTAAACTCCTTATGAATTGGGTGTTTCCCAAACACATCTTCCTTATTTTCATCTTGTATCTCATTCAACTTTACTATATAAACTATTCCTTCTCGCTTCCTTGCCTTCTTAAATTGCATTGTATAAAGGATATGGGGTCAAAAAGCCCCTTGCAAACTGTATACCCTCTATATTTTCTTTCCATATTATGAATACTCAATCCATATATCACGGAAATTTATTATAGCCTTATGTGCTTGTAACCAATCCATTCCTAGCACTACATCAAAAGCATGTAGTTGTTCTATATAAAGGTAACCTATAGTTGTACCACTAGGTAAGGTAATTCTAATCATAGGGTAACACTAATATATAGAGTAGGTTTGTCTTGAGACATACTCAACCTTCCACCCATGTGCCAATATTCCTAGTATTTCTAGTATATATTTAATTAATCTAGTGGAAATAAATCTATCTATGGCACAACTATCAATCAAAATTGTAACTTTCTACCAAATATATTACCTTTTATTAGTAGTGGAGTGGCTTGTCATTCCAAATTCTGACTCTCTATTATTGCATAAATATTATATGCTGGTTATTTATTGAGTGGACATTTGTTGGCGTAATGTAAACTGCCACATTCATAAAATCTTGCTTTGGATCTTGGTGAGTGTTAAAAACATATTTATTTTATGCATGTTTAATTTATTTTCTATCTGTAAATTTATGAAAATAAATGTATTTTGATGATTATTTTGTCTTACCCATATAATTTACAAATGAATTTAATTTATAATGATGAAAAAAATTTGTGCTTGTATTTTATGCAAAAGTGTGCAAGTTTCTGTGTGTTTTTTGTAGGTGAAGGTTGCAGGAGCTTTCCAGGAAATGATGCAGTAAGACACAAACTAGATGACAAGTATGGACAAAACAACCATGAGAATGGTGTGCTAAGAAGACTCATGGATGAATGCTATAGAAATGCGCTACAAAATATATCTACATAGTGTTGTTATAGAAAGTGCCTACTAAAAGGTGTTACAAAAATAATATTGACCAAGTCAAACTATCTAATGCATTATTATGCCACATCCAATGACAACGTAGCATCATTACAAGGCATATACAATCAACATAGTTGACTGATATGTTGGTATTGTACATGATATTTTATATTTATTAAGTTGTTATATAAAGTTGTTATTAGAAAGCTATAATATTATTACATTGTTAAGATGTTTATATTTAGATGCAAGCCTATTTTATCTCTTCCTAAAATGAAGGACAAATAGTAATTTTACTGCATCATTAGATTATTCAAATTAAGAACTTTTGTTATGTTAGTTCATCAGTTTACCACTTGGACCATCATGATTGTGATAAAGACCAAGGTGGTTATAAAATAGTATTATTTTAGATTATTATTTTTTTAAGGTTGGTATTCAAATCATCAAGATGATAGGAACATATCAAAATACGTAAAAAAAATTCATTGACAATATCCAAGCGACATTATAAAATACATGAAGGAGACCTTTGAAAAGGTCTAATGTCTAATGTTCAAATAATCTAACACTTTTGTATACAATTTCTGTTATTTTGAAGGCTTGATGTTTGAGATCTTGTATATTTAAAGTTTATCAATAAAGCAGCAACACTTTTCATCATGAAGTTGGTAATTGTGTCATTGATTTCATTATGATTTATTTGTTTATGTAATTTTTACTGTATTTTCCTGCATTTATGAATTAAAATAACATTAATATTTTTAAATGAATAACAATTACTAAAGTAAAATATATTAGGGGAGGAGATATTTACACTGTCCTCTTGGAGGCAGAGCCCACTCCTAAAACTAGTCCCTATTCTCTCACCCCTAAAATAGGTTAGGATTAGTTAATATGTAGAATTAATTTTAATTTATCAATTAAATTAAACTGCATCATTTTGGACTATAAGGTAAAAATTGATAGTTAAATTAATATGTTGCATGTGGATCTACACTAATAAATATACACAACATTCAACTAGTATAAATCATAAAATTGTCTTTTATTTTTAATTCAACACAATTTTTTTTCCTGTAACTTCTATTATTTTTTGCAAACATGAAACTAATAAAAACAAAATTAAGTTTAATATTAATCATTGTGGTATAATATATATTGGATTACTCCTCTTTAAATCATTCACCTTGGATTTATAATTAAGTGTAGAGTGTATAGCTAAACATTTTGGCACCTTTACTAGGGAGAACAATGGCATAATTTTTAATCAAAGACTACTAGTTTGCATAAGAAGAGAGGCTTACTTGTATGTGGAAAGAGGTAAAAGTCCTTGGTGTGCATATGGGTCAGAGTGGCACAAGATGTCCCAACAAGCCCCTTTGTTCAATGTTACTAGGTTCTTTTTCTTAGGATAATTTTACCTGCTTTCTTAGTTAATATTTGATTTTAGTAAATTTTCAAAGCATTGGGTGGTTGTTGTTGCTTGCTTAGGTCTGGGTTCTTTGACCTATGAAAACAAGAAGTAGGTGTGATTGAGTGACACAATCATAGTGAAATGTTCCTTAAAATCAAGAAGTAGCAACAATTTAACCTTTCAATTTTAACATTTTATTTTCAACAAAATTTACTTTTCAAGCAATATTTCATTTTACTTTACTATGCTAAGAATTAGCTATATAAATTCATTAACTGTAAATTGCACCTAGTTTTAGTGGCAGTAAAGTTGTTTTAGAAATAAAAATCTTATTTTTCTCCTATTGTGCTAAGATTGGCTATATAAATTCATTGACTGTGAATTGCACCTAATTTTAGTAATAGTAGGATTGTTTTAGAAATAGAAACTTTATTTTTCTCTTACTGTACTAATATTGGCTATATAAATTCATTGGCTATGAATTGCACCTAGTTTTAGTAACAATAGGATTGTTTTAGAAATAAGAAAT
This sequence comes from Wollemia nobilis, assembly GCA_028583015.1. Classification (NCBI taxonomy): domain Eukaryota; kingdom Viridiplantae; phylum Streptophyta; class Pinopsida; order Araucariales; family Araucariaceae; genus Wollemia; species Wollemia nobilis. Next base: position 6,498,104 of record JAQPPZ010002550.1, read on the forward strand.
TTTATTTTTCTCTTGTTGTGTTAAGGTTGGCTATAAAAATTCATTGGTTGTGAATTGTAGATTGAGTCTTAACAATAGTAGGATTGTTTTAAATTGTCAACAAAAACAAAACAAAAACATAACCAAAACAAAAAAAAAAGAAAAATATATAAACTGTAAAAATTGAAAAAAGAAATGGAAGAATAAAAGAGAAGTAAAATCTTTTCTAGATGGTAGAAAATTGCATCAAATAGTCTGTGTTGATTGGCCTCAAAAAACTATTGCTAGAACAAGAAGTTAACCTCATTTTCAAGCAAAGACACAAAACAACTAGGAAAGAGTGGGAATACTTGTACAAGCACCTTGATATTATAAAGGAAATATCAGAAGAATTGGGTAAAATAAAAAGAATAAACATAGCTAAAATTCTAGGACCAAATTATCACTCACCCTACCTTGACCTTATAAGAAGTTGTGAACGGTGGCTTGGGGATAGGAGAGCGATAGTAAATTTAGTAACATACCCTTGGGATAAATATTTTGAGGACTCCATCACTATTGATAGTTTCCTAGCAAAAATAGAAGATAGGGAGGTGAGCCTATAATATAACAGGAGATATCATAAGGCACCTAGAGTTGTATGCATTAGAGACTTGTGTCAAGACTTACGTTACAAATTATAGTTTGATATCCCTAACCCAATTCCAAAATAGGCTTTTATTGTACAATTGATTCTTCTTGTAACAAAATACTTTGAATTTAAGGAGGAGCATTATATGACTCTTGAAAAACTCGATCCAATTAATGATATCTATAGGTTGTTCAAGGAATATTAGAAAGGTAAAAATTTGTTGCAAGAACCAAAGAACTTAGAAATTTCATGAACATACCTAGAGATTCAAAGGAAATATTTATTAAGATTAGTGAACTTGAAGCAAATTACCAAAGAAACCTTAATAAGAAATTTGAAACTTCTGAGTTAAAAGAAACCAAAATTGTAATCCAAACATCTACAAATTTTGCATCATCAACAAAACAGATTGAATTCCTAGAATAATATATCTACTATCGAAACCTAAATTTGATGACCATATAGATCCCTCATCTATATTTTCCAAACCTATACTTGGTCCAATTCTTAAAATATTATATTCAATTATGGTTGATCAAGCTAGTGAACAAGAGAAAGTAAATGGAAGGGACATAGGCAAAGGACTAATGATCATGGTGAACTAGAAAATCAAAATCGGGGTAGGCAAAGAAATAATTTTGCCTTCCTAATTCATTCTTTCGAAGATAGGCTAACAAGAGAACCAAAACTTGTATCTATTGTTGTTTTGCCTACCATCCATGGGAAACCACATGAGGATCCTAATGCATTTCTCTTCAAATTTGAAGTGGTATTTCAAGCCTACTTTTAAACCACTAATGAGCAAAAATTAAGGTTATTTCCTTTTACACTTAAGAATGCAGCCTTAATATGGTTTTGGATCTAGGAGAAAGTTTTTGTAATTGATGGTATGGAGAACACGGATTAAAGACATATTCCTTGAAAGATACTATGATTGTTGTAGAGTTAGGGATAATAAAGTTGATTTGTTTAACATGAATAAAAAATATTATGAATCCCTTGAAGGTTATGTTGAGAGATTCCATTTTGTGGGATCAAGAGTAAACATTGAGTTGGATGAAGAAATTCAAAAAGAAATTTTTCTTAAAGGGCTAAAGGAATATGTCCTTGACATACTAAACCTTATGGCAAAGGGGGATATTCATCATATGGGACTAGAAGAAATTGTAAATATTTGCAATAATTATTCAAGAAACAAGCCATTAAGAAGTAATAGGTACCCATCATCAAGAGGGGGAGTAACAAGAGCTGAAATTAAAAATATGCTAGAGAGTCTCAAAACTTATTTATTGAGTACATTAACAACATATCTTGACATCATGGACAAGAAACCAATAGAAAAAACCATTGAAGAAATATATTGTCATAAATGTAGAAAGAAACATAACTTGAGGGAATGCCCTTTCAAAATTACAAACATTTTCAACATCTCTACTTGTAAAATTTGTGACAAGAACCATAATACCAAAAATTGTAAATATATTTCGGCTATCAAAACTACTATAAAATAACCTGAGGTTGAAGAAGCAGAAGATGTTTATTTTATAGCTCAAAGAAGAAATGGTCCATTTAATGGTCCACCTAATTGGTTAAATTCTAATATTCCAACCAACAAAGACCTAATTATTGGTCAAATGCTCCAAGTTGGATAATTTGGATTCAATCTAATCAATATTGGAACATGCCTCCTATTAGAAAAGTAAAATACTTGATATTATTAACTTGAAATGACCTTGCTTAAATAGCAAGTGCTTACAATCTGATCCATTGGATCATAACTAACTGACTGATCTCAACCATACAACTTATCCTAGTAACAACTTAGGATATAATTTATTATTCTAACAACCCCCATTAAATGGTACTAGGATAAACTAACACCCCCCTTAAGTGATACTAGGAGAAAGTGAAAAAAACAAACAAGAGGCATATCCACAAGTATGATTCCCGACAAAAAGGCCTGATAAGGTACTCATGTACAATATATCCATAAAAAAACCTGCTAGAGAGATGATGAAAAACTACAAGGGAAAAATCCACGTGCCAGAATAGAAATAAGAAGAAGAAGGAGGAATATGTGCATGGAGGATGAAAGAATATTGTCAACCTTCCTTAAGGACAACTTCCATAAAGAAGCCTACAAACGATCCATAAAATTTCTCAAAAAAAAATAGAGAAGCCTCACCGTCGCACTGAAATAAATCCTACTTTTAGACTAGTGCTTGTGACAAAGATCAAGGCTGTGAACCATGAAAAGAATATCACTAAAGAAAAACCCTTGAAACCAAAGTGTCTCACAAAATGAAGAGTGTGAATGTAGTGTGGAAATAACCACAAGAATCGCAAGGGATGTCCAAATTGACTCCTCAAGCATAAGTAGTGGTTTCCACCTATATGAACACAATGGGCTGATAACAAGGTCCAAAATGAGTGGATAAACAACTTACTTCAAGGGAATATAAGAATAAAAGGGCACCAATGTAGTGTTTGAACACATCCTTATGGTGACCTTCTCATCCTATTGGAATGCATGGGTAAATAGTAGTTGCAACCGCTAGGTGATATAGAGGAGATGACTAGATACTAGGATCACTCTAACAAATGTCTGGGAGTGTCAGGTTCAACCGAGAATGCACTCCATGATACAATATAATTGAGGTAATAAAATACAAGTTTAACTGCCTCACAATGGAAAATGGACACCACCAATGTTTTCATCTTGGTAAAACCTTTTTGACGACTATAAATACCCTTATGATCGGGTATCATTGTATCCTTCATTTGCAGGAAAAAATAACATCTTCTTTCCCTCACAAGGGAATATTCCAGAAAATTGGAATAAAGCATGGTTTTTACAAAATTTTCTCGTAGGAGAAAATACATTGGGCCACCATTTTTTCTCTTGGAAAAAAAAATAACAAAGGATCCATGTTACTCTTCACTTCCACTCTCCATGTGGAATAAAAAATTGGCCTTCCATTTGTAAGGGAAAAGAAATATTTCTAGTACCCCTATGCATTTTAAAAAAAATTGACCATCCCTATGCCATCATCCATTGCCACACATAAAATGCCCCAACAATATGAGTCGACCAAAAAAGGGACGTGAAAATGGGGATTAAAATAAAAATAATTTGTCCTCCATACGTCGCTATCCCATTCTGACGGAGACTAGTGTGCCACTCATTTTTTATGATTTAGTAGAAAATTTGGCACTGCAATCTCATCTACATATTCATAGAATCAAGGTCCCATGCAGACATCTTTGGCAAATCTAAGCGAAGAAAAACACAACATCACAGCTGCATCCACTATCAACAACATCTCTACAAGCACAAGTTTTATTTGGAATGACATTCACATTTACTCGATCACTAAAAAACATGGGGTCCAAGTGGATATGACATCTGCATGACCACTAATAAAAATACCACAAAAAAAATCATGGCATTTGGAGTGCGCCATTCATGAGTTTTTAAGTCGTAGTTACAGAGAGGAGTGGATCACATGGAATATAAGAATGGATTGAAATCTCTGGAAAAAAAAATCGACGAGTCAGTTGGAAAAAATTTAGATCTTGATGAACACCGTATACTACGGGCGTAAGCAGGTTAACAACAACTGCGAGATCAAGCCGCTAGTGCCAGCCCCTAGAAATACTGTCACATCAGGCAATGGTTCAACATGTGACTCCGCGTATCCAAGGTTGACCAGTAACTGCTCATCAATATTTTTGCCATCGAAGCTACGTACTTTGCTGGCCAAAGGAAAAAAATAACCTCATCAGCAATGTCACCTTCATCACCTGCATCTGACATGTTTTTAGAAAAATCTTTGTATGACTATGAATGCTGGAAAAGTGTAGTCTGCGGATGCTATAGTTTGTGGTAGATAAAAACACACGATGACAACATGTTTTTATGCAGTGAAGTCAATTTTTTAAGGCATCTGATGTTATGTCATGTGTTTGTTGGCTTCATATTGATATTTTGGCCCCGTTGATGTTATCAATAGATAAAAGTAGCAAAGGAATATTTGACCAGCATCTAGCAGAGGAATAAAATGTGATGTGTAATATTTGATCACAATCATACAAAGATTTTTCAAAAAACATGCTGGGTGCAGGTGATGAAGGTGACATTGCTGACGAGGTTATTTTTTTTCCTTTGGCCAAATAAGGACGTAGCTTCGGTGGTGGAAAGATAGATGAGTCGTTGCTGGTCAACTTTGGATGCATGGAGTCACATGTTGAACCATTGCCTGATGTGATAGTATTTTGGTGGGCCGAAAGTGGTAGCTTGATCTCGTAGTCATTGTTAACCTACTTAGGCCCGTAGCAAACGATGTTCATCAAGATCTGAAGTTTTTCCAAATAACTCATCGATCTGTTTTGACCAAAGATTTCAACCCATTCTCAGATTTCACGTGGTCCACTCCTCTCTATAACTACGACTTAAAAACTCATGAATGACGCACTCCAAATGCCATGATTTTTTTTCTTGGTTTTTTTATTAGTGGTCATGTAGACGTCGCAACCACTTGGACCCCATGTTTTTTAGCAGTTAAGTAAATGTGGAGGTCATTTCAAAGGAAACTTGTGCTCATAGAGACGTTTTTGGTAGTGGGTGCAACTGTGATGTTGTGTTTTTCTTCGCTCAAAGTTTTCAAAGATGTCTTCGTGGGAGCTTGAATCTATGAAGAGGTAGACAAGATGGTGGGGCCGAATTTGCTGCTAAATCATTGAAAATGAGTGGCGCGTTGACCTTCGCCAAAATGGGGTAGCGGTAGATGGAGGACAAATAGTTATTATTTTAATCCCCATTTTCACATCTCTTTTTTGGCCGACTCATATTGGTGGGGCATTTTATATGTGGCAATGGATGATGGCATAGGGATGGTCAATTTTTTTTCAAAATGCATAAGGGCACTAGAAATCTTTTTTTCCCCTTATAAATGGAAGGCCAATTTTTTATTCCACATGGAGAGTGGAAGTGAATGGTAACATGGCTCCTTTGTTATTTTTTTCCAAGAGAAAAAATGGTGGCCCACTGTATTTGCTCCTATGAGAAATTTTTTAAAAACCATGCTTTATTCCAATTTTCTAGACTATTCCCTTTGTGAGGGAAAAAAGAGGTTATTATTTTTTCCTGCAAATGAAGGATACATTGATACCCGATCATAAGGGTATTTATAGTCATCGAAAAGGTTTTTCTAAGATGGACACATTGGTGGTGTCCATTTTCCATTGTGAGGCAGTTAAACTTGTGTTTCCTCACCTCAAATATATTATATCATGGACTGCATTCTTGGTTGAAATCGACACTACCAGACATTTGTTAAAGTGATCCTAGTATCTAGTCATCTCCTCTATATCACCTAGCGGCTATAGTGGATGCAATGGTTGATTACCCATGCATTCTGGTAGGATGAGAAGGTCACCATAAGGACACGTTCAAACACTACATTGGTGCCCTTTTATTCTTAGATTTCCTTGAAGTAAGCTCTTTGTCCACTCATTTTGGACCTTGTTTTCAGCCCATTGTGTTCATATAGGTGAAAACCACTACTTATGCTTGAGGAGTCAATTTGGACATCCTGTAGATTCTTGTGGTTCTTTCCACACTATATTTACACTCTTTGTTTTGTGAGACACTTTGGTTTCAAGGGGATGCTGGTCAAATCTTCCTTTGCTAATTTTATGTATCGGTAACATCAAGAGGGCCAAAACATCAATATGAAGCCAACAAACACATGACATAACATCGGATGCCTTAAAAAATTGACTTCACTACATAAAAATATGCTTTCGTTGTGCATTTTCATCTACCACAGACTGCAGCATCCGCAGACTGCACTTCTCCAGCTACGTTTTCATCATCGTCGAAGACTAATAGGCACCAGATATACGAGCACCAAACTCCATACCATAGGCCCTTCTACGTCTTGGGCAAACAAAAGGGGAATTTTTATTCAGAGCATCTCCATTTGGTTCTCCATATTGATCATCCCCATCATGTAGCAACATGAACAGGCAGGTGTTGTAGTCGCATCTTCACGTGATGAAGTCCCGTGGTGCCATGGGAATGAAATATAAGGGCCATTCCTTCGGGCATTAGCAAAAATTGACATTTAAAACAATGCTTGGAGGAAGACATCCTGCACCGTTCAAATTTCTTTATTGACATAGCTTCATCACTACCAGGAAAAATATTAAAAAAAAAAATTGCCAAAATCGATATAAAATTGCCATCTCATCTATTCTTCAGTTTGTGTGGCTTTAAATGGCTTGCTAACTCGTACAATCTATTGGATTCATGGTGGAAATCAACTAGCTCACTCAATAAAATGCGTTCAATGCTGAGATTTGTAACAGTATTGCCATCATATTAAAAAATACTTCCTTCTCAAACATATCATCTCCATCAGAGAACAAACATATGCATCTCGGAGATCTCATCCGACTACAACGAACAAAATATTTTGGCTAGGATATTGCCGCGAGGTTTAAGGAAAGTGCTAAGAGCACCTATGCGCTGGCCAAAACTCATCGAGGAAGCATCCTTCTTCAAATCTCTGGTAATATGCATTCCACGCGGTGCGACGTCAAAAAAAGTGGTAAAACACAAATCACTTCACTGACTGTGTAGTCTTCAACTTTTCACCATCTTTCAACAGCTACTACACCATAACATTATTTCATTAATGTCACGTGAAATGTTTTATTCAAAAGCTGATTATACGACATCAAACACGTCGTGAGTCAACAGGAAACACTAGTGCTTGAAGAATATCCTCCAAAAAGCTTAAAAGATGCGGAAAAAACTACCACTACGATAAAGTTTCAGGTGGACCAAGGATTCAGTCTTATGGACAAAAAGCTATCCATCAAATCCGAATTACCATTGCCCATCAGTGAAAAATTGCACACGATCATGGGCAAATAAAAAATGTGGTGCTGGTTTTACTGGAGCTAACTAGTTGAGCAGACACGACGTTGAGCACCAACACGATAAATTCCATCTCGAAAACACAATGCAGATTTCAAATTAACATTTTTTCGTATTGGTTTCTCTGAAATCTAGGACCTCTTGTGGATAACATTTGATTGATAAAAATTTCATATGCTACAAGCCTGCAACAGAAAACACCCGCTTGCATCATATCTGCAACTTCAATATCAATTTGGGACTACAGCAGCACAAAATTATCTCCAGCGGTGCAGGTAAAAGAATACATGGCCCATAACACAGTGCTAACACAGGTTAACAAGTGTAACAATATCATGCAAACGAGTGACCAAATCATCATGAAACACAAAAAATATGCAGACTTGGCCATATATGTAGATTTTGAAAATAGTAGTAGACAATGTGCATAAGTCGGTCACACCATCACGAAGATCGAGTTCACCATCATCGGATTGCAAAGCAGCCAATATGTGGCCTCCTCCTTCACTGTTTATGGTAGAAAAAAAAATAGCAGGAAAAATCATCGCGCCTCTCCATTGAATTCACCCCAGGTCCTATTGAGTCTTCAGATTGATGCAGCTATGCAAATCATGCCACTGACTACGGTATTCACGGCAGTGAGCAGGAAAGTATGTCCAAATATGAACTGTGAGTTTTATGCGACTCTCGCTCCTTTCGGGTTTTAGCAACCCCACTTCAGCCGCTTCCTACAATTATTCATCCCCTCCCTGCTTAGTTCCTTGACATCCGCAAACAACAAACTATCAGTTGCTCTACACAGGAGGTAGTGTTTAGGTGCTCAAATCTTAGCACGTTCCACAAGCAACAGATCCTCCATGAATATCATCAGAAAAAAATATCTGACTGATCTTCTGTGCAGATCTCCATAATATCGATAAAATCATCCTCCCGTGCGTCCAAAAACAACAAACAAATGCATCAATTTAGCTATTAAATATCATCCACCATGGCTGCAAATCCATAACTACAAATCAACCGCTGACAAATGGGAAATAAATCACAGATAGTCTCTGGAGGTCTATATGACATCACACGTACATGCTTATCCTGTGCATCATGCTTGCCATGCTCCGCTACTGGTGGAAAGAAAAATTAATCATTGCAGACGGGAGAGCATTGTATGCTACAATCTTGGTGCATGATATAGTGGAACGAACAAATCCACAGGCACAAATCACAACAACGTCCGTAAAAAATATCACCAAAAAATATTGTGACCTTCACTTTGTCATCTGGAGCAAATTACTGGTGCATAGTGGGCTGTGGACAGTGGTTGGATATTTTTTGAACTGGCATAGTGTATCAATATGGAGATTAAAACACCTCCAAATCTCAAACTGGATCGAAACACACCAGAGGCAGTGCCCACAGCGATACCAAACATTCACAGTAGCGTGAAGGCAGTTTTGTTATTGCACATAACATCCATCAACATGTTGTCACTTGCTTCTAGGAACCATACGGGCATGCCAGATATGTGACCTCCATGGGAGAAAAAACACACACATTTGCAAACAAAAATTATTCGCTCCCCACCAGCAGCTTCAATTGTGCTATTATTTGACTCGATTCTCCAGGTGCAAACTCGAGACTCCAGCTCCATCAACGGATTACGTGTGGAGAACCACTGCAACTCATGAGGTAGCACCTTCATGCACAACACACTAGATGTGTGAGAATAACTACGATCTAGAGAGAACACCAAACTTACATGAAAATGGCCAGCAAAATGGGAGATATTTTCAAGGCCAAAAACTGCTGGACGTAAATACAGCGTCGATTCTGGTAGAAATATCGGTGGTATACTGTTGAGCAGCAAACTGAGAGCTATCAGTCATGGATTTAAATGGCTCGTCAAGCAATTGATAGAACCAGATATCCACTGAAAAAATCAATACCCTCAAAGCAGCACGAAAAAAAAGGGAGGCACACATAATCATATGTTTCTAAAACAAGATTATGTTTTTGACACAAAAAATTTAGAAGAAAAAAAATAGGCTGTCCACAGTTTCATGCTCACCGTATTCTAACCCCACAATAATATAATATTCCACCATCAATGAAATTTTTGGACGAACTGCAAATCCGCACCCATCCCACAGATCTACTACAAGGATCCAAAAAATATCATAACATCCACCTCAAAATACCAGATAGTGCTGTGAGCTTCCGATAATAAAGCACCCATCAAAACAATATTGGGCCCAAATAGAGAACCAGTAAAACTGCAACTAGAACCCTAAAAATAAAAAATAAAATAACCTCCCAATTTTTAACCATCTGGTTTCTAATCCATCAAAAAATATAGAGAGCATACTCCCTCGATAAAAAAATGAGAAAAAAAAAATCCCCCCATAAGGAAAAGCTCCTCAGGATCATAGGGCAGGGAAGGCCTGCTCTGATACCATGTTAGAAAAGTAGAATACTTGATATTATTAACTTGAAATGACCTTGCTTAAATAGCAAGTGCTTACAATTTGATCCATTGGATCATAACTAACTGACTGATCTCAGCCATACAACTTATCCTAGTAACAACTTAGGATATAATTTATTATTCTAATACGTCCTTGGGCTCAATTCATGTCCAATCCATATGGAAATTCACCTCCATTGATGGTAGGACAAAATTAAAATGCATATAATTGGAATATGAATGGCCAATACAATTAGGTAGGACCTAGTTGGTCTCAAGGGCAACCCCAAAAATAAAACTTTTAAAATCAATGTAGGGGGTAAGCACTTCAAAATCAACCTCAAAATAGACTCCTTCCAGCTCCAAATAATGTAAACAATCCTCCTAAGTAACCCCTTTACCAGCTCAACCAGTGCTTAATCCTAATAATAAGAAGAATGTTCAACAGGTCTATGAAACAAATGAGACATCTTCAATATCTGTGGTACCTTGCCTATAGATTCAATTAAGATCCATAAAAATATTGGACAATACTAGAGCTACTCTCATAGAAATTGAAGAACCTCCTAAATATCTGTTTGAAAAAGTAAACAGAGATGAAAGACCTAAAGAAGAGGTGGAAGCTTTACCAAAAAACATTCTAGAAAAACAAAAAGAGATCCAAATTCCTCAAAGGAAAGGGATGAAGATGTCATTTTCTAAAAGACTAGAAATACCAAAGGAACCATCTAAACCAGCTTTCAATTTTTTTCAAAAGTTAGAAAACATCACCATTAAAATTTCTCTTTTGCAAGCTATCAAGGATATTCCTATATATTCCAAATTAATCAATAACATATGCACAAATTTAGGAAGGAAAAAGAAAAATTAATCAAGAACATATGCACAAGTTATTGGACAATTGTCTGAGATAATGATTGGAGGTAGAATATTAAAAAAATATACAGATCCTGGAATACCTATACTCACAGTCCATATTGATAAAATATCCTTGCACAATATTTTGGTCGATTTAGGAGCTGCTATTAATATCATGACCAAGGAAACAACATAATTTTTAGTAGTACATAAACTACAACCAACTTCTATAGTACTCCAATTTGTAGATAGGTCTACTATCAAGCCAGAAGGAAAATTAGAAGATGTTATAGTATCTGTAAGTTCATGGGAATAACCTCATACTTTGTAGTCTTACAAACAAAGAAGAAGTTAGGGGGACATCGCTTAACTCCATGATGGCCATGGCTTGCAACAGTTGATGCCTATATTAGCTACAAATCTGAAAACATGACTATTTCTAATGGTAAGAACACTAAAGACATTAACCTATTTCCTAAATCAACATTAGATAGATATTTTGCAAAACATCTATGGAATCATTTTCCTCATGATTTGTACAATATCCAAACCTTATCAATCAATGTCCTGAGTCACCAACAGTAGGAAATTTAGGGACCATTATCATTACTTTTAGGATATCAAAAGGAAGATCAAGTTCAAGAAAATAGTTTTTTATCCAAAGATAATATGGATAATAATAAAACAAGTACAAGTCAAAATCAGTGATTGATACCTTATGACTATCACTTAAATGTTCTTGAACATGAAATTATGGGGATAGATACAAATACTAAAAATTTCAAACATATAGACATCACACCTAGAAGGACTTTGAATATTATTAATGATCTTACAAGCATACATGAATCACAATTGATAGATGTGCTTAAGAAGCATCAACTAGCATTTGCATAAAAACTTTGAGGATATGAAAGGAATACATCCAAATGTTTGTACTCATCACATATTTATTCAATAAGGTTACTACACAGTAAGACAACCCCAAAGAATATTAAATCCATCTATCAAAGACATAGTTCAGGAAGAAATCATTAAACTCTTAAATGTAGGATTTATATATCCAATTTCTAATAGCCAATGGGTATCACCATTAGTAATAGTCCCTAAAAAGAATGGTAAATGGAGGATTTGTGTGGATTATAGGGAATTGAATAAAGTGACAAAGAAATACTAGTTCCCCTTACCATTCATTGACCAAGTTCTTGATACCTTGGCTGCAAAGAAATATTTTTGCTTTTTGGATGGTACTAGTTGGTATAATAAAGTTTCCACAGTTGAAGAGGATCAGGAAAAGATAACTTTCACATGTCCTGTAGGAACATATGCTTATAAAGTCTTACCTTTTGGATTATTTAATGCGCCTACCACTTTTCAAAGGGTTGTTTTAGCTATTTTTGCTGATTTTATTAATGAATGTGTAGAATTCTATATGTATGACTTCATAGTCTATGGTAACACTTTTGAAGAGACTCTATCAAGTTTATAAAAAGTTCTAGTTATATGCCAAGAACAAAATCTCACTCTGAGTCATGAGAAGTGTTTCATGATGATGATAGGAGGCATTGTCTTAGGACATTACATATCTAAGGAAGGTGTTAAAGTAGATCCTACAAAAATCCAAGTTATCTAATCCCTCCAACCTCCAAAAACACAAAAAGAGGTAAGGAGTTTCTTAGGATATGTAGGATACTATTGTAGATTAATTAAATATTTTAGCAAAGTTGTTGCTCCTATGCTTAACGTCTTAACCAAAGAAAGTGAATTTAACTGGAATGAAGCATGTCAGGAAGCTTTTAAATTTATATATAATAAATTGACTACTGCTCCAATCCTGAGGGGACCAAATTGGAAATTACCCTTTCATATACATTGTGATGCTTGATATGCAATAGGAGTAGTAGTACAATAGATAGAGAACAAAATACTTTATGTTATTTATTATGTGAGTAAACATTTGCATGGGACTGAAATTAATTATAGAGTTATCAAAAAATATTTCTTACTTGTAGTCCATGCTATTAATAAATTCAAACATTACATAATAGGGTATGAAGTATTTTTTCACACTGATCACTCTATCATAAAATACTTAATGAATAAATCTATAGGATGGGGTACAGTGGTTAGGTGTCTTCTATTATTGCAAGAATTCAATGTCACAATTATAGACAAATTAGGCAAGGATAATGTCATTGTAGATCATTTATCTCGTATACAAATATTTGATGATTGTTATCTTTTGATGAATGATCCATGAGAGATAACAATCATAAGATGCAGAATAATATGCAAGAAATTAAATCTACTAAATGACTGAAGTATGTTGATATATAAAACATATAAAATATTACAATATAGATATGGAGGAAGTGAGCAATCCATTAACAAAGCTATAGATCTACATCATATCTATCACTAGTAAATGATGCAAAACACAGTCCACTAACCTATGCTATCTAACAATGTCTCCCGACTATCCTATATATCTATCTAAGAGGTCATCCTTATATATGCAAAATGGGATGCTTGCCTAAAACTCAATCTAGTTGTGCATAGGATACCTTACACATGTACAACTTGCACATGGACACTTGCCCATTTATTACATTGCATGAAGTCACTAGATAACTTGCATAGGAAGTAATCTAGGTATGTATCTTGGAGAATACATTTACATAACCCAAATTATGGAATAGAAGTAATATGGATTTTCTTCATCTACTTCTACTTGGTCTTCGTTGTCTTCTTATTCTGCATTCTTTGTATTTAGGTTCAACAAGTAATTTGTGTCTTCATATGATATAGAGTAGGATGCATCTAGGCCTTCTATTCTCATTAGATAATCTTTGACATTTTCATATTCATATTCTATCTAGCCACCTTTGAAGTCCTCCTTGCAAGTATCTTCATTTGATTTTTATTATTGATGAATAAGTAGGGCATGATGCAATTGTCCTCTCATATTTTTTATCCTTCTATACTTACCTTTTTGATGTATTGGTTCTTCATTTTCTTCAACCTGTTCTTCTGCAAATGAGTTTGAAGCATTTTGTAACATCACAATATCTTGTGGTATTTCCATTGATTCTAGGATATAATTATTTTCATGGATTGAACCTATTTCTTTTATTCCAACTTGATTCATAATGAGAAATGTATTTATTCCATTCATATATCTAAAATTAATCATATAGTTGTTTTCTACTAGCTTGCTCACTGAGATGAGATTGAAAGTTAATCCATGAACATACAAGAATTTTTGTAGTAGAATATTTGGAAAGGATTTACTAGGAGATACACATGTGTATCTATGAATAAGATATGTTTGGCAATCTGCAATTCTTAATATGTAACCTTTGGTAACCTCAAGATAGTCAAACCATTGTATATTTCCTGTCATATGATGACTAGCTCTTGAATCAATAAACCATCTGTGATTAGTCTTTATGAGCTAGTTCTTAACCATTGTATGATATATTGTATGGTATTCCTTTACACATTGGAAAGGTTGATATTTTAATAATTGATAAATAATGGATCTTAAGTAGAATATAGTGCTTTTGTAAATAAATAATTCAAATTTGGTTGATTTTGTATAAGAAGAATCAAAAATCAACTTTTAACACCTTATTACTCCTAATTGACCTAAGCACTATTTTAGTTTTGAACAGGTTCTTATCTTGGAAATATTTTGTCCCCTTTTTAGAAATTTGATATAAGTAGAAATATATTTATCCAACCTTAATAAAATCTCTTAATAACATCTTTTATATCCCTTGGATTATTTATAATTTCCAAATGAAATAAATTTGATGGAGTAACCCATAAGACTCCCAAGTTTGGAAAATTAGAGAAAAAATAATAATATTTGCAATATAGTTTAATCCAAGTTAAATTCCTTATTCCTCCTAAGTAAGATTGCAAATATTAGAATAATAAGATAAGTCACCCCTTTAGATTTCAAATACCTAAGTTTTAACCTTAGTTTATAATCCTTATAACTCCAACGTATGAAAGCAATAATCAATGGGATTTAGACCTTACCTTATACACCATATCTCCTTGATTTTTGGCACTTTCCACGGCTGAATATAATAGTGTATTAAATGTACATTAAGCACTCAGTTTAATGGATATTCAATGGAATTTTAGATGTGAATGTTGTACATAGGTGCTGACCTTTGTCTTCCACACTGCAGTTCAAACATTTCTATTGCTTCTCTCACATCTTGACTGAGCTATATTCCTCCTTTGAATGTCTTGATTGTGCTTCACTCTTGCATTATGGTTTTGGACTAAAATATACCTTTTAAGCAATGTTGATCATAGGCATTGTGACAAGTGTCACATCCATTACAAGTGAGCGCTCCCTTCTTTACATAATGCTCCAGAATCTTTGTCTAGTGCTTCTTGAAAATATATAGGCCCTTGTATGAAGCTGGTGAAGGATACCAAGTGGCACGTCCTTGCTTGTAACTCCTTAGTATAAGTCTTTAAAATGTTGAGAGGAAAAATGACTAGAATTCCAAGTGTTATTTTTGCATGGAGACCATTCTTGTAAAACCTTCGAAGATGGATATTACAACTCCATAAATTTATTGCTTTGCAACATTGCTTGGGTAGCAAGCAAGATTTCTTTTCCACAGGTGGAAGGGTGATGTGCTACGAATCTTGGATGGTATTTCGACGCTTCCTTTGGTTAGTGGTCTTCTCCAATATTGAGACCATGAATGTAACACATTTTTCCCTTTCTTTTATGCCTCCAAACACATTATTATTTTTGTTGATATTTTGATGTCATTTTTTAGATTGATTTGCACTCGCTTGTCTATGTAAATGTAGCTCATGGATGATCTAACATGTGCTTTAATTCTACAGGTATGTACATCAAAGATGAGCCCTTGAATGGATTCTAGCTTGGGAGGAAGAGTGTTGATGTCTGGTCTTTGTTGGCTATTCTTTTCCTTATAGAAAAATGTGCCCTAATATGACACTTTCAAATCTGCACTTATGCTATCAAAAACCAGATTAGAGTAGTGCAACATAATATATTATATTTTGTATAATAAGTCTTTTAATATACCTTCTTTTGCACTCTATTTCCAGATTTTTAATTTTTTATTTTGTGGCAGATTTCTTGCAATATCAGTGTTTGAGGTTGTCTTTAACAATAGACACACCTTTCCCTTTTCTTCTTGGTAAGTTAATAATTTTATTTAAGGGGCATTTGAAAGGCACCCAAATGCCTTGAAATACCAAGAAGACACAAGATGCATAAAAGGTATAGAAACAACAAATAAAGTATAGAAAATAGGATGCTAAAGAGGAACAAAATGCATCCTTAGAAAGAGAGGAGTAAAATAGAATTCATTATAGCAAGACCAAAAGGAAGGGAACTCCGTAGAGCCAGCAACATGCATCAGGAAATAATCACTACATAGGAGGTGCTTCAGTAGACGCACCAGTGATATACGGTTCATCGTTGTTGATATCAATCTTAAATTCATCCTTAGGAGTGTCCTTAAATACCTCCTTAGCAATTTCAACGACTTCATCCTCTTTAGCATCCTCATTAATATCATAAATCCCAGTTGTAGTAGAGATAGCAGGACCATCCTTATCATATGTGACAAAAAAATGGCAAATTTAGGGCGTTTCTGTGATCCTTCAGTTGAGCAATGCCCTTTACAAGAGCAACATAAGCTATCTCCAGGTGATCAATGGTAGTAGAAGAAGGTTGAATGACAAGTTTGTGCAGGTATTTCTCAACTACATCAGGCGAATCAGACCCATACTTATTGTTCGTCTTGCCCTTCTTAGGAGTAGGAGTTTCTTTGAATTTGAGCCTTTGGGAATAGCATGTGGGAGTATTTTTGACCTTGAATTTTTTCTTAGCATTGAATACTGGTTGGGGCTTACTAGGTTTACATTTTTTTTAGCACCTTTGGATTTAGGGCTAGGAGTGTGAGAAGACTCCTTCTCAGCACTTTCATGGATAGTAATGTTTCCTTTGGGGAATTTTTGAAGCAAATAGGCATAAAAAATTTTAAGCAATTCTTGATGGGAAGGCCAATATGAATATTTCTTATAATGAGTGGACATAATGGAATAGTCCATGGACTAGTATAAAAACTTAGAGATATTAAGAATTTTGTCATATCTAAAATGATTAACAATGGACAATTGAAAACTACACAACTGTGACTCAGGATCATCAAAAGTCAAATACTGCATGATGGATTTCAAAAATTCCTTCCAAGGAGTGGACAGATCTTTGTGATACAAATATTTTTTGTGAATATTTTGAAGTAATGAGGATGGTTTGAAGTGGGTAAGCTCTGATTCCCAGGTATGCTTGTTCCTTCTCACCACACGTCCGTCAAGAACCTACCTAGTAAGCTCAACAAGGATTTCCATAGTAATTTTGAAATCAACTCTATGTATGATGACGATGCCATCCTCCCAAGTCAAAGAAAAATTTGTGCTGGCATCCCAGTTAGTTCTATAAAACATTTAAAAAAATGGGATTGGACCACCTTTATATTTGAGAATTGATTCAGAAATAGCATCAATGGAAAAGGTGTCAAGCTTGACATAGGTTATTTTGACTTCCTTCATGGAGAACAAACAGGGTTAAATATCAAGGATACAGAGAGGAAGGTATAGGGCTAACATTTAGAGGTAAAGAGTGTCAATTGGATTTTAAAAATCTCTTTGTGACATGAGATGACGAAGAAGGAAAAAATCATGGTGAGCAAAAAAGGAAAAAAAATGCGAAAGGATAATGACCAAACCAAAGGATCCAATTAGCTTTTATTGAGGAGGATTATCCAACAACTACAATCACAAAGGAAATTTGGGAAGTGAGTCGTGATCAGAGGAGGCTGACTTAAAATAATACTTGGAAATCATGGAAAGGAAAAAATAGGGAAAACAACAGAAACTCAAGATATTGAAAGGCATGCCGAAACATTCCTCGGAACAAGGCATGAAGAAAACCGAAGAGGGAAGGTTCTTGAAAATGCAAACAAGGTAGTAATGAGGACCACACCTTTCCCTTTTTACTTGGAAAATTTTGATAACAAGTCCAAGATTCAATAATAGTAGATAGAAGTTCTTTTAATTGATGCAAATTTTATGCATTTTTTCTTTTGCATTCACTTGTAATGCTTTTGATTTTGAGACTCACCAAGTCTCACTTTCATAAGCTTCTATCTATGTTTTTGGTTAGTTATGTTCTTCTCCAAATCTAAAGGATTCTAATCCTTTTTGGTGTATTCTATTGGCCACATCAAGTTGTATATTTTTGTGCTTCAATAGGGTCTTTAGACACTTGATACAAATCAGACTTTGTGCCTTTCAAGAAACACAAAACTAATGTTCTTTTTGAGAGTGGTATAATAGGACAATATATTTTCTTTTAATGCACTAACATTACACCTTATCACTCCAATCAAATCTCAAATAAATGCACTAATAATATACTACAACTAATCAAGAATAACCTAAAATGGATCTTTAGGAGTTATTTTGCAATTTCACTACAATAAATGTTATAGGACTTAGTCTTTTTTTCAATAATAGATAATAAATACTTGATAGAAACTAATATGGAATCTAATCAAATCCTAATAAATGTGCAATTTAATCCTTAAAAATAATTTTTTTTTCTTTGCACTTTATAATACTAAAATCTAATTTCATTTTTTGTAACTTTAATCCAAATTCATGTGCTCTGATGAATATAATAAGTAGTTCAATTTAATGAATATTTTTGCACCATAAGTTTCATACCTTTTTCTGTAGCTCTTATCCAACCTTTGTAGAGGATGTAGACCTTGGTGTATAGAAACACCAAGTTATTGCTTCTAGTAGGATGTCATACACATCTCCTTATTCACGAAATGATGGTCTCAAACTTTATTTTATGAGATTAGAATTTGGTGGCTTTTCTCCTCTTGTGTTCTCCTTATTCTGCTATAGATTTGGAGAAGTCTATGTCTCTAGTGTGGTGCCTCCTCGTTATGAGAGTTAATCTTAAAATATCCAAGATTTTGTGAGCTTATTCTATCTTCAAGTCCTCTTGTCAAGTTATGGCTTCAAGCAGAATTTTCTTCTTGGGTTTGGCACTCCTTGCCAAATTCTCCTCTTGGGATTATTTTCGGATGGTGATAATTGTCCCAAGTCCTTCACTATCAAGGACTTCACCTAGATAGTGGATCTCTCCAATGAGTTCTCAAAGAACTCTCTTGATCTTTAGCAAGGCTCTCCTAGCCTCAGGGTTATGCATAAGGGGTCGGACCCAAAACGTACTTGTAAAAAAATGGTGAATCTATTTTGAAACCCTGATGAATCTTGGGCAACTTCATGTAGGAAGACATGGCAAATTACCTTATTTTTTACCAAAATTTAGAGAAAATTGGTGATTTTTTGTTAATATTGGAGAAAATATTAAACAACAGCAAATGACTACCTGCAGATATGCATCAGATGGAGGTTAGGGTGCAAAATTGCACCCGAACTTCCCTCGAATGTAGTTTTGCACCTGGTCTAGCCCTCCCCAATCGGGTTCAAAATTGCATCTAACCTAAATCGAATGCAAAACTACATCCAGCCTAAATCGGATGCAAAATTACATCTAGGGGAGCCAGCATAAAAATGCACCTGGTCCGATGCAAAACTGCATTCGACCCTAACCTGGTGCAAAATTGCATTCGAGGTAGCCGGTGCAGAAATGCACTCGATCTAGTGCAAAACTGCATATGACCCGAGATGGGTGGAAAATTGCATCTGACCCAAGATGGGTGCAAAACTACACCTGATTGAGGGAGGTTCGAGTCGGATGCAAAACTGCATCTAGGGGAGCCAGTGCAGAAATGCACATGATCCATTGTAAAACTGCATTTGGCCTGAACTAGGTGCAAAAATGCATTCAGGATAGCTGGTGCAGAAATACACCCAGTTCGATGCAAAACTGCATTCGTCCTGAGATGGGTGTAAAATTGCATCCAGCCTGAGATATGGGTGCAAAACTGCATCTGATCCAAGATGGGTTCAAAACTGCACCCGATCAATGGAGGGTCAGGTTGGGTGCATAAATGCATTCGGGTAGTCGAGTGCAAATACTTCCACTACTCCTCTACAACATTTTTCTCCATCGATAATATGTTCTTCTAATAGTTTGAATGTTTTAAGTGAAAGTATCATTGGTGTGTTAGTTATTTATAGTGTTATAGTTGGCGATTTGGGAAGGATAATTTAATTTTTTTAGAAATTTAAGATGAAAATTATCCACAATTTAGGCTAGAGTTTCGATGATTTACAAAAAAAAATGTAATACCATTATCAACGAATGGCGATCCAACACCTAAAAAAAATCCCAAAAATTTTGGGTGAAAGGACAGATGTCCAGGGTCCCCCAAACTCACCAATTTGAATTTTTAAAAATGCAAATATTTGCCCTATTTGTGAATATTTTTCATTGTGCATAATCCTACCTAGCCTTTCCTGGATGCTCGACGAGACCTTCTTAATGTCTTTGATCTGGCAGCTTTTGATGGTCCTCCTTTAGACCTTTTCTTCAACCTTCTACTTTTAGAAGTTTTGATGGTGAGATATTCTCTTGGATCTTCTAATCCTACTACTTCTGGATTTGAGCATGACTCTTCTAGTCCTTCTTCTTCTAATACTGGAAGTTATTCAATGGGATCTTCTCCTGATATCTTCTCTTTTGCTTCAGGATTAAGCTGATTCTGAAGAAAATGCTCTTCCTAACTTTCTTGTAGGAAGTCTCCCAACTCACTGAATCTTCTATTCCTACAACAAGAATATTAGTACTAAAATATTTAGTCTACTTCTGAATCAGATATTCTTCTTGAATTCTTCTTTAGGATCAAGGCTTCTATGGCCTTTTTCAGTACCAAGGCTCTTGTGGCATTTTTAGTATCAAGGCTCCTATGGCATTTTCAATATCAAGGCTACTATGGCCTTTTCAATATTAAGGTTTATTTGTCCTTTTAAATATAATGTTTTTGTGGCTTCTTCTACAAGGCTTCTATGGCATTTATGTATCAAGGATCCTATGGCCTATTATACAAGGCTTATATATCTTTTCTATATCAAGGCTCTTGTGGCCCATTCTTCAAGTGTGTATTTCTACAATCTAGCATTGGATATTTTTAGTCTCCTATATTCACCATGATCCTTCACTAGATGTCTTATTCCATAGTATACTTCTCTCGCACGATGAACTAACCTCTATACCATAAGGGCACATCGATTATCAGGAAATGAAGTTGGAGTCTCCTAGATTTCTGTCATAGGAGGATACCCAATCCTCTAAGGATTAATTTACTGCAACAAAAGAAAATTTAGGCACCAGTTAGAAAATTCCAAATGACCTAGATGATCTTCACTAGATGATATCTCAATCTAGTGGATTGAAATGTTGAGTCCTAGTCTTCATGAGTTTTCATTACAAATCTTTGCAAAATACTCTAGATGAAAATGTGTAGACACTAAAATCTAGTCAATCCAATTATGCTACCATAAGAAACAACTTAATGACACACCAACGCCCCTAGGGCAACCCTCAGAAGGAATACAGTGGTTCTAACCACTTAGTACAAGGTTTTGAAAGGTTCTAGGTGATATTCTCATAATGACACTAAGAGGGAGGGGGGTGAATCAGTGTAGCTAAAAATTTGATCTTCAATCCTTAAAACTGAAGCAAAGAGAACTAGAAAATAGATAAAGCAATAAACACAAGAGAGCACACCACAACACACAATGTAACGAGGTTCACCAATTTGGCTACTCCTCAAGAATGACTGCTTGGACTACGGTCCAAATCCAGCCTTTGCAAAACACCAATTTTACAATCTGTTTACCAGCACCCACTGGAAGGAGCACCAAACCCTGATTTATCTGCACCTATAGAAAGGAGCACCAACCCCTTATCCAAGCACCAACTTGGAACACAATTTTGAAAGTTAAAATAATGACATACAAATGCCTTCACTTTTACAAGACCCTGACTAGTCTCCAATTTATCAAAACATAGTAAATGCTCACTGCTCAGCTTGTTGCTCTCTTACAACACTCTTCTCACCCTCTTTCAGCAGCACTTTCACACATTCAGCAACAACTATAATATGTTTGCGACTGTCCTTTTATATTCCTTTTTCACCTTGAGACTATTCGTCTTCTATCGCTTTTGCAATCCTGCATGCAGTCTATTAATATCCTTTTCTGCCACTTGTCAACTGTAACTACCTTTTCTGTAACTCCTTTCGAATATATATAACGGGCATTTCGTCGAACACATTACATGCAACAAATACCTTTACTATGACTATTCGTCTTCTTGGCCATGACTGTTCGAGTTCTTTTCTATGCGTGCATGCATTTTTCGATTCTACTTGTACAACTGTTAGAATTATTTTTCTATCCGTGCATGCCTTTTTCAATTCTGCCTATGCGACAGTTCGTGTTCTTTTTCTATCCGTGCATGCCCTTTTTTTAATTCTACGTATGCGACTGTTTTTCAAAAAAGAACTGCATGATTTCTAACTATCACTGCACTTGTAACTGTTGCACAGACTCTAGTTAACTCTTCTAATTTTGGCTTCTTGCTTTTCCTCTACCACTGCCCCTTTAACTGTAGATTTGTTCCAGTTAACTGTCTGTTATCATGCTGTAGCGACCTGTCACGAAATCGTGACACTTTTGTATCTTTCTGTCCTTCTCGCCTTTTGCCTGCAAAAATACATGTCATGAAATCATGACATTCTCGGCCTCCTTGTTCACTTCTTCGCTTGCAACCATAAAAACCAGACATGTCACGAAATCATGACATTCTCGGCCTCCTTGTTCACTTCTTCGCTTGCAACCGTGAAAACCAGACATGTCACGAAATCGTGACACATTCGCCCTCTCGCTACTCTTCTTGGCTTGCTCTAATGAAAATGGAACATGTCACGAAATCGCGACATTTTTCTCTGCCTTGTGCCTTTTCTGCCGTCCGCCCGCGAAACCGAAACATGTCGCAAAATCGTGACATCTTCATTGCCTTGTCTCTTTTCTGTCTTTGGCCCGCAAAAACTGAACAAGTCATGAAATCGTGACACTTCTCTTGCCTTATGCTTTTTCTGTCTTTGGCCCGCGAAATCGGAACATGTCACGAAATCGTGACACTTTTTCATCCTTGGCGCTTTCCTTCCCGTCGAGTCACGAAAACCCGACATGTCGTGATATCGTGACACTTTTTCTCCTTGGCGCTTCTTCTTGCAACTTGTCGTGAAATCGTGACACTTTTTCTCCTTGGCGCTTCTTCTTGCAACTTGTCGCGAAATCGTGACACTTTTTCTCCTTGGCACTTCTTGCAACTTGTCGCGAAATCATGACACTTTTCATCCTTGGCGCTTTCTCTTCGAACCTGTCACGAAATCGTGACACTTTTCATCCTTAGCGCTTTCTCTTCGAACCTGTCGTGAAATCGTGACACTTTTCATCCTTAGCGCTTTCTCTTCGAACTTGTTGTGAAATCATGACAGTTTTCCTTGCAAGCGCTTCTTCGAACATGTCACGAAATCGTGATAGTTTTCCTTGCAAGCGCTTCTTCTCCGAACATGTCACGAAATCGTGACAATTTTCCTTGCAAGCACTTCTTCTCCAAACATGTCGCGAAATCATGACAAATTTTCTACTTGTTTTCTTCTCTGCCAACATGTCATGAAATCGTGACAGCTTTCCTTGTGCTTTCTAAACATGTCACGAAATCGTGACAACTTTCCTTGCACTTTCTAAACATGTCACGAAATCACGACAGCTTTTCTTACTTGCCTTCTTTGCTTCCAACATGTCACGAAATCATGACAGTTTTGTTTGCGCCTTCTCTCTCCTCGTCCATGTCGTGAAATCATGACAATTTTGCTTGCGCCTTCTCTCTCCTCGTCCATGTCATGAAATCATGACAATTTTGCTTGCGCCTTCTCTCTCCTCGTCCATGTCGCGAAATCACGACAATTTTTCTTGCGCCTTCTCTCTCCTCCGATATGTCATGAAATCATGACATTTTTCTTATGCCTTCTCTCTCATTCGATATGTCGCAAAATCGTGACGTTTTTCTTTTTGCCTTCTTTCTTCTCAACCTGTCGTGATATCGCGACAGAAAACATGTCGCGATATCGCGACAATTTTCTTACTTGTCTTTTTCTTTGATTTTTTGAATCTGGGTCACTTCTGTTTTCCTAGAATTTCATTGAACATGATCTGACTAACCTCTGAACTCCTGTCCACTACATCAATCGATCTGTTTGTCTGTGTTGACAACAATGACAATACTTTTGTTGCACCTTGCTCAACAATCTCCCCCTTTGGAATTGTTGGCAACACTCATGCACTCTCCTGTAATTCTTCTCCCCCTTTGACAATAATACCAAAGGGCTTCGTGAGACTCCCCCGAGTCTATACACAACATTCTCGGATACACATTGTTATAGTTAGCAAAAATCATGAATATGAGCAAAACTATAAACATAGGTATAAATACTCCCCTTGAGAATGTGATCCCAGTTGATAGTCAGTTCTTGTGAAATGTGACTACTCCCAACTTACTCCGAAGGTACTCAAAAACTTCTTTTGGCAATGGTTTTGTGAATATATTTGCTACTTGCTCTGTAGTTGGAACAAAATCCAATTTGACCTCACCTTCTGCAACTTTATCCTTCAAGAAGTGATACCGGATTGCAATATGTTTGGTTCGAGAATGCATAACCGGATTCTTTGATATGTTTATAGCATTTGTGTTATCACATTTAATTGAAATTGGCTCTTTGAAGTGAATACCAAGATCTTTTAGTGTTTGTCTCATCCATAATATCTGTGTACAACATGTTGTTGCTGCAATGTATTCTGCCTCTGTTGTGGATAGAGAGACTGATTCTTGTTTCTTGTTGTGCCATGCTACCAACCTGTCTCCAAGATAAAATGCTCCTCCACTGGTACTCTTTCTGTCATCAATACATCTTGCCCAATCTGCATTAGAATATGCAATAAGAGTGAAGTCCTTACCTTTTGGGTACCACAACCCATACTCCATAGTACCCTTGAGGTACCTAAAAATCCTCTTTACAACTGTCACATGAGTCTCTTTTGGACTAGCCTGAAATCTTGCTACCATGCATACTACCTGTAATATATCTGGTCTAGTAGTCGTCAAATATAGCAGGCTTCCAATCATAGACCTGTACATGGTTTGATCTACATCTCGAGATTTGTCATCCTTGCTCAACTTGCAACCTTGTTGTCATGGGAGTGCTGACAGGTTTACTATCCTCCATTGTGAACTTTTTCAGCATTTCTTTCACATATTTTACTTGGGAGATAAAAATTCCCTTTTCACTTTGATTGACTTGCAGGCCGAGGAAATAAGAAAGTTCACCAATCATTGACATCTCAAATTCTGTCTTCATTTTATTTGCTATGTATTTACAAGACTTATCATGACTGCTGCCAAAAATGATATCATCTACATAAACAACAAGGACAATAAGATTGCCATTTTCTGTTTTAACATACAGATTGTTGTCCACCAAACCTTTCTTGAACCCTTGTTTAATAAGATAGTTATCCAGCCTTGCATACCATGCTCTGGGTGCTTGTTTTAGACCATACAACGCTTTCTTTAACCTGCAAAAAAAATCAGGATTGTCACCAAGTTGGAAGCCATCTGGTTGTTCAATGTAAACCTCTTCTTCTAGTTTTCCATTCAGAAATGCTGATTTTACGTCCATTTGATATACTTTGAAATTTTTATGGACTTCTAAAGCCAGGAACATTCTAATTGCTTCTAGTCTAGCTACTGGTGCAAAAGTTTCCTCAAAATCAATGCCTTCAACCTGAGCATAGCCTTTACAGACCAATCTTGCCTTATTTCTGACAACCTGTCCGTCTTCATTTAATTTATTTTGAAAAATCCATTTAGTACCGATTATGTTTTTATTTGCTAGTCGTGGTACTTTGTTTTTATCAATCTGATCTAGTTCTTCATTAATTGCCTTCATCCAACTTTCATCTGTGCTGGCTTCAGCAATATTTTTGGGTTCAATGTTGGATAATAAAGAGTAGTTCCTTATTACTGCTCTTCTTGTCTGAATACCAACTGTTGGGTCCCCAATAATCTGTTCTCTGGGATGATTTTTCTGCCAGCTGCCTATTTTGAATTTCTTGTTCTCTTCTTCTTTTGAGTCAATTCTTAAATCAGCTGGGTCAATTTTCTGATTTTCTTCTGTTCTTATTTCTTCATCTCCTTCAATGACTTCTTCATAAATGGGGTAGTTTTCTTGATACGTAGCTTCTCTTTCTCTACCTTCATCAACTTTAACATCAGCACTCTCAATAATTTTCTTTAGCCGCTTGTTGTAACATGTGTATGCTTTGCTTTTTGTTGAGTATCCAAGAAAAATACCTTCGTCAGCTCTATCTTCAAATTTACCGAGATTATCTTCAGTTCGTTTGATGTAGCACTTGTTGTCGAACACTTTGAAATATCTTGCTGTTGCCTTTCTGCCAAACCATAGTTCATACGGTGTTTTGCTTTCATGTGTTCTTAGCATGCACCTATTTTGAATGTAAACTATAGTATGTACTGCCTCTTTCCAGAATCTGTCGGCTATTTTGTTCTCAGCCAACATTGTCCGTGCCATTTCTTGCACAGTCTTGTTCTTCCTTTCAACAACACCATTCTGCTGAGGTGTCCTTGCTGCTGAAAATTGTCTTCTAATCCCATATTTTTGATAGTATTCTGCAAACTCCTCTGAGATAAACTCTCCTCCTCTGGTCTGATCTTAGGCATTTAATTCTTTTTCCAATCTGATTCTCAACCTGCTTTTTAAAAATCTTGAACATCTCAAAGGCATCTGATTTAAGCTTTAAAAATAATACCCATGTCATTCCGGAGTAGTCATCTATGAACAGTATAAAATATTTGTCACCATTTATGCTTTGTGTTCTCATGGGTCCACATAAATCAGTATGTATCAGCTCTAACGGTTTGCTGGTGAAATATTCCTTTGCTTTAAATGTGGATCTAGTTTGCTTCCCTTTTTGGCATGAAGCACAGATGCTATTTACTAGTTTGCCAATGGTAGGTATATCTCTTACTACTCTTTTTGAACTTATTTTTACCAGATTGTCAAAGCTAATATGACCGAGCCTCTTGTGCCACAGCCAATTTTCATCTTCCTGTCCAATCAAGCATGATCCTTCTGAAGTTTCTGAGAGAGTATATAGATTTCTAGAAGTCCTCGATCCAGTGGCTATTAGCTTTCCACTGTGTGCTTTTCTGACTTCACAGCCCTACTTCTTAAAAGTGACTTCATGACCTCTATCACAGATTTGACTTACACTCAATAAGTTGTGTTTCAAACCAATCACAAATAGAACTTCTTTGGAACTGATCTTTCCATCATTTATCTTGACCGATCCTTTGCCAACTATCTTGGCTCCATCATTATTTCCAAACTTTACTGAGCCCCCTTCATATTTCTGAAGCTTTTCAAATTTTTGTTTATCTCCTGTCATGTGACTGGAGCATCCACTATCCAATATCCATGGTGTAGATTTGTTCTGTGCTTTGAATGTTGTCTGTACAATCAATGATTCATTTTCTTCTTTGAGTTGCTCTTTTTCTTTCCATTTTGATTTGACTGTAGTTTTGGTCACTTTTTTAGACTTTTCTTTGTCAGTGGCCTGTGCATGTTTATCTGGGAATTTTCTGTTTTGCCTTAAACTTTTTGGTTGAGTTCTTCTTCCCTGATATTTATTTGTTGCATATGTGCTTCTACAGTTTCTTGCAATGTGACCAAAGTTATGACAGTTATAACATTCTACTGCATAATCCATCAAAGGTGCAAAGACATTTCTACTTGTGAAATTTCTTTGTCCTATATTATAAATGCAATTTGAAATCTTATGACCGTAAGTATTGCATTTAAAACAATAACCGAAAAATGAATTATTGAACCTGGGAGTTGGTCTTTGCCACTTTGTAGTAGAAGCCACAAATTTTCTTCTCCTTTGATGTATGACTTTTGTGAATCCCTCATTGTCAACAGTCTTCTTGTGCCCGACATTGTTGCTTTCTTTTGCAAGATTCATTTTTCTTTGGTCAACCTTGATCTTATCCTCTTTCTTTACTGGTTCTATATTTATGGCCTTTGATCCACTTGATGATTCTCCTTCGACAAACCCCAAGCCAAACTTGATGTCTGTAGACCTCTGACTATTTATAATCTTTTCAAGCTTTGCAGAACTTCCTTCAAGTTTGTGATAGCAACTCAATTTTTGATTCTTTTCTTCTAGCCGCATTCTTAAAACAACAATCTCTTCTTCTAGTTTGTTGCACTCATCTATTCTCATAGTTAACTGAACTTCAAGTTCTTCGGACATTTTCTTAAATTCTTCTGTCTCGTACTTTCAAACCGTTTATTATGTCATTCGCATCCTCAAGCTTTCTTGAGACCTTATTATTCTTTTTCCTTTCGACTTCAACTCTTTAAGTGCAGCAACCAACTCACCTTCCAGATAAACTTCAACCTCATCCTTACTTTTTGTATCACCTTCCTGTTTTTCTTCTGTTTTTGCTTCTTCAAATGCCATGAATAGAGCTTCACCTGTTTCTTCTTCAGAATCTTCACCTGAGCTATCTTCAGAAGAGCTGACATTCTTGGATATGAAACTTTTCTTTTTGAAATTACTTTTTCTAAAATTTGGTTTCTTCTTCCAGTCACTTCTTTCTTGGTGTGACCCTTCATCACTTTTGGTTTTCTCATTCATTGGACACTTAGCTGCAAAGTGACCGACCCCTCCATAATTGAAACACTTAAAAGGCAACTTTCCTCTATATTTTCCTTTTCCCTTTGTAAGTTTTCGAACAAAGTTGGCTTCTGTTTCATCCGATGTCTCTTCATCCTCAGATTCTTGTTCAGCTTTTGTATTCTTGTGTGCTTTAAAAGCAGCTTCTCTGTCTATGGGCTTAGTTTGTCCTATTCTCATTTTGTATGCAGTCAAGGAACCATGCATCTCGTCCATGCTAAAATTGTTTAGATCTTTAGCCTCTTCTATTGTAGAAACTTTAGAATTAAATCTTTTGTGAAGAGTTCTAAGTACCTTTTTCATGACAACCGCATCTTCGATCTCTTCGTCGAGTCCTCTGATTGCATTAATGACTCCATTGACTCTCAGCATATAGGTCTCTATGTTCTCTTCGTCATTCATTTGTAATACCTCAAACTGAGCTCGATGAGTTTGCAGTTTGGCTTCCTTGATCTTGCTGTCTCCTTCATGGATGCTTTTCAATTTGTCCCATATGTCTTTTGCCGATTTACAGCTCATGACCCTTATCAGTTCACTGTCTACTAGCCCACACATTATGGCATTCTTTTATTTGGAGTTATTTTCAGACAGTTTATTACCGACAGTATTTGTTGGAGTAGTGGGTGTTGTGTATCCACTTTCTACTGACTCCCAAATGTCGTATCCTAATGCACTCAGATATGTCTGCATCTTGAGTCTCTAGAATGAGTAATTAGTTCCATTGAACAAAGGAGCTTTGTTTGATGAAAATCCTTCACTACCTGCCATTGTGTTCCTTCCAAGATCACCTTAGCTGATTAAGCTTGTTC
This sequence comes from Wollemia nobilis, assembly GCA_028583015.1. Classification (NCBI taxonomy): domain Eukaryota; kingdom Viridiplantae; phylum Streptophyta; class Pinopsida; order Araucariales; family Araucariaceae; genus Wollemia; species Wollemia nobilis. Next base: position 6,527,665 of record JAQPPZ010002550.1, read on the forward strand.
AGGAACCTTGCTCTGATACCAATTGATATTCTCACAATGACACTAAGAGGGGGGGTGAATCAGTGTAGCTAAAAATCTGATCTTCAATCCTTAAAACTGAAGCAAAGAGAACTAGAAAATAGATAAAGCAATAAACACAAGAGAGCACACCACAACACACAATGTAATGAGGTTCACCAATTTGGCTACTCCTCAAGAATGACTTCTTGGACTACGGTCCAAATCCAGCCTTTGCAAAACACCAATTTTACAATCTATTTACCAACACCCACTGGAAGGAGCACCAACCCCTGATTTATCTACACCTACAGAAAGGAGCACCAACCCCTTATCCAAGCACCAACTTGGAACATAGTTTTGAAAGTTAAAACAATGACATACAAATGCCTTCACTTTTACAAGACCCTGACTAGTCTCCAATTTATCAAAACACAGTAAATGCTCATTGATCAGCTTGTTGCTCTCTTACAACACTCTTCTCACCCTCTTTTAGCAGCACTTTCACACATTCAGTAGCAACTATAATCTATTTGCGACTGTCCTTTTATATTCCTTTTTCACCTTGAGACTATTCGTCTTCTGTCGCTTTTGCAATCCTGCATGTAGTCTATTAATATCCTTTTCTGCCACTTGTCAACTGTAACTGCCTTTTCTGTAACTCCTTTTGAATATATATAATGGGCATTTCATCGAACACATTACATGCAACAAATACCTTTACTATGACTGTTCGTCTTCTTGGCCATGACTGTTCGAGTTCTTTTCTATGCGTGCATGCATTTTTCGATTCTACTTGTACAACTATTAGAATTCTTTTTCTATCCATGCATGCCTTTTTCAATTCTGCCTATGCGACAGTTCGTGTTCTTTTTCTATCCGTGCATGCCCTTTTTTAATTCTACGTATGCGACTATTTTTCAAAAAAATAACTGCATGATTTCTAACTGTCACTACACTTGTAACTATTGCACAGACTCCAGTTAACTCTTCTGATTTTGGCTTCCTGCTTTTCCTCTACCACTGCCCCTTTAACTGTAGATTTGTTCCAGTTAACTGTCTGTTATCATGTTGTAGCGACCTGTCGTGAAATCGTGACACTTTTGTATCTTTCTGTCCTTCTCGCATTTTGCCCATGAAAATACAACATGTCACAAAATCGTGACATTCTTGACCTCCTTGTTCACTTCTTCGCTTGCAACCGCGAAAACTAGACATGTCACGAAATCATGACATTCTCGGCCTCCTTGTTCACTTCTTCGCTTGCAACCGTGAAAACCAGACATGTCGTGAAATCATGACACATTCGCCCTCTCGCTACTCTTCTTGGCTTGCTCTAGCGAAAATGAAACATGTCACAAAATCGTGACATCTTTCTCTGCCTTGTGCCTTTTCTACCGTCCGCCCGCGAAACCGAAACATGTCACGAAATCACGACATCTTCGCTGCCTTGTCTCTTTTCTGTCTTTGGCCCGCAAAAATTGAACATGTCGTGAAATCGCGACACTTCTCTTGCCTTATGCCTTTTCTGTCTTTGGCCCGTGAAACCGGAACATGTCGCGAAATCGTGACACTTTTTCATCCTTGGCGCTTTCCTTCCCGTCGAGTCGTGAAAACCCGACATGTCGCGATATCGTGACACTTTTTCTCCTTGGCGCTTCTTCTTGCAAATTGTCACGAAATTGTGACACTTTTTCTCCTTGGTGCTTCTTCTTGCAACTTGTCGCGAAATCGTGACACTTTTTCTCCTTGGCGCTTCTTCTTGCAACTTGTCACAAAATCATGACACTTTTCATCCTTGGCACTTTCTCTTCGAACCTGTCATGAAATCGTGACACTTTTCATCCTTAGCGCTTTCTCTTCGAACCTGTCACGAAATCGTGACACTTTTCATCCTTAGCGCTTTCTCTTCGAACTTGTCGCAAAATCGTGACAGTTTTCCTTGCAAGCGCTTCTTCTCCAAACATGTCACGAAATCGCGATAGTTTTTCTACTTGTTTTCTTCTCTGCCAACATGTCACGAAATCGTGATAGCTTTCCTTGTGCTTTCTAAACATGTCGCAAAATCGTGACAGCTTTCCTTGCACTTTCTAAACATGTCACGAAATCATGACAGTTTTCTTACTTGCCTTCTTTGCTTCCAACATGTCGCGAAATCGTGATAGTTTTGTTTGTGCCTTCTCTCTCCTCGTCCATGTCGCGAAATCGTGACAATTTTGCTTGCGCCTTCTCTCTCCTCGTCCATGTCATGAAATCACGACAATTTTTCTTGCGCCTTCTCTCTCCTCGTCCATGTCGCGAAATCATGACAATTTTGCTTGTGCCTTCTCTCTCCTCCGATATGTCGCAAAATCATGACGTTTTTCTTGTGCCTTCTCTCTCCTTCGATATGTCACGAAATCGTGACGTTTTTCTTTCTGCCTTCTTTCTTCTCAACTTGTCGTGATATCACGACAGAAAACATGTCGCGATATCGCGACAGTTTTCTTACTTGTCTTTTTCTTTGATTTTCTAAATCTGGGTCACTTCTGTTTTCTTGGAATTTCACTGAACATGATCTGACTGACCTCTGAACTCCTGTCCACTACATCAACTGATATGTCTATCTGTGTTGACAACAATGACAATACTTTTGCTGCACCTTGCTCAACACTAGGCCACTTTTGGAACCTTTTGGACATCCTACTTCTATTTGTTCCACCTTAGGATGAATACAAAACCTATTCATCAAACCCTACAATGAATAGCAGTATTCGTTCCAGGGAGGAGTGAATAGTAGGTTTGACTAGAAAAAAATCAAATCTTGAAAAATGGTGCCTAGAAATGATTACTTTTTTTCTTTCCAATGCCTAGGAAGTTAGAGCGCGCAACATTTTAATGCTCCAGCCCATGAGGGAGGCCAAATTGGGAGATTCTCTTCCCCCTCCAATGCATGTCACCTTGGTGGCCAAGTGGCACCTTATGCCTTGCATGCCCTTGCATGCCTTTTGACCCATGAATCCTCCTTGGGCTATAAAGTGGATGCATATTCAACATAATTGTGGGGAAGTGTTAGTTTTATGCAATGGAGTGTTGTTAAGATTTCACCTGACCTTTTATGCCCACTTTTCCCTCGAAATATCTACCTAGCGAAGGAGGTTTGCGAGTGAACTAGGAGGCGTAATTTGTTATAAAACTGAACCATATGAGTGATTTCCGCACTAAATTTTATGAAAATACCCATTATAAGTGTTTTTAATCAATTATCAGTGGAATTGGTGATAAAATGTAGGTAGAAACGATGGGCGTCCCACCCCCGGGTGCCCCCTAATTTGTGATAGTCCTATTCCTCCCACCCTATTATGAATAGAAACCTATGTATGATTTTACTAATATTTTTAATTATTTAATTTCCACATGCTATTATTATTCTATAGTTCAAATTTTAGGTCTTTCTGAGCTATATTGGCCAAGATATTGCATTTTTAGTGTTTTGTAGGGTCTCTTGCAAGTATCCGGTGGTCATTTGAGAGAACACCCAAACTATGACTGATATTGTAAATATTATCAAATGGGTTTTCTTATAATATCATTTTATGTATTCTTTCCAATTTTCATGCATTTTGGATATGTGTAGGGTCATAAATTGCTTTCTTTGGATTTCATATGTTGCGAACAATAATTCAAGTTTCAAAGCCCCATCAGATGCGATTTTGGTGCAATTTCTAGTGATATCTTCTTAAAAAAATATTTTTTACATATCTATGCAATTTCATATCATTTGGAGTTGATTTGATATGTTTTCTCATTATTAGTCATTTTGCTCCTATGGGGATTACATGCTTTTTATCACACACACTTGCTATTTGACATTTCTAGTTTCCTTGTGTGTAGGTGCAGGTCATTATAGCACATTAGGAAGGAGTATAAGAAATTTAGATTAAATACACAAGCGGTGGAAACCTTGGCCCACCCACCTCGATTGTGGGTACGAGGAAAGACATTGGATATGCACCCAAATTTTTTGAAATATTTCGATCCTTGGGCACTCGAGTTGTAGAAATTTGTATCACCCATTTTCATCCCTCAATGGGATGCATTGTAACCTAGAATTTTATCATTTCTATTAATAAGAAATATATTTGATTTGTATCATTTCTTGTTATTTGCTATCTTTTCCATCTTTACTTGCATGCTTCCGTTTGATGCTCATAAGCGATAGGGCATAGATATGCATATTGTTTATTTTAATTTGGTGAACAATTTTTCTCTACTTCAATGGAAATCATGGTGGGACCTTGTCCCTTTTACTTTAGGTAAATTTTTGAATTAATTATTCATATTTTTATGTTGTAGGTGCTATTCGTTCTGGTCTAAAAAGAACCCTAACCTGCTATTTATGACACCCTAGGATGAACACGAGTTCATACCACACTGGGATGAATACAAACCTTCTATTCATACCACCCTTGAATAAATATAAACTAGAGGGTTTTCACAGCATAATTCCATAAATAGCAAGTTTTGGCAGTGATGAGGTAAGTCCTTGAGTCTTCCATCACTGTTTTGTATTTACAAAAACTGTTTATTTTTTGCATTATTTGGTACTTCTCACATATTTTCTTGTTTATAAATGTTAGAAGTTAGTTTCCTTTTCTTAAACATAAAATAACAAAAACAGATAAAAGGAGAAAAATCAAAACAAATTCAAAGTAGGAATGCATCTCTATGGTTTGCGTGCTTGTAGCCTACCTAATGGGTAGGCTAACATTTAGGGTTTTGCATTTCTAGATACATTTGTGAGTTCCTTTTTTATACTAACTTTATAAAAGTAAACATACCTTTTGCATGCATCTAGTGAAATATCATCGAGTGCTTCCTTGTTTGCTTTATTTTAAGTTAAAAAGAACCACACACACTTGCACGTATCACAATAACATTGGTAAGGTTGGATTTCATCACCAACCCCCAATTTAGACTGGTGATGTTGGATTTCACCTCCTTCCACTAGCTTGCCCCCTAGATACCTTAGATATAATAGGGTACTCTCTCAATATGGAATAGGTCACTAATGTTCAAACTATCTCCCACTATTGGAAACACTATTTCAGAGTGGAAGAGCTAGGCGAACCCCCCATTGGGTTTTAAGTGGTGTACCCTAGACTCTTTTGAGAAATCATGTTTGGCACTAGTGTTCCTAGTCACCACTTTGGTTGAGTTTCCTCATTCTAATTCCAAAATAAGAACAAGAAAGCAAGATCAAAACAACACATCTGAAACACACGAAAAAATTTAGGGATTCACATCTAAAACTTAAAAGAGATAATCATCTGTCTTATTGAGTGTTTCCTTTCTTGTTTTCTATTTCATTAGAAATTTGTAAAGGAGATAATCATCTAGGGTTTGATAGAGAGGCACAATGGTATACACCCGCAGCCAAGCCCAATCACGGGTGGAAGCTACGGAGAGTGGGTTAGGAGACATGAGTCATCTTCGCTTTAGCCCTAGGGACTTGGTTATACCTCCCTAGAGAGCCTCCACTCCACCTAGCCCCAAGATAGTAGGGCACGAGCCACACCTCTAAGGGGACCCTCTACAGGATACTCTAAGGGATGATGGACATTACTTGGGAGAGTGTTCCCGATATGTAGATGCATCACAAGTATTCCTTGATAAAATGCAATAATGCACTGAGGAACTAATAAAGAGAGTATGCATCCACTTTCCTATCAGGGTTGACACACCTATTCATAGGCAAGAGAACGAATTCACACATTGGGTAGGGTAAGTCAATACATTTTTGCTTGCACATCGCCTGGATAAGATATAGTAGCTTAGGCAACTCGAAGGGTATGACACTCATCACTCAAAGTGAGCCAATTCCACCCTACTCTTCCTCGTCTAGGAAGGAAGGCATGAGAAGATACCAAATTTTCCTTAGGAGCAATATTTTGGGCATGCTCGATGTGCCTCTACACCTACTAAGTATAATGAGAAGATGTTCCAGCCTGAACCTCAAGTCAATGTGGTGAACCTCGAAAGATGCAAGCGCCCGATAGATATCTCAAATTATCTTGAATGAGGTCGATCCCAAGGCGAGGCCCCTAGACCCCCTAGGCCTTGTATGACAAAACAAATAAAGCAAGCAATTACAAAGTATGCAAAATTCCAAGCTCAGTTCAAGCAGCTTCGGTGGGACAAAGAACACCTAGACCACTTGCATCAGCTTGAGAAAGAGAGGATTGAATGACAAACCAATGAGTTATTCCAGTAGACTCTGTGGGATAAGGTCCCTACCCCTAAGACCCATAGGTAGGAATTCCCCCCGAGGCAACGCACACTCATTTGGGATAGGTCTCCTAAAATTTACCCAACATTGCCTCTATGGTCTCCTAGGTCAAATCGAGACTTACCTCATAGGCCAGATATAGGGCGCCCAAAACAGGCAGATACCCCTCTTTATAGACCAACTCGAGAGATGCCCTATGGGGCCTACAATGAGCATGAGCTAGAAGTAGAGTATTTGGAGATGCCTTATCAAGGTAGAAGGGGTGACAGGCCACCACCCCATAATAGGTTGGAGGATCCTAGACCTCCACCATAGGATGTGAGCAAGAATGAGGAGATCAAGTCCTTAGACCCATACAAAGAGTTTCTAGAGTACCTAGAGTCGGTGGAGCACAAGACCTCTAGATTTGGATCTTAAAAGTCCACTATGCACCAGCTGCATAGTCAGCCCATCCATCCTTCAGTGCTTGCACCTCCCTATCCATAGCAATTCAAGTTGCCTTAGTTGGCTATGTTTAAGGGAGAAGAGGATGCATAGGAGCATGTCACCATATTTCTGGGCCAATGCTTTGGCATTCATGATGATGATGCTTTGATTTTGTGAATTTTGGTCACTACCCTTTTGGGCCCCACCTCGGAGTGGTTTTACAAGCTCCTTAAGCATAACATCCACACTTTGGATCAACTTGTAGATGCATTCCTATAATGCTTCACCTTCAATACCAAGAGGAAGGTGACGTTGGCCAACGTAGCTGGGTTAAAACAATATGATGATGATTCAATAACAAATTACGACAATATATGGTGAACCTTGCTCACCAAATTACCTTATCTCCTCCCCATGTTAGATTTGACTCAGATGTTCTCCAAGAGCTACCTGAAGCCAATCTCCTTGCTATTGCAACTGCAATAGTACCCGACTCTTGAAGATGCCCTAGCATAGGCTAGGACCATCGAAGAAATCAAGATTCAAGAGGGGAAAATTGTGAAACCTCATAAGGAGTGGAGCAAGAACACTAAGAGCACCCCAACGCAGTCTAAGCCAGCAAAAATGAATCAAGTTGCCATTAGCGTCCTGTGGGCAGCATAAGTTGCACCACCTCAAAAGCCCAATTATCAGGCCACACCTTGGGACTATGCTAAGGACAATCAGAATAGTCAAGGGCAAAATCAATAGTGCCACCCCAAGTAGTAGTTCACACCCCTTGTAGAGTCCATGGACTCATTTTTTGAGTGCCTCTTAGTAGCAAATTCGATCAATTTGCTTGAGAGTCGACCTATCGACCCAAATGCACCCAGGCCCAAAGGGTACAAAGAAGACCTATATTGCAAATTTCATAGGCAAAATGGGCATGATGTGAACATGTGTTACAAGTTTAAAAACTTGGTACAAGACATGATCTATAGGAAGGACTTCAGGTAGACAACCCTATCACACCAAACAACCAATAGATGGAGGTATTTAAGGATCCCCTGCCTGCCCATACAGAGTAGTCCAAGCCAGTGCCTCAGGTGAATGAGGTCCACCATGTCCCTCCTCGGTATGGGTATGTCAGAATGATCAGCATTGTCATGAGGAACATGTGATACCCAAGTCCAGCCGCACCAACTACGATTCAGAGTGATGTCCCTTTGACATCACAACAACCATTGCCTCCTCTACCGAGCCTTCCACCTAGGCCTGTGGCCACCATTAAGAGTAAGCTTGCTCAGAGCTTAAGAACAACATCTACCCGAATCTCCATCTACGAGCTGATTCAACAATCACAACCTCACAGAGAGGCTTTGATGGAGATCCTTAAGGCCATAGAGCTTCTACCCCAGGAGTCTAACTCCTTCAAAAATTTTGTGGGGCATGTAATATAGTGCATTGAATCAGTAATCACCTTTCGAGAGGATGAGCTTAAACCGGTTCCAAATGATACGATGGACCCTCCCTTGCACATCGTCGCATGTGTAAATAGGACACCATACAAGAGAGTGTTGATAGAAACTAGGTCTTCTAGCAATATTATCACCATGATAGCTCTCAAGCACTTGAAGCTCCTAGCATCCCATATTATCGCATCTACATACACCCTCCGAGCATTTAATGATGCCATATGCTCAAAATTTGGTATGATCGTCCTATCGATCCAGGTAGGAGAAAAGACCATCTCGATGCTATGCCACATATTAGAGGGTGATATGGCATACAATATCTTGTTAGGTAGACCATGGATTAGGGACATGAAGTGTGTCCCTTCCATTGCTCACTAATGCCTCAAGTACACTCATGAAGGGCAAGTTCATGTCATCCTTGCGGACCTAGAGCCCTACAAGTACTGTAACATGGTGCAGTAGCTCCCCGAGTCAACCTTACCATCAACACACCTGGATTTCCAACCGAATAAATCTAGCCAAGGTTTGACCCCCTCATCATCGCATGACATACCTTCCTCATCATTAGCACCTCCTTCGATGCCCACCGGGCCAGTGGATCCTTTGTTGAGGAACCTAGGGAAGAAACCTATTGATGAGGTCCAACCGACCATATCCACCATCTCCATAGAGGAGATACCTAGCCCAAATGATGAAGAGCTACCACAGGATATAGATGATGAATTAGATTAGGTCTCACTCTCATCACTCTTCTATCCACAACCTCAGGTGACAGTGCACTTGGCTTCCATCGAATTAGGAGAATACATGGTTAGGAATGTCATAGCTACCCTTGCTATAGAGTCAGTTCAATACATGGGTCAACCCTGTCTCCCCATAGGCACTATTACGCCCCTAGGCATCCACCCTAATCAAATTAATTTCATCTATGGGGGACTTGACTATGGCATCGAACCCTACCAACAGTAGGAGGAGGATGAGGAGCCCTTTGTAGAAGACATCAACTACTTGTCTAACCCTTACTTAAACCTAAAGTACCTTGACCTTTGAAATTGGCATGGTTATGGGTTAGGCATGTATGAGCAAGGCACGCAAGTTCCATTTCAACCCCAGTACTAGATGCCATATGATAAATTGGGATTGGGACATAATCATCCCTTGCCCTTGGATGTTCTCACAAATGGTTTGGAGCACCTATGCCTCAACTATAGAGATGAGTTGGCATGAGATCCCTTTGCCAACCCTAATCATGTCTACTCATTGGGGACTATTTCCCTATGCCCTTGGGAGATGATGAACCACCTCATAATGGTATCCAATCCTATGAGATAGTTGAAGGTTTACACACTCTTCCCCATGATAGTGAGGAAGAAGATCCAGGGTCCCCTTATGAGTGGACGTCAGATGATGAGTCAAACTATGGAGTTGCACCGATTGACTCTGATAGTTTTTATGGAGAATATGCGCAGGTCGTCCCTTGGGATGACGATTACAAATACTATTTGTGCATGTTCCCATTACAAGATCCCATTTGGGGACAACTTTTGCCTTGCAAAGAGCAAGTTCACCCATAGCCACACCGACCACCACCTATCATTCCACCACCTCCGCAACCACCTCCTTAGGTCGTGTTGCATCCGAAGGTCCATGGTCACCACCAACCACCTAGGGAAAATCATCCATCCATAAATATGATTTCCATAGATCTTTTCGAGCCCTTGCAAGATCCGAATAACCCGTTAAAGACATTACACCTCGACTTGGGGGTAATCAAATTTGACCAGGGAGATTCACCCCCATTGCCTTCTAAGTATTGGCCTTACGACGAGATATTACAACCATTTCACTTATCCCTAGGGCCAGCTCATGATGTCATCTTGATTGGTCAACCTAAAATGCTCCTAGGCAGTCTAAAACCATCTAGGTCACCCCAAAATGCTCCAAGGGTGACTTTAACCCACTTGGTCAACCTAAAATGCTCCTAGGTGGTTCACGACCATCTAGGTCACCCCAAAATGCTCCAAGGGTGCCTACATCCTGCTTGGTCAACTTAAAATGCTCCTAGGCGGCCTATGACCGTCTAGGTCACCCCAAAAAGCCCCAAAGGCATCCATAAGCCCTTTGGTCACCCCAAATGCCCCAATGGCCCCCAATAAGCCCGTTGGTCACATGTACATATATATCACTCAAAAATACAAAAACATCATCAAAATATCAAAAATCCAAAAACATTGCATCGCATTGCATTTCAAAAACATCATCAAAATATCAAAAATACAAAAATATCGCATCGCATCACATTGCATCCCATTGCATTTTATCATCACTTGCATTTAGGCATACTCACCATTTGCACTTTGCATTTTAGAGTTGCTCATACATGTCTAGCACCATGACTTACACTAGTCATCATTCAAAATCAATGTTGTGAAAGTAATCATTCACATAGTTCAAAGTTTCACTTACCATTTTCACCCACATTTTCCATTTTCCATATTTGTGTCCACTCCTTTCACCTAGTCATTTGTTCTAGAATGTCATTAGGGTTTTTGGTCACTCAACCATCTCTAGTTTTCTTTTTAGATCTTGTAGAAAGCTATCTTGATTTTTAGGAGGTAGAGTCTTGCTTAGATTATACCTTGTGTACATCAAATCCCAAACACATTTTACACATTAATAAATCCAAGTTTTATGCAAAGAAAGATGAAATCCATGAAGTGGTCTAGGTTACCTTAAGCAAAAAGGTCATCCTGCTCATCCCCCTATGCGAATGGTTCAAGAATGTTGAGATTTGGAAAAAGGACAAGCTCTTCCCTACCCAATTCCCCAAAATAAATAGTGGTTTTCACCACTCTCAAAAATCCCAATTCCCACAAATCCCCATATCAAAATCCCTCAAACAATCAAAAAATCAAAGAAATCAAAATTTCAAAGTCAAAGAAAAAATCAAAATCAAAGTTAACAGTGGTCATCACCACTCCCCAAATCCCTTGCTCAAAGAAAATATATATACAAAATAAATAGTTATTTTCATCACTACATATGAGCAAGTATCCCAATAAAATTGAAGAAAAGAAGGGAGTTGAACTTGAATCCCTAGAACTCTCAGCATTCGTAAAACCATAAGGTGATCCTCATTATAGGTTTGGTGGATAGCCTATCTATCAATGATGGTAGCCTCTCGGATGACAATATGTCAATCACATTAGATTTTGGAGTGTGTGTAGACCAATTTTTGCATGTGGATGAGCTAGCTTTTGGTAACCTAGATTGCCTAGTGGTCTAGTCCTACTAAGTACAAAACTCAAGATTATGACATTCATAGGGTGATCCTCATTCTAGGTTTGGTGGATAGCCTATCTAGAAATGGTGGTATCTTTATGTGTTTCACAAGAATGAACTCACTTGCACACATAGGGATATGAAGTACCTTGGTCATCCTAGCAGATTCATACCTTATCAAAAAGTCTTGCATAGTCAATATACAACCTTTGATCAAGTTAGCTAGAGTGTTTGAGTCTCACAAAAACCTCATCTACATTCTCTAACATCTCATTCCATTTTTACCACATTGCAATAATACATTTCCACATTTCCATTACACAAAAACAATACAAAAACAAAAAGGAACAAAAAAGAGCATTAATGTGTTTTGTACAGTCTATAGTGCTCACATAGTATGTCAAATCATTAGCCATAGTTCATTTTTATCAATCAATCAAATATCATGACTCACTGTGCATCCACGCATATAGATAGCTGCAAATCAAATAAAAATCAAAATACACATGCATACATGATATCTACCTATCATCATTCCATTGCATCCATATGCATAACATACTAAGAATTTAACACATAATCATAAATCCATACACACATTGCATTCATACAATAAAGCAATAAACGAAACACATGATGACCACAATAAAATCTCATATATATATATGGGGAAAAAAATGTACATCACAGTTTCCAAAATACCCATAGGCTACAAAAAAATGGGTCCTCAGACCTCACAATGCTAAACATCCAAAAAACCCAAAAAGAATCCCATGAGTCTCCATCACCATGATCACACAGGATCGATGCTATGACTCACACTGCCACTAGTAGTCTAGATCCATTGAGCCCCACCATGCCTGCTACCACCAGCCCTATCCTCCCTCTACATGATCCTCCTCTGGAGCATCCATCATCACCTCATATACCCCCTAGCTACCTCACCCCCTAGGGCCCCTACACCTCACCACTAGCGCATCACCCACCATGAGTCATACTCCTATATAGTCCCAACATCATCCATGTTCGAGAACAACTACTACAGGATCTGACTCCTCACCCACCTCCTCCATAGTAGGCCATAGCAGTGTCCTATCATCCTCATGGTGTCGGTACACCACTGGCTCCCTGAGAAATCCCTACCATAGGTCAAATTGCTGCATGAAATGACCAAATGGGAAGTACTCCCACTCGGTCCTGTGTCGTTCAATCAACCACCTACCCTGCCTCACCCGTCGGAGCTTCTCCCTAGAATATGTCTAGACTAAAAAATCCATGTGTGGTCACCATAACACCTACCCACATGCCAGGCGAGAGAAGAGATTAATGTAATAAACCACATCACCCACAAACCATCGACTCTACCCTCTCTCTTGCATCGTCTACCATAGGATACCATATCCTATCTCCCTATCTGCTAGTTTTGCCCGGGTCTTCCAAGGTAAGCCCTGTGGTTGCCCCACAACTATGTGCTGCCACCCCCAACACTATAGTAAGAAGTTGTAGCCTAATCCCTTCTAATTATGATAGTGGATCTCATACAACTCATCGTAGAGTTGTGCCAGCAAGGTAGTTCCCCATGCCATCACTAATGGCTCCTCCTTGGTGCACCCCACTAGGGCATACACCAACTCTAACAAGTTCCAATGGAACCTAGCTCCTAAGGAGTTAGGGAGGAGTATATTGGAGATGAGAGTCATCAACAGTGAATTCCTCATCTCCAAAACCCCCTTCTTGTGCCAATACCCCACCAATATACCTCTATTTTAGTAGTCCATATCCACTACCTCTACATCTTTCCCAAAGTACCTCATCAACATTGCACCCCTATTGTCATGATGCGATGACCGGATAGGTCACCCCTCTATCAAAATACTTATAATGTGATAGACATCCTAAAACATCACCGTCACCTCCCTCGTCGGTAAATGGAAGGTTTTGGTGTGCAGGTCCCATAAGCTGATCAAATCCATCAGATAAGCCCGATCGCCTATCACAAGCTCCAATCAAATAACTTGCTTAAACCCTAATGCATCAAGCCACTTCCAGTAAGCCTCAGTAAAGGCATACCGTGTGGTCCTGAAGAGATTCAGTTTTGATATCGACTCTTCACCATCTAACAAAATAATAAAAATAAATAAAAACATCAAAAACACAAACCAAAAATAAATAAATAAATAGGTAGTAAACTTTTAATAAATGAGGTCATTTGAGTTAGTATTTACCCTCTGTGTACTTTACCCTTCACTATATTCCTCTGCATACTGACTCATGATGATAGTGGGATGATTTTGACAGTGCATCGCTACGTAAAATCACTCTCCTCCTCCTCACCTCTCAAATCACAAAAGAAAACATGCAATAATGAGCCCAAAACCTGCATTTGGGGTTTATATAGGCCTACAATAGTCCTATTCATCCCAGGGTGGGATGAACACACTTTTGGCCATTCTTCCCACCCTGGGATGAATACCAAATTTGTATTCGTTCCACCCTGGGATGAATACAGGATTCATAGGTCAAAACAACTTCAAATGCACCAAAAGGGTCCAAAAACCCACAAAAATAGCTCTATTTTTGTCAAAAATTTTGTATCAGTCAAGAGGAAAATAATAGCACTCCTGGATGCTCATAAAGAACCTTAATTAAATCCCTAAGAAGGCCACTATTTCCATACTGCCCCGTGGGAACGAGGTTTTTCATTCCTTTCCTCCAGGAAGCACCACAAAAAAGGGTTCAAAACCCACCAAAAACATGTCAAATATGATGGAATTCACTTAGGGTTAATATGGAACACAAATTTCTCATGGATGCATGGAAAAGTTACTACTTTACTCCCTAATAAGGCCATTGTGGTAGGACTGCCCCACGAGAATGAAGTTTTCAACTCCTTGCTCCCATAACATCATTCAAATCCCTTAAAATCTGTGCCATTTTTTTCAATTAGTACACTTGAAGACAACCTCACCAAAGTCATCTATGTCAAGTGACTCGTCACTTTTCTCATGAGTCATTCCCTCATCGAATCGTCGCTTGAGGGGGTAGTCATACTCAGTATCACAATCAACAAGCACACACTCAATCAGGCAAATTATGTTTATTCAACGAATCATTGACAGAGTAAATGGCTCTCCTCCTTGGGGTAGAAAACAAGCACAAAGAACCAAATTAAAATGCTTGGAATTTAGTAAGCATGTGTAACATTAGGAATCCCCACATCATGACCGAACAACATCCAAGATAAAGCAAGTTCCTTAGCTCATCAAAAGCAAGGATTCAAGAACGCATGCTATTTCTAGGATTGGGGCATCTAAATTTGGTTAGGGTATTGAGTAACCTTAATCATTGAACATTTTAGTCATCTATTTTTTCTTGGTGTTGTGATGCACACAACGCATCCTAAAAAGGGGCATATGTAGACACTAAAATCTGGTCAATCCGATTATGCTACCATAAGCAATGGCTTCATGACACACCAAGGCCCCTAGGGCAGCCCTCAGGAGGCATACAATGGTTCTAACCACTTAGTACAAGGTTTTGAAAGGTTCTAGGCAACTTTTTGTACCTTTTGGACACCCTAATACTATTCGTTCCACCCTGGGATGAATACAAAACCCATTCATCCCACCCTAGGATGAATAACAGTATTCATCCTAGGGGGGAGCGAATAGCAGGTTTGATTGGAAAAAAGTCAAATCTAGATAAATGGCACCTAAAAATGGTTAATTTTATACTTTTCAACGCCTAGGAAGTTAGAGCATGCAGCATCTTAATGCTCCATCCCATGAGGGAGGCCAAATTGGGATATTCTCTTCCCCCTCCAACGCATGTCACCCTGGTGGCCAAGTGGTGCCTTATGCCTCACATGCCCTCGCATGCCTTTTGACCCATGAAGCCTCCTTGGGCTATAAAGTGGATGCATTTTCCACACAATAGAGGGAGAAGTTTTTGTTTTATGCAACGGAGTGCTGCTAATATTTCACCTCACCTTTTGTGCCCACTTTTCCCTCGAAATATCTACCTAGCGAAGGAGGTTTGCGAGTGAACTAGGAGGCACAATTTGTTACAAAACTGAACCATATGAGTTATTTCCACACCAAATTTAACAAAAATATCCCTTAAAGTGTTTTGCATCAATTCTCAATGGAATTGGTGGCAAAATTTAGGCAAAAACGATGGGCATCCCACCCCGGGCGCCCCCCAATTTGTGACAGTCCTATTCGTCCCACCCTATGATGAATAGAAATATGTGCATGATTTTGCTACTATTTTTAATTAGTTATTTTCTACATGCTATTACTATGCTGCAGTTCAAATTTTAGGTCTTTCTGAGCTATATTGGCCGAGATATTGCATTTTTAGTGTTTTGTAGGGTCTCTTGTAGGTATCCGACGGTCATTTGAGAGAACACCCAAAATGTGACTGATATTGCAAATATAATAAAATGGGTTTTCTTAGAATAGCATTTTATGTATTCTTTCCAATTTTCATGCATTTTGGATATGCGTAGGGTCATAAATTGCTTGCTTTGGGTTTTGTAGGTTGCGAATGGTCATTCAAGTTTTGAAGCCCCATAGGATGCAATTTCAGTGCAATTTCTGGTGATATCTTCCCAAACCATTATATTTTATATCTCTCTATAATTTCATGTCATTTGGAGTTGATTTGATATGTTTTATCATTATTAGCCGTTTTGCCCCTGTGGGGATTGCATGCTTTTTATCACATGCACTTGCTATTTGATGTTTCTGGTTTCCTTGTGTGCAGGTGTAGGTCATTATAGTGCATTGGGAAGGAGCATAAGACATTTTTATCAAAGAAACAAGAAGTGACAACCTTGGCCCACCCACCTCGATTGTGGGTACAAGGAAAGACATTAGATGTGCACCCAAATTTCTTGAAGTATTTCTATCCTTGGGCACCAAGGTTGTAAACATTTGTATCACCCATTTTGAGCCCTCAAGGGGATGCATTATAACCTAGAATTTGATCAGTTTTATTAATAATAAATCTATTTTCTTTGTATCATTTCTTGTTATTTGCTATATTTTCCATATTTACTTGCATGCTTCTGTTTGACACTCATAAGCGATAGAGCATAGATACACATATTGTTTATTATTATTTGGTGCATCATTTTTCCATAATTCAAAATGATCTTAGTATTTTTTGAAATTGATATTCCTTTCTTCTCTATCTTTGTGACTCTCCTAAAATCTACTGCCTAGATACTTCTGAGATCTTTTGCCAGTGGTTGGTCCAATGCTGCATCAATTTGACAAAACTCTCAAGATAACCAACAATTGTGGTTCCCTAATGACCTAAAAATATTAGATATTTCATGGATCTAATACCACTATTATATTTTGATGAATGAACCATGAGAGATAACAATCACAAGATGCAAACTAACATGTAAGAAAGTAAATCTGCTATATTACTGAAGTATGCTAAAATATAAAATATTACAATGTATCTATGGAGGAAATGAGCCCTCCATTAACAAAGCTAAATATCTACATCATATCCATCAACATTAAATGGCATGGAACACAATCCACTAACCTACACTATCTAACAATGTCTCTTGGTTGTCTTATCTATCTATCTAAGAGGCCATCCTTATATATGCAAAATAGGATGCTTGCCCAACACTCTATCTAGTTGTGCATAGGACACCTTGCACATGTAGAAATTGCACATGGATACTTGTCTATTTATTACATTGCATGAAGTAACTAGATAACTTGCACAGGAAGTAATCTAGGTATGTATATTTGAGGATACATTTACACAATCCAAATGATGGAATAAACATTATTTCCAACAATGATGATGAGTTAATTCCTGATAATTTCCTGGATGAACATTTGTTTTCTCTCTCTATTTTAACTTCTTGGTATGTGTTGAGAAGCAACACACCCCCACTGAAAAAATGAAATCACATCCTTTGAAAATTTTTTGGCTTTCATTTTGCAGTAAGGACCCTCTTGAGTTTTCCGGGTTTTAAATTCCAAATTTTGCTTGCCTCCTTCTTCAAGTTTTGCATTTATCAAAATATCTAAGTAGGCTTGCATAGGGCATTGTTTTCAATTTAAAAACTTTCAAAAGTTTGCATGTAAATGTATTAAATCATGTTAATGCATTTTCTCTTAATCCCTGATGAATTCTAAAGTTTCGTTTGCAGATTCGGGCAATATTTTCAATGGTATCTGGAGTAGTTACAATATTTTGAATATTTGATAAAGTGGAAGGGAAAACCTGTAGAAGATGCAATGTGGTTATCAAAAACAAATGTTGACCGCCTGGGTCTTCCCCTAACATAACAGAAGTGAGGATCACTTCTCATTTTACCCTGGGTGTTTGATGCAGGAGCATCCGGAGGCAGCAAGGCAATCTTGCATCAAACAAAATTTTCTATGTATTTTGTTTTATTTCTTTTCCAGGAAGAAGTTGGTCGTTTTAACAAGGCAATCTTCCTATGAAGTTTGTCACGATATCAAAAAAAAAGGCAAAGGTGGGGGTCTATCGCAATATCGTGACAACAAAAAAAAGAGCCAAGGCAAAGGCGGGGTCTGTCGTGATATCGTGACAACAAAAAAAAGAGCCAAGGCAAAGGTGGGGTCTGTCGCGATATCATGACGTCACAATATCACGACAACAAAAAAAGAGCCAAGGCAAAGGCGGGGTCTGTCGCGATATCGCGACAACAAAAAAGAGCCAAGGCAAAGGCGGGGTCTGTCGTGATATCGCGACAACAAAAAAAGAGCCAAGGCAAAGGCTGGGTCTGTCGCGATATCACGATGTCGCGATATCGTGACAACAAAAAAAGGAGCCAAGGAAAAGGCAGGAGTCTATCGCGATATCGCTACATGTCGTGATATCGCGACCAAAAGAAAAACTAATAAGAAATAAACACGCGGACGACCACGTGCATTGAAATAGAGGCACAGTCATAGAGAAATATTCTTCTATAAAAATATTTCGAAGCGACACACCAAAGGGCAACTTGAGGAAGCGTCGCGTTTCAGCGACACGGGTCAAATAAATAAAGTCGACATGTAATAAACATTAAGGTTTTAATTTAATGATTTCAAAATACTAATCCTTGTTTGTTTTTTTTTTGCAAGAAGCGAGCTGGCAGTTGTGTACTAGCAGAAGTAATGGCAAGAAAAACAAGGATAAGCACAAAGTAGAAAAAGGAGCAGTACTTATTATGGAATTTATATTTTAATACTGTAAAAGAGGCAAATATCGACGGGTTGTTCCCATTTCAGTGTTTATTTTATTACTCCCAGGAAAGTCCGCTTTATATTTTAAAATGCTGCAGACAGATATATTTTGGTGGATTATCCCTCTTTTCCAGTACTTATGTTATGGGCTTTATATTTTAATACTATAAAAGAGGCAAATATCGGTGGGTTGTTCCCCATTTCAGTGTTTATTTTATTACTCCCAAGAAAAGTCAGTTTTATAATTTAAAATCCTGTAGAGAGGCAAGTCCTCTATAAACATGAATGTATACCTCACTCGCCAAAGGGGGAGAAACTTGGAATAAGAGCCATTTTAGCAATTTCATGCAAAAAGATCTTGTGAGAATGCTTTGTTCTAGACCTGGAGTTGATGTCACATTCCTTTTTGGGATAGCGTGGCCAGGAGCCTAATCTGTCTTGAATTGCGATAAGTACATTTTCTCATGTTTTTCATCCCGCAAAAGTTTTATTTATTTTATGTTGTAAATCTATGATACCAAGATCGGATGCATTACTAGGCTTCATTCCGTTTGATGTATGCTAGGGAAAATTAGAAGATTTAAGGTTAGGGTTTGTCTCTGATTGCTCTGTCCTCACTGCACGAGCTAAGCTATTGGTGAGAGATATCAGTTGACACAAACTTCCTTTCTGTTTTATGATTTTCCTCCAGATCTATTTCTTCCTGTCTTATGCTCTTAGTAGAAGGTGGTCTTAGAAAGCTGGATACCTTCCTCTTTGATTGAGCCTTATTGCGAAGCTAAACAGTGTAACTGAGATTGGTGTTTTGATTCTGCAACTAAGTTAAATAAGCTTCTCTTTTCTGCCCTACCTTACTCTCTCTCGGTTTTCCTGTTAAATGATCCACCCTTTTATTTTCTTTAAAATTTGTCTTCTCATTTAATCTTCTGAAACACAAAGAGTTAGATCAAACAATTAATTGCAAAATCTGATTGCCCACCAAGACAACTATCAACTCCGAAAAACAATACTGAACCTAGGTCGAACCCGTTGTAAGGTAAACAGACAGTCCACTTGAAACTATTCTGAAAGCGAAAAAGAGTGAATAGACATTTGACCCAACTCTGTAACTCACACCTTGGATATCTAGCAAGATCCTAAAGTGAGTGGGATTTATCCCTTATAAGTGTTATCGGGATTTTATGCTCATTCTTCACAGGGTGTGTATAAAAGTCGAACCAACATTTAAAAACTGGCGCTAGAAGGAGGGCCGAACTCTGTTCAGTATCTGTTGAGGTCTGTAGGTTTATTGTCTAAGGCTGGATTCCACCCACAAAGTAACAAGGTCCCACTCCAGAGCCGGAGAGCCCCTTGTGCCAGAATTAGAAACCCCAAAGAGAAACAGCCTCAGAAAGGCAAAGTCTTTTACCGAAATAGCTTTGTCACCACTTGTAACTGCTCCAGATACAATTGAAAATATTATCGTTGATCCAAAGTAGTAATGGCAAACCGGTTAGGTTCCATTGCTTTGAACATCCCTGGGGCAGCCCATGATTTACCCAAAAACCCCGAAAGGTATCTTCCTACCTACAAACACGATGGAATTAGAACCGCAGAAGAGCACTTAGTGGCTTTTAAAAATGCTTTGAAGTTGTTAAATGTACAACATGAAGATGTAGCTTGTAGATTATTCCCTTTCACTCTCCAAGAAGGAGCATATGACTGGTTTTTGAATCTCACTAATGATTCCATTACTAGTTGGGATGATCTGGAAAGGGTTTTTGTATCACAATTTGGTGAAGTGATTGACCCCAGTATATTATATCAGCAGTTCTCTAGCATAAAAAAAGAAATCAATGAGACTGCTAGATCTTTCAATGTTAGGTTTCAAAAGGCTTATGGTAGATTGATGGGTCATTATGTGCCAACCGCAAATCTAGCATTGGAAATTTTTAAGAATTCCCTAGATCCGGTGACCTCTATCTTCTTGAAAAGAGATGCCAATATTACCAACCTAACAGAAGCTTATAAAGAAGCTTTGGTTCTTGAGAAACAATTGGGACCTCAACCTTTGAATGCTCATCAAATCCCTTTTGTTACGCAAAATACCCCCGTTTTGAACCCCATCCCACTTCAAACGATGCCTCCAAAATGCCAAAATCCACTAGTAGGAAATCCATTGGCTATAACACACACCGAACAAATACAGAATGCTGAAAAAGAATCTGATAAAATGAGAGTTGAAGAAGTCTCAAAGATGGTCCAAAAATTGGCCAATGACTTTTTGAGTTTCAAAAGGCAAGTGTCTAACGGAGAAAACTCAAACATATTTCCTTATCAGCAGAATAGATTCACTAGACCGCCGTACAAACCTAACAATGATTATAAAGGTAAAGGGCATGATGTGAATATCTGTGATTTGGCTTTGCCCAACTGGTGCAGGATACACGGAACATCTCAGCACGGGGAATTGGATTGTTTGGAGTTCTCTAATGCCTTTGAAGCTCTGACTGGCGAGTTAGTTTGTCCTGAGAATCAAAGAAATGTTGACAGTCCAAGTACATCCAAACATAGTGCAGCTATGGTATTAGATTCATTTACTTTTCCAGATGAGTCAAAAAATGTTGCAGAGATGCCTATGGATGAAGTACAGGATTTTCAACAATATAGAAGGGACAACTACAATCTCAGAAATAGAAATTTAGAGTCGAATACTACATCTACACCTCCAGACAACTCCCATTATGTGCCCCCAGATCCATCTCCAAGTAATGACCCACCTCCACCCAGGGGAGGAGATCCAAGAATACCAGATAGGTTTGTTGCTCCACTCAATAAAGGATACAATATAGTGGAGGATATGAAGAAAATCAAGGCTAACATTACTCTTCATGAGCTGGCCCAAATTACTGAACAAAGGAATAATTTGATGAAGACATACTCTGAGCCCACTGCCAAACCTCTCGGAAAAAGGGAAAAGGATAGCAAATGCAAACCTAGTCATGTATAAAGAAAAGACTGAAGTTTCGCCTTTCCTGTTAACTGTCCGTATATTTGGGAAAAACTTACACAATTGTCTGGTAGATTCTGGTGCTTTAGCCAATGTCATGCCTTCGGCCATCTGTCAACAGTTGGGTTTAACCCCTACAAACTCTGAGAGAAGAGTTATTCAATTAGATAAATCCGAGGTTAAAGTGGTAGGTGAACTCCGAAATATACACATCCAGCTAGCATCTGAGCCAAGAGCACAACACAAAATCGACATTCAGGTGGTAGATATTCCTACAGGATATGGAATGCTTCTGAGCAGGGATTGGTCAAAATATTTGAATGGGTACTTGGTGACCGATTTTTCACATATGTGGTTGCCCTGGAGGGGTGTTGCGAATCAATTGAGAATAGAAAGAGAACCTAGATATAAACTCATGATTACTGAATATAATGCCAAAAATGAGACTGTTAATTTCTCTGATGTGGATATCGGAGTTTATAATCTAACAACTGCACAAAGAGAGAAACCTGTTAAAGCTCATCCTGATCATGGTAATGAGGTTTGGATGCTCCATGTTGATGGAGCCAAGTCCAAACAAGGTTTTGGTACAGGGGCAGTTCTTAAAGGGCCTAAAGATCAGACATATTTTGTGTCTTATCGTTTGTAGTTTCCTTGCACGAATAATCTGGCAGAGTATGAAGCATTAGTGCTGGGTTTGAAATTTGCTTTAGATAAGGGTGTGAAGAATATCCAAGTTTTTACAGACTCAGAGTTGGTGGCCAATCAAATTAGAGGCAAATTTCAGTGCAAGGCGTCTTATCTGAAAAGGTATAAATACCGAGCATGGGATCTCATGGAGAATTTTGATGCTTTTAATCTAACACGCATTCCCAGAGAAGAGAATTCCCTTGCAGATGTTTTAGCTTCATCAGCCACAAATATGAAGCCATTAGAGGAGGTCAAATGGAAGAAATTTTCAATTGAATTAATCCCTTGTCCCTCAGTTCTAGATAACGTAGATAATTTTCAAGTTTTTTCTGATGACCAACAAATTATAAATTTTTTGTAGAGTACCAACGCATTCGAAAGTGCTATAATGGATGATGGTCAAAGGGATACTATGCTGGAACAGTTCGATGACGAAAAAGGGATAATGAGTTTGAAAGATAATAGAATCCCGAGAGGTATGGTAGAACTTGAGCGGCTGTTTGATCTTGACAGAATCAAACAAAAGGTGAGTTCTGGGGATTCTATGGGTGTAACAAACAGTGAGACTGAGAACCTGAACATGGGGACTGAAGAAGATCCCAGGCACCTCAAGTTGGCTAAAACTTGTGACCCAAAAATAAAAAGAAATATGATTGATTTTCTTCACAAGTCCCAGGATGTTATGGCCTGGTCTTACAAAGACTTAAAGGTTTTTGATCCAAAAGTTTACACTCATGTTATACCTTTAAAAGAGTTTTGCAAACCTTTCCAGCAAAAATAGAGGCATGTCAACGCTTTGCTAGAGCCCCTCATCCATAAGGAGGTAGAAAAATTATTGAGTGCCGCCATTATTTTTCCCGTTAGGCATTCTACTTGGGTGGCCAATTTGGTACCGGTCAGAAAGAAAAATGGAGAGATCCGCTTGTGTGTGGATTTTAGAAATTTGAACAAGGCATCTGAGAAAGATAATTACCCTCTACCTTCCATGGATGAGGTACTATAGATTGTCAATGGTTCGGAAATGATGTCTTTCTTAGACGGTTTCTCAAGGTATAATCAGATATTAGTTGAAAAGGAAGACAGGATGAAAACTGCCTTCACAACTAAGTGGGGAACTTTTGCCTACAAAAGAATGCCATTCGGATTGATCAATGCCGGAGCTACTTTTCAACGTGCGATGGATCATGCTTTCAAGGGCCTCATGGGCAAGTGCATTGTTGTTTACATGGATGACTTGACAGTTTTCTCTAAATCCTGGTTTGACCATGTAAAACACTTGGAATCTGTCTTCAACAAATGTAGAGAATTTGGCATTTCTTTAAATCCAAAGAAGTGTGTCTTTGGTGTAACTGAAGGAAAACTCCTTGGACACCTAATCACCAAAGATGGCATTTTTGTAGACCCCGAAAGAGTTGAAGCCATATCAGAGATACCCTTTCCCAATTCTAAGAAAGAGTTGAGATCATTCTTTGGAAAAATTAACTTTGTCAGGAAATTCATCTCTGGTTTTGCAAAAATAGTCAAGCCACTGAATGACATGCTAAAGGAGACTGCAAATATTGCCTGGACAATGAAAGCCAAAGTAGCATTTCAAGAGATCAAATCTGCCATCCAACAAGCTCCAGTGCTGGTAAGCCCAGATTTTAGTACATATTTTTACCTATACTCTTTTGCTTCGAAACACACACTTGCAGCAGTTCTAACACAACGGAGAGAAACTGGGGAGCACCCAATTGCATTCAAAAGTACCAACCTAAAGGGTGTTGAGCTAAAATACTCCTGCCTGGACAAGCAAGCCTATGCCTTGGTGAGAGCAGTCAAGCAATTCAGGCATTACATACTGAGGAGCAAGGTCCATGCTATAGTTCCCGATCCAACGGTCAAATATCTACTAAGCCAAGGCAAATTGGGTGAGCTAAGAGGTAATTGGGTAATGAGACTGCAGGAGTATGACTTGGAGATCAGGCCTACAAAATTAATCAGAGGACTGGGTCTGTCTAGACATATTGCTGAGATACCTGTAGAGGGAGAAATTAATCAACTGGATTCTGGGTCCGATGATTGGTATGGAGATGTCATTCATTTGTTGAGATTTGGGACTTGTCCACCTCACCTGAATAGAACTCAAAGAAGAGCACTAAAGCTGAAGTCTGCACATTTTCTACTCAGAGGAGGTAACTTGTACAGGGAAAACTATGCTGGCATATTCTTAAGATGCATTTCTCAGAGTGAAGTGAATGAGGTGATGTCTAGTTTTCATGAGAAATTAGGAGCAGGGCATTCTTTAGGTTCTGCTACTGCACACAAGATACTGAGAGCGGGCTATTATTGGCCTACTTTGTTTAAAGATGCACATTAGCACGTAAGAACTTGCCATCAGTGTCAGACTTTTGCATCCAAGCAAGCAAATCGAGCTTTACCATTGCAACCTATTATAATAAACAAACCATTTACGCAATGGGGACTCGACTTTGTAGGTGTGATAAACCCGAGTTCATCAGTAGGGCATAAGTATGTGTTAACAACCACTGATTACTGTACAAGATGGGTTGAAGCAGAAGCCACCATGAGGAGTACAACCCATGAGGTGATCGTTTTTTTGGAATCAAATATCATAACTAAGTTTGGAGTTCCTTTGAACTTTGTGTGTGACAACGGACCAACTTTTTAGTCATTTGAGTTTGCAGAGTGGGCATACCAGAAAGGGATAGTCATCAAATTTTCATCCAACTATTATCCCCAGGGTAATGGACTAGCTGAGTCCACAAACAAAAATTTGATGAATGCCATCAAGAAATCTGCTGCAGACAAACCTAGACAATGGCACACATTACTGAAATATGCACTTGGGCTGACAGGATAAGACATAAAGTGGCTCTTAAAACTTCCCCATTTGCCTTGTTGTATGGCATTCAGCCCATTGTTCCAATTTCTTTGAAATTACCCACTTATCAATTTGTTTTAGACTATTTTGAGGATCAAGCAGATGCAGAGGCTCGTATTTTGGATTTAACTAATGTGCAGGATGAACGACTTCAAGCCCTGGAACATTTCAGTCGACACCAAGAAATAGTAAAATGCTGGTTTGACAAAAGAGCCAAAGTGAAGGCCTTTAGACTCGCAGACCTGGTGCTTCTATGGGACAAAGCCCATGAAAAGAAAGGTAAACATACAAAGTTGCAGCCGCTATGGATAGGGCCATACCAGATTGCCAAGATCCTAGGTAATAATGCTTTCCGTCTACAGGACCTTGAGGGTAATTTTCTGAACCTTCCTGTTAATGGCCAATACTTAAAGCATTATTTCTCAGCAGTCCCATCCGGTACATCGTTTGAATAAATCACAAAGACGTTGTAACATGTGTATATATTGTAAATAAGCTTTGAAGTGGTTTGTTTTATATTTTATTTTAGCTTTGAAGTAGTTTGTTTTTATTTTATTTTGTTTATCCTTTGGGGTCTGTACAAAGTGATTTGTTTTTATTTTATTTTGGTTTGTTTTTAAAGTTCTGTGTTTATCCTTTGGGGTCTGTACAAATTTCTTTTACCTTTTAAATTTCTTTTTTTTATTGTTTTTATTCTGAGTTCAAAATCCCGTGTTCATTTTGTTTTATTCTAATTAAGAGATAGTCTGCTTAAACTGAACAATGGAACTATTTTGTTATTCAAAACAACAGTAGAAAGATGACTGGATTTTGTGTCTTGCTTGCCACAATTATTTTAATTATAAAGAAAATGCTATACTGTTTGGTTGGAGAAACTCCCAGGGAATCCAAGAAAAGTTGATCATAAGAGGGGACTCTGACTCGTGAAATTGTTTGAGTATCCATAGAGGCTATCAGTACCCAGGCTGAAGCAGTTCCAGATCGATGAAATATAAAAAAAAAAATTTGATAGATGGAGGCAGCCAAGACTCCTGGAGGATACATCTCAAATGGGTTCACCAAGCTATATATATGCCACCTCACAATTGTGAATCAGGGTCGTGTAAATCTAAAGAGTAACTCTGTCGGGGCTGTAAAAGGCTAAACTAGTAAACAGAGCCCTACTCGATTTCCCCTTTCATAATCTAGAAAAGCTGATCAATCCAGAGTGCAACATTCGAAGGCCCAGTCATTCTTGAAGAAAGTTTTATACACTTATAATTGCACATCGGAAATCTTCCTTAAGTGATTCAACCTAGTATGTCCTTGGGAAATTTTAACAACTATCAGGTAGTAGTTAAATTATTTTGAAGAATATTTGTGGCAAGGCATGGTACATGGTCTATGTTGTTTTGAAACTAGAGTCCTGGATTCTAAAATAGTGCTACTATTTTACCCGCAGATATCGCCATTTGTTGAGAAGCAACACACCCCCACTGAAAAAATGAAATCACATCCTTTGAAAATTTTTTGGCTTTCATTTTGCAGTAAGGACCCTCTTGAGTTTTTCGGGTTTTAAATTCCAAATTTTGCTTGCCTCCTTCAAGTTTTGCATTTATCAAAATATCTAAGTAGGCTTGCATAGGGCATTGTTTTCAATTTAAAAACTTTTGAAAGTTTGCATGTAAATGTATTAAATCATGTTAATGCATTTTCTCTTAATCCCTGATGAATTCTAAAGTTTCGTTTGTAGATTTGGGTAATATTTTCAATGGTATCTGGAGCAGTTACAATATTCTAAATATTTGATAAAGTGGAAGGGCAGACCTGTAGAAGATGCAACGTAGTTATCAAAAACAGAGGTTGACCGCCTGGGTCTTCCCCTAACAAAACAGAAGTGAGGATCACTTCTCATTTTACCCCGGGTGTTTGATGCAGGAGCATCCGGCGGTAGCAAGGCAATCTTGCATCAAACAAATTTTTCTATGTATTTTGTTTTATTTCTTTTCCAGGCAGAAGTTGGTCATTTTAACAAGGCAATCTTCCTATGAAGTTTGTCGCGATATCAAAAAAAAGGCAAAGGCAGGGGTCTGTCGTGATATCGCGACGTCGCGATATCACGACAAGAAAAAAAAGAGCCAAGGCAAAGGCGAGGTCTATTGTGATATTGCGACGTCGTGATATCGCGACAACAAAAAAAGAGCCAAGGCAAAGGCAGGGTCGTCGCGATATCACGACGTCGCGATATCGCGACAACAAAAAAAGAGCCAAGGTAAAGGCAGGGTTGTTGCGATATCACGACATCGCGATATCGCGACAACAAAAAAAAGAGCTAAGGTAAAGGCGGGGTCTGTCATGATATCGCGACAACAAGAAAAGATCCAAGGCAAAGGCAGGGTCTATCGCGATATCGCGACGTCGTGATATCGTGACAACAAAAAAAAGAGCCAAGGCAAAGGCGGGGGTCTGTCGCGATATCGCGACAACAAAAAAAGGAGCCAAGGCAAAGGTGAGAGTCTGTCACGATATCGCAACATGTCACGATATCGCGACATGTCGCAATATCGTGACCAGAAGAAAAACTAATAAGAAATAAACACGCGGATGGCCACGTGCATTGAAATAGAGACACAGTCATATAGGAATATTCTTCTGTAAAAATCTTCTGAAGCGACACACCAAAGGGCAACTTGAGGAAGCGTCGCGTTTCAGCGACATGTGTCAAATAAATAAAGCCGACATGTAATAAACATTAAGGTTTTAATTTAATGATTTCAAAATACTAATCCTTGTTTGTTTTTTTTTTTTGCAGGAAGCGAGCTGGCAGTTGTGTACTAGCGGAAGTAATGGCAAGAAAGACAAGGATAAGCACAAAGCAGCAAAAGGAGCAGTACTTATTATGGACTTTATATTTTAATACTGTAAAAGAGGCAAATATCGGCGGGTTGTTCCCCATTTCAGTGTTTATTTTATTGCTCCCAGGAAAGTCCGCTTTATATTTTAAAATGTCGCAGCATGCATGTATTTTGGCGGATTTTCCCTCTTTTCCAAGTACTTATGTTATGGGCTTTATATTTTAATACTGTAAAAGATGCAAATATCAACGGGTTGTCCCCCATTTCAGTGTTTATTTTATTACTCCCAAGAAAAGTCAGTTTTATGTTTTAAAATCCTGTAGAGAGGCAAGTCCTCTATAAACATGAATGTATACCTCACTCGCCAAAGGGGGGAGAAACTTGGAATAAGAGCCATTTTTAGCAATTTCATGCAAAAATATCTGGTGAGAATGCTTTGTTCTGGACCTGGAGTTGATGTCACATTCCTTTTTGGGATAGCGTGGCCAGGAGCCTAATCTGTCTCGAATTGCGATAAGTACATTTTCTCATGTTTTTCATCCCACAAAAGTTTTATTTATTTTATGTTGTAAATCTATGATACCAAGATCGGATGCATTACTAGGCTTCATTCCGTTTGATGTATGCTAGGGAAAATTAGAAGATTTAAGGTTAGGGTTTGTCTTTGATTGCTCTGTCCTCACTATGCGAGCTAAGCTGCTAGTGAGAGATATCAGTTGATACAAACTTCCTTTATATTTTATGATTTTCCTCCAGATCTGTTTCTTCCTATCTTATGCTCTTAGTAGAAGGTGGTCTTAGAAAGCTGGATACCTTCCTCTTTGATTGAGCCTTATTGCGAAGCTAAACAATGTAACTGAGATTGGTGTTTTGATTCTGCAACTAAGTTAAATAAGCTCATCTTTTCTGCCCTACCTTACTCTCTGGTTTTCCTGTTAAATGATCCACCCTTTTATTTTTTTTAAAATTTGTCTTCTCATTTGATTTGCTAAAACACAAAGAGTTAGATCAAACAATTAATTGCAAAATCTGATTGCCCACCAAGACAACTATCAACTCCGAAAAACAATACTGAACCTAGGTCGAACCCGTTGTAAGGTAAATAGACAGTCCACTTGAAACTATTCCAGAAGCGAAAAAAAGTGAATAGACATTTGACCCAACTCTGTAACTCACACCTTGGATATCCAACAAGATCCTAAAGTGAGTGGGATTTATCCTTTATAAGTGTTATCGGGATTTTATGCTCATTCTTCACAAGGTGTGTATAAAAGTCGAACCAACAAAGTATGCTGATATTGTAAATTATTTAGTAACAGGAAAAATGCATCAAAATTTTACACTGCATGAGCATAGAAAAATAATACATCAGAGTGCCCCTTATATGTGGATTAATGGAGTCTTGTTTAAATCTTGCCTCGACCAAGTAATTAGGATATGTGCACAAGAAGAAGATGTTTATGACATCATTTAGGTAGCACATGAAGAACCCTGTGGAGGCCATTATGTCACCCAAAGAACAGCCAGTAAAATACTTCAAATCGGTTACATTTTGCCTACTATGAATAAATATGCCTATAAATTCATTGATAGATGCGATGCTTGTCAAAGGGCTAGTAAACCTACACATTCAATGGAGATGCCTTCGGTACTGTAAATAATGTTTTAACCATTTGATAAATGGGGAATTGATTTTTTTGGGCCAATAGATCCTCCAAGTGCAAGAAATAAACACATAATTGTGTGTAAAGATTACGTCACCAAGTGGGCTAAATTAAAAGCCTTGCCACAAGCACAAGATAAACTAGTAGTTGATTTTATTTATGAAAATATCATGAAACGCTTTGGAGCACCTAGTCAACTAGTTTCAAATCATGGATCTAAATTTATCTCCAAAGTAATCAAACATTTTGTTTAAATATATCAAATAAAACACAAAAAAAATTCACCATATCACCCTCAAGATAATGGACAATTAGAAGTTACAAATTAAGAACTTGAAAACATCATTAAAAAAATGTAGTTGTTAATAGGTTTTATTAGGTCGAAAGATTAAAAGAAGTTGTATGGGCATATAATACAACTTGGAAAACTACCATAGGATTGGCACCTTAAAAATGGTCTATGGCAAACAAGCTATTATGCCTATTGAATTTGAGATAGAAACTCTTCATACAACGATGCAACTTGACATGAACTTAGATCAAGCACAAAAAATTAGATTGAAAAAAATAAATATTCTAGATGAAAGAAGACTAGAGGCATTATATGGGACTGGTAAAACTCAACAAAAAAGGAAAAAATGATATGATAAACACATTGTACCATGGAAATTTCAACCAAGATATTGGGCCTTGTTTTTTGACTCCCACTATCAATATTTTCAAGGCAAGTTAAGGACAAGATGGCTAGGATCCTATGATATTGAAAAAATATTTGGGAATGATACAGTTAAACTTAAGCCTATAGATGATTTAACAAGAATATTACTCGTAAATGGAAATAGGCTAAAACTTTATAAGAAGCCATTATCCAAAGAAGAGTTTATACACCATCTTAAGAAATAGGTTGATTTGCAATGCATTTCTGAACTACAATCAACTATTATTGAATAACAACTTCTCTTTCCTCTTTACAAATATATATATATATATATATATATATATATATATATATATATATATATATATATATATATATATATATATATATATATATGTATGTATATATATATATATATATGTATGTATGTATATATATATATATATATATATATATATATATATATATATATATATATATATATATATATATAATAAGAATAATAAGAATAAATAAATAAATATATTGTTGCTATATACCACTTGGTAGATGAAAGAATATTATCATGAAAAATCACTCTTTAAATATACTTCCTTTGTTTCATGATGGAGTTCCAATATCTACAATGTTATCATTATTCATCATTCTTCAGTCTCAATATTATTTCAAAAAGCTCCAAAGGAGACACCTCTTCTAAATCATTTTGAAAACTTGTAGGTAAACTACTGCCACATCTTGCATAGCACTTTGTTTGCTAAAGAAAATCTAGGTTTTTTAAATCAATCAGCCCCCCTAGTGTTTTAAGCAATATCCATTGAAAATCGAACAATACTTAAGTGTCATAGGTTGTTCCTGGTCAACCAAGTTTCCTCTTGGACTACGCACATTATAACAAATAAAAACATTGTGAAGTTTGGGAAAGAATAACTCATGAATTACTATTTCCATAAAGTGAATGGTTTCCCTTGCTCATCCAATTATGCACATGGTCTATAACGCTAAAGAATTGGCAAAAGGACAAGCTACCCATTCACCCTTCTTAAAAAAAAAATTCCTTGCTCTTACTCAAAGCGAGCAAGTATCCCAAAAGCAATAAAAAAATTCCCCTTGCTCTTCTTCTCAAAACGAGCAAGTATCCCAAATAATAAAAAAATCCAATAAAAAAGGGAAATGAGCTTGAATCCCTGGAATTCTTAGTATTTTTAAAATCGTTAGGTGATCCTCATTATAGCAATGGGTTGAATGAAACCAATCTAGCAATACGGTATTCTTACGCATGACACCAAGTTTATCACATTAGCGACCTTATTTTGTATAGATCTATGGACGCTCATGGATGAGCTAGCTTGTTGGCACAAGTTACCAATGGATTAGTTGATCCTTAATGAACATTCACTGCACATATAGTTGGTCCATAAGATACTTGAAACCACTAGGAAAACCTTAGCATCATATCAATTCGTGATATGAATAGATAAATTTGTTTAAGATCACTAGGATGTTTGAGTCTTTGTTAAAAAACTCTAGATCATATATACCTAACTCAAACAAAGTCATAAGCAAGCTTCCATTCCATACGCAGGTATCATAATCCATTCCATATTACAAAAATATGGCTTGAATTCCCCAAACCTTAATATTTACTTGTAGGGAATTGGATAGGGCTACAATTCCCATCAGTACTTTGATAGAGTGGTTGGGAATATGATTCCCTAAAGCTTTGCACCCGTATAAGATCAAAAAATAAATGCACATTGCTATAGAAAAAGGCCATCAATATGATATGAGAATGACTATCCTACTTTTATCTTCCAAAAACAAATTTTTAGTGTGTCTAAACCTTTGATGAAGATCTATTTTGTAAATCAAAAGTATTGATGACTGGTATCAGGTTTAAATTCATTATTCTTCTCTCATATGGAACTCCTTACTGAAAGTAAAAGAAGTAAAACATGAAAATAACATCTCTAGGGCATTGGAAGGTTTTGTTAAGAAGACCATGGAATATTTTACTTAGAAGCCAAAGAGGTAGTAACATTTTACATAATATCTTTGCTATTTGTAATAAGCAGTTTTTTTCTAAGAAGGTTTTATATTCTACAAGCCTATTTTTATGGTTTGACATGCATAAATAATAAATACTTAAATCCACCATATATTTAAGAAAATAAATAGAACAATATTAAAATTATTATACATATAAGATTTGCCACAATATAAATGTTTACAAAATAAAAATACAGTTTGGACGAGGAAAGTAAAATATTCATTATACAGTTTAAAAAAAAGTGAGGAATTAGATAAAGTATTCCTTTGACTCTATCATTAAGTTTTCATAGCTATATTTTGTAGTTATATTTTGTAGATAGTTTCTATAGACAGTTTCTGTAGATATTTTCTATAGGCATTTTATATAGACATTTTCTTTAGACAGTTTATGTACAATCTATGTAGACATTTCCTATAGATAGTTTCTATAAATATTTTCTGTAGATAGTTTCTATAGAATTTTTCCATAGATATTTCATGTAAATATTATTTGTAGACACTTTTTGTAGCATATTTTCTAAAATGCGCATTTCATAAAAAATTTCTAAGTATTAAAAATATCATATTTGTGTAAGATAGATGACACATGTCAAAGCAAAATCATACAAGGTAATTATCAATAATTATTAATTTTTATAAGGACTTTTACAGGAAAAAGGTAAATTTGCATGGATACTTAAATTCTTTTACTACAAACATCATGACATGGACATTTAAATTCAAACCTATGAATCATGACACATAAATCGAAATACAAACTCATCATTAAAAATAGTGCATAGAAGAATGGGATGACCAAGAATTGACTTTGGGAATCGTGTGCATAAGGTCTAGTTTGACAAGCTAATAACTATAACCTTTGCATGAAGACAATTTGGAAATTACAACCCAGAGTGTGAAGTAATGATGTGTACACTTATGAATGGTCAAAAACGTGTCATGAACATCTTATAATTAATCACCTTGGTAGAAAGGTAAAGCACTGGTGTGGAATTAGTTACACAGACACGAGGAATAAGAAGATAATCCAAACTTAGTTATTATCATATCAAAAATTACCTATAAATAGGTATAACAATGGATAATAATGTATTAAATAACACTTATCTGTAACTAACAAACTTATTAAAACATGTGCTAAACATGTGCTACTAATCCATAACATTCCTCCCCACTAAAGAAGCATTGGTCCCCAATGCATACAAAGGTGGAAGAGAAAGAAGGAAAAATAGCCAGGAGTATCGGGTACAACCGAAAATGTACTCCTATTACAAAATATGAAGACCAAAATGATAAAGTTTGATAGGTCTTCATAAAACCAAAATATAGTACTAGATCTGAGTCAAGCATAGAAAATGTTTTCCAATGATTGCAAATACTGCTATACTAGTGGACAGAAAAAATGGGTCCCTCAAAATGGTAGAAGAAAGCAACAAATAATGTCAAAAGGAGATGCAGTAAAATAAACCTTGAACCATGTGTACAAAAGATGCAATGCATTAAATGACAATGATGCAAACAACAGTTGGAATGCATTGAATGAAGGTGGTTTGAATGCATTAATTGATATGGGTATTCATTAAATTGTGGTGCTCAAAAATATTAAATTGGGATCCCATTTAATTTGGAACCGCCATTAATTATTGGCATTAATAAAAACAAGGCCAACGTTAATGAAAGAAAAAAACTCAATTGAATGTTTGGCCAACACTAATGAAAGGTGTGGACCATGCATTAAAGGATGTTGGCATTGAAATCTAGACAAGGGCACTGACATATACAGACTAGATGTGATGACATCAACAAGAAGGCTGATGTGGAAGATGTGATAAGCACATGACCTGAATGACATGACACACGTGGGTAGTTGACTGAATAACATGGACACACTGGATGGGCATGGAATTTTATGACTAACGATGGACCAATGGCAATACGAAAATGAACACGAGTCGAGTCAGACAAGTGACTCACGTGGCATGCATAGGAATAGGCATACATGGTGGGTGGAGAACAGAGGGTGGAAAACTACAAGTTGTAAGTTGCATGGGGTAAGGTGTAGCTAGGACATGGCAGACGTTGGGTGCAAGTCACATTAAACACAAGCGATGAGGACACAAAGATAATTCGAGAGCCAACGTGTCAAGCACTGGCTAGTTGATTATATTATGCATGTCATAGATAAACAAAAAAATTCCCACAACATGCATAATGTGGGATATATCCCACAAATTCAAGTTGTGAAAATTCACTATCTCCCTATAAAAAAAACTAACTGTGTCAAAAGAAGAATTTGCTACCATAAAATATGAAAACTTTAGGGTATTTTTAAATTTTCCTCACTGGAGTTATGGAAGTCATCAGAATCCCATGTCTACACCGGTAAGTGATGAATTGGAGGTAAAAATCACCAACTGGTCAATGAAAAGTGGTGTGATAATCGAGCATGTAGAATGACAATGTGAGAAGATCTAGCATTGGTCTGTATGATGGGAAAATCATGCAAAACACTGCAAAGCCAAAATATAGTAGGAAATGTTGCCATGATGGAAAATATCATCGAATAACTAGAAAATATTTTGCATCACCAGAAGGTTTATAACCATAGAAATGATTTTAATATATGGTACCAAAAATAGTTTAGTCATCAGAAAGTGCAAGAGATTATTGGGAGGTGACTTGAAGTGCAGAAATCATTACCAAATATTGCCAGAGAAATAGACATGCTAAAGATACTGATTGTACCAAAAATGGTAAAAACTACACAACAAGAAATGAAGTCTACAAGTCTATGAGTCGGTGAGACAGGTGCTTGGTGATGTGAGATCTTAGTGGATGAGCGTCTATATCTATGAGGAAAAAATATGGTAATATGGCATGTCAGATAGTGGATGAGGATCATTGATATAGTGGATCCCATTTGAAGGTATTCAGTTGCAATGTGCAGAGTATGTGCATGGGTAGTTGTAGATAACCACATAATTGCTAGGGAATGTGGGTGGTGGAGGCCAAGGGTAGGGCTGAGAAGTAGCCATGGAAGAAGTGGTGCAACTACAATCGAAGGAAAAGAGCGATTGACATGGGATCAAAATATGTAGATCATGGTAGGAAACAATGAAAGATGATCTATCGCGCTTCATGATGTGAGCTAGGTGGAAAATGAATGCCATGAATAGATGGTGGTGGCTAGGGATGAATCAATGATCCTACATGGGTGATCACTCAACAGATAATAGTGTGATCTATTAGGAAATGATGAGAGGTTGTCGAAACCAATTTGAGATACCAAAAGGCAACGAAGATGCTAAAAATGCTAGAAAATAATGTGTGCATTGCATGTTGTGGAACAACCATAAATTTTGAATGGCTATCAAATCAAGCTACAAATCAAGTAGAATGTGGTTGAAAAACAATTGGAGCGACCAGATATGCAAGGATTTGACATCGAAAGTGAACAACAAGAGACATTCATGATCAGAATATGGTAAAATATAGGCAAAATACATTCACAAAATAAATATTAATCACTGCAAAAGGAGTAGAGGTGTGAGCGTTACTAGAAACGTAGTGTTGTGCAAGGGAGACACAAAATAGATTAGTGGAGCCACCAAGGAAGATGATGTAAAGGTCAAGTGCAGTGGAAAAATGAATGATAATAGGATATAGAAACTCCAAGGCCATGAATATGCCAAATCAAGGTGTGAAAGGTGCGAAAGAATTGAAAATGGATGGAAGGGTGGCCAAAAAATTAAAACCAGTGTTCGAGAGAGGAACCACCAATAGAGAAATGGATAGCAGAGAGGCTGAGGATGCACTAGTAGGCCACATATTATAAAATATGGTAAAAATGTTATGGAGAAGTTGATGCCAAACGAAGAATATACACATTAAGGCACGACAATAGATGACTGAACGAAGAAAATACACGTGTTAAGTATGAAAATTAAAAATACAAGTCCAAAGGGAAATCAAGTTAGGGGTTTAAGTTTTATTAATTAAATATAATCTCCTTTGATAGTCGAACTCATAACACAAACATTAAATTTATTAAAATTTTATTGTTTAATTCCCATGCAAGGTGACAGGAAAGCATCACACTAAAAGAAGGAAAATTTAAGACAATTTGACCACCTCACGGTCCAAGTGTCGATCATTCACACTTGGCCATATGGAGCAATGAGTAAATACACCACGGATAAAGTTTATAGATCGTCAATTAGGGGAAAATAGAGGGCCAAGATATAATTTGATTTAAGTCATGTGACCTATCAAAACTTCCCTTGCATGCTAGCAACCGATCGTCACACATGAGGAAATGGTAATTAGTGATACTTGGCTATACAAAGCAATGAAAAGTAGCATCATAGATAGAAATTGTGAGCCATCGATTGAGGAGGAATGAAGGGCTATGATTTATCCAGTTTTCACTACATAAGAAACCTAAAACATAAAAAATTAACCCTAATTATCTTTTCATAGCATGATCTCTACAATGTCAATAGAAAATCCTCTATGAGACCAAGAGATGAAACCACTACATGGTAGAAGGAATATTATTGTGCAACGGATGAGGAATGAAGAAATATTGTAGAAAAAAGTTGAGAAAAAAAGAAACAAAGTGGACGATGGTAGAAAAATAAAAAAACATAGGTAATTAAGATGGTGAAACCATTTTGAAATAGGGAATATTTTTTTTTATAGAGAGAAAATTTTATAAAAATGAAAGCTACAAAGTATATTTCGAAAGAAGAAAAAAAAATCCTTTTAAACATTTTTATAAAAAAATACAAGAAACTTCCTTTTAATTATCCATTTACTCAAAATCTTGACGTTACACTTTTGCATGGTTCAAAATATATAGGAATTTATTTTATTTTATTATCCATGTAGTTGAAATATCCAAGAGTTTTTTCATTTTTTTAACCTATGCATGGAATTGTTTTATCAAAATTGTCTGCAGGTTTTTATCTCTCAGTTAAAAGTAACTCTATGATAGACTTTTAAGCAAAGGTCGAATTTTATTTCAAACCACCTTACTTTTATACCTACTAAACCCTATATTTTCCACTAAATCTATCACTATTCCTAGATCTACTTTCCACAAGTGAAGTGACCCTCGTCCATAAGTACCTAGAACCCTAGTGATGCTATTAAAAAATTATTTCAGGAAGCCAGCTGGTCGGAAGCCCTAACAAAATTCCAAGGTTATGACTAGGGCATGGCAAAGTAGTTCATCACGAATTGTGATCCCATGACCATGGTAAACCATGTGAGAAAAATTAAAATTAAATTTACCACCAAACTAATATCTAAAGTCCTATGTCTTTATAAATTTGGCCAACAATACTATAAGTCTACCTATAAAGGCGTGAACCATATGGTTGAAAAATTTGGCGAGATGTGTATTGTAACTTGAGATAGAGATGGGTGGATCAAAGGCATAGCTACTTCCTCACTTCCTATAAAATGGTAGGAGGTAGCTACAATCCTAATAAAAATTTTCATGTTGGAAGGGAGATTATCAAATTACGGGGGTTATCACCTAAAAGTGATGCTAAAATTAAAATACCCTAGGCATGAGGATTGTATAATTAACCTCCCATACTTTCTATATGTGAAATCCAAATTCACTTGAGTCCAACCTAATAAATCCAATGATAATCCTAAACTACACCTAATAACCCATTATGGGTTGATAAAATTGATAGTTTTGCATAAAGCAGTCAAAATTGGGATTCCATAGGATACCGTAGTTGAAGAGGCCAACCTATATATTCATTATGAGTTGAGTGAATCAGAATCTACTAAGGTAGTGTGTCTGAGGGATGTTCTAAATCTAAGATTCGAGAGGAGGAGGAATTTCCTATGCGTAAACACCCTACCCATTCCAAGCCAGCCAAACCCTCTCGACCTACAAGAAATACTAGACATGAGAAATATGTTCTAGAAAATCAAGAAAAAGGAGAGACATCCAGAAAAAAATAAACCCACTTACATCATATCATTTCAAAGAGACTCTTATACAAATCCAGACACAACAAACCCTACTGCATATCAATATGGATAGACTCAAAAATTAGTTTATCGAGCATGCCATCCTAGTGAGATGTGCCCTTACTCTTTAGCTTGACATCCTCAAGTAGATTTATGTAGATAGGGTGGTAAAACTGGTTGACCCAGTCACCCAATCAACAATTATCAATAAATATCCTAAAAAAATCTCCACGTCCAGGAAAAATCCAAAGAAGTCGATGAATTTTAGCAAACTTATTTATTTCACCAAAGTACTTGATGAAGACAACTAAATTCCATTTTTTGAATTGCTCCAACAAAATCATCCTCAAATACTCAAACCATACATTGAAATAGGGATGCCTCAAATAGAATAATATCTTAACATTTGGACATCCCACAATATAGACACAATAATTAACAGACTTGTTGAAGCAGCTGAACCACCTCCTACTCCAAAGAAACATGATGTGTTATATGAGTCATAGGATTGAGGATCTGTAGAGGTTGAGCATGTGAAGATAGTATCTATTGAACAACCACTTGATCCTAAGGAGGCCAAAGAATAGGTGCAGAAGGTGAAGCGAGAAAGAAATTTTTTGGTAAAGATACCAAAACCCACACGGATTTTATCCCATCTTAAATCTAAGTCAAACATGGACATTCGCAAAGCCATATCAGACCTTTCATGAACTTGCATAATTTTATTTATAGAATTTATTTGATTTTTATGATAATTGATTTTAATTATTTGTAGAAGTTAAAAATAAAAGCGTTTCATCTTTATATCTGTAGTATTTTCCTTTTGCATATATGAAAACAATTGTTATTTTCACTTTGTAATATTCTATTCCATATCTTTGCAGACTTATTTCTATGAATGAATGCAAATATTTCATGTATACAATTTTAGTATTTTATTTGAAAAAATTTACAATCCTTTATTTGATAAGAATTATCAAATGATTTTTGAAAATGTTTGTAGTGTTTTACTTATACCTGAAAAATTATTTACGTAACATTGCAATGTCTTATTTACTATGTCTGCAAAACTATTAAAATTATTAAAAATTTGCTACAAAATTTTATTGGACATACTATAATTTTAATCTATATGCATGAGGACATGCATCTCCTTTAGTTTGGGGAATGATGAGTGTTAAAACCGTACGTATTTTGTGCAAGTTTAATCTATTTTCTATCTATAAATTTATGAAAATAAATGTATTTTGATGATTATTTTGTCTTATCCGTATGATTTATAAATGAATTTGATTTATAACAATGAAAATAATTTGTGCT
The DNA here is from genome assembly GCA_028583015.1 of Wollemia nobilis. Lineage (NCBI taxonomy): Eukaryota > Viridiplantae > Streptophyta > Pinopsida > Araucariales > Araucariaceae > Wollemia > Wollemia nobilis. The sequence goes on from JAQPPZ010002550.1 coordinate 6,567,406, forward strand.
TGTATTTTATGCAAAAGTGTGCAAGTTTCTGTGTGTTTTCAATAGGAGAACATTGCAGGAGCTTCACAGGAAATGATGCAACTAGAAACCAACCAGATGACAAGCATGGATAGACCATTCGTGAGAATGGTGTACTAAGAAAACTCATTTGCAAATGCTACAGAAAGGCACTACATAATATAGCTATAGAATATTGTTATAGAAAGCGCCTACTAAAAGGCATTATAGAAAGAATATTAACCAAGTCAAACTATTTAATGCATTGTTATGCCACATCCAATGACAATGTAGCATCGTTATGAGGTATATACAATCATCACAGTTGATTGATATGTTGGCATTGTACATGATATTTTATATTTATTAATTTATTATATAAAGTTGCTATTAGAAAGTTGTAAGATCATTACGTTGTTAATATATTTATATTTATATGCAAGCCTATTTTATATCTTGAAATGAAAGCCAAATAGTTTTATTGTTGCATCATTAGATTATTCAAATTAAAAAAATTTGTTATGTTAGTTCGTCAGTTTTCCACTTGGACCATCATGATTGGGACAAAGTCAAAGGTGGTTACAAAATAGTATTAGTTTATATTATTGTTGTTGTAAGGTTAGTATTCAAATCATCAAGTTGATAGAAACATGTCAAAATACGTAGAAGAATTTCATTGAAAATGTCCAAGAAAAATTATAAAATATAGGAAGAAGACCATTGAAAAGGTCTAATGTCTAATATCTAGTGCCTAATGTTCGAATGATCTAATACTTTTGTATATATTTTTTTCTATTATGAAGTCTTGATGTTTGAGATTCTATACATTTGAATTTAATCAATAAAGCAACAACACTTTTCATCATGAATTTGGTAATTGTATCGTTGATTTCATTATGATTTATTCGCTTATTTAATTTTTATTGTATTTTACTGCATTAATGAATTAAAATAGCGTTAGTATTTTTCAATGAATAACATTTACTAAAGTAAAATTTATTAGGGGAGAAGATATTTACGCTATCCTCTAGGGGGCAGTGCCCATTCCTACAACTAGTCCCTATTCTCTCACCCTTGAAATAGGTTAGGATTAGTTAATACATAGAATTAGTTTTAATTTATCAATTAAATTAAATCGCATAATTTTAGACTATAAGGTAAAAAATAGATAAATAAATTAATAGGTTGCACGTGGATCCACACAAATAAATATACACAACATTAAACTAGTATAAATCATAAAATAGCATTTTATTTTAATTCAACACAATTTCTTTTCCTATAACTTCTATTATTTTCTGCAAACTTGAAACTAAGAAAAATATAATTAAGTTTGAGATGGCATGATCTATATTGTATTACTGCTATTTAAATTATTCACCTTGGATTGATAATTAAGTGTATATTTTACAACTAGATAGATCCTTGATGAGTTTTTTTGTTTAGGTCCTTCTTTTGCTTTTAATGCTAATGAAGGGTTGTTCTAACCCTGTGGTGGTGATCTGTTATCATCATTTTTATGATTGTTAGGATTTTAGTTCTTCCCTTTGAACACTTTTCTAAACTTTCCTTATTTCCTATAATTCCTTTTGTCCTATCTAGGGGAACTCTTGTTTGTTTGTTCACTTTCTCACTTCATGAACCTTGCACTTTTTCTTTTTTTCAATACATATATGTCCTATTCAAATGCCCCTTCATAGTTGAATTAATACTTGAGATAAGTTTCAAATTTTTTAGATAGATCATAGGCCTTCTAAATAGTACTAGGTTCTTGCAAGTTCACCTCATGCCCTACTTTTGAGTTTGCTCCTAGTATAAACTTATGTACCTTCATTTTCCCATTATATGCAGGAACATACTTCAATAGCTTGATGAATTTTTGATAATAAACTTCCATCGACATATTATCTTTCCTAAGGTTGGTAAATTTCTCAAATTTATTAGTGTAGAAGTGTTCTATGAGGAATATTTCTTTAAACATTTTCAAAAAGTTCTCCCATTTTAGATCAATTGCAGCCTCAATCTCTTGTTCCCCACTAAATTTTTCCCACCAATCCAAGCCAACTCCCTGTAAGTGTAGAGTGGCATAATATATATGGGTGCTAGTGGAATAGTTCTTCATATTATAGAAAGTCTCTATATTCTTCTACCAAGCTTCGTCTTTATCACCATATTACTCTCCATTGAACTTGGAATATTTTAGGTGTTTTCATATTATTACCCAATTCTACCTCTAGATGCATTCTAGCCTATTGTACCTCTGAATGGGTTTCATTCACTTGTACCTCTCTAGAATTTCTATCTTGTGAATATCAATTCACTATAGCCTCTGTTGGGACTAAAAAATAAGGTAAAATTTATTTACAAGTTATCTTACAATATATAAGCATCAAGCTTAGGAGGGAGATATGACAAGTGTCATAAGCTCCACTCCAAGTGTCTTTCAGAAGACACCACTCCAACTCAAACTGAAGACAGGGACAAGTGGCAGAAGACAAATGTCAACCTATCAATTATAGGCATAGTGCACATTATAAAAATAATAATATTCTAACATTCCCCCTTAATGTGCACTATCCTAAAAATATAAGTCAACATTAGATAACATTCCCCCTTAATGTTGACTTCTTTTACATAAATATAGCAAATTACTAAACTGAGAAAACTTGTCTTTCCCAAGTGACTTGGTGAAGATGTCTGCTACTTGATATTGAGTTGGTATATACTCCATGTGTATAATGTCTTCTTGGACCATTTCTCTAATGAAGTGATGATGGATCTCAATGTGCTTTGTTCTAGCATGGAAAACTGGATTCTTTGTCATCTTGATGGTACTTTGATTGTCACAATATATATATATGTTGGACAATGTATGAATAGCCCAATATCCTAAATTAATTACCTCAACCATATTGCCTCCTTAGTTGCCTCAACTACTGATCTATATTATGCTTCTACTAAAGATAGTGAAACTGTGTTTTGCTTCTTTGTGCTCCATGAAATAGAGCTTTGGCCTAATTGAAAGCAATAACCTAATGTAGATCTTCTAGTTTCAGGACAACTGGCCCAATCTAAATCTGTGTATCCAATCAAAGAAAAATTATAACTTGATTTATACATAAGGCCATGATGAGGTGTGGCCTTTAGGAATCTCACAATCCTCTTAGTTGTTATCCAATGGCTTTTATTAGGATCCTGCATGAATCTGGAAATAAAGCCAACTAAATAGAAAATATCTGGTCTAGTTGAAGTTAAGTAGATCAAACTTCCATCTAGTTACCTGTAAAGTGTACCATCAACCCTTTCTTCTTCATCATTATTTACCAATTTTAATCTAGTTTCCATGGGATTTAGAGAGGGCTTACACTCATCCATGCGAAACCTCTCCAAAATAGACTGAATGTACTTATATTGTGAGATAAAAATCTTACCAGGCTGTTGCCATACCTCTATTCCTAAGCAATAGTGGAGGAGGCCTAAATCGATCATCTCAAAATTTTTGCATAAGTCCTCATTGAGAAACCTTATTCCTTCTATGTCATCACCTGTAATGAGAAGATCATCCACATACAATGTAACCAAAATGATGTGGTTCCTCCAATGTTTCACATAGAGAGTATATTATGCTACAGATCTAGTGAAACCAATGTTGAGAAAATAGGAGTCAATATTTGTATACCAAGCTCAGGGTGCTTGCTTCAACCCATATAGAACTTTCTTTAATCTAAGGACTTTGTTGTTTTAGCCTTCAACTGTGTACCCTGGTGGTTGTTTCACATACACTTCCTACTTCAAATGACCATTGATAAATGCACTTTTGACATCCATTTGATATATTGGATCAATGTTTTTGAGTTGCCATAGCAATAACTGTCCTAATTGTAATCATCTTAGCCACAGGATCAAAGGTCTCATCATAATCAATTCCCTCTTGTTGCTTATAGCCTTGAGCTACTAGGCAAGCCTTGTAGCGATCTAGTGAGCCATATGCTTTATATTTTGTTTTGTATACCCATTTTGTGCCAATGGTATATTTTCCTTTGGGTAAATGAACTAACTCCCAAGTGTGATTTTTTTCAATGGAATCTAATTCTTGATCCATGGCATGAATCCATTTAGGATCACCAAGTGCTTCTTTGACATTAGAAGATTTAGGTTGGCTAAGGACTTTGGCCATTAGGGAATAATTTACTTGGTGTCTTAGGGTTGAAGGCCTTTTACCTGTAGAGGTGGGCAAATGATTTTGGGCTTCATCTATTGTGGCTTGAACCCACTTGGGTAAATGATGGGATGATGTTACTTGATAATTAGGAGGAGGAGATGGAGGACATGGATCATTTGTAGGAATTTCTTCTTGTGGATGAATTTCTTGATTTATGAGTGAAGGAGAAGGACTAGATGATATTGTATGCATGAATGAAGCAACTATTTTATTAGTTATTTCTAAAGTGGGTGCCTTAGTAGGATTAGATGGGGGATACTCATGAAAGGTAACATCCCTAGATAAAATTATTTTCTTAGAAATAGGTTCATATAATTTATATGCATTGGCACTATCACTATAGCCAAAAAAGATGCATTTTGGCTCTTATCATCAAATTTCTTCCTTTTCTTATGAGGAATATGAGCATAGGCATCACATCCAAATATTCTCAAATGGCCCACATAGGGAGTCCTTCCACTCCATACTTCTTCAGGTGTTCTTTCATATAAGGCCTTTGTGTATGACCTATTAGTCAAGTATGCAGCAGTAAGAATAGCTTCTCCACAAAATGAGTTAGGTAATATAGAAGCATGTAACATTGATTTTGCCCTATTTGTGATTGTTTGATTCATCCTTTCAACAACTCCATTTTTTTGTGGGGTATAAGGGGTTGTGAATTGCATCCTTATCCCATGATACTTACAAAAATTAAAGAATTCATTGGAGACATATTCTCCACCATTATCTAATATTAAGGTGGACATTTGATAGCCACTTTCTCTTTCAACAAGTGCGATGAATTCTTTGAACTTATCAAGGGCTTGCCACTTATATTGAATTAGGTAGATCCATACCTTTCTGCTATAATCATCAATGAAAGTGATGTAGTATTTAGCCTCAGTATAATATTGAACATACATTGGCCCACAAATATCTGAATGAACCAATTGTAAAGGTCTATTGGATCTCCATACCTTTCCTGTTTCAAATGGTTACCTATGGTGTTTGGCTATTACACATGGCTCACAAAAATATTTTGACTCCTTAAGATGTGGAAGTCCTTTAATTAATCCTTTTGTGGCCATCATTTGAAGATTATTAAAATTTAAATGTCCCAATATTTCATGCCACATGTACTCCAAAGAGAAAGTAGTTGTTGTATGCAAAGATGTTTGTGTTACAAATTTTGTAAGGAGGTATTAAACACCATCCTTTTTCACTCTCATGGCCTTGAAATTGCCATTGGGTTCCTTAATGTAGCATTTGTATTTTTCAAAATAGATATTATAGCCCTTATCTTTAAGCTGTCGAATAGAAAGAAGACTCCTTTTAAGACCAGGCACATACAAAACATTTGTTGCAGGAACATTATTACCATCATGCAAAGTAAGTGGTGCCTCCCCAACACCTTCAATGGGTAGAGCACTTTCATCACCAAAAGTAATGAATTGATTTGATGTAGGCTGAATCTTGGTCAACCAATCTTGCCTTCCTATCATGTGCTTTGCTGCTCCATAATCAATATACCAACATTATTTATCTTCAACATTAACTTGGTTGGCTGCATACAATGTGTTTAGATTATTATTTTGTGGTTCTCCCTGTTCTATTTTCCTTTTATAGCAATTAGCAACATTATGATTCCATTTTCCACAATATTCACACCCTTTTTGATTGTTGTTTTGACCCTCTTGAGGTCTTGTTTGCCATCTTGGTTGTTGCTGGTATTGATACTAATGTGGCTGCTGATGGTACTACTGATTTGGTTGTTGCTGGTACTATTACTGATGTGGTTGCTACTGGTACTATTGATTTGGTTGCTACTGGTACTGTGTGTATCTCTGATGTTGTCTACCTCTTTGATTTTGATTATGCTAATTTTGACCCTTATTTTTTTTAGGCTGTAAAGTTGCCTTGGTGGCAAAAGCTACTGATGTGGCTTCAATTTCTTCATATTTGATTAGGGATTGCTCATGTTTCTTAAGTAGGATCTCAATATCCTCAAGTGCGGAATTCATTGTTTTACCACTCAAGTCTAACATGGTAGCATAGGAGTGAAACTTTAAAGGAAGACCATGCAACATTAGTGGAATTAACTCATTATCATCTAGGGTTTTACCAGCAGCTAAGAAATCATTCTTAATAGACTTCACTTCCATAAGATAATCGGTAAGTGAACCTTTCATACATAGATTGTGCAATTTTTATTTGAGATACAAAATATTATCTTGACTCTGCCTATCAAACAATCTATTGAGAGCATCCCATGCTTATTAAGGTGTTTTTGCAGCCCTTATAGTTTCTCTGCATTGAATTCTTGTAGCTAGCTTGATTAGACATAAAGGTATATTGGAATTATTCTCAAATTGTGCTTTTTATTTAGGGTATTTAGGTGCAGTTAGTGGGTATTCATTAGCCTACCTATCTTTCACAAAGTTCCACATGGCATTCATCATTAATATTGATTCCATATCATACTTCCAATTTGCAAAAGTTTGTGCTCCTTCAAGTTTATTTGTAAGTCCACTTAATATATTTGTAGTAGACATGATTTAGAAAAGGGTCAAAAGAAAAGGGAGCTCAACAAATGATGAAGTAAGAATGACAAATGCAAAATTAGAGCCCTAAAAAAAATCTAGGGTACACCACTGAAGATCCAAAGTAGGGTTCGCCTAGTTTTTCCACTCTGAATCTTCAAGTGATTCCAACAGTGGGAGGGTTTAAGTTGAACACAAGTGCCTTTTTATATCCAAAGAGAGTAAGAATTAGAAATTTTTCAGACCTTTATACCAAAATTCTCAATATACTTGCCCTTACGTGAGGGAGACTATAAGCATTTGAGCAATTGATACTTGGAACATAGGCGATTCTGAAAGGGAATAACCTGCCAGATATTTATAACAAACTACTCAATATACTTGCCCTTATGTGAGGGAGACTATAAGTATTTGAGCAGTTGATACATGGAACATAAGCTATTATAAAAATGTGATGTTTGCTTTTTGTAGAATTGTTACAATAGATGTGCCAATGTATTATTGATTTATAAGAATTTGCCTATATGTGTTTGCTTACTTATATATGGCTTAGTGTCAAGTGTGTATGAAATGGAACTACACTTGATTACAATTATAAAACCCAAAGTCATGCAAGGGTAATAGCAAGCATAAAATGTAGACAAAGCCCAAATACAAGATGCAAGCAACAAACACCTAATGGCCAAGAGAGGGCCACAAAAGGTCTCCACAAGAAAGAGGCAAGGGGCCCTAAATCACCCCTTTAGTTGATAATTGTATTAGGAAATATGGCTCAATAATAGTATCAAATATGCCTTGAAGTGTGATACAATTTCAATGCCACCAATGATGATAATACCTCCAATTTTGCCAAATATAATGAATAACTTTTCTTAATGTCCCCCCAATGACTTAAAATTGATATTCCCACAAGTTTGCCAAATATTTTATCAAGGAGTGTTAGATACTACCGAAAATACACTCCAAATATCAATGTCAACTTCAAACTTCAATTTAGCATATTAAATGATTTCAAAATTGAAAATAAACTACACCAATGGATTCCTCTCAAAAACTCCTTTCCAATGACTATATATAAGGCTATAGTCGATTACAAATTGACCCTTTATTTTAAGAAAATACAACAAGACTTCTTAGAGGCAAAAAAACAGGATAGATTGCCCTCTACAAATTTGAAATTTGAAATTTTGGCTTGAAACTGTTCGGCGGGAAAAATTTGAAATGACCGAACAGGAAATTTTAGAGGGAATCACTGAAAATTTTGCAATATAGATTATTGTTACCTACTACAGGTGTAGATGTTTCTCAATCCAACAATTGGCAACTGATGTGCCTTAACAAAAAAAAAAACAATTTTTTTGCAGTCCCAAAACTGCTGCAAACAGCCAACTTTGAGCAGTTGTAACTTGCTCAATACATTACCAAATTAAGCAAGTGAGTACTTTATGTTGTAGTAATTCTCATAATATATATTATGGTGCAAAAATATCATGAAAATGACAGCTAAAAAAATTAATAAAAAAATTTCCGTTTCGAAAAAAATCGCGCAGGAAAAAAATAGCTACAAAAGTTCGTCTTCAAACAACCATATATTGTTCATTTCTTGTCGGATTTTTGTGTGTGAGTACTTGATTTTGTAGTACTCCTCCTGATATATGTGTTGGTGTACTCATATTTTGAATATGACTGCTCTATAAAAAAATCACCACTACAAAATGTGACTTTTTTTTTTAAATGTGCCTTCACCTTGCAAAAAAAAAATAGCCCCACATTGCCAGAATCGCCAAAAATCTTAAAAAATTTCCTCTATTTCTCATTCGCAGGATCAACTTAGCAAGTGAAGAGGATACTTCGAGAGAAAAATTCAATCCTAAAAAAACTCTCAAACCCTAAGGGTCCCCATAGGCGGATTTCATAGGTCCCAGGATCAGAACCTAGCTATGATACCAGATGTTGGGACTGAAAAATAAGGCACACTTTATTTACAAGTTATCTTACAATATATAAGCATTAAGCTTACGAGTGAGATATGACAAGTGTCATAAGCTCCACTCCAAGTGTCTTTCAGAAGACACCACTCCAACTCAAACTGAAGATAGGGACAAGTGGCATAAGACAAATGTCAACCTATCAATTATAGGCATAGTGCACATTATAAAAATAATAATATTCTAACAGCCTCCAACATTTATTTTTGTGCTTCCATTTTTTCCCTCAATAGGGCAATTGTTGCAAAGAGATCTTATCTCATTACTAGGATTGTTCGTACCTACATCAAGGGTCCCAAATTCTACATTGTTTTTCCATGTCTACCTTGTCGATGGGGTAGCACTCCCTCTCCTTATATTTGGTGGTATTATATTTGGCTACACACAAGAGATATAGTAGGAATCAGTTCATAATTATATATTTAAATTATTTCTCCTGCTAACCACTCTATTCCTATTCATCCTAACTAAATATTTGAGATCTACTTTTAATATATTCTCTTCTCATAGGTATAGTATTTACATGGTACATTATACTAATACACTGATATATACTAGCAAAAAGAATCTTATATCCCTACGAACCAAACACTCTGATACCAAATATCACAACCTAATTTTCCTATCCTAAAGATAGGTATATATATATATACAATTAGTTTGTGACCTATTATCTCTAGTATGGATAGTCATACCCCTAAATTAAACATTACCATACCTTTAAGATCATCTCCAATATTACCCATCCTTACGACTTACATTTATCTATCAATGTAAACGCACTAGGTAACCTACAAGCCCAAGCTATCCTTCTCATCTATCTATCGATGAGCTAGCTTAATCCTTTTGGCTCTATGCAAGGTACATACTCATCTTCACATTATACATCGGTCCATTGATGTAAGTGCACTAGGCATGCTAGGAATAAACTATCATTCTCATCCCTGCGATGAGCTAGTTCTTCCCAAGTATAGACTTTATCCAAATCTATGTCCTACGTGACAAAATCCTTCAACTCACTTCTCATTCTCTAAATATTTTCAAGGTAGTTAGAATTTTTGAAGTTATTTACTTATATTTTCCACCTGTCTATGATCCATATATGGATTATACAATTATAATTGTACATATCTTAGAAGGGTATCATTTCATGTAACATTATGTTCATTTAAAATAATGCAAGCAATATATGTAACAACGTAAAGGAACCATAACCAATTTCCAAGTTTTTTATACTTTTTCGATACAACTAAAACCAAATTATATTTAGAGCAAACTAAGTAAGATTAACCATTACTCCACATAATTAATAACAAAATAACCAAAAGCATGAACATGATAGAGAAATTCCATAACAATTTTCCAAGTTTATTTATTAGCCAAGCATATCATATTAACATACCAAATAACACATTCATGAAAAGATACACCATCCACACTCATTAACAACTTATTTACCCTAGGGAAAATCCCAAAGGGAAAACCCAACCAAAAAGATGATTTCCTCCTTATTTATGAATCTCAATCTATACATTGGAATGGACATTCCATTAGCCTTGCTCCTTTATTTAGAAGATATCCTCATAGTTAAACTTAGGAATGTATCTTTTAATTCCAAACCTATCCAAGTCTCCATAACTCGGATCTAAGAATATACCACCAGCGTATTTCTTGGACAATTGAATCAACTAAATTCACTACTCATATCACTAGACTCGATATAATTGAAACTCTAATGTTTGGGTGGATCAAACTTTTCTCCAAGCACTACCAACCAAAAATTCTAGAAATATTCTAACACATCACGGGAAGCCTCCAATACTATATGTGAATCATATGCGTGGAGTGTCAATCATCAATGTTCAATAAATTAACACCAAGGAATTCATCCTAACTCTAAGGTGTCTTATTTCAAAGTTACCTAAGTCTCAATACCTCTGATTTTTCCTACATTAATTAAATAGCATTACAAAACTCGTCAATCAAACTTACCTTCATTATATGGACTGTTGAAAGACAATTTACTTAAACCAGCTCACAACTTAATGAGACCATTTCCAAATGGTGACCAATGATTGCCTTGTTTGATTTAAAAGATACTGGGATTGAAAGTCCTACTAATAACCATCAACCTAAATTAACCCATATGAACCAAGAGAAGCAAACATTTGATACTAATCTCTAGTATCACCCATAAATGGATTAGTTAACTCAACATATCCCATAAATCCTAAAAAATTGAGTAATTTACAAGTGATGCTCTACAAAACTCCACTACAGGCTCTACCATAATCCATACATTCCTATACATATATGCTCAACTAGAGTTCATAGTAAAAGGGGTGCATCCATACTATCCCTACGTAGCTCACTTTATAGAGTAATCCTTCATTTCTATTCAGTCTCTAAGAAACACCTAGATAATGATAATAATTTTACTTAGAAGGTGAAACATTATGCTAAACAATATTAACATCCCTAAATATATATAACATGATTTTGACATCATAAAATCAATATCGTATCCACACTTTTACAATTCACCAATTCAGTAAATACACATCAAGTAAGATTATAATTATATGTTATGTGGCTATCATATGAATATAACACTACTATCTATACCCACAAATGCACAATATTTCTCCTCCCATACATATAAAATGTTAAAGATAACTTTCTCCCTATTCCTTCAGTATCTCAGAGAGAGAACACAATAATGATAGCATCCTTACTAAATATAGTTTTGAATCCACAACATAACACATGAGACTACTAATTACAAATCCAATATGCTTTTATAAAGAAAGGTTCCTTCAGAACTTCATTTTTCTATTTACCAATGAAAGCACAACAACCATTTTCCAACTTGGAGAGGAAGCAACAGTAAATTTTCTACTTATTCATATTCTAATTTCTAATCATAATTCCACAATATTATACCAAATTTAAGGTAAAGTAACTAGAGGTTCTTTTGAAGCTTTACCAACTATAAACTAGTCAAACATACAATGATAATGATGAACACCCATAGGCATTCAAAAATAGATGAGATACTTTTAGGAAAGATACTTACAGTCATAGTGGAGTAACCCCAATGCTTGATGCAAAAGTTCCAAGCTTCTATTTTTTCGATCGTATCTAGAACACACTATTTACTTTTGTTTCATTCCAAGTTTCAGCTTTGGTCCTCCTTCTGTCCAACTCTAAACACACCATTCTCCTCTACTTTTTCACCTGATGGCCACCACTTGCGTACCCACCATTTTGTAACCACCCACTATGTCTCATCAATGATCCACTTCCTCCATCAGATCTAGCCATAAAAAACTCAAAATTACAACTAGCATAGTATTCAAAACACTAATATAGAACTTGGATTAGTTCCAACATTGAAGTAAATATTTTTCAATTGTGAAATGGATCAAAGTTTATTTTCACATATTAGCACCTCCATAATCATAAAAGCACCTAACAATAATACTTATCCATCATCAAAATCTTCTCATCCTACATAATCACAAGGTAAGACATTAGTCTATTAGTTCTACATGGATATAAGCATGATAAGTTGGAAAGATCCCATAAGATAGGTTTTTAGTCTGCTTCAAACACCCCATAAATAAGATTAGATAAAAGTATCAGTTTTGTGAGACATATGTCTTATATAACCCAACACAAAATAATGAATCATTTCTTCAATAAGTTATATTACATTTTCCATATTATCTATTTTACATAATCAGTCATGAAATGGTCAATCATTCCTTAATTAAAAAAAATACGTCAATACATTAATCCATCCACATAAAAATTCTACCAAGGGAGGATCATGACAATTTAATTTCCAAGGCCTAATGAATATTTCTCTAAAATCCTAGCTATGAAAGTTTGCATTGGTCTTTTTTAATGGAATACTAATCTACAACAAAACATGAGAAGAGCACCACAACAAATCTAGTTGTATATCAAACAATATAAATGCACCTTGAGGGTGACTAAGACATAATATTTTGGGTACATTATAGCAAGCGATGGTGTTTGCATAGATCCAGTAAAGATTGAGGCCATGAAGGAGTGGACCAAACCTAAAAAGATGAAGAGCATTTGGGGATTCCTTGTCCTTATATAATATCACAAAAATTTATGGGAAGATAGTAGCCCCTTGGAAATATATACTTCATAAGAATGCATTTGCATCTAAGAATGCAACTAAGCAGTCATTTTTTACTTTGAAAGATGCCATGTGCCACACACCAGTCTTATGCATACTTGATTTTTTTCAAAAAAATCATTGAATGTGATACCTCTAGTGTGGAATTGGGGGAAATAATTATGCAATAAGGTGCACCACTTGCATTCATAAGAAATAAATTATCAAAAAAAATCTTGCCAAATCAACTTATAAGAAGGAGATAACGACTATTATCTTCTCCATCCACCATTGGTGACAATACTTGTTAGGGTGACACTTCATCATTAATACAGATCATTGTAGCCTATGTATCTCTTAGAATAGAGGATTTATTCCACTAAGTAGTATAAATGGGTTAGTAAGATCTTAGGTTATGATTATGAGATAGTATATTGCAAGAGAAAATAAAATGTGGTGGTTGATGATGTTTCTAGACTACTTAAAACACAAGATATTCTCTATGTATTATTCATCCTTAAGCTAATTGGATAGAGACACTTAAGTCAGAATAACAAGAAGACTCCACACTTGCAAATATCATTCAATATTTGCTGATAATAGCAAGGGACCATCCCAATTACTCATAAAAGTAGAGGGAGTTGTGTTATAAGCATTGGATTATTATTCCATTCACTCCACAATTCAAATTATAGATTGTCAAAAAGCTTCACTCTTCTTTGATATGTGGATCCCATGACCATGGTAACCCATGTGGGAAAAATTAAAATTAAAGTTATTTCTAGCCTAATATTTGAAGTCCTATGTCTTTCTGAAGTCGGCCAACGATACTATAAGTCTACTTATAAAGGTTTGAACCAGATGGTTAAAAAAATTGGGTAGAGGTGTATTGTGATCAAAGGTGTAGTTGCTTCCTCACTTCCTATAAAATGGTAGGAGGCAACTACAATTCTAATGAATTTTGTAGGCTAGAAGGGATATTTTCCAAATGCAGGGGTTATCACCTAAAAATGATGCTAAACTTAAAATACCCTAGGCATGAGGATTGTATAATTAACCTCCCATACTTTTTATACCATTATGTAAAATCCAAATTCACTCAACTTCAACTGAAGAAATCCAATGATAATCCCAAATTGCACCTAATCACCCATTATGGTTTGATAAAAATGATAGTTTTGCATAAAGCGTTTGAATTTGGGATTCCATGGGATATCATAGTTGAAGAGGCCAACCTGTCTATTCATTCTATGTTGAGTGAGTTAGAATCCACTAGGGCAATGTGTCTAAGGGAAGTTCTAAATCTAAGAGTCAGGAGGAGGAGTAATCTCTTGTGCGTAAATGCCCTACCTGTTCCAAGCCAGCCAAAACCTCTTGACCTATAACAAATACTATACGTGAGAAATATGTTCCTGAAAATCAAGAAATAAGACAGATGTCCAACCCAAAAATAAACCCACTTACATTAGATCCTTTCATAGATACTCTTGGACAAATCCAAACACAACAAACCATGTTGCATATCAAGCTAGATAGACTCACAAATTAGTTTATTGAGCATGCCACCCTAGTCAGGTATGCCCTTACTATTTATCTTTACATCCTCAAGCAATTTTTTTTGGATACGATGGTAAAACTAGTTGACCCAGTCACCCAACTGACAATTGTCAGTACATATCCCAAAAAAATCTCCACGTCCAAGAAAAATCCAAAGAAGCCGATGAATTTTAGAAAAACTTATTGATTTCACCAAAGTACTTGAAGAAGACAACTCAATTCTATTTTCCAAATTTCTTCAATAGAATCACACTCAAATACTGAAACCATCTATAAAAATAGGGATGCCTCAAATAGAATAATCTCTTAACATTGGGATATACCATGATAAAGATGCAATAATCAATAGGGTCAATGAAGTAGCTGAACCACCTCTTTCTCTAGAGAAATAAAATGTGTTGTATGAGTCATAGGATTGAGGATCTATAGAGGTCAAGCATGTGAAGATAGTATCTATTGAACAATCACTTAATCCCAAGGAGACAAAATAATAGGTGCAAAAGGTGAAGCAAGAAAGGAATTTTCCAGCAAAGATACCAAAATCCACACGGGTTTCATCCTAGATTAAATCTAAGTCAAACATGGACATTCACAAAGCCATATCAGAACTTTTATGAACTTAACTTTATTTACAAATTTTATTTGATTTTCATGATGATATTTGATTTTAATTATTTGTAGAATTAAAAAAAAAAAATATTTCATATTTATATCTATAGTGTTTTCCTTTTGCATATTTGAAAATAATTGTTATTTTCACTTTGTAGTATTCTATTCCATATCTTCGCAGATTTATTTCCATGAATGAATGCAAATATTTCATGTATATAATTTTAGTATTTTATTTGAAAAAAATTATAATCCTTTATTTGATAAGAATTATCAAACAATTTTTGAAAATCTTTGTAGTGTTTTACTTATACTTAGAAAATTATTTATATAACATTGCAATGTCTTATTTACTATGTTTGCAAAATTGTTAAAGCTATTAAAATTTTGCTGCAAAATTTTATTGAACATACTGTAATTAATCTATATGCATGAGGACATGCATCTCCTTGATTTTGGGGGAATGATGAGTGTTAAAATCATACGTATTTTGTGCAAGTTTAATCTATTTTCTATCTGTAAATTTACAAAAATAAATGTATTTTGATGATTATTGTGTCTTATATGTATTATTTACAAATAAATTTTATTGATAATGATGAAAATGATTTGGGCTTGTATTTTACACAAAAGTGTGCAAGTTTCTATGTGTTTTCAATAGGAGAACATTGCAGGAGCTTCACAGGATATGATGCAACAAGACATAGAGTAGATGACAAGTGTGGATAGACCAACCATGAGAATGGTGTACTAAGAAGACTAATTGGCTAATGCTATAGAATATAGTGATAGAATTCTATTACAGAAAGCACCTACTAAAAGGCATTATAGAAATAATATTAACCAAATCAAACTATTTAATCCATTGTTATGCCACATCTAGTGACAATGTAGCATCATTATGAGGTATATACAGTAGAATAGTTGATTGATATGTTGGCATTCTACACCGTCAAATTCACCCAAGGGTTTCTCCCAGCCTTGCCCACACCAAAATTATCATTTGGATTTTGGGTATCCAATTCAGCTTTTTTGTAGCGTTGAGATTCGAACCTGGGACCTCCCTTGTAGGATTGCCCTCTCCTCTTGAACTCACCTACAACACCTGGGCGAGATTTTATATTTATTAAGTTGTTATATAAAGTTTTTATTAGAAAGTTGTAAGATCATTACATTGTTAATATTTTTATATTTATATGCAAGCCTATTTTATCTCTTCTTGAAATGAAGGACAAATAGTTTTAT
Source organism: Wollemia nobilis (assembly GCA_028583015.1). Taxonomy (NCBI): domain Eukaryota; kingdom Viridiplantae; phylum Streptophyta; class Pinopsida; order Araucariales; family Araucariaceae; genus Wollemia; species Wollemia nobilis. The sequence goes on from JAQPPZ010002550.1 coordinate 6,583,696, forward strand.
TTTTGCATCATTAGATTATTCATATTAAAAACTTTTGTTATGTTAGTTTGTCAATTTGCCACTTGGACCATCATGATTATGGCAAAGTCCAAGGTGATTACAAAATAGTATTAGTTTAGATTATTATTGTTGTAATATTAGTATTTGAATCATCAAGCTAATAGGAACATGTCAAAATACGTAGAATAATTTCATTGAAAATGTTCAAGCAACATTATAAATATAGGAAGGAGACCATTGAAAATGTCCAATGTCTAACGTTCGAATGCTCTAATAATTTTGTATACAATTTCTTCTATTCTGAAGGCTTTATGTTAGAGATTTTATATATTCGAATTTTAACAGTAAAGCAACAACACTTTTCATCATGAATTTGGTAATTGTGTCATTGATTTCATTATGATTTATTCACTTATGTAATATTTACTGTATTTTCTTGCATCAATGAATTAAAATAGCATTAGTAGTTTTAAATGAATAACAATTACTGAAGTAAAATATATTAGGGGAGAAGATATTTACATTGTCCTCTAGGAGGCAGGGCCCACTCCCACAACCAATCCCTATTCTCTCGCCCTTGAAATAGGTTAGGATTAGTTAATACATAGAGTTAATTTTAATTTATCAATTAAATTAAACTGCATCATTTTAGACTATAAGGTAAAAATAGATAATTAAATTAATAGGTTGCACATGGATCCACACCAATAAATATACACAACATTAAATTAGTATAAATCATAAAATTGCATTTTATTTTAATTCAACACAATTTATTTTCCTGTAACATTTATTATTTTCTACAAACCTAAAACTAAGAAAAACAAAATTAAGTTTGAGATTAATCATTGTGGTATGATCTATATTGGACTACTCTTTAAATTGTTCACCCTGGATTGATAATTAAGTATAGATTTTACAACTAGACATATCCTTGATTGGTATTTTTTGTTTCTGTACTTCTACTTTTACTACTAACGAAGGATTTTTCTAACCCTATGGTGGTGATATTTTATCATCATTGTTGTGATTGTTAGGATTTTAGTTCACCTCATGCCCTAATTTGGAGTCTTCTCCTAGTATAAACTTATGTACCTTCATTTTTGCATTATACGTAGGAATAAACTTCAATAGCTTGATGAATTTTTGATAATAAACTTTCATTGAATTATTCCCTTACTTAAGGTTGGTAAATTTATCAAATTTCTTAGTGTAGAAGTGTACAATGAGGAATATTTCTTTGAAATTTATCACAAAGTTCTCCCATTTTAGATCAATCGCAGCCTCAATCCCTTATTCCACACTAAATGTCTTTCACCAATCCAAGCCAGCATCCTGTAAGTGTAAAGTGGCATAAGATATCTAGGTGCTAGTGGAACAATTCTTCATGTTACAAAAAGTCTCTATCTCCTTCATCCAAGCTTCGGCTTTATCACCATCTTCCTCTCCATTGAACTTGGAAGATTTTAGGTGTTTCATATCCTTACCCAATTCTACCTCTAGATGGATTCTAGCCTATTGGGCATTTGAATGGGTTTCATTCACTTGTTCCCCTCTAGAATTTCCAGCTTGTGAATCTTGATTCACTATAGCCTCCAACCATTGATTTTGTGCTTCCATCAGTTCCCTCAATAGAGCAACTATTACGAAGATATTTTATCTCTCATTACTAGGAATGTTCGCACCTACATCGAGGATCCCAACTTCCACATTGTTTTGCCATGTCTACCTTTTCGATGAGATAGCACTCCCTCTCCTCTTTGGTGGTATTACATTTGGCCACACACAAGAGAGATAGTAGGAATTAGTTCACAATTACATCTTTGAATTGTTTCTCCTACTAACCACTATATTCCTAGTCATCCTAACTAGACATTCAAGATCTATTTTTAATATATTATATTTCATTATAGGTACAATATTTACATGGTACACTATCCTAATACACTCATCTATACTTGCACAAGAAAACTTGTATCCCTATGAACCAAACACTTTGATACCAAATATCACAACCCAATTTTCATATCTTAAAGGTAGGTATATATATACAGTTAGCTTGTGACCTATTATCTCTAGTCTAGACAATCATACCCCTAAAGTAAATATTAACATACCTTTAATATCATCTCGAATATTACCCTTCCTTATGAATTACATTTATCTATGAATGCAAATGCACTTGGTAACCTATGAGCTCAAGTTATCCTTCTCATATATATGTCGATGAGCTAGACTCATCCTTTTGGATCTATGTAAGCTACATACTCATATCCAAATTGTACATCGGTCCATTGATGTAAGTGTACTAGGCAAGCTAGGAATAAACTATCATTCTCATCCCTACGATGAGCTAGTTCTTCCCAAGTATAGACTTGATCCAAATCTAGGTCCTACATCACAAAAACCTTTGACTCACTTCTCATTCTCTAAATATTGTCGAGCTAGTTTAGAATTTTTGAAGTTATTTACTTATGTTTTCCACCCATCTATGATCCATAGATGTATTATTCAATTACATTTGTACATCTCTTAGAAGGGTATCATCTCATGCAACATTATGTTCATTTAAAATAATGTGAGCAATATATGTAACAACATAAAGGAACCATAACCAATTTCTAAGTTTTTTACCCTTTTTCGATACAACTAAAACCAAATTATATTTAAATCCAACTAAGTAATATTAACCATTATTCCACATAATTAATAATAAAATAATTAAAAGCATGAACATGATAGAGAAATTCCATAACAATTTTCCAAGTTTATTTATTAGCCAAGCATATCATATTAACATACCAAATAACATATCCGTGAAATGATGCACCATTTACACTCATTAACAACTAATTTACCCTAGGAAAAACCTCGAAGGGAAAACCCAGCTAAAAAGATGATTTCTTCCTTATTTATGAATCTCAATATATACATTGGAATAGGCATTCCATAAGCCTTGCTCCTTTATTTAGAAAATATCTCTCATAGTTAAACTTAGGAATTTATCTTTTAATTCCCTACCTATCCATGTCTCCATAACTTGGATGTAATAATATGCCACCAGCGCATTGCATGGACAATTGAATCAAATAAATTCACTACTCGTGTCCCTACACTCAGTATAATTGAAACTCTAATGTTTGGGTAGATCAAATTTTTCTCCAAGCACTACCAACCAACAATTCTAGCAATCTTCTAACACATCACGGGGAGCTTCCAATCTTGTTTGTGAATCATATACATGGAGTTTCAATCATCAATGTTCAATCAATTAACACCAAGGAATTCATCCTAACTCTAGGGTGTCTTCTTATTTTGAAGTTACCCGAGTCTCAATAGCTTTGATGTTTCTTGCATGAATTAAATAGCATTACAAAACTTGTCAATCAAAATTACCTTCCTTAGATATATTGTTGAAAGATAATTTACTCGAATCATCTCACAACTCAATGAGACTATTTCCAAATGGTGACCAATGATTGCGTTGTTTTTTTAAAAGAGCCTAGGATTGAAAGTCCTACTCAGAACCATCAATTTTAATTAACCCATATGAACCAAGAGAAGAAAACATCCAATACTAATCTCTAGTATCACCCATCAATGGTTTAGTTAACTCAACATATCCCATAAATCCTAAACAATTGGGGAATTTATAGGTGATGGTCTAAAAAACGCCATTATAGGCTCTATCATAATCCATACATTCCTATACATAGATGCTCATCTAGAGTTCATAGTAAAAGGGGTGCATCCTTACTCTCCCTACATAGCTCACTTTAAAGAGTAATCCTTCATTTTTATTCAATCTCTAAGAAACACCTAGATAATGACAATATTATTACCCAGAAGGTGAAACCTTATGCTAAACAATATTAACATCCCTAAAACTATATAACATGATTTTGGCATCAGAAAATCAATATTGTATCCACAACTTTATAATTCACCAATTCAGTAAATACACATCAAGTAATATTATAATCAGACGCTATGTGACTATCATCTGAATACAACACTACTATCTCTACCCACAAATCTATAATCTTTCTCCTCCCATAAATATAAAATGTTAAAGACACATTTCTACCTATTGCTTTAGAAACTCATAGAGAACACAATAATGATAGCGTCCTTACTAAATATGGTTTTGAATCCACAACATAACACATGAGACTACTAATTACAAATCCAAAATGCTTTTATAGATAAAGGTTCCTTTGAAATTTTATTTTTCTATTTACCAACGAAAGGACAACAAAATTTTTCCAACTTGGAAAGGGAGCAACAATAAATTTTCCAGTTATTCATCTTCTAATTTCCCATCATAATTCCACAATATTATGCCAAATTTAAGGTAAAATAACTAGAGGTTCTTTTGAAGCTTTACCAACTATAAACTAGCAAAACATACAATGATCATGATGAACACCCAAAGGCATTCAAAAATAGATGAGATATTTTTAGGAAATATACTTACCATGACATTGGAGTAACCCCAATGGTCGATGCAAAAGTTCCAAGCTTCTATCTTATTCGATTGTATCTGGAACACATTGCTTACTTTTCTTTCATGCCAAGTTTCAGCTTCAGTCCTCCTTCTCTTCAACACTAAACACATTGCTCTACTCTACTTTTTCACACAATGGCCGCCACTCACGTACCCACCATTTTCTAACCCCCCACTCCGTCTCATCAATGATCCACTTCCTCCATCATATCTAGCCATAAAAAACTCAACATTACTACTAGCATAGTATTCACACTACTAATCTAGATCTTGTATTAGTTCCAACATTGAAGTAAATATTTTTCAATTGTGAAATGGATCAAAGTTTGTTTTCACATATTAGCACCTCCATAATCATGCAAACACCTAACAATAATACTTATCCATCATAAAATTCTTCTCATCCTACATAATCACAAGGTAAGATATTAGTCTGTTAGTTCTACATGGAGATAAGCATGATAAGTTGGCAAGAGCCCATAAGATAGGTATTTAGTCTACTTCAAACACCCTGCAACTCAGATAAGATCAAAGTATCATTTTCATGAGACATATGTCTTATATAACCCAACACATGAAATAATAAATCATTTCTTAAATAAGACATATCACATTTTCCATATTATGTAGTTTGCATAATTAGTCATGAAATGGTAAATAATTCCTTAATTAAAAACAACACATCAATACATTGATACATCCACATAAAAATTCTTCCAAGGGAGGGTCATGCCAATTGAATTTCCAAGGATTGATGAATATTTCTTTAAAATCCTATCTATGAAATTTTGCATTGGTATTTTTTAATGGAATACCAATCTACGACAAAACATGAGAAGATAACCCACAAAAAATCCATTTTTATATCAAACAATCTAAATGCACCTTGAGGGTTACTAATATAGAATATTTTGGGTACATTATAGCAAGATATGGTGTTTGCATAGATACATTAAAAAAATGAGGCCATGAAGGAGTGGCCCAAACCTAAAATATTGAAAAGCCTTTGGGGATTCCTTGTCCTTATAGTATATCACCAAAATTTATGGAAAGATAGTAGCCTCTTGGAAATATATACTTCATAAGAATGCATTTGCATGGAACAATGCAACTAAGTAGCCAATTTTTGACTTTTAAGGATGCCATGTGCCACACACCAATCTTATCCATACTATATTTTTCTCATAAAAAGAATTGAATGTGATAGCTCTAATGTGGAATTGGGAACAATACATATGCAAGAAGGTGCACTACTTGCATTCATAAGTAATGCATTATCAGGAAAAATATTTCCAAATCAAATTACAAGAAGGAGATAATGGCTATTTTCTTCTCCATCCTCCATTGGTGACCATACTTGTTAGGGTGACACATCATCATCAAGACATATCATTGTAGCTTATCTATCTTTTAAAATAGAAGATTTATTTCACTAAGTAGTATAAATGGGATAGTAAGATCTCAGGTTATAATTATGAGATAGTATATTGCAAGAGAGAATAAAATGTGGTGGTTGATGCTCTTTCTAGACTACTTAAAACACAAGATATTCTCTATGTAGTATCCATACTTAAGCTAATTGGATAGAGACACTTAAGTCGGAATAGCAAGAAGACTCCACATTCGCAAAGATCATTTAATATTTGCATATAAAAATAAGGGACCATCCCAATTTCTCATAAAATTAGAGTGATTTGTGTTATAAGTATTGGATTGTTATTCCATCCACTTCACAATTTAAATTATAGATTCTCAAAAAGCTTCACTCTTCTTTTATAGGTGGATACATGAGTTTATTTTAAACCTATGAATGGGTAAAGCATAGTTTCTACTATATAGGATTGAAGTCTAAAGTCAAATAGTCTATGGATAGTTATGATACATGATAGTGCCAAAAAGGTGAAGCAATAAACATATTAGGGTTACTTAAACCTTTGCCCATTCCAGAGTCCCCATGGATAGACATGTCTATGGACTTCATTGAAGGACTTCCTTTATTAGGAGGAAAATAATTTATAATGGTTATCATGGATCGATTGACCAAGTATGTTCATGATTGCTATGTAGGTCATCCTTATACTACCAAGATAGTGGCACATATTTTCATGGATCAAATATTTAGGCTTCATGGTATCTCACACTCCATAGTTAGTGATCATGATAAGGTATTTACTAGTAAATTTTAGAGGAAATGCATTGTATCCATGGGACCTATTTGAAAAGAAGAATGCCCTATCATCCATAGACAAATGGACAAATGGAGGTGATGAATAAATATCTCAAGACATATCTCTCATGTTTTGTTTTATATAACCAATATAAATGGAATTAATATCCTCCCTTAGCTAAATGGTGCTACAATACCACTTTTCACACAATCATAAGGATGACACTATATAAAGTAGTATATGGTCATCCACCCCCAACACTCACTTCTTACCTGCTATGCAACTTGAAGGTGGAAGAAATTGACACAATCCTTAATCACAAGTAGGAAGTCTTAGTGGCTCTAAAACAATATTTGGCTAACACATAGAACCATATGAAAAAATAGATAGATAAACACAAAACTAAGAGAGAATTTATCGAGGGATACATGGTCTTCATTCATATTCAACATTATAAAAATATGTTCCTTAAACAAATGGGTTGAAAAAATCTAGCACCCAAGTTTTATGGACCTTAGAAGGTACTACAATGAATAGGGAAGGTTGCTTACAAATTGGAGTTGTTGACAATGTCCAAGCTTCACCTATTTTTCATGTATCTTGCTTAAAGAAAGTGGTGGGCACATGAAATTAAGTCAAAATAGTCCTTCTTAAGTTTTATGAAGAGGGATCCATTATTTTGTATCTTACAACCATTCTATATAATATAACTTGACGTCTTTGCTCTTGTAATATTACTAAATTGTTGGTACAATGGAAAGGATTTCAACCAGAAGATGGCACATGGAAGCTATTGTAAAACTTTCAATATTAGTTCCCCACATTTTAGCTTTTAGGATAAAGCTTCTTTAAGGTATGTGGCATGTTACATACCCAACACTTGTAACTCATAGGGGCATATGATGTTGCATATAAAGTGAACCATGTATCAAGTTAGAAATAGGCCATGTGTTAAGTTGGGAGTGTGTGTCATAGAATCATGTATATAATCGCTTTGCGATAGAATCATGAATGTAACCATTTTGTTGACATAGAATTATGAATGTAACAACTTGGATTTATAAATGTAACTACCATAGAATAGGTAGTTAGGAATATTGTCATAGAGTACTATCATAGTAGGTTATCATGGAATATTTGTCATAAAATGTCAATAAAAATGCTTGTAAATATTATAAAATGGGAAGGATGTAACCCTTGTAGACTAGTGAAGAATTTGCATATTTTATAAGGAAGTTGCCCTCTCAAAGAGGCCCGTGATAGTAATATTATATGTCCTAAATTCTTGAAATTACTATTATTTATATTTCCATGTTTCATTTAATGAATGTTTATATAATAGTTTAAGTATTATAAGAATTGAGCTAATACCAATTTATTCAAAACACTTATTATTAAATTTAATAAAATATTAATTTTTAACATAAAAATCATTTTAAAAAGTAAAAATATACTATAATGTTTATAATAAATACTTATTTTTTATCTTCATTTTTTGTGCTTATATATTTTTCATATGTATATGTGCTTATAAGAATTATAGGGAGAGAGATCTACGAGGGTTTATGTGTATTGAGTGTAGGCTTAGGGTTAATAGTATTTATCATCATCCTGGTGCTTCCAACCATGGTAGTGGCCATGGTTCTATGAATACTTTAGCTCATGGTAATGGCAATGGGAAGAAGTGGTGGTGGGTTAGTTTTTTGTTTTCTTTCATGGGTAACATTTGTGTTCAGTAGATTTTTGACCTAGGATAGATGACTTGTTTTGGAATGTAAGGGATATATCTCTTTTGTGAATCAAGGACTTTTTTTTTCTCTTCATCCAATGTTGTATGTGAGGTCCTCTCAGCATGGTGTGACGGTGATCCAAAAATGCACGGGTTTCTCATAGGCTCTTGAGTCTAGTGGGTGAAGTTGCATTGATGGGTCCTTGCCATTGTTATCACATGATATCCAACTTCCATTCTAGTTTCTTGAGTGATGTTCTATAGGAGGCATTCTTGTGGGTGTTTTCTATAATTGATGTTGTCTTATTTTGATTGTGGGATTATTGTCCCCACTATTTCCTATCTACTTTTTTACCAGTATGTTCTTCTATCTACACTAGCCATGGGAGTTGCAAATAGTCTACTCTTTTTGATAGGTGCTCTCTTTTGATAGAAGTCATATTTTAGGATACATTTTATCTTATTTTGATGTCTTAATGGGATTGTTTAGTAAGGCCTATGTGATAGTATAAAATAACTATCTCATTGTAACATTTATTCAAGTGTTAAAATGAAAGTTATTGATCTCTTTTTTTAATACCTATTTTTAAATAATTATAGACATATTATTTTTATTTTAACTTAAGAATTACTAACTTAACTCTTAATTTTTGTATTCACATGTTATTAAACTTTTATATGAGACAACTCTTGTTATTATTTAGTTAGTTGGACCTCTTGGTATGGCCTTTGGTTCTTTTTACCCAAGTTGAAACATAATACTAGAAGTTAGTTCACTCCAATATGAAATTCTTGTTATTTTATTAGTTATATAATAATTCGCATTTCCTTTAAAGTTCTAAACTTACTTTATGGTTTTTTCTTTAAGTTGTTTAAAATTTATGCTTTTTTTTTTAGTTGTAAATTTAAAATTAGTTATTTATTTCTATTTTATTTTCAACTTTGATGATGAAGGTTTTATACCTAGATGTTATATACTTTAAAATTATAAAATTAAGGTATTTAATTTAATTGTTTAATTATTTTCTTGGTAAAGGGATTTTAGGATGGGATGTATTGATCTTGAAATAAGTTAGCTTTATATTCTTCTTGGGGTCATAGCCTTATCCCTAGTTATGATCTTAGAATACTATATAATTTAAATATAATATTATTGAATATAGGTTTATGTTAGTTGTAAGTGTCCTAAAGGTATCAAGAAAATTGATTAAGTCTGAAAATTCAAAATCCTAAAATTTAGATAAGTTCTCATACAATAAAAATTTACATTCTTCATTATAGAGGTTATAAGTCTAAAAGTAAGCTTAAAGATCTTAGAAGTATAATTTTATGATATTTATTTATGTAAATGGGTGATTGTCTAAGTATAAATGAGATATTTTTTAAATTTTATTATAAAATTATCTGTTATAATACCTACTTAAATCCATAATTTTTAAAATTAGTTAATGGGATTGAAATGGGCATAAATAGGTTGTTTATGATACGATCAAAGGTTAATCCAATGGCCTGCACTTTTTAACAATTTGAATAAGTAGAGTCTTAGGAGTAAGCTCCATCATTAGTAGGTATGGGATCATGTGGCAAAGAATCAAGATATTATTTTGATCTATTTGATCTGTAGTCTACGCAACTATGGAATCCTAGTGATAGATTTACTAGTAGAAAGTCCTATGATTGGCTATTATTTACAACATGGTAGATGTAGTGGTAATATGCTTAAGATTTCCCTCAATGGATAGTAGGCCCATAAAATATCCCATATAGACACATGGTAACCACATCAAAAAATTGAGTAGATTGTCCAAGTATATTGATCAATGGTTTGTGGGAATAGTGGAAATATTTTCAGGACATAAAATTTCTAATGATTAACTAGTCAAGGGAAGTTCCTATTATTGATCAAAATCTAGGATAGTATTAAGAAGTAGTAGCAAGTGTGGCTTGATGGAATTTTAGATTGAGAGGTAAATCAATGGTCTATGGAAGAGGTTTGCAATCCTTTTGACCTTTGGGTAAGGCCTAAGAGATATGTTGGATATGTTTTCAGGGTTAAGACAAAAGTCTAGAATCAATTAAAAATATTTAAAAACTAATGGAAATAACACAAAAAATTTAACCCTATAAGAAGAGGTTTTGAGCAATAGGATTGGTGTTACCATTTGAAAAGTGTAAAATGTTTAAGACCCTTTCAAAAGCCCAAATTTTACCATAATAACAAATAAATAAATGGCCTCAATGAAATTACAACTTGACCACATAGTGGTATTACAAAAACTTAATAATTACGCATATACCACAATAAAAAATATTCAAACCTAGGTCTTCTCCTTGAAAATTGAGGAATTTAATCAAATGAGTTCATGTCATTTAATACTTTGATCCAAATTAATTTCATATTTTTGATGACCCATTTTCTAATATGGTGTATGATATCTTATTCTAGGCATATTTTCATAATAATTAGCCCACTTTTAGCTAACCTCTACCTAAAAATATATATTATTTTGATTCATACATATAAAACCCAAAACCCTTCCACCATTTTAGAAATTTAATTTCAACATTAATTAGTTAGAAATTCCAAGTGAACTGATTGAATAATAAATAGATAACTTTTTCAACCAAAACCTCCCTTTTGTTCACATGATAGTTTTATTTTTCAATATTCTACAACACTTCTAATTACTTCCTTGAATACTTTTATGAATCCCTTCTACTTCCCTTACATAAAATCATATTTTATTTATTATAAATTGTAATAATGAAGGAGACAAAAATAGAATAAGACAACACTAGGATAAAAATAATAATAGAACAATAGTAATATGGAAATAAAACAAGATAGAATTGGAATTACAAGTCAAAAAATTAAATAAAATATATTCTCACCTAGATTTGGAGAGAATGTAAAGATCCAATGTTCCCTTTAGATAACCATTATTATTTCAATTATATATATAAGTATAGTGCATTGTATTGAAGTAGAATAGATAAATTTTGAATGTTGATGGGGTGTCTTTGGAATATTTTGTACAATTGCATGTTTTGTTAATTTTAACCTTTCTATGTTGCATTATATAAATCTCTATTTTAAAGCACCATCACACCTCACATCTTGGTATTAAATCTTGGAGCATGAAGATTGGATGAATATAGAATTTGGGGATTTTATTTTTTTAACCAAAACTTTCAAAATTTAAGTTGGTGAAGGAAAAATTCATATATTATTGTTGTAGTTGTCATGGATCATGGTAATGTTTCATTGTCCATATTAAAAATTAAAGGGGAAAAGTATGATTATTGATGCATGAATATGATGACTTTGTCGATTTTCAAGGAAGTGTGGCATGTTGTGTAACATGGATACAATAAATCAACAAATTGGAGTATTTTCTCAGCCATGGAAAATACAATGTGGTGGAAGTATAAAGAAAATATGCATTTCCCTTGTATGACATAAAATTAGGTCTTCGATACAATTATTTTCCAAGAATTATAGGTGTCAAAACTCCCAAAGGAGCTTAGGACACCTTGAAATTTATAATCACATCAAAGCTAACATATATTGGATCATACAATTTAATAAAATATTCACAAGAAATCAAGAACAAACTCAAGAATAAAGGTAAAAACAATAAGAACATGATATGGTGAAGTATGCACTATTTTCTAATATTGAAGTGGAGACCTCAAAATTTGAAGAAGCATCTTAACTCAAGGTATGGACCAAAGTCATGAGATAAGGATTAGATACAATTGAAAGAATAATACTTGGGATTTGTGTGGACTTCTAAATAATAAGGAAATAACTAGAGTAAACTGGGTGTTCAAGACCAAGTACAAAAGTGATGGATCAATTAAAAGGTATAAAGAAAGTTTAAAGGAAAAAAGGTATCCACTAAATACTGGCATAGATTATGAGGAGACATATGCACCTATTACAAGCCAAGGTACAATAAAAAAAATGTCCTAGCCTTGGTAGCTTGGAAATGATGGACTATACATTAACTCGATGTAAAGAGTGCATTCTTGAATTGTAATATTGAAGAATAATGTATGTGGAAGAACCATAAGGATTTTAATTTGGAAGGTAAAGAAGAAAATATCTACAAGTTAAAATAATAAAGCATTATATGGATTAAAATAAGCACTAGGTATATGTTATTCAATAACTAATACAAAGTTATTGAAGTGTGGATTTTTTAGAAATATGAATGAACCCACATTATACTACAAAAGTAAAGGTGATGATATTTTTATTATTTTCTTGTGTATTGATGATCTTATATTTATAGTAAGCTCATAAAGAATGAACAAATAGTTGAACAAGCCATGATGCAAGAATTTAAAATAAGCGATTTGGATTTGATGTATTATTTTATTGCCATGGAGTTATATCAAACAGATGATGGTATTTTTATTTTTCAATCTAAATATAGACATAATATGTTGAAGAATTTTAGAGTTGAAAGTTGCAAATATGTTGCTATCCTACTTGCACAAGTTTAAAAAATATGCAAGAATGATAGAAGTGAAAGAGTGGATGAGAAAACATATTGAAGTTTGATTAGAAGCCTTATGTACTTGACATCAACAAGACTAGATATTGGATATGTAGTCTCTTTGCTTTCAATATTTATATATAATCCTTTAAAAGGTCATGTGAGAGTTGTTAAGAGAATTGTGAGGTACATGAAAGGAATTTAAATTCTCAAATTCATTATACTTCAACTAATAATATTGTGTTCATTAGATAAAGTGAATCAGAATGGAGAGGTTCACTTGATGATAAGGAATCTAAATTAGGAAATTATTTCTTATTGCAAATGGATTTGTAACATAGATTTCAAAGAAACATGCAATGGTTACACTGTCAACAACAAAGACAAAGTATTTAGAAGCTACAACAAGAAGCACACAAGCAGTATGGTTGAGCAAGATCTTAGAAGACCATGATGAAAAGTAAGAAATATTGATTACCATATTTATCATAGCATGAGTGAGATGGAAATGATTAGAAGTCCCATTTTTATACTAAATCAAAGCACATTGGTTTGAAGTATCAATTTACTTAATAAGTAATTCAATAAAAGGAAGTTGAATTTGAAAACTACAATTTTAATGATCAATAAACAAATATTGTTCAAATATAGTGATGAAGAATCAAATTCTTTTAGTCAAATATAGAATGAATTTTTTTCTCATTTAAAATGAAAGACGAAAATATTATAAACTGTTATACCAAATGAGATGAAAAATAGAACAAGACAAGAATAAGATGAAAAATTAAAACAAGAAAATAATAAGATAAAAATTAAAACAAGGCAAAAATAAGATAAAAGTTAGAATAGGATAGAATTGGAATGGCAAGTGAAAAAAAAAAGGAACAATTCTCATCTAGATTTGGAATGAACGTGAAGCACCAAGATTCTCTTGAGATAACCAAAAGTTTCTCCCTTACCTCAAGGTCAATTTGGGGCTTAAAAAAAAGCATATAAGAGAGCACCATTAAAAGCATCCAAAGAAGTGAAGATTATCAAGTCAAAGTACCAAGGAAAGTAACATCATCATTAGCAAAAGTATAATTAATTTTAGTATGCCCAAAGATTAGCACAAATTTCTCTTTTTCTCATTTCTCTACTTTATTTATTATATTACATCCATATATTCCAATTATATAGTTAGAGGACTCAAAAGGTTACTTACATCTTTACATTCAACCTAACCTTTCCCACTTTACACCTTATCATTAGATATATATTTAATTTGAATTAATGTTAATACTTTCTTAATTTATGAGGTCTATTGTTACCATACAATCATCCAAATATAGGTGCAATTAAATCACTAAAATCACTAATTATTTATATAAATCATTTATTTTCAATAGAATTTGCACTTTTTAAACAAATCTAATATATTTTTTTATTAAATTAGTAATTTATTTACTATTTTAGTGCTCTTATTTTAATGTTTGGTTTCAAGATATTGTCCAATGGTGATGATGTAGAATTTGATTGCATCAATTAAAATATAAGCCATGACAAAAGGGAAGAATGATAAAAGGGAAGAATGATAAACGTGGAATTAGTAGTGTTTTCTGATATTAGTAGTTATAATTTTAATATTGTGGAATTAGTAGTACTTGATGATATTAGTAGTTATAATTTTAAATCTTAAACTAAGGTTCCAACATAATGGATGAACCTTATTATTTTTAGCTCCCAAACTAAGATATAAATTGTTAAAACATACTATCTTTTACTTCTTGACACATATAATGACTCAATGTTACATAAGGATACAATGTGGTGGTTGATCAAGTTAAAGTTTATGTACAAATTGAAGACCAATGTATGAGTAGCAGAATGTTCAACTCTAAATAAATTATTTTTTGGTTACATAGGAGAGTTGGTCACAACCACATTATTTTTAGTAGATGATAAGCGCAAGGTTCAAATCATATGGGCTGCTCCCACAAATCATATTACTCCTCATTATTGTTGACTCGATGTGAAGGGGACCACCCATCATTTGGGATTAGGAGAGTTGGTCACAACCACACTATTTGTAGTAGATGATAAGCGCAAGGTTCAAATCATAGGGGCTGCTTCCACCAATCATATTAATCCTCATTATTGTTGACTCGATGTGAAAGGGACCACCCATCATTTGGGATTCATACCATCATCGTTAGTCTGGTATACACTCAGAGGATTCCGATTAGAACCTTTG
This sequence comes from Wollemia nobilis, assembly GCA_028583015.1. Taxonomy (NCBI): domain Eukaryota; kingdom Viridiplantae; phylum Streptophyta; class Pinopsida; order Araucariales; family Araucariaceae; genus Wollemia; species Wollemia nobilis. The sequence goes on from JAQPPZ010002550.1 coordinate 6,598,838, forward strand.
CAAACAGGCTACTCCTGAAGTTTGAACCTAGGTTTCTTCTTGGTAAGTGCAAGGTTCAAACCACAAGGGATGCTTCCACCAAAATTATTCTCCCCTGGCATTGTTGACCCAATGTGAAGGGAACCACTAATTACTTGGGATTCGTATCGTCATCATTTGGTACATACTTAGAAAATTCATATCAATCTACTACCTTTGCAAATAGACTACCCCTGATGTTTGAACCTGGGTGTCTTCTTGGTAAGTAACTAGCCAGAAAAAACTCTAAATAAATTGTTACTATCTCATTATAATTCAAAATTTATAACAACCAATTAAAAATTTTATATAAAGAATATAATTTTGATATAAAAATAATAAATATACATAATTATACATTAAAAATAAATTAAATAAATACTTAGTGTAATACTTTAAATTCATTCATTTTATTGCACTAAATATTATCTTAGATTTAATTTTAAGAGTTACAATTGCAAGAAGATTAAGACATACATATATTAAAAATACACATAAATTTTATGTATTAAATGTAATTAAATAATAAATAAAGAGGGTTGTTTTTTTTTTTTGTTAGTGAGAAACTTGTACGCATAGGCTTGAGCAGTTTCCTCCCAACTAAGATCCATCGTAAAGTTGACAGCTATACTTATCAATAGGGAATTTAACACACTCACCCACTCACAAACTCACCCACACCAAGGTTTGAACCTTAAACCTCCTGAACAAAAAGCCAAAGCCGGAACAGTTGCCTTATCTCCCATGGGAAAATAATGAGAGTTGGTTTGAACCTTAAACCTCCCGAACAAAAATCCAAAGCCGGAACAGTTGCCTTATCTTCCATGGGACAATAATGAGAGTTGTTGTTGAAGTATTTTTTAACAAAAACCAATGTGTACCTTTAAATGTATTTAATAAAATGTTTATAAAGGTCTATTACACTTGTTAAAAACATTTTCAAATCATCTTATAAAAGAGACTTTAATATCTCATGTTTTGTCCTAAAAAAATTAACTAGAAAGAGATAAAATTGGTAGTAGTTTAGTGCTTGTCAATGAACATTTTTAACCCTACCCTCATAGATTCCCTTGACAATTAAAATATTATTAACTTTCTCTTTTAAAAAGTTCCTTATACCAAAAGTAGGAGAAAAAGAAAAAGAAAGTCTATTCTTATCTATTACCATTTCCAACCTAAGGTTCCTTATGAAAAAAGAAAAAGAAAAAGAAAAGGAAAGTCTAATCTTATCTATTATCATTTTCAACCTACGCGTCGACGGAACCAGAGTAGGTTATATAGATGCTTCAATTTTAAGAGAATATAAAATGTTTATATTCAAAATTATAAAAATGTACCGTAGCTGAATTGTGTACTTTGATTTGCACGACCATCGACAATGACCTCCGATCACACTCACTCAGTAACGACAAAATACTCAGTCTTCGAATTTTCCAAATATCAATGGAGGAGGTTACTTGGCACAAACGAGAAGACAACTACAGGCACCCCTTTCCAGATTCTAAAAAAAAAAAAATTCTGTTTTTTTCAAAAGGAGGCAACGTTGATTAGCATTAAATTAAAAACAAGCATAAATGGTCCATACTTATCTATGGAGGAATGAGAAAATGGTTACGTGGAGGGACCATGCACAGCCCAATGCCATTCAAGGAAATTAGTAGTGAGGGGATCGGGCAATTGATAATGGTTATAATTTTTTTCTGATAGATGTCATTAAACATCTATCAACTTTAGTATGTTGATAAAGATAATAGAATCAAAACAACCCTTCAACACTTTAACAGTTATACTAATTAGCCTATCAAATAAAAAAACATAGATAATTACAACGCCAACTAAACGAATGTCAATAAACAAAGCCATGTTGAAGTATAATATTACTAAGTCCACCCAATAAATCATGGCATCTGCTCTTTCCTCCACCAACAAAAAGAAATCATGAGTGGCAGTGACGCCATATGCTTTACACTGTTTTATTTTTGCTATTAAACAATTTTGTTATTCTATCGGAAAGGGCGGCAGAAGGTTCTGTTCCACACCAGCAGATTGGTCTTTCTCATCAAATATCTCATCTCATATATTACCTATATCGAGCATCTGAATTATATTACAAACAGCTCATTAAATAATTTGCTCGCTGCTCCACCGGTCCCTCCATGGCAGACCACATGAAGCTTTCCATTTAAAGGCAATACATCACAAGATCTGTCACAGTTTTTCCAGCAAAAATTTCACCCTTTCCGCCTCAGGTTTCGACTTCCTCGTGACAACAGACACGAATATCAGCAAACTCGGGTTAAAATAATAGGTCAAGCAGGTGACTGGATGTGGACAGGTTGGCAGTATATGCCCAAGTTCGGACGTGGATATTGGTGTCACGATATTCCCGTTATTTTCTTATTCGTGGGAATGATCTTATCAGGACGCGCCTGCCATATTTCCCTTGTCTACGTCTGAGGTGGATTTGGTATATTTGTGTCATGTGGATTCTACGTTGGGAATAGATACCATCAACTTGGGTTGTAGGTACACCGGATCGTGCAATGCAACTTGCTCGGGTGGGCATGAGCCCAACATTAATGAAATTCTATATAAAATGGTAGGGCCTCACCCAAAGCCAATCTTTAAATTGGCTAAGATTTCGGTGGAATTTCGTTAGAACACAAAGACATCGACTTTTAATTTTCTTATTAAATTGAGATTTATTTTTAAACATTTTTAATTTATAATTTTTTTTAATTATTATTTTTTATTAAATTTGTGTCGTTAAGACTTAAAGAATTTTTTGTGAGTACTTCTAATTAAATATAACCAACTCGGTACCAACTACTTATGTAACCAAAAATATATTTAATAGTATTAAGAAAACAATTTTGTGTATGTCTCAAGTTCATCATTATGAAAGAAGGCTAAGCTTTTGTACTTAGATTAATACTTGATGTATAGTTAATTAAAAACTAATATTTTTATTTAGTATTAAAAATTATTATATTTTTATGGTTTTTTATAAAATTAGCTATAATAAGTACGAATCAAAATTATAATTTTTATAATGTTTTTAAAATGATTTTATTATTTAAAATAATAAATATTTTTTATATATTTTTACTCTTTAATTTTAAAATAAAAGATGTAAATCATCTTTTCAATTAAATATTTGTTTTACAATTTATTCATTAAAAATTAATTTATATAATACATTATAAAATAATGTGAGAGTTTTAATACGCATACTTAAAAAATTAAAATTTTAAAAGATCAATATTCAATTGAGTTTCAATGGTTTAAAAACAAAATAAACTAGATATATAAAATATATATATATATATCTATAAACGTTGAGAGTTATCAATCTCGAGGCGCCTATCTATCACACTCTAGATTGATAACTATATATATATATATATATATATATATATATATATATATATATATATATATATATATATAAAAGCTAGTTTAAATATTTTAAATCCACCGTAACCCTCGGTGGATAATTTTCTTAATGTCGATTTTTTAATAAAATATTAATATTGTTTACAGATGTTGCTGACCTTCCTGGATGCCATTGTAGGACGCCTATCGGCGTAATAATGTGAAAAGTGAAGATTAAATATTGATAATTAATATAGGCATAATTTCTTAAATATTATTTTATGTTATTTTGAAAAAAAGTTATAATTTTAGATTGAGTAAATATGAAATGTCATTGTTCCAGAGGGACAACGCTACGGTTCGACTTTGGTTTTTCTTTCGAAGGTCAAGGTTCAATGTGTGAGGGGGTGGTTGTGTGTTAAATTCCATGCATAGCTTTCAGCTTTACATAGATCATGGTTGGGAGGAGAGTGTTCAGCCCTATGCATCCTAATGGATTATCTCACACACATATATATATATATATATATATATATATATATATATATATATATATATATATAAATAAATAATTTGGACCATGGAATAAATAATCTTCATATGAAATGTCTTTTTTATTATTTAAATAGTTATATTATCTAGGTCATTCTTTAATTTCATTAGATATGGATTTTATTAACTTAATATTTATTGTTGGTGGCATTAACTTAGGCATGATGTTATATTTTTTTATTAAATTTTATTTTTATAAATAAATATAAGTTTGATATAATTTTATTATTTATAAGTTGATTACTTCTTAAATATTTAGTCATTTTTTTAAAGGAGAATGCATACTTTACATTAAAAGCAACAGAAACAATATATCAAAACAGTTTATCAACAAAACTAACTATAGAGAGTATCAGGATTATCACTAAACTATCTGGCAGTATCATCAAAATACATCTGAATAAGCTAAATATACAAAAATAACTTAAGTATTTCCATAGATTAGTCTATAACTGTTATAAAGCATATACATAAACTATTGAACCATGTCCAGCTACACATCACAATGAGCAATACTGGAGCCATAGTCTTCATATCCTCCACAATCACGAAACCTGTCAAAGAAGTATTTATACTTGTCCCTGTAGCAACACATGATCCTCGCCACCTGTATAGAAATTTTGAAACATGTGAGTCTCCTAAGAGACCCAGTAAGTGACCTCTGAGAATGCTGAAAATTTTCCTTATTCCTATACAACCATATGATCCATAAAATCTCTGAGGATAGTAAAAGCCAAAAATTATTAAAATATTTTTGCATATGCGAAATATATCCCAATAAAACATGTTGTCTAATCATACTATCTATTATACTCCATCCCTGCATATTAGATAAGAATATATGTCATATCTCACGAGCAAAAAAACAATCAAAGAATATATGTTCAATAGAATCCGAAACTCTGCAAATAGAACAAGTTATAGGATTATTATGGCTGTCCAAAATAGGCAATATTTGAAGCAAAAGTTGTCATCTAAACCAAGATTTTTTTGGTTCCAAGTGGCTGGACCAAATATGCTACAAAATGGTCTGCCCAAAAGAAACTGAGATATCCAAATGCCAAACTGTGCTAAAGTGCAGAATTATATTAGTAGTATCAGTCAACATGTTATATAATTGCCTGGAAGTGACCTTGCAAAATTGAGTACCATCTTGCCAACTCATAATATCTAACAATGAATATTCATTTGCCACAAAATGTGGAGAGACCAGCTGCAAAAAAGATGATCTTAATAAACAGTATGTCCTCCTATGTGAAGAAGGAAGACCATACTGAATACTAAGAGAGTCCCAAGACTTCAAAATACCATTGTCAAGGATATCAGCAAAAGTCCTTATACCCAAATTAACCCATTTTTTTGCAGAACAACCTTGTGTAAGAGCAAGAAACTTATTTCTATACATAAGATTCCACCATAATGAACTATTCAAGTAAAAAACTGAATTATTATTCATAGAGTGAACAAAAAATCTGCCTCTAATCATTTCCTAGGCTTTCCACAAACTTCTAAACACAATTGAACCAGAAGGAGCAACAGGAAATTTGCCTAATAAGATATCTATCATGGGGAGGCCCTTCCAAGTACGGGCCTGCTTAGGAACAGCCATAAGAATATTGTTTCTAACTAAAAATTTCCAAGGCTCATTTCCTTCAATACAATGAACAATCCATTTAATAGCAAGAGCCATTCCTTGAAAACACAAATTCTTAAGCCCCAAACCTCCTTTCAGTTTATTGACAGTACACCATTCCCACTTGACACTATGTTTCTTTTTGCCAAAAACATTACCAGCCCACAGAAAATTCCTAATATATTTATGAATCTCATTAACTTGATAGGAGCAGAAAAACCAAGCTGAAGCATAATAAATAGAATAAGACGACAAAATATTTTGACATATCTGAAACCTGCCAGCATTAGAAATAAATTTCTTATTCCATTTACTAAGCTTGGTAATAATCATTTCCTTCACCCACATCCACATATTTTTAAGATTAGGATCAATAGCAAATGGGATGCCCAAATAACGAACTTGCTTAGTAGGACCTCCCCACTGTATATTAAACTTAGACAACCAAACAGGAGCAACATAATCCCAACTCAACAGAATTGACTTAGATCTAGCTATTTTAGCCCCTGAAGCATTGCAAAAACATTCAAGTTTTACGAACAAAGAAGCAAAATTATCCTCTATCAACTTGAAAAAAATAGAAGTATCATCTGTAAAATGTATATTCAAAAGATCTTGACCATTTGGAAGCATAATACCCTTAATAGCAGGACTGATAACATTCTCCCTAAGCAAATAAAAGAGAGCATCATTGGCAATAACAAAAAGGGCTGGAGCAAGCGGACAACCTTGTCTTATTGATCTCTGTAAGACAATAGGATCAGATAAAAGACCATTAACTTCAATATAGGCAACAACATCAAAAAGTAAGACTTTCACCATTTCACAAAACATGGAAGGAAAGCCAAAAGCCTCAAGGACTTTAATAACAAAATTCCACTCCACTCTATCATAAGCCTTTTCAAAATCCAATAGAAGCATACCAACATTTTGACTTGTATTCTTTGACCAATTCATTGCTTCCCAACTAGTGAGAATATTTTCCAAAATGTATCTTCCTTTAACAAAACCTGTTTGAGAAGGGTTAATAAACTTAGGAAGGTAATTAGCAATCCTCAAGGCAAGAATATTTGCAAGTATTTTATATGAAACGTTCAACAGTGTAATTGGTCTCCAATTTTTAACCAAGGACTTATCACCATCCTTAGGAAGCAGTTTAATAATACATGTATTAATCTCTTTGCCAAGAGATCCCTTACAAATAGCTTCCTCATATACTTGACAAAGATCATCGCTTAACCAATCAACATTCTTCTTATAAAATTCAATAGGTAATCCATCAATTCCAGGTGCCTTATCATTCTGAATGGACTTTATAGCTTTGAGGATTTCATCTTTAGTAATAGGGCTACCTAATGCTACAACCTCTTGTAAAGAAATGTTCTTAGGTATCAAAGAGCATCAATATGATCTATCATTATATCGGGACATACTATCCTCTGAAGTAAATAACTCCTTATAAAACTTGAAAAACACATTCAAAATGATCTTATCATCACAAATCAAAATTTATCCATTCCATATTCTAGTTATCTTTTCTAAAATCCTTAATATATTTAAAGAAAAATTTTGACCCTTTATCTCCAACCTGCAGCCAATTTAATTTAGATTGAGCTCTCTGCCTTTGAATTTTTCTCATTTGTAGTCGCTTAAGCTCATTTTTCATAACAACTAAATCCTCTTGAATACTAACATTACTCGGATTAAATTGTAAAACAGATTCTAACTGAAAAATATTATTATAGAGCATATTTTCCACCCTTTTACTCTCAAAAGCTTCATGCTTACCAATAGATTGAAACACTCTTCTCCAGCCCCTCACATTCATGTTCCATATTTCAATAGGGCTAACATTTTTATAAATCCATCTATTAATTCCTCTCAAAGTAAATATGGCATCATTACAATCAGGAAGCTCTAATAAAGAAATATTCAACAAAAATTTTCAATTTGGTCTTGCATAATGACTGATTTCATCCTAGAATTTCAAATTAGCAACAATAGGGAAGTGGTCTGATAAAGCATTAGGAACAACTTGAACTCTAAGACCATCAACCATATGGACAAAGTGAAAAAAATAATTACTAACATAAAATCTATCCAGACGAGAGTAAATTCTATTAGCTCCATTCTGCATATTGCACCATGTATACCACAACCCATGATGATGCTCCTTAATACCTTCCAAAGGATCAACCAGATTAAAATGAGTTTTAAATATGGACCAATAATAAAACTCATCATTCTTCCATTCAACTGATAAACCACCACCCTTATCCCATTGATGTTCTACCATATTAAAATCCCCACAAAAGACCCAAGGAATATTTTTCAAACTTATCAACCATTGCCACAAGGCGCATCTCTCTAAATAATCATTAGGAGCATATATAGAGCATATACCAAACTTAGCATTATATTTTTCAATAATTACCCAAACTGCTCTATGACAAGGAGAATAACCAAAATCAAGAACTTTAGAAGCCCAAAAGGGAGACAACATAATCATAGCCCCCCCTTACCATGAGAATGATTAGTATGATAATAAGAAGCATTTTTCCAAATCACTTTCAAAGTAGAATACAATTGAAAATCAGTTGTCTTTACTTCCTGACGAAGAATACAATCATACTTATGAACAGATTGAAGAAAAGATCTAGCCACATATTTCCTATCTGGGGATTATAATCCCCTAACATTCCAACTTATATGTTTAATTTTCCTTATTAAAAGTAGAAATCATGTTCCTGCCCCTTGCAAGCTCTTTAGAAGCCTTAAGAGACTTTCTTTTAGTAAATGAATCAACCACCCTTATCTTCTTCTTATTTTCCATAGTGGACCAGTTATTTTCCAATTTCTCCAACTCATCCCCTGCCACATTATCCCCTACAGAGCTAGCAAGCTTTGTACTTGGCAGGGACTCCACATCAGACATATCATTATTTGACATATTTTCTAATGCTCCATATAATTCAACTGTGTTTTCTTCAATAGATTGTTTATATACCAAAGACTTATGATTAATTAATTACAAAGCTAACTCTTTAGCCATATTTGAAAAGTTGAATCTAATAATTTATTTCTATTACTCCATAATAACTTATATATATATTAAATGTATGTAATAATAAATAAAAATGAATGTTACATGGTGTTTGCAATAAGAGATAAACAATAAGGAGTCTCATTATAATGGTGGAAGGTTCTATTCCTAAAAAAAATAACTTATAGGCTTATAAGGACATTTGAAAATAAGGGTTAAACTTATGACAATGCATAAGGCTTAAAGTTAAGTGGCGGGTTATCAATACATGGAGATAAAATTAAATAGTTATAAACTAAAAGTTTCATACCATAATGCAAGTTTAGAATCTAATAAATGAGGTGTGTTGTGAAGTTACAATGATACTTGATTGTAATAAGAAAACTTAAAACAATACATAAAATAAGGTTAAAGTATAATTATATTACAGAAAACTATCTTTCACCTAAAAAAATCCCTCTAATTTTTATATTTCATGCATTAGAAAAGTTAGGAGAACATATTCATTGCAAATTTTAAGTAATTCTCTTGCAAGAGTAACACAAGAATATTGATGTTTACAATCAAAATAAACCTCCGAGTTTAACTGTGGGTTATAACTAATTTTAAAATATTAAATTTTTAAGATTTTATATCCAGTTCAACAAGTATCATATGTCATCATATTTATGTTGGGACGAGACATATTTCAACCTTAGCCAACAAGACCACTTGTTTCCTCCTTTTTACTATCCAATAAAATTCCATAACATTAAAACTCAAGATCCTAAGAACTAATCCCTTTTGGTTACAACACTAAAAGGAGATCTACATTGGAGTCAAATCTCCTAAACCATATTTGAAATAACTAATCAAATTATTCAAACACTAGATTTTCTCACCAATTTATCTAATCTTCATCCTCAATAGCCATGCTATTGTGCCTTGAACCCCTACCTCCTTCTCGATACCCATATCAACCAGGAAGTCTACCACTTTATGTAGAGGTCTACCCACATAAATCAGAATCACCTCATGCAATTCCCTCAACTCCTTAATTTAGGTGACAAGAATCCTCAATGTCCACATCTCCAAAGTAAAGATCCTAATGTAGTCTAGAGATCCTACCAAGATTTGAGAATTTGATCTATGATTATTCTCCTATAACCTTGTCTTACCACAAATATAGAAAGATATTTGATAGCTAAGGCTTATACTTCATTGTTCATGGTCTCACCCAACCCCTACAGTTCCCAATAGAGCATTATCCCAACATGATTTCCGCAAACCACTACAATTCTAACTCTACCCAGATTGCTTTTTGCAACTTCATTAATATTAATTTTAATATAACATTTTTGGGTGTTTATCAACTAGCTCTATCCTATCCTTCCTACACTTCAACTTTGTTCTCCATCATCCTTATATTAGCATGAGTTTCCCCTTTAGCATACATTAGCATAAGTTTTGTGACTTTGCTCCAAATGAAATTTCAAACGTCATCTAAGGATGAAAAGGTTTCTATAAAAATTCTACCAATTCTATCCAACCACACTTACCACAAAATAAATTTTAATTCAAGATCCCACCTAATACTAAGAGCTTTAGATTTAAATCCACCCCAATTCCATATTTTCTAAATATTGAATTATTCAATCTATGGAACTTGTCGTTATACCGAAAGCTCGAACTAGAGGTAGCCGCTACAGGCCAGAGCTTTAACCTACGGGAGGCGGTTAGCCTATGTCATGATTCTCGAGGAGGGATGCTGGCGATTAGTCCAACAATCCCCCCCCAACGTTACCCAAAGGGAATCGAACCCGAGACCGGCTCTGATACCAAATGTTAGAAAGGTGAAACCTGTCGTTCTACCAAAAGCTCGAACTTATGGTATCTGCTACAAGCCAGGGCGTTAACCTCGGGAGGCTGTTAAACCATGTCACGATCTCGAAGGGGGACGTTGGCGGTTAGTCCAACAATCCCCTCAGCGTTACCCAAAGGGATTCGAACCCGAGACCGACTCTGATACCAATTGTTGTAATCACAATGACACTGAGAGGGGGGGTGAATCAGTGTGTTCTTTAAAAACTTCTAAAACAATTAGATTATAAAACCAGCAGCAGATAAAAGAGATACTAAATGCATCAAGAAAGCATCACACATAACACAACATTTTAACGAGGTTCACCAATGTGGCTACTCCTCAAAAATACTGCTTGGACTACCATCCAAATCCAGTCAATGCAAAGCTACAACTTTACATAATCATTTACCAGCACCAACTGGAAGGAGCACCAACCCCTTAACTTTATCTGCTTCAACAGAATGGAGCACCAACTCCTATTTTACCAGCACCTACTTGGAAAGAGGCACCAACCCCTTAATTTGCCAGCACCAACTGGACAAATTGTTTACCAGCACCAACTGGAAAGAGGCACCAACCCCTTAATTTGCCAGCACCAATTGGACTTCAATATTGAATAAAAAAATGTTTGACATATACCTTTGTTATTGCAAGACTCTAACTAGTCTACATCACCTTTGCAATCTCTGTGCACTTTGCTCTCTCTTGCACAATCACTTCACACAGTTTGCTGCACTGCTACAGCCAAACTTTGCAATCAACTTTGCCCTTCGTGCTTCTCTGCACACTCTGCTTTCTCTGTGCACACGCTTCGCACACTCTGTGTCGTTTCACATTCTGCTCTCTGCTCAACACGAACTTCACTTTCACAAACACTATGCTCGCATTCGCACTTTATCTTTACACCCCACTTTTCAAACTCGAAGTACCCTTGCTTTTATAGAAGAAGTTTTAGGAACAAACCCTAAAAGAACGTCGGTTGAGAAACCCTAGAATTTGTCAGCTACCAAACCCTAAAATCCATCGGCCCAGATTTAACTTTGTCGGCCTCAAACACTTCTTCCACCTTCGTCACTTTCCTGTAGCTTATTGCCGCGAAATAGTAACATGTCGGCCCTTTTAATTTAATTTAATATTTTAATTTAAATTTTAAATAAAATAAAATTTAAACTAAATATTTAAAATTAAATATCTTCATCACCGGGGCATATTTTTCAACAAAACGAAGAGCCAACTTGGGTTTTAAGAAAAACCCATTTCAAATCTGTTATCCATGGTTTTAAATAAAACTTTTTATTTTGACTTGCCTTGGTTTTCACAAAAAACCTTTAAAATTTAAACTAAATATTTAAAATTAAATATCTTTATCACCGGGGCATCTTTTTCAACGAAACGAAGAGCCAACTTGGGTTTTAAGAAAAACCCATTTCAAATCTATTATCCATGGTTTTAAATAAAACTTTTTATTCTGACTGCCTTGGTTTTCACAAAAAACCTTTTCGCTTCTTGACATCTCAGGTTCTGAAGACTTCTTCTTCTCATTCTGAATTATGTTTTCTATTTCTGTGCATCTATCATTTAAGGACTCATGATCTGACTAACTTCTAAACTTTATCCTCTGCATCTGAGTGACTTCTGAACTGCCTGTCCATTGCATCATTAGATCTAACTGACTGTATTGACAACAATGACAATCCTCCTGCAACACCTTGCTCAACACTGAACTCCTATCCATTATACTTTGGCTGCACCTTGCTGTTCAATAAACTCTTGTCCATTGCATCAATAAATCTGTCTGACTGTGTTGACAATAATAACAATACTATTTGTTGCACTTTGCTCAACAATCTCCCCCTTTGGAATTGTTGGCAACACATGTGCAATTTTCCTGTAAATCTTCTCCCCCTTTGACAATAATACCAAAGGGCTGCTGCAGACTCCCCTGAGTCTATGCACAATATTATTAGACACAAATTATTACAATTAGCAAATATTCCAAGCATGAACAAGAAGAAAAACAAGTACACAAATGCTCCCCCTGAGTCCAAGACCACTTCATTTCACTGATTGACAACATCATGATAAGCATAATAGGCATCAATAAAATCAACAATGTGAATAGCAGCAATAACCAGTGAATGACACCATCACCGTCAACTTCACCAATATAACATGTGTAAGAACATGACTAAACCATTGTCTTCTATGCAACTACCCTCTATTGCTTTGCAAACTCAAACTTGTCCACTGTTAGTGAAGGCATACAATAATCTTATATAGCCGACTTTTTGTTACGCAATGCCAGCAACATATGCATACAACTTCACCATGCATCTTGGATATATTCTCAACAAGCTTGAACCTAATGACAACTGTTTGTCTCTCTCTACAGTGAGAATCCAGCAGGCTACCTCAATCCACTTTCAACTCTATGAAAGTACCAAACACTGTACCACAGCACAACCAACATTTTTTTTTTTTTTTCAACCAATTAGGGCTTTAGCAACAATGCTTATAGACAAGGTTTAACCAACATCATTCAACTCAAGATTAACCTTGAAGCATTCAACCAATCACTACATGAAAAGGAAACTAGTAGACATCCTTTTCCTTCCAAAGGTATTTGAACAAGACGACCACCAACATAAATCACTGAGGCAAAGAATAACTTGCTCAAATCAAACTCAATGGAGTAAGCCCAAATCATGTATCAAGAAAAGCATTAACTTGATCAAAACAACCACTATGAAAGCAACTCAACTATTCATCACCAGGCTGGAAATCATCTGGCTGCTCATTAAAAAAACTTTTTCTTCAATCTTCCCATTCAACATGCTGATTTCACTTTTGTCAACAGAATTGACAAGTGACTCACATCTGTACCAATTTTTGTCTAGCACTGCAATTTTACTGCCAACTCTTACTTTCAACTATGCATGTCGGAAGAAGACATTTTTTCAAACACTTTATGGCCAACCATAGTGCACCTTACTCAGCCTCAAGCTTCTTATCCTTGGACTGGCATTAAATCAATAGTTAAAACAAAATTGTCTGTGAATTAAATATATTCACCAAGGTGTCATGAAAGATCTGGCAATCTTCACATCAAAGAGTAAAAACAAATACATGCTGCTCGAAACACAAATACACAACTAGGGCAAGCATTATTTCGTTGAGCAAATTATCTGGACTATTATGATTCGTAATTTTGAACAGTGGTATTAAGAATCATCAACAGTACAACAGTGACATATCTCAAAACTACCAATGGTGATAGCTCTCAAATTAAACACCACACTTCACGGCATTTCCACAAACCACTATATAAACTGAAAAACACACTTTAACAACTATACAACATTAACCTGACTGCTTACCTTTCATCCTCATATACCTAGACAAATACATAGGAGCATTAAAATAAAACTTTAATATTGCTCCTCCTGAGGATGTGCCACCTAGAGTTGCTTAGAGCAATGGCAGAGTAGCCTCCTTCAGTCCAAGGAGACACAATTTCCTTTCTTCTGTCTTTCTCCAGACTTTCCTGAACTTGGGCTTGGGTTTTTCAACAACATCCCTATTTTGCTCCTATTTGTGAACTTGAACATTTCTCTTGTGGGGTTGTCTCTTGTGCATTCTTTATGGATGATTATTTTCTTTTATTTTATGCACATGATATGTTCCTTGTCGGTGTTGTCCTCTTTGTGTCTGATGAAATCTAGGGTTTTGCCTTAGATTAGATATAGAAGTGCATGGACAGAACCTTGCTATGTGCCCTTGACCATTGCATTTAAAATATTGCACATGTTTTATTCCCTGTCTGTATTGCATTCTATGTGTATGATGAAATCTATGGTATTGCCTTAGATTGGATACAGAAGTGCTTGAACAAAACCTTGCTATGTGCCCATGGCCATTACATTTAAAACATTGCACGGGGTGTTCACTCAAAAAAATAGAAGTATTTTTATCGGCATAACTCTTTGATCTATTGTTCGGTCCACAATAAATTGCCTTGTGACCAAAGTGGTTGCATTTAGAACAATAGCCATAAAAAACATTATTATTAAAAGAGTGAGAGTGAGAGAACCTCTTTTGCTATGGTTGCTTTTCTGTAGATCTTCTTTGATATTTTCTTTCTTTTGAGGATTCGACTTGAGACTTTTCTTGTTTCAATCCTTCAACCGAGGACTTCTTCTTCTCTGCATATTTGAAGGATGAAGGTTGTTCAGCTTCATATCCAAGACCAAACTTAGTTGTGGAGCTTCTTTGTTGATTTATCATTGTATCTAGCAACTCTGTGCTCTTCTCAAATTTGAGATTTATATTGGCCTCTTTTAGTTGTTTCTTCAATGAAACAATCTCTTCTTCTTGTTGGCGACATACAGTCTCTTTCTCATTGATCTGAGACCTAAGAATATCTTCAATCCTTTTGTTATGTTCTACTTGCAGCTTTAGATCAACAATAACTTTGTTTATATTCCTCTTCACTTGTGCTGTATACATCATTCTTATTATCCAGCTATGTCTTCAAGGCTTCTTCTGATTTCTTGGCCTTTTGAACTTGTAGGAAGAGATCTTCAATCTCATCCTCATATTCTTCTAATTTCTTGGACAACATTTTGTTCTTTTTCTTTTCTATTCTCCACTCTTCAAGAGCAGATATCAACTCTCCTTCAAAATCTACTTCAGCCTCAAGATTTTCATCACAAACTTCAGGATTCACTTCTTCTACCTTTTTTGGTTCAAATTTCTCTTCTATAGGAACCGAAACTGACTGGGATGCCTTTTTGGATGAGGATCTATTCTTCTTAGCCATTGTGTACTAATCCAAGATCAACCCTGACTGATTTAGCCAAAATTGGGAACCTGGCTCTGAAACCAATTGTGGAACTTGCCGTTATATCGAAAGCTCGAACTAGAGGTAGCCGCTACAGGCTAGAGCTTTAACCTACGGGAGGCGGTTAGTCCATGTCATGATTCCTGAGGAGGGACGTTGGTGATTAGTCCAACACAATCAAGATTGAAGAAGACCACTTTAGATTCTTATCATTGATGACTTGGTTTGTGTCCCAAGATAAATATTAAGAGTATCTTTGATCATTCTTGCTTCCCTCAAGTTGAAAACTCCCATCACTCCTATATCATCCACAACTTGTAGGTGAGTCAAAAACTCCTCACCCACCTTGATACTTGTTAGCAAACCCTATTGTATTCTACTTAAGATGGGTCTACCCAATCCTTAAGCCAATATGAAAAAAATATAATGGGAACAAGGATCTCCATAATAAATTCCTTGAGTGGCTCCAAACAATTGTGAGGGAAGACCTTTGGTTAACACTAACTATGTCAAAGTAGAGATGCAACTCATGACCCATTCTATCCAATATTGAGAGAATCCAAATGCTACCATCATACTTGACAAGAAGCTCCACTCCACCTTCTCATAATCCTTTGACATATCCAATTTTATGAGCATTCCTCTATCACCAAATTTTTGCATTGATTGGATTACCTCTTGAGCTAGAACCACATCATCCAAGATCTATCTGACCTCTACCAAAACCCCCTTGCTTTGAGGAGATAATATCATCTAGAATTTTTTTTAGCTACTTAACCATTACCTTCTTGATTATTTTGTATATGATATTGCATAAGACGATAGATTTATAATTTGAAATATGCACCCTCATCCCCTCTTTCAAAATTAAAGCAATGAATGTTTGATTTATTTCTTTAAGCATTATTTTATTACATCTAGACTCCTTTATAATAGTCATTACATCCTCCTCCAAGTTGTCCCAGAAGATAAAAAAACTTCATTGGAAAGCCATCCATACCTAACTTTTTCCTATACTCATTTCAATGACTATGTTCTTCAATTGCTCTTTATCAATGGGTTTAAGCAAAACTTGTTTAGATATGATAGATGGGATGAAAAGAATGTTTTGGGCCTCTTCATATTACAATATACTCTTCACAAACAATTTAGAAAAATAACCCATTGAATAAAAATACATGCTTGGTATCATATCAAAGAAGAGCCCATTCTCATTCGAAAGAGCTTCCATATTGTTTATTATCTCCTAGCACAAGCATCCTAATAGAACATTTGGTGTTTATGTCACCTTCCAATAACCAATTGGTTCTTGCTCCTTTTTTCTAATATATCTCCTCTTGGTTGTTAGTTTCCTCGACTACTTTATGCAATTCATCATCTTGTTCTTTGATATGCTTTGTAATTGTTCCTTCCCTAAATATTTTTTGCACCTCATTCCATCTGACCACTAATAAAGTTTTTTGAGCATATAAGTTCGACTTGTTAGCTTACCTCTAGTGTTTCAGTTTATCCTTGACATAATGAAGTTGTTTTTGGAATCTAAACATTATTTTCCCATATGTTGATCATCCCTCTTCCTACCATTATGGATTTTTTTTTCAAAGTTTCTCCTTTTGTAACAATTTTTTTCAAATTTGAAAGATTTATGGTGTTGTTTTTTCTTGATCCTATCTCCAACAGAATAGGTAAGTAATCCGAGATTGGACCAAAAAAGGGTCTAACTTCATTTTCTTACTATGTTACTCCCTCCTCATATTATCCTAAGTATATTTAGTTCCAAGACATTTAATTTTCAACATGTGTAATGCTTGGACCTAGGCAATCTAAGTCGATCCTCTAATTCCAAAATTAGATCTCCTCCTTATTGATATTTGTATGATAATTTAGAATTAAAATATATAGAAACAATCTAGTCTTACTACCCCCTCGAGGCTCTCATATTATGCATCATTTTTCATTAATGAATCTGACCATCTAGGTTTTGAGACCCATAAAAAGTCATGATTAAAACCTACTCAGTTGTCATATTATTCCTAAAATGGAATGTGATGAAACCCCTCCAAGTTATATATTCTATTTCCATCCATTCAAGAGAGTTACAAAAGGTAATTATCCCCTTGATATCCCTTAGGCATCCACTTCCATATGACCACCACCCCACCAAAGTTTATTTACTATTTTATACATGAGATCCAATGATATTTTTATCTCCTAGATAAGAAAAAAATTGTTTTACTTTTTTCTAAGTCTTCGAACAATAAATTGATGGTTTTTGCTATGTAAACACCTAATATTCCATGATTGTATAATCATTATTTACCTTGAGATAAATAAGAGATTATTATCCCCACTAGTAGCCCAATGACCTGTTTGTGTCTTTGAGATGTTATCAATTCCTTATTTTATTTTCCACCCACTCATAGAGAGTTGATATTATTTGATTTGTTCTCCACTTGGTTTATCCCTAGAGTTGGAATTTTTCTATTCTTTTGGCCACACCCATAATTGCATCCTTTACTATCAATTGTTCCTGGTTATGCACTATCAATGCCCCTACAATCTCTGATTTTGGTAACTCATTACACTCTATTACTTTCTCTAGGATAAGAGGATCTAAAAGAGGGGATTGAACATGACTGTGATTATTTTTATTATTCCATTTCACTCCTTCCATGAGTTTTTTTCTTCTTGCTCTACAAGTGTATTTAAGATATCATAACTATTTGGTTGGATTTTCTCTTGTCCATCTTTTTTCTTTTTCTTTCTCCTTCTTTTGGGTTCTTCAAAACTATCTCCCAATGTTTCTTCTCCTTAAGAAATGTTGGTTGCTTATTTATTGATTATATATTTACCCTCCTTAGGAATATTAGGAATTCCTATAGAAGCCCCCATTTTTGTGATCATATTGTTTGAGAAAGACTGGCCAAATACCCATATTTATGGTAAAATTTACACCTAAAGGTGAAAACCTCATAATTTAGTTGATGAATCCAAGATAGTATTGAAATTTTAAGTTCCACCTCTACTAGAAGAGGTTGGCTAAGAACCATTTCAATGCATAATCTAGCATAAATGATTGTGATTCATTTTGTTATATCTCTAGAGACACCCAAATATCTTCCAAAAAATTAATGATGATTTATAATAATTTCTCACTCCACAAATCCATTGAGAGTGCATATAATCAGAACCAGACTGAGACAATAGTGGGTTCAATCCAGGAATAAAATCCCACTCTCCAAGGCTAAATAAATAATCTTGTTGGGCCATGATTCCTTTTTAATATTTTGAATGCCCTATTTTTATCGGCAAGGAAAGATTAATAATAAAATATTCATTACTTATAAACCACAAATAATACTCACCAAGAGGCTCCTAGTTTAGCTAAACCTATGAATGCAAAAACTTTAGGGTAGGAAGAGTGCCCATGAATTTACAAATCAGGTAATGATTGTCTCTATATAAGACTTATTCTTCTACTATACTTTGCTAAATTATATCTTCGGCCTTGATTTTTACTATGACAAGAATCCATTGACTCTTCAAGGTGTTGATCTTTTCTAGCTACCACAAAGAGCATTTTTAGTGTAGTTGTTTTATGTTTTTTCAATCTCTATTGGATCAACAAGTCTACAAAAAAACTCTATTTATCTAAGAGACGATATGGAGGCACCCCCATTGGACCCTCCTAGGCAATATTCTTGTCTTCAATTTTGCAACAATAGAAAGTGCTTCATCTACCCAATCGATGCCCTAGTTTTCTCTTCCAGTGCTCAAGGATACCTATACTACCTCAATTTTAAATATATTTTGACATGAAAATTTTCTAGACTAAATTTATTTAGTAGATATTTTAGGGAAAAATTATATTAGTATTAGTGTATGGGAATCTACAAAATTTTGAAATGAATCTTAAATATTTTTTCTATTAAATATATTTTCAACTTCTTCAAAGTGATATGTTTCTACAATCAGCTCCTTTGACATAATTTTTATTTGGATATAAAATCTCACTTGGCTAGTTGCCTTCTAAAATTTTAATTTCACGAAGGTGAAGATCAACATTGCATTTGGCTAAATTATCTCCTACCTAATTTTATTCCCTATAAAAATACTTGTATTTCCAAGAGATTGCCTCCAATAATATGTGATGAACATAACCAATAACATTATTTTTTATCTAATCCCAACTTTCATTTTTGTTGATAGAATTGATGATATTTTATGAATCTCCTTCAATATATATATATATATAGATTTCTATCCTTTTTCTATTACAAATTTAATCCTTGTAAGAGCATAGTTGTTAGTTGAAGTTCCATATAATTATGAGTAAGGAGGATTTTGTCTTCATTGTTTCTAAAAATACCAACTCCACCAACTCTTCTCGAATTTAATTTAGAAGCACCATCAAAATTAATTTTTATAAACCTAAATTTTGAACATTTTAATTTTACCCTAGATCAATGTTAATCATTTTTTTTTTAATTCCATTATTATTTATTATTCTTCCATGTATGTTCAAATACTATAACCAATTTGTTATTACTTCTTTTTATGTACTTGAGACTTCTAATGAAGAGCACAATATTTGTAGATATTTTTCTAGAGAGGCAATAATATTGTTCTAAGCATGGGCATGATTTTGAGATTATTTAAAAATATATATTATTCCTTTCAAGCCATAAATTCCAACAAAAATGGTAGGGTCATTCCTCCACGTAATATGTAATGCTTTATATTTGAAATAACTAATCCAACATTTCATCAACTCCTTCAATATTGATGGAGCTACTCAATATATTTTCATAATTTAGAAAAGTAATCCCAAATGGTGTGAGCAAATGGATAATGAAGATGTAAATTATTTGATGTTTCTAAAACCTTCTCACACAAGGCATGTCTAAAAGGTCCATTATATCCTCTTCTTTTTAGACTCTCACCTATAATAATATTACATTGAACTACTAACCAAAGTAATGTTAGGTCCTTAAGGAGAGACTCTAATAACAAAACATTATTCTGAGGAAATTTTTTTGTAGTAGAAATTTTTGAATTCTCTAAATTCTCATATATCGACTTGACCAAGTATTTATCATCCTTTAATAGATTTTAAACTAAATTATCCTTTAATGTAAAACTTGACAAATAAAAATATTGAAGCATCTTTTGAAGTTCATATACACTTTATTTGAGATCCTCTCCTTCAACTAGGTTACTAAAAGAAATCCATGATCTAGATTTGTTGCTCATATTAATATAGTCTTTGATATTTTGAGCTTTACAAGCTAGGTAAGCTTGAGCCAATGGTTACCATTTTGAGTCAAATATAAGAGGATAAGTCTTCAACCAAGCATCAGAACAAAAATTTGCACAATTCTCCTGATTGACTAACCATCTAATATGTTTCTATATCAATTGTAAACTATCTAGTATGAAGTTTTATGTTGATGATCCTTTAGGTAGGATTCTTTTTCATTGCAATCATTGATAGATAGTTTCTTAGGGTAAAATAAAAACTACTCAAAGGAACTAGAATAAAATGAATTTTACTACTCCATGAGAAAATTTCTACTATCAAGTCATACCTTTTATAAGCAAATGTAGGAACCACCTACCAAAGAGTGATGATATACATCAAAGCAGGTTTGTAGAACAATGACTAAGAGCTAGAGGATTGCATAGCAGTAAAAAATTTACAACATAGGACTTGCAGAGTGATGACCAAGAGCTAGAGGGTTTATAGAGCAATGAAAAACTTTTGTAGCCTAGGATTTGTATATTGGGTTTATAGAGTAATGGCTATGGACTAGAGGGTTTATAGAGTGATGGATAAGAGCTAGAGAGTGCAAAGAAATTTAGAAAATCATAGCCTATATTTTGCAAAGTGAGATTACAAAGTGATGACTAAGATCTAAATGATTTGTAGAGCAATAAAATAATTCTCAATCTAAGGTTTATAGAGTGGGGTTGCAAAGTAGATACCAAAATCTAGGAGGCTTGTAGAGCAATAAAGAAATTATAGATTAGGGTTTGTAGTGTGATTATTGAGATATAAAGGGTTTGTAGAGAGATATAAAAAATTTATAGCCTAGGGTTTGCAAAGTATATTTGTAGATAATTTATTGAGAACCAAAGGGTTTACATACTGATTAAAAAAATTATAGCCTAGGGATTGTAGAGTAGGTTTGTAGAGTAGCAACCCAAAGCTAGATTGTTTGTAGAGCGATAAAAAATTATAGTCTAGGGTTTTTAGAGTGATTAAAAAAATTGTAGCCTAGCATTTATAGATATACAACCGATAGCCATAGGGTTTGCAAAGTGATCTAAAATTTTGAAACCTAGGGTTTGTAGAACTATGACTAAGAGCTAGAAGGTTTGTAAAGTGATAAAATAAATTATAGCCTAGAGTTTGTAGAGTGACGACCAAGAGCTAGAGGGTGTGCAAAGAAATTAAAAAAAATTCATAGCTTAGGGTTTGTAAAGTGATAATAAAAACCCAATGGGTAAAAAAAGTAATAAAAAAATTATAGCCTAGGGTTTGTAGAGTGACATCCAAGAGCTAGTGTTTAAAGGGCAGTAAAAACAAATTATAGCCTAGGGTTTGTAGTAGTGATTGTGAGCAAGAGGGTTTATAGAGTAATAAAAAAAATCATAGCCTAGTGTTTGTACAATGACGATAAAAGTCCATAGTAGTATTCTAGTGGTGGTCAAGAGCCAAATGGTTTGTACATCAAAATAAAAAAAATTGTAGCCGAATATTTTCAAATATTGGTGGGTGATATAAGTTGTAATTTAGAAATGGAGGTGGTAAAGAATTTACAAGAGGCAAGGAATGATCCATAGGAGGCATGAGAAAGACGCAATGATCGACTTGAGTTGTAAATTAGTGTATTAGAAGATGCATATGATCTAATCATCAAAAGAGGAGTCAACAACAACCATGAATATGTAGATAAAAAAAGAATGAGAATCTTGTTTCAGAAAGGGTTTCAAACTCTAATATGGTCCCAAATAATAGGATTTATTCAAGCACCAAAAGAAGCTAGGAAGGGGGGGAGGATAAATGAGAATAAGATATGGTAGTAAGTCAACATGGATTAGAAGATATGATGAAATATTTTTTAGGAGAAGTACTAAAGAAAAATTCTTATAAGGTATTGCAAGAAGGTAGAAACCCATTGAAGCTAAAAATAAAAGGTAATATAAGTTGGGTTAAGCAAGTGAAAGAGAAGAAAACAGTGGATGAGAATAAATAATGATGAATATTGATCTCCACTAAAACAAATGAGGATGGAATAAATCTAAATATACTAAAAAAATACTTGGAAAGAGTATATCTCAAGCTAAATAATACATTGATAGAAAATTTTATAGTTTCTAGACCAAGTAGTGACCAAATTAGGAAGTGGGAATTTAATTGATGCAAAATAAAAAAGCATGTGGATTTTTCCTTCCAAAAGGATTCTTCTTAGATTGCTTTTTTTTTTTTTTTTTATTTGTGGAAAACATCCCAAAAGGGATGCCACTTTCGGGTAAGACCCAAGGAGGCAGGGGTATCCATTCCACCAAAAACGCCCAGGACTCGGACCTGGCCTACCACCTTTGACATACTCAAGGAGCAAACAAACACACAAAACCAAATTAAAAAATAAGTAAATAACAACAAAAATAATAAAATAAAATAAAAAACATGCTCCTTGAGTGTGTCAAAACCAAAAGCACAACCAAACACGCACAATAAGATAAAAGAAACCACAACACAAACCACATAGAAAAACACAAGAACCACATAACAAAACACAAACAAGACAAAAACAACAGAACACTACAAAGACATAACCCAAAAAAAACATGAAAAATAAACACAACCAAAACCTAAAAAATAAAATAAATAAAATAAAAATAAAAACAACCAACAACAGACAATAAACAAAAACAAAAAACATAGAAAACACTCACACATAAAAAATGAAATAACACAAACAAAGAGAAACCCAAGAACAAGAACGAAAAAAACACAAGAACAATAACAAAAAACATAAAAAAAAAACAAAACAACAAAAACACAAGAACAACAAAAAACAACACAAAGAACACAAAAAAAAAACAAAACAAAAGAACCCACCCACCTTAAAAAACTAAACAAAAAAACAAAGAAGACAAAAGAAAAAAAAATGAACAAAACAATGACCTATCTAGACTAGAAGACTATTAATGCAAGAATCAACAGAGGAAACAAAATAAAGAATAGAATGAGCTAGGGAACTAAAAAAAACTGAATGAACCAAAGAGAAACAAAAAAAAAACAAGAAGAAACTAGGTACCTTCAGAATTGGAGCCATCCAAAGAAATGATAGAAAGAAGAGCTTCCCTAATTTGAGAAGCCCACCATATAGGAGGGTGGCCATAACAAGTAAGATCACCTTTGTCCAAAGCCCAATTAGCTAAAGCATCAACACTCTTGTTTTGATCTCCGACCACATGATTGTAATCAACTTTCAAAAATCCCATCCGGATTAACTGAATCTTCTCAATAATTCTTTTTATTCTCCAATCCACCTTATGATTCTTAGAAGGAGTCTTCAAGAGATTAATCATAAGTTGAGAGTTAGACTCAACTAACACCTTTTCCCATCCAACCTTAGTAGCCTCCTGAAGGCCTCTAAGGATACCATACCCCTCAGCAAGGTTATTGGAAAGAATACCCAAATTCTCAGCAAAAGTAAAAACCAGGGAGCCATCTGAAAGTCTACCAATTCCTCCCACACCGGCTTTTCCAGGGTTCCCTCTAGAGGCTCCATCGATGATTGACTTTTCCAAAATCCTTAGGAGGAGGTTGCCAATTTCTAGTCCTATCCATCTTACTAATACTCACATTCCCTTTAAGTTGGTTGCCCTTAGAAGGTTTAATCTTCAATATTTGCATCACTTGATCCCATCTTTGGTGGGAGTTTTGGGGGTGATTAAGGAGTTGATGGACTGATTCAACTAAGTTGGCTATGGTATTTTGCCAAATATAGTGAATATCCTTCCTATCTTGATTAAAAATTTGGTTGTTCCTTTCATTCCAAATATTCCAAAGAAGAATGGTAGAACCCATCCAAACTAACTGCCTAATAAAATGATCAACACCCTCTTGATTAGGCCAATCCCTCCAAAGTTGTTCAAAAGTGAAAAAATTGGACCACTGTAAGCCAAGTAAAGTTGCCATTCTCCTCCATAGCTCAGAGGCTAAAGTACACTCAATAAAAATATGGTTGATATTTTCTACATTCTCTTCACACATTTCACATCTAAAAGGGCCATGAAAACCACGCTTCATAAGTTGCTCACCAAGAAGCACCCTACGATGCAATAAAAGCCAATTAAAGAACCTCACCTTAGGCCAGAGATTTTGAGCCCACAATTGAGAAAATATGTCAGAAGAATGGTTGGGATTATTATGGCATAAGGTCAAATAACCTTGAGCAACTCAATACTCACCCTTAGTAGTGTTGTTCCATCCAAAACAATATTTTTCATGGGACCAAGAGAGGGATCTCATATGAAGGATGCCTTGGATATCTTGTCTTTGCCTTTCTGGGATTTGAATAGGCCAGTCCTCAATAGGGATCCAATATCTACCAACCTTTGAATTACCGATATGGTACCGACAGTAATTAGCCACCTTTATCCAATTAGCTCGGTGAAGCTCCTCCATCCAAGGCCTCCAATCGGGAAACCGAGTTATCAAAGGCTTGTGACCATCCCAAGAATCTGTCCAAAAATTTGCATGTTGACCATTATGAATGATCCAAAATAATTTTTTCTTTATCAAATCCTCACCAGTCTTAAGAACTGCTAAAATGGGAGAACCTTTGGTAGGAAGTTGATAGCGAACAAGGTCTTCAGGACTTTTGTTCTCAGCATATTTAGCACGGAGATTATTGGCCCAAAGAGCATTGGGGTTATGCAACATCCTCCAATATAATTTAGCAGCTAAAGCTTTGTTGTTATTAATTGAAGACCGGAATCCTAACCCCCCTTCACTCTTAGGAAGACATAAAGTATCCCATTTCACCAAGGCCCATTTTCTTTTCTCCTTAGTACCACTCCAAAGGAAACGATGACTGATTTGATCCAATTCTCGAAGAACAACCTTTGGGATATTCAAAATGGAAGAAACATAAATAGGAATAGCTTGAAGGACTGATTTTACCAAGGTGATTCTACCCCAAGAAGAAAGCCACTTGTTGGTCCACTTTCCAATTTTCTTCTTGACTTTGTCCAACAACCAATTCCAATATTTATTTTTTTGCCTTTGAATATTTATGGGAATACCTAAATAAGTGATTGGAAGAGAGGTCTTCTTATATCTTAATTTATCCAAGACCATGGATTCCTCGTCTAGCAGAGCAGATGAAAGAAAATAACTTTAGATTTGTCTTCATTGATCAATTGCCCAAGTAGCCTTAGAAAAATAGCTAATGATTTGCTTAATATTAGAAGCTTCCTTAGTCGTAGCTTTACCTAAAAGGGTAGAGTCATCCACAAATTGAAGATGAGAGATAGGTCTAGCTCCATGAGCAATGGTAACTCCCTCAAGGGTTTTGTTTTCCCTCTTTTTGGTTATAGTCCTACCCAAGCATTCAGCAAGAATGATGAATAAATAAGGGGATAGCGGGTCACCTTGCCTAATACCTCTGGAAGCTGGGAAATACTCGAAAAGGCCTGCCATTGATAAGAACTAAGTAGGAAACTCGAAGAGATACATCCCATAATCCAATCCATCCAATCCTTAGAGAAACCAAATTGCCTCAAAACTTTGATAAGGAAGTGCCAATCCACTCTGTCATAAGCTTTGGATAAGTCTAACCGGATGAACATAGAAGGAGAATTTTGCATATCCATGGAATGGATGGCTTCCTGAGCAAGAACTATCTCATCTACTATTTGACGTCCTTCCACATATCCCCCTTGCTCGGGGAAATAATCTTATGCAAAAGAGGCTTCAACCTTTCTCGCCATGATTTTAGTAATAATTTTGAGAAGAACATTACATAAAGCAATAGGTCTAAAAGCTGAGATATGATCAACCTCTTGAGCTTTTGGAACAAGAGTAATATAAGTTTTATTGATAACCTTCAAAATTTCTTTGGATTTCCTGGCTTCTTCCACCACCTCTAATAAATCAACATGAAGGATATCCTAGAACTCTTGGTAGAACTCAATAGGAAAACCATCAGGACCTGGGGTTTTCCCTTTTTGCATTTTAAAAACTACTTGTTGAAGCTCATTGATAGTAACAAGAGAAGTCAAAATAGAGTTCTCCTCAGAAGTGATAAGAGAAGGGATTGCTTGAAGAACATTTTGTTGAGAAGCTGAGTCAAGAGGAGTAGCAACAAAAATATTGGAAAAGTAATCAACAACAATAGAGTTCATGCCATCCCAAGTATAAACAACATCTCCAGAATCTGATTTTAAGGAAGAAATAAAGTTGTGAGATCTTCGAGCTAGAAGAGATTTGTGGAAGAAATTTGTGTTTCGATCTCCTTCTTTGAGCCATTGAATTCTAGATTTTTGCTTCCATAAGATTTCTTCTCTTTTTTCCCATTCCTCTAACCGAGTTGTGAGTTTAATTTCATCTGCACTTCTCTTCTCTCGTGAGGCCATCTAAATGGATTTTCTTATTCAAATTTTCAAGATGAGCAATAACTTCATGTTTTTTTTTATGAACATCCCCAAACTCTTTCCAGTTCCAAGTCTTGATTTTGGATTTAATGTATTGCAATCTTTTGGCAAAATAGAACATCTTAGTCCCATGCCTAGGTTTACCTTCCTTCCACCATTGTTGCACATGAGGTCTGAAGGAAATGTCTCTAAGCCACATTAATTGAAAATGAAAAGGAGAGAAACTCACATTGGTTTTCCACATTTCCACCATGACTGGCCAATGATCCGAACCAACATTATTAAGAGTCTTCACTTTAGGAATGTGACCATGGATTAAGAAATTTTCAGAGAGCAAAAACCTATCCAATCTCTCCATTATACAAGCTAAGCCTTGCCTTCTGTTAGACCAAGTCATAAGGCCATTATCTAGTTGGATATCCACAAGATGGAGGTTTGCAATATATTCGCTCATGAGGTCCAGTACTTTTGTCCAAATTTCTATTTCCCCCCTTTTCTCATCCAGAGAGAGGATGGTATTGAAATCTCCTCCGATCAAGATCCAAGCTTTAGGAAAATGAGAGATAATATGAGTAATATCCTTCCACTATCTTCTTTTTTCCTCCAAAGAAGTCGGGCATAAACAAGTAATGTAGAGCATAATCTGGTTGGAATGTCTACTTTGAATAGCTATAGCCAACAAACCCCAACTGCCAACCATATGGTGAATAACTACCTCTTTTGGGTCCCAAAGACAAGCAATGCCACCCGAAGTCCCTTGGGAACCGAGGGAAACCACTTTTCCAACTGGCCAAATTTCATCGGCAATTAAGTCCATATCCTCCATTGACATCTTTGTTTCTTGAAGGAAAACAAGATGTGGATGATTTATCTGAATCATTCTTCTAATTTCATTTTGTTTTGAAAGACTCCCTTTGAGTCCTCTAATATTCCAAGTGATGATCTTCATTAATACCAGGGCTAAAAATGTTGGGAAGGGCATTAATCTTACCTTCCTCTACAAGCTTTTCACCTTCTTTTACCATATGATATTGATTGGTCTTGTGACCTACTTTTTGATTAGAATCCATCTTCAATTTTTTTTCCCTGTTTCTTGACTTATTCCAATTGAATCGAGATGGCTTCTAACCTTGAAGAATGCTCATACACAACCAAAATTTTACTAGATGGTTCAATGGAGTCTATATTGGGACCTGCATTATTTGAAGTTTTGACATTTGAAATATTGTTTTTCTTGTGTAAATTTTCTCCTTTTTTTCTCGTTGAAAACCTTTGATTTGTTGGTTTGTCTCCGAGTTCTTTCCTTCATATTTAAATTGTGTTTCTAAGATTTCAGTTTCCATTATTTCCTCTTCCTCACTTGGGACATCATTTGTGGAAAGGATTTCAAACATATTAGCAAATGACTTTGATTGATCCTTCATTACTCGGTTTTTTCGAGTGTTCTTCTTCTTAGGTATTTGGAAACCTCGCTGAGTTTATATCTTCTTTCTTTTGATCAAGAATTTTATATGGGTAAACATCGGCCAAATGACCATATTCATGGCAAATTCTACAACGAAAAGGAATGTTCTCATAGTCCACTACTTGCTCCCAAGTGTCTTCCCCAAATTGTAATGTGATATTTTTAGGTAGGGGTTTGTCAAAATCCATTAAAACACAAATTCGAGCATAAATAATATGTTCAAAATTTTGAGTACAATCAACGAATCATCATAAAAGTTCCTAAAGAGTTTCCAATTGAAGAAAAAATAGTAGGATTCCAAAATTCAATAGGGAGGCCAAAGAGTCTAACCCACATGGGAGCTATAGAAGGCATCTCTTCTTCAGATTTAAATTTAGTATGCCAGGGCTTCATGAAAAGCCCTGCCCTTCCAAAAAACCAAGGACCCCCTTGAAAATTTTTCTCTCTATCTTCATTATTAGCAAATAAAACAAGAAAATAACCATTTGGATAAATAGAGATTTGTAACTCACCTTTAGTTTTCCAGATTTTTGCAGCCTAGACTTTGAAAGCAGATAGACTCGGACGAAAACCCACGAACCGACAAATTAGTCCTCTTTTTTCCAAATCTTCAATGCCAGTCTGAATGTTACCCATATCAAGCTTAACAATAGGAGTTCCATCAGCTGCTTTAAGACATCCTGACTCCATTTTCCTGGGATCAATCTTAGGCATTCTTAGAGGTTTATGAGAAGCCCTAATATTGATATTAGCATTGGGCTGAGGCTGTCCACCATGAAGGGCATCCCTAAAATTCATTTTTGGGACCGAGTCTTCAAAATTCTTACCCTTGACGAGGGGTTTTCACAAGTAGAATTATTTTGTGGGTGCACCTTAGCACCAGATTCACTTGAGATATGAGCCATTTTTTGATCAACCGCTTGAAACTTATTTCGTGGTCTCTTTAATCCTTGCCCTAGACGTCGTGGAAAGGTATGGTTTTCACTTTTCTTTTGTGCAGCAAATTGGAAGCCGTTGTCACTCAAGTTCATAGTATGATCTATTGAAAGACAAATTTCTAACCCATATTGTATCCCCTGCAACATTTCTTGCTAAAATATTGAGCATAAACCACAAAAATATTGGCCTCTAGGGCCCGAAGGCCCTAAAAACCAACCTCTGGAGCTGCTTGCACTCAACCCAGATGAAACCCTCGCATAGCCACTTGCCAAATATATCGTTCACACATAGGGATGTGCTAGGATCTGTGTTGCTCCAAATGATATGAAAATTGGTGGAGATGTTCTAGGGTTTTTCAGGCATCTACCCTCAAAATTTCAGCTCAATCCGAGTTCGGATGAGTGAGATATGGCCAAAACGAGTTCGGAAGTTTGGGCAGTCCTAAAAAAAATGTCTCTACCATTCGGCTCCGAAATTTCCCAACCTTCACTTTGAAACCTTATTATGATTATTAATCCCAACATTAAACTATTTGACAAGAAACATGTTATTGCATTTTTTTTGAACCATTTGTAAGTCCTAACAATGCGTCCTTCCTAGATTGCTTTAATAATGAAGAAGACTACCTCAATTTCCTTTTAGGAGGCTCATGGTTTATGGTAAAATATGGACTATACCTTAATAAACGGGCACCAAGTTGTAATCCATATATTGAGAAGATTAATGTGGCTCTAATTTGGGTAAAAATCCTTACTATACCTTTGGAATTCTGGGAGGAAGAACTATTTAAAAGTATAACCAATTATTTTTGAATAATTTATTTTCATATATTATGTCATTAGGGAAAGGAAAATGTTATTTTTTGCTAGAATGTGTGTCATGGCAAAATTAGTAAAGAAATTTCTAGATGATATAAAGTTGATTTCTAGGTGGGTAGTATGGAATCAAAATATTAGTTATGAGAATGGCCCCTTTAGATATAAGGTTATGCTAAAATGGCACATCTATGAAATGATTGACCCAATATACATTAAAAAATCTACAAATGGAGTTGTAGTTGTAATTAGAAGGTAGAAAGAAAGCGTAAATGTGGAAAAAAGAGAAATTTTTTGAAAGCAATGAAAAAAGTGCTTCAAAAATAGGAAGGAAATATTAGAAAAGAGTCCAATATAATATGAAAATAACACAAATAAGTTGAAAATACTAAATATTACAAGTAGAATATAGAAAATAAACAAAAGAATGTAGATATTGAGAAGGAAAAAAAGCTAGAGAAAAACCCAAGTATGAGGGTAGATTACAAATATATTCAAGATAAGCTACAAAGTGAAATTTATTCAATGCCATAACAAAGTGATTTAAATAAAAGGCAAAAAGTATAGTACAACAATAAATAAAACAAAAATATAAATAAGAGAAGATGGAAATATTAGACTAGAAAGAAAACGATCCAAAAGCAATTCTCTATATATTTAATGTAGCATTATTTATGGAAAGATCATCAAGAAAATAAAATGTGTAAAATATAATATTAACAAGAATTTAAAAAATATCCTAGTTTTCAGAAGCCAACATTAAAGGAAAAGCATACAAAGGAAAAACATAAGAATATCAACATGGGGATATAGACCATAATAGGCTCGAGTGGGAAAAATCCTAGTAAAATAAATAGGCAATTAGGATCATATTATGGAATGTTAGGGGAGTGAATGCCCCTAAAAAAAATAGGCTAATGATATCTATGATTAAGAATATCCATCTTGATATAGTTTTGTTGCAAGAAACAAAGCTAGTTGTTGAAAATTAGGAGAATATCAAGAAACGAATATGGAATATGGGAATTAGTTGCTAGGTAGAAGCTAAGGAAGCTTCAATATGAATATTAACATTATGGAATTATAATTTCTATAAAGACGACGTCATTTAATAAAATGATCACCATCTGATAGTTTTTATCACATATAGATTTTTAAAATATGCCTTCCTTATCACTAACATTTATGTACCAACTATGAATGGAGTGAGAAAGGAACTATGAAGGGATATGAAGTAGATTAGACAATGGGTTAGAGGAATGATATAGATAGTGGTAAATTATTTCAATGGCCATGTAATCCTAGGAGAAAAGAGAGGAGTTCCCAAGGATTTTTTAGAGAGCATGGAGTATTTTAGCATTTTTTGTAAGAATATGACCTTTATGATGTGGAACTAAGTGACAATACATTTACTTGTAAAAAAAAGAGATTAATGCATAGTTTGGTCTAGGTGATATTGGATAGAATGTTGTTATGTATTGAGTGGTTTGTGGAAGAATGTGAGCACACATTAGTACCAATGCCAAGGATGGGATCATACAATAAACCTTTGATATTTTGATGCAATTGAGAAGAAATAATAGATGTCCTTTCAAATTTAAATATGTGTGGGTTTAGCACCAAAATTTTTATTAATAAATGGATATATGGTGGAGGTATTTTATCCAAGGATCTAAGATGCATATATTGGCTAGGAAACACAAATATGTGAACAAAGAAGTAAAAAATAGAACAAGTTAGTAATTGGAAATTTCTTCAGATAAAAGGAAAGCCTAAGGTAGGAATTGTAAGATCATTTTCCTGATGAAAAATGCTTGCTTGTGCTAGTAGAAGGGAGATGTTTTTTGCAGGACTGCCCAAACTTCCGAACTCGTTTCGGCCATATCTCACTCATCCGGACTCGGATTGAGCTGAAATTTTGAGGGTAGATGCCTGAAAAACCCTAGAACGTCTCCACAAATTTTCATATCATTTGGAGCAATAGATATCCGAGGGTTTCAAATATGTGTGAATGACATATTTGGCAAGCGGCTATGCGAGGGTTTCATCTGGGTTGAGTGCAAGCAGCTCTAGAGGTTGGTTTTTAGGGCCTTCGGGCCCTAGAGGCCAATATTTTTGTGGTTTATGCTCAATATTTTAGTAGGAAATGTTGC
The DNA here is from genome assembly GCA_028583015.1 of Wollemia nobilis. NCBI lineage: Eukaryota > Viridiplantae > Streptophyta > Pinopsida > Araucariales > Araucariaceae > Wollemia > Wollemia nobilis. The sequence goes on from JAQPPZ010002550.1 coordinate 6,631,187, forward strand.
AGGGGATACAAGATGGGTTAGAAATTTATCTTTCAATAGATCATACTGTGAACTTGAGTGACAACATCTTCCAATTTGCTGCACAAAAGAAAAGTGAAAACCATACCTTTCCACGGTGTCTAGGGCAAGGATTAAAGAGATCACGAAACAAGTTTCAAGTAGTTGATCAAAAAATGGCTCATATCTCAAGTGAATCTGGTGCTAAGGTGCACCCACAAAATAATTCTACTGTGAAAACCCCTATCAAGGGTAAGAATTTTGAAGACTCGAGTCCCAAAAATGAATTTTAGGGATGCCCTTCATGGTGGACAGCCTCAACCCAATGCTAATATCAATATTAGGGCTTCCCATAAACCTCTAAGAATGCCTAAGATTGATCCTAGGAAAATGGAGTCAGGATGTCTTAAAGCAGCTGATGGAACTCCTATTGTTAAGCTTGATATGGGTAACATTCAGATCGGCATTGAAGATTTGGAAAAAAGAGGACTAATTTGTTGGTTCGTGGGTTTTCATCCGAGTCTATCTCGCTTTCAAAGTCCGGGCTGCAAAAAGCTGGAAAACTAAAGGTGAGTTACAAATCTCTATTTATCCAAATGGTTATTTTCTTGTTTTATTTGCTAATAATGAAGATAGAGAGAAAAATTTTCAAGGGGGTCCTTGGTTTTTTGGAAGGGCAGGGCTTTTCATGAAGCCCTAGCATACTAAATTTAAATTCAAAGAAGAGATGCCTTCTATAGCTCCCGTGTGGGTTAGACTCTTTGGCCTCCCTATTGAATTTTGGAATCCTACTATTTTTTCTTCAATTGGAAACTCTTTAGGAACTTTTATGATGACTGCTGATTGTACTCAAAATTTTGAACATATTATTTATGCTCGGATTTGTGTTTTAATGGATTTTGACAAACCCCTACCTAAAAAGATCACATTACAATTTGGGGAAGACACTTGGGAGCAAGTAGTGGACTATGAGAACATTCCTTTTCGTTGTAGAATTTGCCATGAATATGGTCATTTGGCCAATGCTTGCCCAAATAAAATTCTTGATCAAAAGAAAGAAGATATAAACTCAGCATGTTTCCAAATACCTAAGAAGAAGAACACTAAAAAAAACTAGTTATGAAGGATCAATCAAAGTCATCTGCTAATATGTTTGAAATCCTTTCCACAAATGATGTCCCAAGTGAGGAAGAGGAAATAATGGAAACTAAAATCTTAGAAACACAATTTAAATATGAAGGGAAGAACTCAGAGACAAACCAACAAATCAAAGGTTTTCAACAAAAAAAAAAGGAGAAAATTTACACAAGAAAAACAATATTTCAAATGTCAAAACTTCAAATAATGCAGGTCCCAATATAGACTCCATTGAACCATCTAGTAAAATTTTGGTTGTGTACGAGCATTCTTCAAGGTTAGAAGCCATCTCAGATTCAATTGGAATAAGTCAAGAAATAGGAAAAAAAAATTGAAGATGGATTCTAATCAAAAAGTAGGTCGCAAGACCAATCAATATCATATGGTAAAAGAAGGTGAAAATCTTGTAGAGGAAGGTAATATTAATGCCCTTCCCAACTTTTTTAGCCCTGGTATTAATGAAGATCATCACTTGGAATATTAGAGGACTCAAAGGGAGTCTTTCAAAACAAAATGAAATTAGAAGAATGATTTAGGTAAATCATCCACATCTTGTTTTCCTTCAAGAAACAAAGATGTCAATGGAGGATATGGACTTAATTGCCAATAAAATTTGGCCAACTGGAAAAGTGGTTTCCCTCGGTTCCCAAGGGACTTCGGGTGGCATTGCTTGTCTTTGGGATCCAAAAGAGGTAGTTATTCACCATATGGTTGGCAGTTGGGGTTTGTTGGCTATAGCTATTCAAAGTAGACATTCCAACCAGATTATGCTCTGCATTACTATTTATGCTCCGACTTCTTTGGAGGAAAAAAGAAGATAGTGGAAGGATATTACTCATATTATCTCTCATTTTCCTAAATCTTGGATCTTGATCGGAGGAGATTTCAATACCATCCTCTCTCTGGATGAGAAAATGGGGGAAATAGAAATTTGGACAAAAGCACTGACCTCATGAGCGAATATATTGCAAACCTCCATCTTGTGGATATCCAACCAGATAATGGCCTTATGACTTGGTCTAACAGAAGGCAAGGCTTAGCTTGTATAATGGAGAGATTGGATAGGTTTTTGCTCTCTAAAAATTTCTTAATCCATGGTCACATTCCTAAAGTGAAGACTCTTAATAATGTCCGGTTCGGATCATTGGCCAATCATGGTGGAAATGTGGAAAACCAATGTGAGTTTCTCTCCTTTTCGTTTTCAATTAATGTGGCTTAGAGACATTTCCTTCAGACCTCATGTGCAACAATGGTGGAAGGAAGGTAAACCTAGGCATGGGACTAAGATGTTCTGTTTTTCCAAAATACTGCAATACATTAAATCCAAAATCAAGACTTGGAACTGGAAAGAGTTTGGGGATGTTCATAAAAAAAACATGAAGTTATTGCTCATCTTGAAAATTTGAATAAGAAAATCCATTTAGATGGCCTCATAGAGAAGAGAAGTGTAGATGAAATTAAACTCACAACTCAGTTAGAGGAATGGGAAAAAAGAGAAGAAATCTTATGGAAGCAAAAATCTAGAATTCAATGGCTCAAAGAAGGAGATCGAAACACAAATTTCTTCCACAAATCTCTTCTAGCTCGAAGATCTCACAACTTTATTTCTTCCTTAAAATCAGATTCTGGAGATGTTGTTTATACTTGGGATGGCATGAACTCTATTGTTGTTGATTACTTTTCCAATATTTTTGTTGCTACTCCCCTTGACTCAGCTTCACAATATAATGTTCTTCAAGCAATCCCTTCTCTTATCACTTCGAGGAGAACTCTATTTTGACTGCTCCTGTTACTATCAATGAGCTTCAACAAGTAGTTTTTAAAATGCAAAAAGGGAAAACCCCAGGTCCCGATGGTTTTCCTATTGAGTTCTACCAAGAGTTCTGGGATATCCTTCATGTTGATTTATTAGAGGTGGTGGAAGAAGCTAGGAAAGCCAAAGAAATTTTGAAGGTTATCAATAAAACTTATATTACTCTTGTTCCAAAAGCTCAAGAGGTTGATCATATCTCAGCTTTTAGACCTATTGCTTTATGTAATGTTCTTCTCAAAATCATTACTAAAATCATGGCAGAAAGGTTGAAGCCTCTTTTGCATAAGATTATTTCCCAGAGCAAGGGGGTTATGTGGAAGGACGTCAAATAGTATATGAGATAGTTCTTGCTCAGAAGCCATCCATTCCATGGATATGCAAAATTCTCCTTCCATGTTCATTCGGTTAGACTTATCCAAAGCTTATGACAGAGTGGATTGGCACTTCCTTATCAAAGTTTTGAGGCAATTTGGTTTCTCTAAGGATTGGATGGATTGGATTATGGGATGTATCTCTTCAGTTTCCTACTTAGTTCTTATCAATGGCAGGCCTTCTCAGTATTTCCCAGCTTCTAGAGGTATTAGGCAAGGTGACCCGCTATCCCCTTATTTATTCATCATTCTTGTTGAATGCTTGGGTAGGACTATAACCAAAAAGAGGGAAAACAAAACCCTTGAGGGAGTTACCATTGCTCATGGAGCTAGACCTATCTCTCATCTTCAATTTGTGGATGACTCTACTCTTTTAGGTAAAGCTACAGTTAAGGAAGCTTCTAATATTAAGCAAATCATTAGCTATTTTTCTAAGGCTATTGGGCAGTTGATCAATGAAGACAAATCTAAAGTTATTTTCTTTCACTGCTCTCCTAGACAAGAATCCATGGTCTTGGATAAACTAAGATATAAGAAGACCTCTCTTCCAATCACTTATTTAGGTATTCCCATAAATATTCAAAGGCAAAAAAATAAATATTGGAATTGGTTGTTGGACAAAGTCAAGAAGAAAATTGGAAAGTGGACCAACAAGTGGCTTTCTTCTGGGGGTAGAATCACCTTGGTAAAATCAGTCCTTCAAGCTATTCCTATTTATGTTTCTTCTTTTTTGAATATCCCAAAGGTTGTTCTTCGAGAATTGGATCAAATCAGTCATCGTTTCCTTTGGAGTGGTACTAAGGAGAAAAGAAAATGGGCCTTGGTGAAATGGGATACTTTATGTCTTCCTAAGAGTGAAGGGGGGTTAGGATTACGGTCTTCAATTAATAACAACAAAGCTTTAGCTGCTAAATTATATTGGAGGATGTTGCATAACCCCAATGCTCTTTGGGCCAATAATCTCCGTGCTAAATATGCTGAGAACAAAAGTCCTGAAGACCTTGTTCGCTATCAACTTCCTACCAAAGGTTCTCCCATTTTAGTAGTTCTTAAGACTGGTGAGGATTTGATAAAGAAAAAATTATTTTGGATCATTCATAATGGTCAACATGCAAATTTTTGGATAGATTCTTGGGATGGTCACAAGCCTTTGATAACTCAGTTTCTCGATTGGAGGCCTTGGATGGAGGAGCTTCACCGAGCTAATTGGATAAAGGTGGCTAATTATTGTCGGTACCATACTGGTAATTCAAAGGTTGGTAGATATTGGATCCCTATTGAGGACTGGCCTATTCAAATCCCAGAAAGGCAAAGACAAGATATCCAAGGCATCCTTCATATGAGATCCCTCTCTTGGTCCCATGAAAAAGATTGTTTTGGATGGAACAACACTACTAAGGGTGAGTATTCAGTTGCTCAAGGTTATTTGACCTTATGCCATAATAATCCCAACCATTCTTCTGACATATTTTCTCGATTGTGGGCTCAAAAGCTCTGGCCTAAGGTGAGGTTCTTTAATTGGCTTTTATTGCATCGTAGGGTGCTTACTGGTGAGCAACTTATGAAGCATGGTTTTCATGGCCCTTTTAGATGTGAAATGTGTGAAGAGAATGTAGAAAATATCAACCATATTTTTATTGAGTGTACTTTAGCCTCTCAGCTATGGAGGAGAATGGCCACTTTACTTGGCTTACAGTGGTCCAATTTTTTTACTTTTGAACAACTTTGGAGGGATTGGCCTAATCAAGAGGGTGTTGATCATTTTATTAGGCACTTAGTTTGGATGGGTTCTACCATTCTTCTTTGGAATATTTGGAATGAAAGGAACAACCAAATTTTTAATCAAGATAGGAAGGATATTCACTATATTTGGCAAAAGACCATAGCCAACTTAGTTGAATCAGTCCATCATCTCCTTAATCACCCCCAAAACTCCCACCAAATATGGGATCAAGTGATGCAAAGATTGAATATTAAACCTTCTAAGGGCAACCAACTTAAAGGGAATGTGAGTATTAGTAAGATGGATAGGAATAGAAATTGGCAACCTCCTCCTAAGGATTTTGGAAAAGTCAATACCGATGGAGCCTCTAGAGGGAACCCTGGAAAAGCCAGTGTGGGAGGAATTGGTAGACTTTCGGATGGCTCCCTGGTTTTTACTTTTGCTGAGAATTTGGGTATTCTTTCCAATAACCTTGCTGAGGGGTATGGTATCCTCAGAGGCCTTCAAGAGGCTACTAAGGTTGGATGGGAAAAGGTGTTAGTTGAGTCTGACTCTCAACTTATGATTAATCTCTTGAAGAATCCTTCTAAGAATCATAAGGTGGATTGGAGAATAAAAAGAATTATTGAGAAGATTCAGTTAATCCAGATGGGATTTTTGAAAGTTGATTACAATCATGTGGTCGGAGATCAAAACAAGAGTGTTGATGCTTTAGCTAATTGGGCTTTGGACAAAGGTGATCTTACTTGTTATGGCCACCCTCCTATATGGTGGGCTTCTCAAATTAGGGAAGCTCTTCTTTCTATCATTTCTTTGGATGGCTCCAGTTTGAAGGTACCTAGTTTCTTCTTATTTTTTTTTTTTTGCTTCTCTTTGGTTCATTCAATTTTTTTTAGTTCCCTAGCTCATTCTATTCTTTATTTTGTTTCCTCTGTTGATTCTTGCCTTAATAGTCTTCTGGTCTAGATAGGTCATTGTTTTGTTCATTTTTTATTTTCTTTTTCCTTTTTTCTTTTTTTTGTTTAGTTTTTTAAGGTGGGTGGGTTTTTTTATTTTTTTTTGTTTTTGTGTTCTTTGTGTTGTTTTTTGTTGTTCTTGTGTTTTTGTTGTTTTGTTTTGTTTTTTTTATGTTTTTTGTTATTGTTCTTGTGTTTTTTTTCGTTCTTGTTCTTGGGTTTCTCTTTGTTTGTGTTATTTTGTGTTTTTATGTGTGAGTGTTTTCTATGTTTTTTGTTTTTGTTTATTGTCTATTGTTGGTTGTTTTTTATTTTTATTTTTATTTTATTTTTTAATTTTTTAGGTTTTGGTTGTGTTTATTTTTCATGTTTTTTTTTGGGTTATGTCTTTGTAGTGTTATGTTGTTTTTGTCTTGTTTGTGTTTTGTTATGTGGTTCTTGTGTTTTTCTATGTGGTTTGTGTTGTGGTTTCTTTTATCTTATTGTGCGTGTTTGGTTGTGCTTTTGTTTTTGACACACTCAAGGAGCATGTTTTTTATTTTATTTTATTATTTTTGTTGTTATTTACTTATTTTTAAATTGGTTTTGTGTGTTTGTTTGCTCCTTGAGTATGTCAAAGGTGGTAGGCCAGGTCCGAGTCCTGGGCGTTTTTGCGGAATGGATACCCCTGCCTCCTTGGGTCTTACCCGAAAGTGGCATCCCTTTTGGGATGTTTTCCACAAAAAAAAAAAAGGGTAGGAATTGTATTTTCTTGAGGAGGAATTTAGTAGAAGTGGGGTGGACCAAGACCTCTACATAAGAGAGGAGATACATTCAAAACTACATATTATAATGCCATGATAGGAAACTTACTAAAGATAGAAGCCTAGGAATAAGTGTCTTATGTAAGGAGATAAAAACACACAAAAAAATATTCTCAACCATAAAAAATAAAAGTGCTATAAGGATCACTAAAATCCTTCAAGAGAACAAAAAAGTAATCAAAGATGAAGAGCAAATTAGTCAAGGGGCAATTGAATTCTTCAACTTGTTTCTAATGAAGGATAGGGAGGATGATCAGGAAGCTATGAAATATATACTTCAATATATCTCAAAGTCGATAAAAATAGATGAATGTAGAGATTGAGAAATATGTGAGTAAAGAGGAGGTGAAAGAAGCATTATTCTCCTTGGAAAATGACAAAGGTCTAGGCCTAGATATACTCTAGCTACAATTATTTTTGGTCTTTTGGAGTATATTGAAGGAGGATTTAGTAGTAGTAGTCCAAGAATTTCACCATTCAGGAAAACTTCTAATATAGCATAAGAACACCTTGTTAGTGCTAATTCCTAGGAAACAAGGGTTGGAAGGGTTTAAGGACTTTAGACTGATAATCCTATGTAATGTAATTTATAAGAACATATATAAAGTAGCAACATTAAGGCTAAAATATACCATTCTAGAGATAATTACAGAACAACAAGGAGGTTCTATTAAGGGAAGGACGATATTGGATGAATTCTTTATACTTCATAAAAATATGCACTTGGTGGAAACTAGTAAGAGGGAAGGAATAGTGATAAAGTTAGACATGAACAATTCTTATGATAGGGTTTCTTGGTGCTTCCTAGAAAAGGTTCTTTCTAAGTTTGGGTTTAGTAGGAAATGGAGAATATGGGTGAGTGATTCTTATGGAGGTCCAAGATTACCAGTCATTCTAAATAATTATATATAAAGGTTCTTTGAGAGTAGTATGGATCTAAGGCAAGGGGGTCCACTATTACCTTAACTCTTTATTATTATGGTATAATCGCTAGGTATATGTATATGTGTAGCTCACCTTTCAAGAGTATTAAATGGGATGAAATTCTCCATAGACATAAGGGTGTCACTCATCAACAACTTTTATATGACACAATTTTGTATGGGAAACATTTGGTGATATAAACTAGGGAGTTCATGAGGATTCTAAATTTATATATTAAGGCATCACACTAGATGATTAACATGGAAAATAGTAAAGTGTTCTTCATTAACACTATATAAAATTGACAAAAAAGGATAACAAAAGAACTTGAATTTAATATCTCAACCCTTACATCTATATATTTGGGAATATCAATGTTTATTGGATTGTGCAAAGATTTGGTTTGGGACACATTGATAGATACATTTCAATGCAATTTAGTAGGTTGGGAAAAAAAAATAGTAAGTTAGGAAAGTAAACTTTAGTTACTAAAGAGCACTCTCCAATTCATACTGGTATATCTCTTATTTACAAACATTGTACAAAGTAGACAAAATAAAATTATTATCAAGATCTAATAAGAAGAGTAGAATCCTCCTTGTTTGAATGGGAGAAAGTGTGTAGGACAAAATCAAAAGGAGGATTAGGATTATAGATGATAAGAAATATAAATAAGGTCCTCGCTATAAAAGTAGGATGGAGTATAATGAATTAAGGTTAATCATTGTGAGATAGAATTTAAAATAAAAAGTACCTAGATATCCAATAATAAGTAATATTCATAACTACATTAGATCCAACTTTTGCCTTTACAAGTCCGACGATGGAGGAGAGGAGCAGCGGAGAGAATTTGAAAGGTTTAGGCGGGAAAAGCCGAGATGGCTCTGAGGGTTTGGGTAGGACCCTCGAGCCTGATCCAGGCATGGATCCAGAGGATGGGAGGTCAGCGGTGGCAGCAGAGGTCATCCAGAGAGAGCGCGACCCTCCCCAAAAAGACCCGGACAAAGGGGCCCAGACAGGCGGTGTGGGTCCGAGAGGAGGTCGATCCTTTGCGAAAACAGTCAAGGGGAGAAAGAACATTTTTCTTTCGCTCCCGCCCCTCATCCCGGTAAATAACAGGGTAAAGGCACCCATTGATTCGATGGGGCCATGTCTAGCCATGGAAGAGTTTTCCTTAGTGGGTAAGTTTCTGGGCGGAAGGCCAGATATAGAAACTATTCGTTCCTGGGCCCTATCCAAATGGAGGACGGTGGGTAGCTTGGAGGTGGTTGCCCTGTCCAGGGGGTTTTTTATCTTAAGATTCAACAATGAGGAGGATGCGAACCGCGTTCTCACTGGAGGACCCTGGTTTCTAGGGAAACGCAGCCTTTTCCTTAGGAAATGGGGGGAGGACTTTGACCCCGAAAAGCAGAATATCAATACTGCTCCCATTTGGGTGCGGCTCCCCAATCTTCCAGCACAGTTTGTCAACGAGTATTGGCTTCATGGCATCGCCAGAACGATCGGAGAACTGGTGTCCATAGATCATGCAACCTTGGCTAGGTCAAGGATGACTCATGCAAGACTCTGCGTCAATGCCAATCTTGAGTCTGAGCTGCCAAATGTTGTGGAGCTAGAGTATGGCAACTATCTAAGATATCAGGCGGTGGAATATGAAAACAAGCCTGCTTACTGCCCTGAATGTAAATCACAAGGCCATTTACAGAATCAATGCCCTACTCTAGCAGTAAACAGAGACATCCTCAGATCTGAAGGTAATCATGCAAATGAGAAAGGGTTTCCTAGGAACCCCCCTATAAAAAGAGGCCCTGTTGGCAAAGGAGGGTTTAGGCCTTTTAAACAGAACCACATTTTCCAGGAGAAGGTCAACCAGGGTGCAAGGCCGACTCAGAGCAAAGATAAGCATCTTCACACCAAAGATCAGGAAAACCAGGTAAGCCCTAAATCTCCAAGCTCAAATCAGTTTAATATTCTAGCCGATCTACCAGTAGAAGGGGAGATCGAGGAACCAGAAGAAGGAAACAGGCATTGTGGTCTCCCTGAAACCCTAGACTCCCCATCAAGGGTGGGCCCTTCTAATCCCATTTTAAACATCCCCTCAATACCCCAGGGAGAGGTAAGGCTAAGCCCCAAAGAATATAGGAGAAGGGTGGAGGAGATGGTGCTCTCGAAATCAGATCTCCCCACCATCATAGGCAGTAGCCTGCCAAACCAACCAGATGATCCTTCTCATAAATCAGGAGAATACAGGAAAAATATGGAGGAGTTAGATTCAAGGACGGAGATGGTAGAATTGGATACTTTTGAGGAATGCGTAAGCCCGGTTCTCCAACAGTTAGATCCCCCTCAATTCAGCCCCAAGCAGACCAGGAGTACGACTAAGTCACCTATTGATTATGGCTGTGAGAGAAAGAAGGGGAGGATCTCAAATGCAGAGCACAATAGAATAAGGACTGACAATGAGATTGCCAGCGGTAAGCAGAAAACTCTGATTCAACAAGTTATCCCAGGGCTCGAAGATAACAAATCAGGAAAACCTCCTCAGGGAAGGGGGAAAGGGAAAAACTCTAAACAATCTAAATGAAGGTTCTCTCATGGAATGTGAGAGGCCTCAATGGAAGGCCCACTCAGAGAGTGGTTAGTTCACTAAGAAGACAATTCAATCCAACAATTTTGATGTTGCAGGAAACAAAACTAGACGAAGCCCAGTCAAAATCAATAGCAAAAAAGATGTGGAGCCAAGGGGAAATGGTGTTTTTACCGGCTAGAGGATTGTCCGGGGGGCTCATGGTTCTGTGGGACCCCCGGGTAGTGGAAGGCAGTATCATCCAAGAGGACGACAGGGTGTTGAGTGTTTTCTTCCATAATATTGATAACAATAGATCGTGGATCTGTTCCAATGTTTACGCTCCTAATTCTGTTCAGGGGAGAGCTTCTTTGTGGGAGTTTCTTGGCAAACTGGGTGATGCTTTCCATGACATCCCGTGGATGGTGGCAGGAGACTTTAACACGCCGCTATACTCATCAGACAAAAAGGGTGGATCAGGGCTCCCTTCTAGAAGTATGGAAGACTTTAATGATTTTGTTAACTCGAACCAATTGATGGATGTAAGGCTAAGAGGAGCCAAGTATACCTGGAGTAACAGGCGGTCGGGCAGCCAACTGATTCAGGAAAGACTTGACAGGTTCTTCTTATCCAAGGAGGCGATTGCTGGGTTTGGAGACTCTACCCTGCAAACCTTTCCCAAAATTTCCTCCGATCACAACCCCATCCTCTTGGAGGTCCCAAAGTCAAACTCTTTCAAAAAACCCTTTCGTTTTCAGACTATGTGGATCAGACATCCGAATTTAAAAGAAAGTATTTCCAATTGGTGGCAGCAACCCTGTCACGGAAGTTCAGGTTTCATTCTTGCTCAAAAGCTGAAATTAGTAAAGAATAACCTTAGATCTTGGAATAAGGAGGTTTTTGGGAATCTGTTTGAGCACAAAGGAAAAGTGGAGGAAAGGTTGCAGGTCATTGACAACATGATCCAGAATGGTAACAGTGATGATGCTACTAGGAAGGAGGAACTTACCAGTCTGTCAGAATATCATAATATTTTAGCTTGTGAGGAGACTTACTGGAGACAGAAATCCAGGGCTTTATGGTTAAAGGACGGTGATTCGAACTCAAAGTTCTTTCATGTTTCTACCTTGAGGAACAGAAGTAATAATAAGATCAGAGAGTTGACCAAAGCTGATGGATCCAAAACCCAAGATTTAACTGAGATCAGGGAGGAAGCAGTTGCTTACTTCAGTGCTCTCCTCGGGGATGAATCCCAATCTAAAGAGGAAGCCTCGGAAACCCTCCTCCAATCCATTCCGAGTTTGGTTGATGAGGCCATTAATGGTATGCTTCTCGCTCCCTTCACTGATGAGGAAATTAGAAAAGCTCTGTTTAGCATGGATCCTGAGAAGTCTCCTGGCCCTGATGGTTTCCCTCCTCGTTTTTACCAAGCTTTTTGGGACATTGTTGGAGCGGATGTCATTTCTGCTATCAAAGAATTTTAGGCTTCTAAACATATTCCAAGAGGGTTCAAGTCCACCTTTATCGCCCTGATCCCTAAGGGCCCTTCTCCTGAGTCCATGGCAGATTTTAGACCGATCAGCCTATGCAATGTGTCCTACAAGATCTTATCAAAAGCCATTGCCAATAGGATGAAAGAAATTTTGCCCCTCATTATTGACCCTAGCCAAGGCAGCTCTGTCAAGGGGAGATCAATCTTGGATGGTGTGATCACTGTCCATGAAGCTTTGCACTCTGCTAGTCAAACCAACAAGGCAGTTTTAGCCCTTAAACTTGATATGAACAAAGCCTTTGATCGCATTAACTGGGGTTTCCTGTCGGCTGTTCTTCTGAAGTTTGGTTTTCATCCTCAGTGGGTCAGACTGATAAAAGAGTGCATCTCCGAACCCTGGTTCTCAGTTTTGGTCAATGGCACGACAGCTGGGTTCTTCCAGAGTCACAGAGGGCTCAGACAAGGAGATCCAATTAGTCCGATGTTGTTCGTCATTGTGGCAGAGGCTCTGGGAAGAACTATTAAATCAGCATGCAATGCAGGGTTAATTTTGGGGATCACAGCCACCTCTCTCATCAACCCTATTAGCCACCAACAATTTGTGGATGACACTTTGATGTTGACCCAGTCGTCTGTGGTGGAAGCTAAAAGGATTAAGCACATCCTCCAACTCTACGAGGATGCGGCTGGGCAGAAGGTGAACTTCAACAAGAGTAAGCTTTACTTCCTCAACACCCCTAATCAGAGACAAGCTAGAATAGCTCACATCTTGGGATGTTCGATAGCGTCTCTCCCGACGACGTATCTTGGCCTTCCCCTCTTCTACGGTTCCCCGTCTGTTTCCATGTGGGATAGAGTGATTGAAAGAATCCAAAAAAAATTGGCTGGTTGGAAAGGACACTTTTTATCTCAGGCTGGGAAACTCACCCTCACCAAGGCTTCCTTACAGAGCATTCCGGTCTATTTTCTTTCTATTTTTAGAGCTCCGACCAGAGTCTTCCAAAAAATTGAACAGATTCAAAAGAACTTTCTCTGGTCTGGATCTGAAGAAAAGCAGAGGATCCACCTTGTGGGCTGGGACAAGGTTTGTAGGCCGAAAGAACTCGGGGGGCTAGGATTGAGAAGAGTTGCTCTCCTAAACTCAGCTTTAGTTGCTAAACAAGCTTGGCGCCTTATTAACAACGAGGAGAATGAGTGGACTGCCATTATTAGAAGGAAATATCTTCAAGGCTCCGACTTCCTTGATGATACGGTGCTCAGACGAGGGTCTGCTTTTTGGAAAGCCATCTTATCCAGCAGAGAGGTCATTAAGAAGGGCCTAAGATGGGTCCTTGGCAACGGACAGCTGATCAGTTTTTGGGATGACAGGTGGGCCAAGGATGAAGCGTTATCTCAGTTTCCTCACCTTGCTAGGGTCAAAAGAATCACTGAGAATCGCTATGGTAGGAAAGTTGCTGATTTCATGAGGCAGGACAGAGGAAGGCTAAGGTGGAAACAGTTAAGGATCCCTGGTTTTGAAGCAGAGTCAGAAGAAATCCAAAGCATATTGCACCAACAATTCATCTCCAATAGTCCTGGGCAGGATCATATTATTTGGGCAGCTTCCGAAAGTGGGCAGTTTTCTGTCAAATCTGCTTATTTGCTAATGGTAGATTCTGAGGACCCCATTCTTCAGACTCAGTTGGTGTGGGTCAAAAAGCTTATTCCCAAAATTGCTATGTTCTCTTGGCTGGCGATTCAAGGCAGGATTCTTACTATTGACAATTTGATCAGGAAAGGTTTGATAGTCGTTAATCGTTGTTGTTTGTGCAGGGCCAATTGGGAGTCCACTTTCCACATTTTCCTTGAATGCCCGGTCTCTTCGAGCATCCTCAACAGGTTATTGCAAGCCTTTAGCATTTGCTGGGTCAGACCAGCCACCATCCTTGACCTCTTCCACCAATGGCCAAATCCTTTTGTTAGCCTTAGGTTGAAGTTTTTCTGGAAAATCTGTCTCCATCATTTTCTGTGGCAGATCTGGCTTGAACGAAACCATAGAGCTTTCCATGAGTCGTGCAATGATGCCACCTCCATCACCAATAAGATCCTTTCCTTCGCCCGTGAAAACGTTAACCTTATTCCTCTTGAAGCTCGCAATCCTCCCCTCTGGGAAAGTCTAATCGCCCACTCTTTAAATCTCGACCTGGTTGAGAATTTCGTGTCCCCCAAGATCAATCCTAGAGTTAATGTCAGGTGGAAACCGCCCCCAGCTGGATGGCTTAAGCTTAACTTTGATGGGGCTTCCAAAGGTAACCCGGGCATAGCAGGGGCTGGAGGAGTTGTGAGAAATCATCAAGGCTTACTGGTGATGGCCTTTTCTGAGCAGTTGGGAACCAGGACAAACAACGAGGCGGAAGCAAGAGCGCTTTGGAGGGGTCTCCAAATGGCTCAGGAGTTTGAAGACAACCTCATTATTGAAGGAGATTCTCTACAAATCATAAACCTTCTAAGCAACGGGAATATTCCTCCATGGCGGTTTAAGACTGTCATCGAAGAGGCTAGGATCCTCTACCATGCCAGGAATGAGCAAAGGGCCCAGCACGTGTTTAGGGAAGCTAACAAAACTGCTGATGCCTTAGCCAATTTAGGGGTGGAAGCCGACGGTTTGGTCACTTGGGAACTCGGGGTTCCAAGTGATGTTGACAAGCTTATCCATAATGATCGCCAATGCTGATGCATCTGTGGAGTCTGGAAATAGGAAGTGTTGTTTTCTGTCCCTTAAAGCAGTTTTGTTGCATTTTCGTGACCAAAAAAGGCAAGTATGACCTCGGTTCAAAACCGTCGCGATATCGCGACGTGTCGCTGTATCGCGGTCAACACAGAGAAGGAGAGGCTTTGACCATTTGCTGTCGCGATTTCGTGACTTGTCGCGTTATCGCGCGTAATAGAAGCAGTGTAGAGCTCAGAAGGAAACTGTCGCGATATCGCTACTCGTCGTCGTTTCGCGATCAAAGTCGAGGAGGCAAGGGGTTGACCAAAAAATGTCACGAAATCGTGCCTAAAAGAAGCAGTGATGAGCTCAGAAGGAAACTGTCACGATTTCGCGACGTGTCGCCTTTTCGCGGTCAAAGTCGAGGAGGTGGCGCGTTGACCAAAAAATGTCGCGAAATCGTGACTTGTCGCGTTTTCGCGCCCAAAAGATGCACTCTTGGAAAAAAGCTAAGGATGGATAGTTGTCGCGATTTCGCGACCAAAAGTCGAAGAGACAAGGGGCTGACCGAATTTTGGTGCGAATTCGTGCCTAAAAGAAGCAGTGTTGAGCTCAGAAGGAAACTGTCGTGATTTCGCAACGTGTCGCCTTTTCGCGGTCAAAGTCGAGGAGGTGGCGCGTTGACCAAAAAATGTCGCGAAATCGTGACTTGTCGCGTTTTCGCGCCCACAAGATGCAGTGATGAGAAAAAACTAAGGCTGGATAGTTGTCGCGATTTCGTGACCAAAAGTCGAGGAGGCAAAGGGTTGTCCAAAAAATGTAGCGAATTCGCGCCTAAAAGAAGCAGTGTTGAGCTCAGAAGGAAACTGTCGCGATTTCGCGACGTGTCGCCATTTCGCGGTCAAAGTCGAAGAGGTGAGGCGTTGACCGAAAAATGTCGCGAATTCGTGACTTGTCGCGTTTTCGTGCCCAAAAGATGCAGGTTGGATAGTCGTCGCGATTTCGCGACCAAAAGTGGCAGTGGGGAGCGCTTTGCTAGAATGTCGCGATTTCGCGACGTGGAGGAGGCTCCGGTGCAGAAGTCTGATTGCTGTCGTGAAATCGCGACATGTCGCATTTTCGTGACTTGTCGCAAAATCGCGGCGATGCTGGGAACCGCCGCTGGTGGCAGTTTGATGTCGCGAATTCGCGACATGTTGCTTTTTCGCGACCTGTCGAAATTTCGCGGTCGGGCGTACAGGCAAAGCAGAGGGCAATTTGATGTCGCGAAATCGTGACATGTCGCATTTTCGTGACCTGTCTCGAAATCGCGGAGTTGCTGGCTAAGGTTGCTGTTGGTCGGCGGTTGTCGCGAAATCGCGACATGTCGCATTTTCGCGACTTGTCGCGAAATCGCGGGGAGGCTGGTCTTGTCTCTTTTTCGCGCCTTGTTGCGAAATCGCGGAGGTGAGGGTTGGTGAATGCTGAGGGCCGTGTGCTTGTAACTGTTTCAGTTGGGGGCTCCTGTTGGGTTCTTCTTGCCTAAGATAGTCTTTCTTATTTGATTTTGTTTCGAAACAGCTCAAAGCTGATTTTGTAAAAGGTTTTGGGTCAACCTTGAAAACCCGATTGCAATGAATTTGATCCTTAATTACCAAAAAAAAAATAACTACATTAGATCCCGATAATGGCTCTTCTATATGAAACCATACACTAAATAGAAGGAATGTTCTATGGAAATTTGTTCAATGGAAAATTGGTAATGGCATGTGGGTTCACTTTTGGGAGGATGCATGGTTGGAGAACAACCTACTAAGTAAGGATGAAGATATAATCAAAGTTGAGGAAGTTCTAGAGCACGAGCATGAGATTTTGGTTGGAAATTATATTGATTGAGAATATGAAGAAGTAAGGTGGAACGAACTTATGAGAAACAAATAGAATGTGGAAGAATTAAGTAAGCTCAAAACCAAACTAAGGGTCTACAATATTAGGGTTAATATGGAGGGAGACACCATATTATGGGGAGCAACTCAAGAGGAAACCTTTATTGTTAAATTGTCCTATGATATACATAAAAACAAAATGGGGTATTTCAATAGGGAATACTATGAAGAAGGAAGAATACACCTAACACAACAATATTTTTAAGCGTAGTTATGTAAAATAATATCCTTATAGCACTAAACATACATGAAAGAGGGTTTAAATTTCCAAATAGGTGTTACATATGTGAAGCACAATAAGAGATAGTGAAATGCATCTTGTTAGAGTGTAACTACTCCCTCAAGATACTTCAAGAATTAATCAAGGAGATGGGGATTAAATGGGTAATTCCAAACAATATGGTAGAGTGGATTAAGTAATGGGATTACTCCTTTAAGATTACTATATTGAATAATATAAGGGACTTGATTTCATTCCACTATGCATGGGGTATATGGTTGAATTGAAATGGAAGAATATTTAAGAGGAAAAATAGAGATACACATAGAAATATTCAGAATATCCAAGATTCTATAGTGGAAAATGTGAAAGCCTTAAAAAAAAATGAAAAATAAAAATCGGTAGAGGAAGAAAAAATAAGTGAACAATGGGATCTAAACCTAGTTAGTATGGAGAATAATCTCTAAGTAGATCAAAGTAATGTAAAATTATAGCCACCCAAGGAGGGATGATGAAAGCTTAAATTTTATGGGGCATCTAAAATAAATATTCATAAGGTTGGGAGTGGAGCATTTTTAAGTGATAGTAAGGGAATCAAAATTGTAGTTGATAGTGAGTATTTAGGTACTATAAAAATTTATCAAATAGAAGGTAGAGTGACATTGGCTAGAGTAAAATTAGTAATACAACTAGGAGTGCGAAATATGATAGTGAAGGGAGACTCACTTAATATTATCAATTGTTTTAATAAGAGGCCTATGGTAAGCTGGAGTGTGTCAAGTACAATAACATATACTCTAACGATCCTAAAATAATTAGAGAATTTTAAAGTGGACCATGTACTTAGAGAAGGAACTGGGATGACAGATTGCTTAGCTAACTAGGGTCTCTTCATGAAGAGGATAAAATATATACTTCCCTAGATACTATTCATCCACACATAAATCAACTAGTCGAAAGTGGAATATTTGATTTCAAGGTGTAATTAGTGATAATATTAAAAAAGTGTTTGGATTAATTTTTTTGGGATTGTCACTGAGACTATTTTCTAAAATTGTAACTAAGGCTATTTTTTGGGAAAATTGCTATGAGTTTCTTTTAGGATTGTTGCTTAAGGTTTTTTTTTGGGAATGTTTCTAAAGTTGTTGTCTGATACTATTGTTAAGGCTATTATTAGACTATTGCTACATCTATTTTTCATGATTGTTGCTAAGGTTATTTTCAAGGTTGTTGCTAAGGTTGTTTTTTCAACACTGTTGCTAAGGTTATTTTCCAAGATTGTTTCTAGGGTTGTTTTACAAGATTGTTGCTAAGGTTATTTTTGTGGACTATAGCTGAGGCTATTTTATAGAATTTTTGCTAAGACGATTTTCTAGGACTATTGCTATGGGTTTTTTTCAAGACTATCTCTAAGGTTATTTTTTAGGACTACCACTAACATTGTTTTTCAATTTTGTGACAGATTATTTTCTAGGATTATTACTATAATTGTATTCTATGACTATCGCTAAGGATTTTTCTAAAATATATATAGTAGATGTACTCTATATCATCTATATCAAGAGTGTGACAAAATTCATATAGTAGTTCACACCATAATATGCACAATAGAAATGTATTGGAGTATGTTGTATTGTTTATGCACTAGAATAAATTGAAGATCGGATGGATTGGAATGTATTAACATTTTGGTAATTTTATGTAGGTGAAATAAAATAAATATTGGTTGTGGTCTATTGTTGTAAGAATGTATATTAATATTTAAGTATGAATTGAATTATTTGTAAGAGGAAAAATGGAATGTAAAACTAGATAGACTAGTATTGTTGGACATTTTGAGTCCCTAAGTCAAATTTGTCATTGATGTCACCAGATAAAGTCATCATTAATATCAAGGAATTCAATAGGAAACAAAGGGGTCAAAATGGTTATTTGATATCCAGGAAGTAGGCCAAAAGATCAAGAGAATCAGTGCAGAAAATAGAAGTTAAAAAGGAGATATAATATTTATTTTATAAATAAATATTATTTACGACATGGAATACAGTGAGAAGGAAGCAATTTATCCAAGGCATCAAAAATATATAATATTATAATAATGGTTATTATAATATTAAAGTGATATGGTGAAAACCCAAATAAAATATTTATAATTCTCATTATAATATTTTATAAAGCAAAGTGGGTTTTATAAAGTTTAAATATATTTTATAAACCCAAAGGTTGGGTTTAAGACAAAAGGCATTCGAAGCCTTTATAATCTCCATCGACATCATGGAAGATAACATGGAGAGTGTCGACGTCTTCAAAGTAATGGAGGAAGCATATAAATACAATGCCCAAAGTCCAAATTAATTATCCTTGCTCGAAATTAAAATATTGGCATGCGAAGATAAGAGCTCGTGAGTTTTTGCGAAAGTCATGATAACGAAGCGTTTAAAGGAGGAAGCTTTAATCCTCGAAGTCACATAGGACAACATGGCCTAGTGGTATTTTGGGAAGCACAAAAGCGCTGGCTTGTGAGAGGGTTTGCGT
This sequence comes from Wollemia nobilis, assembly GCA_028583015.1. NCBI lineage: Eukaryota > Viridiplantae > Streptophyta > Pinopsida > Araucariales > Araucariaceae > Wollemia > Wollemia nobilis. Next base: position 6,650,338 of record JAQPPZ010002550.1, read on the forward strand.
TCGAATCTCGGTGGGTGCATCGTGAGTTGTGTTGGTTAAGGCATCCACGATGCACATTATTTTGCCCAAGGTGGAAGGTGTTAGGAGATTAAGAAGCACGTGGTGCTTCGTTAATCACAAATGAGCACGTAGCTCATGTGATGACTTTGACCATGGCTAAGGCGCACGTTGTGGGCAAGGTTGAGGGTTCGATTCCCTCCAAAAAATGAGGTAAATATTTTTGCATTAAAGTTTGTTGTTTGCCTAAGTTGGGAGGTATAAGGTTTGATTAATGGAATTGTTTGGTAAGGTTTCTTTGTAGAAAAGTGGTGGTTGTTGAGAATTATCATTTGGAGCTATAAGAGGATTTCTGGTTTTAATTTTTAATAAAGTCTTAAATTGCTATATTGATTTTTGGAGGATTAAGACTTTGTGGGTATTGTGTTAATTTGAATTAAGGGTTTTTATGATTATTGTGAGGGTGTTGATTATTAATTAAGTTGGAGTGATAAGGTGTAATTTTGATATTATTTTTGTGTTATGTTTTGTTGAGAAAATTATCTTCTAACCCTTATTGAGATTGGCAAAGAAGTAATTGTGAGTGTGGCAGATTTGTGAGATCAACTCCTTGTCAAGCAAAAAGGTATGGGAAAATTCTTCTTTGGTTGAGTTGGTTGTTTGAAAATAAAGTTTGGAGTGAAAAGGATTTGATTAGGGTTTCCTTTTCAAAAGTGTTTGAGTTATTGCTTCAAGGTTTTCTGAAATTAAGAGTTGTGGTTAAAACCTTGTTTGATAAGCATTGTTGTTGAAGCCATTGGGTGTGTGAAGAACTTGAGTTAGAAAAGAACATGAGTATCATTGTTATGTGAAGATTTTTTTATGAGCATTGTTGTTGAAGTGAGTTGTTGTGCAAAGAACTTGAACTAGGGTTTGAAAAGATCATGAGTATCATTGTTATGTGAGATTTATTGTTGAGCATTGTTGGAAATATTTTGAGTTGGTGGTTACATGCTTGGACTAGGGTTTGTGAGAAAGGGTTGTTTATTTAAGTGATTGGTTGAGTAGAGTTGATTGAAGCCTAGTCAAGTGGATGTATGAAGTGATTGTTCAAGTTCCATAAAACAAACTATCCTATATTCTGATTTGAGTTGAGAGAGTGATTGAGTATAGAACATATTGAGTCTCTAAAAATTCTCTTTATGTTTCTATGAGATTGAACAAGTTCTATGTGGACTTGTTAAGCAGATTTGAGGTAAGTCTTTGAGAAGACTTGTGGACTAATTTTGTGTGAGCTTTTGTGGAAGCTTACAATACAGATTTGGTTAAGTCCTAGAGAGGACTTATTGAGAAGATTTGGATAGGTTCTGAGTGGACCTATTGAGAAGATTTGAGTAGGTTATGAGTGGACTTGTTGAGAATATTTGAGCAAGTTCTAGAGAGGACTTGTAGTGCAGATTTGAGAGCAAATTTTGGTGCAGATTTGAGGATAGGTTTGTGCCAGACCAGAGATAGAGATTGAGCAGATTTGTGCTAGACAGAATGGACTATGTTTAGTACAAAATTGAGACATAGCTTTGGAGGTGATAGAGCAGAGAGGATAGTAGTCTCCAGTGGATAGAGATCCATTAGCCAGGGCAGTGAGGACAGGTCTTCTGAGTGGGGACAAGAGTCTTTAGTGGAGAGAGATCCACAAGCCAGTGTAGTGGAGGTAGTAGTCTTCTAGAGGATCACCAACTAGAGGCGAGGAGAAGGAGTTCTCTTATGGATAGAGATCCACAAACTAGATTTAGGGGATCAACATCTCCTTTGGACAAGAGGTCCATAAACATTGTAATTGGGAAGGATTCCCAAAATATTATTTGAGAAATATTTAGAAGAAATATTTTCTCCGTGGAAGTAGCCATCTTTGGGTGAACCACATAAAAATTATGTCTCTCATGTGTGTGATGCTTTGTGTGATGTTTACTATTTTATTAATGTTGATGCTACTATTTGGATTAAAAAGCAAAAAGTTTTATTGTATATTGTTCACCCCCCTCTCAGTATAAGCACATGTTCTTCAATTGGTATCAGAGTGGGTCTCTCCGTGAAAAGACTAACAACTTGGAAGAGGATCCTTCAGTAGCACACATGACTTCAGAAAGTGAAGAAGAGACTATGTTTGATATAAAAGAAGAATTCTTTGCTGCTCTCAAAAAATTGGAAATACTTAGAGAGAAAAATTCAAGCTTGAAAGAACAAGTTCAAGAAGATGAAGAAGCAAGGATGGAACTTATACAGAGCCTCACATAACTCAATATTAGGGTGGAAGAAGGAAAGAATATTGAGCAAGATATGACAGATCTATTGAGATCCAGGGAAACAGAATGTGAAAAATTGGAAGCAAAAATTGTTCTCCTAAGGAATAAAGTGGAAAGGACCAAGGTACTACAAGATACAAAATATGAGAAGAAAAAAGAGGAATCAAGTCTCCAAAAGGCAGAAAATTCAAACAAGGAAAAGCAAGCAAAGGACATCAGAAAGGAAGAAAGCAAAGGAGAACCCTGGATAAGAGTCAATCACAAGAGAAAGATAACTTCTCCACAAATTCCAAGACATCCAAATAGGTTACATAATTTCTTCCATGGACATTGTTTTTCTTGCAATAAATATGGTCATAGAGCTGCACACTGTATTCATTATGCAAGATACAATAGAAATTTCAATTCCTTTGCACCTCTCATGGATGATGATGTCATATGTTACAAATGCAATAATTTTGGGCACAAGGCTAGATGGTGTAAAATGATACTTCCTGACTCTAGAAAAACAACTTCAACAACTAGCAAAGATGAAAGAAAGAATGTTAGGGCTAGATCAATGTTAGTACAAACAACCCTTCATGCTCAAGATAAATAAGAACAATGGTATCTTGATAGTGGTTGCTCTAGTCACATGACAGGAGACAAAGACAAATTCATTGTACTAAAAGAAACAAATAGAGGATCAATAAGTTTTGGTGATAATGGTTCAACAAAGATTTTTGGAAGAGGAACTCTAAGTCTAGACAATGGAAAAACAAAAATAGAGAATGTTTTGTACGTCAAAGGGTTAAAACACAATATGCTGAGTATAAGTCAACTTTGTGATCAAGGATACATGGTTACTTTCCATCCAGATAGATGTGAGATAAGAAAAATAGAAACTGGAAAAATCATTGCGAGTGCAAGAAGGACTCCAAACAACTTATACATGCTAAATGAGATCAAAGGGGAAAAGTGCTTTCTATCACAAGAAGATGAGTGTTGGTTGTGGCATAGAATATTGGGTCACTTGAATTTTGACAACATAGTCAACATAAGCAATAAACAGGCAGTTAGAGATTTACCCAAAATAAGAAGACCTCAAAACACAATTTGTGCACCCTGTCAACATGGAAAGCAAACTAGGACAACATTTAAGTCAAAAGGCTATATGTCATCTGAGCCATTGAGCCTAATACATACTGATCTGTGTGGTCCTACCAGAACTCAAAGTATTCAGGGTGAGAGTTACTTCATGTTGTTTGTAGATGATTATTCCATAATGGTTTGGGTAACCTTCCTAAAAGAGAAATCAGAGGCCTTTGAAAAATTCAAAGCATTCAAGGAATTGGTTGAGAATGAAACAGGAAAAAGGATTAAGTGTCTAAGATCTGATAGAGGAGGAGAATTTACTTCAAATGAATTTGTAGAATTTTGTGAACAACATGGAATCAAGAGAGAGTACTCAACAACAAGAACTCCTCAACAAAATGGGGTAGTTGAAAGGAAGAACATGACTGTTGAAAATATGGCTAGAGCTATGTTAAATGAATCTAAGTTATCAGATGGTTTTTGGAAAGAAGCGGTAAAAATAGATGTATACATAATCACTAGGGCTCAATTGAGGGTAAATCATCACAAGACTCCATATGAGCTTTGGAAAGGAAGACCTGCTACTGTAAAACATTTCAGAATATTTGGAAGCAAATGTTACATAAGATGGGAAGATCAAAACTTGGGCAAGTTTGATCCAAGATGTGATGAGGGAATTTTTCTTGGTTATTCCACAAAGAGTAAAGCCTACAGATGCTTCAACAAAAGAACACGCACTATGGTGGAAAGTATAAATGTAACAATTGATGAGAAGATAGATTCTAGAGAACCAGTTCAACAAACTGTGTACCAAGAGGATGGATGTTGTCAAGAAGAATTTTGTGAGGAATCAGATAAATATGAAGAAGAAATACAAAAGCTTCTTCCTAAGACTCCTTCTAGGTATGTATAAAAACATCATCCAAAAGAACAGATCATCAAGAATCCAGATGAAAGACAAACAAGGAGAAGAATAATAAAACCATCTCAACAAGCAAATTTTTCTTTGCTATCTAAGATTGAGCCAAAAGACTTCACTCAGGCAAGTGAGGATGAATTTTGGGTTAAAGCAATGAATGAGGAATTGGATCAGATAGAGAAGAGCAAAACATGGGAACTTGTTCCACGACCAAAGGACAAAAATGTGATTGGCACAAAATGGGTATTCAGAAACAAGTTGAATGAAGACGGACAAGTGATCAAAAATAAAGCAAGGTTAGTATGCAAAGGTTATGCACAAGTAGAAGGAATTGAATTTGATGAAACTTTTGCTCCAATTGCACGACTTGAAGCTATAAGGATGTTTTTAGCTTTCTCAAGTTTCAAGAACTTCAAGGTATATCAGATGGATGTCAAGTTAGCATTTCTAAATGGGGTTCTAGAAGAAGAGGTCTATATTGAACAGCCAGAGGGATTCATACTAGCAGATAAACTAGATCAGGTATGTAGATTGAAAAAGGCATTGTATGGTTTAAAGCAGGCTCCTAGAGCATGGTACTCAAGACTGGATAAGTATCTTCAGGAATAGGGATTCAAAAAAGGAATAGCAGACAGTAATTTGTATATCATAAATGAAGGAAATGATCTTCTAATAGTGGTTGTTTATGTTGATGACATAATTTTTGGAGGAAACAATGATAAGATGTGCAAAGATTTTGCTAAGAATATGCAAAATGAATTTGAGATGTCTATGCTTGGTGAATTGTCCTTCTTTCTTAGACTTCATATTTCACAATCAGAAAGGGGAGTGTTTCTCTCTCAAGCCAAGTATATAAAGGAAATGTTTTGTATCCCCCTTGGGAAAGAAACCTAAGGAAACACATGGGGTAAAAAGAATTTTTAGGTATCTAAAATGGACTATGGATTTTGGGCTTTGGTATCCCAAAAGTGACAGTTTCACACTAACAACATATATAGATGCAGATTGGGCCGACAACATTGATGACAGAAAAAGCACAAGTGGAGGAGCATTCTTTCTTGGAGAATGTCTAGTCTCTTGGTTAAGTAAGAAGTAGGTTTCAATATCTCTATCTACAGCAGAGGCAAAATATATTACAATAGTAGCAAGTTGTACATAGGTGTTATGGATGAAGAGAACTCTAGAATATTTCAAGATAAAGCATGATCAGCCCATTCCTATACTATGTGATAATACAAGTGCCATAAGTATCTCAAAAAATCCGGTAATGCACTCTAAGACAAAGCACATTCCAATTAAGTATCATTTTATGAGAGAACAGGTGATAGATAAACATGTCAGATTGGAATATGTCACTACAAAGGAATAGATAGCAGATATTTTCACTAAGCCACTTTCAAAGGAAACATTTGAGTATCTTCGAGGAAAATTGGGAGTGAGACTCCCACCCCAGAATTAACCACCTTAACAGGAGGTGGGGGAGGGGCTAAGCTAAGAGGCTCATTCTTAGCCCCGAGCCCCAAAGGTGACCCTTTGCCATTGATGTCAAAGGGGGAGATATTTGTGTAAAGGGGAGAGATTTGATATTTGAGAGAGCATTGAGCCAGGGGGAGCAATGTCCAAGGGGGAGCAAAACAAAAAGAAAGGTCAGGTTTTGGTAAGAAGAGTATGGGTTGCCATCAATGACAAAGGGGGAGATTGTTGGATATTTTGAGTCCCTAAGTCAAAGTTGTCATTGATGTCACCAGATAAAGTCATCATTAATATCAAGGAATTCAGCAGGAAAAAAAGGGTCAAAAATGGTTATTTGATATCCAGGAAGAAGGCCAAAGATCAAGAGAATCAGTGTAGAAGTTAAGAGTTCAAAGGAGATATAATATTTTAAAAATTTTATAAATAAATATTATTTACGACATGGAATATAGTGAGAAGGAAGCAATTTATCCAAGGAATCAAAGAGATATAATATTATAATAATGGTTATTATAATATTAAAGTGATATGGTGAAAACCCAAATAAAATATTTATAATTCTCATTATAATATTTTATAAAGCAAAGTGGGTTTTATAAAGTTTAAATATATTTTATAAACCCAAAGGTTGGGTTTAAGAAAAAATGCATTCGAAGCCTTTATAATCTCTGTCGACATCATGGAAGATAACATGGAGAGCATCGACGTCTTCAAAGTAATGGAGGAAGCATATAAATACAACGCCCAAAGTCCAAATTAATTATCCTTGCTTGAAATTAAAATATTGGCATGCGAAGATAAGAGCTCGTGAGTTTTTGTGAAAGTCATGATAGCGAAGCATTTAAAGGAGGAAGCTTTAATCCTCAAAGTCACATAGGACAACATGGTCTAGTGGTATTTTGGGAAGCACGAAAGCGCTGGCTTGTGAGAGGGTTTGCATTCGAATCTTGGTGGGTGCATCGTGAGTTGTGTTGGTTAAGGCATCCACGGCGCACATTCTTTTGCCCAAGGTGAAAGGTGTTAGGATATTAAGAAGCACGTGGTGCTTCGTTAATCACAAACGAGCACGTAGCTCATGCGGTGACTTTGACCATGGCTAAGGCACACATTGTGGGCAAGGTTGAGGGTTCGATTCCCTCCGAAAATGAGGTAAATATTTTTGCATTAAAGTTTGTTATTTGCCTAAGTTGGGAGGTATAAGGTTTGATTAATGGAATTTTTTGGTAAGGTTGCTTTGTAGAAAAGTGGTGGTTGTTGAGAATTATCATTTGGAGCTATAAGAGGATTTCTGGTTTTAATTTTTAATAAAGTCTTAAATTGCTATATTGATTTTTGGAGGATTAAGACTTTGTGGGTATTGTGTTAATTTGAATTAAGGGTTTTTATGATTATTGTGAGGGTGTTGATTATTAATTAAGTTGGAGTGATAAGGTGTAATTTTGATATTATTTTTGTGTTATGTTTTGTTGAGAAAATTATCTTCTAACCCTTATTGAGATTGGCAAAGAAGTAATTGTGAGTGTGGCAGATTTGTGAGATCAACTCCTTGTCAAGCAAAAAGGTATGGGCAAATTCTTCTTTGGTTGAGTTGGTTGTTTGAAAATAAAGTTTGGAGTGAAAAGGATTTGATTAGGGTTTCCTTTTTGAAAGTGTTTGAGTTATTGCTTCAAGGTTTTTCTGAAATTGAGAGTTGTGGTTAAAACCTTGTTTGATAAGCATTGTTGTTGAAGCCATTGGGTGTGTGAAGAACTTGAGTTAGAAAAGAACATGAGTATCATTGTTATGTGAAGATTGTTTTATGAGCATTGTTGTTGAAGTGAGTTGTTGTGCAAAGAACTTGAACTAGGGTTTGAAAAGAACATGAGTATCATTGTTATGTGAGATTTATTGTTGAGCATTGTTGGAAATATTTTGAGTTGGTGATTGGACTAGGGTTTGTGAGAAAGGGTTGTTTCTTTGAGTGATTGGTTGAGTAGAGTTGATTGAAGCCTAGTCAAGTGGATGTATGAAGTGATTGTTCAAGTTCCATAAAACAAACTATCCTATATTCTGAATTGAGTTGAGAGAGTGATTGAGTATAGAACATATTGAGTCTCTAACAATTCTCTTTATGTTTCTATGAGATTGGACAAGTTCTGTGTGGACTTGTTAAGCAGATTTGAGGCAAGTCTTTGAGAAGACTTGTGGACTGATTTTGTGTGAGCTTTTGTGGAAGCTTACAATACAGATTTGGTTAAGTCCTAGAGAGGACTTATTGAGCATATTTGGACAGGTTCTGAGTGGACCTATTGAGAAGATTTGAGCAGGTTCTGAGTGGACCTGTTGAGCAAATTTGAGCAAGTTCTAGAGAGGACTTGTAGTGCATATTTGAGAGAAGATTTTGGTGCATATTTGAGGATAAGTTTGTGCCAGACCAGAGATAGAGATTGAGCAGATTTGTGCTAGACCGAATGGACTGTGTTTAGTATAGAATTGAGATAGAGCTTTGGAGGTGATAGAGCAGAGAGGACAATAGTCTCCAGTGGATAGAGATCCATTAGCCAAGGTAGTGAGGACATGTCTTTTGAGTGGGGATAAGAGTCTTCAGTGGAGAGAGATCCACAAGCTAGTGCAGTGGAGGTAGTAGTCTTCTAGAGGATCACCAGCCAGAGCAGAGGAGAAGGAGTTCTCCTATGGATAGAGATCCACAAACTAGATTTAGGGGATCAACATCTCCTTTGGATAGAGGTCCATAAACATTGTAATTGGGAAGGATTCCCAAAATATTATTTGAGAAATATTTAGAAGAAATATTTTCTCCGTGGAAGTAGCCATCTTTGGGTGAACCACGTAAAAATGATGTCTCTCATGTGTGTGATGCTTTGTGTGATGTTTACTATTTTATTAATGTTGATGCTACTATTTGGATTAAAAAGCAAAAAAATTTATTGTATAATGTTCACCCCCCCTCTCAGTATAAGCACATGTTCTTCAAGTATAAGCTTGTAAAAGTGTTGGAGGTCCTTTCAAAAACCATGTTCTCTGAATAATCTCCACCCAAGATTTTCTCCTAATGCCAAACTCATAAATTTACAATTTCATAAGCCTACCCCTCCAATATACTTTCCTATGCAAACTCTATCCCACTTACAAATAGGAATCTTATATTTTTACTCACAACCTTTCCAAATAAAATCTATTTGAGTTTTATCAATATCTAATGTTATACCTACTGATAATATTGAAAGTGACATCATATAAATAGGGATGGATTGCAATGTTGTATTTATGAGTTGTAGCCTTCCTTCTATGGTTAAGAACTTACCTTTACAACCTACCAAACAAGATTTAATTCAATCCAAAAAATATACCAAAAGCTCCTTTTTATTTCCTTTATGAGACAAAGGAATATCCAAGTAGGTTAATGAGAATATTTTCAATTTTAAACCCTAAAAATTTCACAATAATTTATTGTAAATCTAGGACAATGTTAATGAAAAAAATATAGGTTTTGTAGTATTACACAATTATCGAATAGCCTTCCCATAGCATGATAATATTAATTTAAACTCCATGGAATCACTAAGGGATCATCCAAAAGAAAAAAATTATCAAAAAATTTGGAAATGAGATTTAAAGGGACCTTTTTTTGTAACTTGAATACCTTTAATTTTTTCTTCTATTTTTACCTTTAAGAAAGCTCTCCCTAATGGTTCTACAATAATAATGGATAGATAAGGAGATAGTGGGCATTGATAGAGTCCACAAGATGAATCAAAGTAATGAATAGGAAATTTATTGATTAAAATATAATATTTTGTAGTGCTATAGCAACAATTAATCCATTCACAGCAACTATAATCAAAACCAAAATTTTTGAGAATATTGTATAAAAAATTCTAGGAAACCCTATCATATGCTTTTTTCATATCTAATTTCATAAGCATACCTAGTTTTTCATGGAATGAAGAGAATGAATGGTCTCTTGTGAAATGGTTATACCATCAAGAATTTTTTTACCATGAACAAAACCACCTTATTCCTCCGAGATAGCACAACTTAGAATCCCATAATTTTATGGTATTCTTTGAGATGATCTTATAAATCATATAAAAAAGGCTTATTAGATGAAAATTATCAAAATATTTTATCTCATATTTCTTGGAAACAAATGTAATAAAAATGGTATTGATCTCACTTCTTATAGCCTTTTTTTTTAGTACTCTTCAACTACAAGTAACATATCACTCTTTAATAAATCCCAATTTTTTTGAAGAAAATTGCAAGAAATTGCATATCGGGTCTTTTTAGGATGGAAAGAGAAAAATGCTTTATGTATATCCTACATGGACATCTTCTTCATCAATATTTTATTTTTTCCATGTGTGATTATTGATGAAATATTTCACAAAATCTTACCTTGTGCCTCCTTATATTTCCCAATAAATGAAAAAATATTTTTGAAATAATTAGTTGCTTCCTTCCTTATATTTCTTCCATCTAGAGTTAAAATATTTTTTATGTGAGGAAAAGAAAACTTTGTTTTCCTATAGCATGAAAAAAATTGTATTTCTATCTCCTTACATAAGCCATTTCTCCCTAGATTTTTGGAACCAATATGACTCTTTTTTAAAAGTGTTATGATAATAAGAAAGTAATTGTTTTTCTTTCACATAAGAATCCTTATCTATTCCATTAGTTTCTAGTATCTCTTGTAATTTTTTGGGCTTGGATTCATTTCATTTATTTCTTTTAATGTTACCAAAATATTTGACATTCCAAATCTTCATTTGCTCCTTTAAATATTTCATATTTTCAACAAAATTGTACTACATGATCCTTCAAATTTTTATTCATCCCACCATAACATAACCATATCAAACAAATAGGGTCTTGGAGCCACATAGGCTAGAGGAAAAATGGTTTTGGATGACCATATCACAAGGTAAAGGAATGGGTTTGTGATTTGATTTTACCCATAATGAAATGTCTATAAATATTGTATACTTTATTTACAATTATTGATTGGATAACAAGAATCTATCTAGTATTTCTACTATATGAGTTTTTCCAATGTGTCTATTATCCCATGTATATTGAAAGCTTAAAGCAATAACATCTCAAAGGTCATTCGAATTGACAAATGAAGCAAAATATTGCATTGATTTAGACCATTCTAGAATACCACCCTTCTTTTTCAAAGGATATAGAATAGTGTTGAAATCACCCTGAAGAATCCATAGATAACAATGAACCATCGTTTTATTTGAAAAAACTATGCTCAGGTCCATCCAACATCTTTCGTGAGGAGTAACTATAATTGGAATATATACATTTATAACCCAAATTTTGATGCTTTTTCATTTTCCTATAAAATAGTCCAACAACCCAATTACTTTTGGCTTCTAATAATTTCCCATATTATTTGTATTTACCTCATATTATTGCAATACTACCTAAAGGTCTTGTAGAAGAAAATGCTAGGCAATCACCTATCTTCCAAATCTATATTCCTCACTACTTATTTTTATTTATTCTATTAAAATAAACTCCAGACTATAACAACCTATTAATTTCTTAATAACTCTTTTGTAGGGGTCTTTTTCCTATATTATGTGATATCATTTTCATCATCGTCACTTTTTATTTTTATTAGTGGGTTTAGCCCCACTTCTTGTTAACACTTGCAACATTTTTATTTGTCTTCCCAAGTGGATATCCCTTTGAGTTTTTTTTTATTTTTCTTTTTATTTATGATTTGATGGCCTTCCTTTTCTTTTTGCATTCCCACCAACAATGTCATCTTCATAAATATCTTCTATTTTTCCTTATTTTTCATAATGAGACTTACCTTGTAAATATTTATTTTACCCTAAAGAATCTAAAATGCAATGAATAGACTTATTAACACTTTCCTCTTTATGTTACCCTAAAAAACCTAAAGTGCATAGATGATCCTCCATAATCATTACTTTCTTATGTTGTCTTGGAAATCCTAAATTTACTTGGATATCCTTCGTATGATTTACTTTAATGTCTTGCTCTTGAAACCCTAAATTACAATGAATACACTATGTACTACTTCATTTTTATTAAAAGAAGAATATTGTATGCTATTTGAGGAAGAATGAAGAAGATTTACTTGAATTAAGCTTGATCTCATTCACCATATTTGGTATAAAATTTGAGGAAATGAAGATTATTTACCTAGATTTACCTATATTTTCTTGACATGAATCCTTTAGTTGATAAGTTTCTCCTATGATTTTTATTTTGTATTTATGAGAAAGGGTTTTGAAAGGGAGCCTGAACATTTTACAAAGCTTAAAAGTGAAATTGGGTAAATTGACAAGATTAACCCAAGAAGAAACAAAAAATGGAGCAACTAAAATGTATCAAACCAAACAGAGAGAGGAAAGAAACCCAAGTAAACCTAAGCACAACCAATTCCAAGAACTACAAAAATATTGAAAGGAAAATTAGAGTAAAAAAATGTCATCATATTGATTGGCAGACCTGAGTTTCTGAGGTAAATCATCATGCCAAACCCGAAGGGTCTCTTCCTCAACGTCTCTATTAGAAAGTGAGTTAGTAACTTTATTTCCTTCTCTTAACACATGCTGGATAATGATATTATAATACCTTCTAACAAGCCTTCTACATTCATAAATGATATTGAAAAGTCTCCATGTAAAGTATTGAGAAGCTTTGAGACAATTGATGATCAACAAGGAATCTCCTTCAACGATTAAGTTGTTGGAGCCAAAGCCTTCTAGGATAAGCATACCTTGATAAAGAGATCTCACCTCAGCCAAGTTGTTGGTTTGAACTCTGATATTCTCTGCATAGGCTACAATAATTTTTCCTTTGTCATCCCTGATTATGCCTCCACTCCCAACACTTCCAGGATTTTATTTAGTCGCTCCATCAAAGTTGAGCTTTATCCATACTATAGGAGGAGGGGTTCAAGTAATACCTGATCTATCAACAACAAGTCAAGAATTTCCTGCAACACAATTTGTTATATTAAAACTTGCAAATAGGTAAGATTTGAGACCAGGTTTGGCGGCCCCATTCGATGAGACAAGGAAAAAAATTTCAAAGGTAAAGGTGGTGATGCGAAGGAAGATAAATTGAGAGTTTTGGAAACTCCTTTGAAAAATTTGTTATTACATTCTAGCCAAATCTACAAAAGGAAGTGGTGTAGGCATGTGGACCACAATAATTTTAACTAGAAATTAAAGAAAGGGTTAAGCCATTGCTCAAACAAAAGGACGATGGAAAATGGTTGAACCAAAGTAATATTGATAAAATCAAACAAGGAATTCAGAATGGAAAGAGGAAAATGGTATTGGAGGAAAATATGGATAGTTGATTGCCAATTGGACTTACAAAGAGGACAATATTTACGGATAAAAATACCTCTGATGATTAAGTTATCCATAGTTAAAATTTGGTTTTGAGAAGCAAGCCAGGAATAGAAGCTAATTTGTGGAATCATTTTTTTAAACCATACATACCTAGCAAGGGTCTAGCTAGGTGAGGGGGTATTTTGAATATAGTAAACAGATTTAACCGTGAACTTACCATCCTCACTAGGCTTCCATATGAGGCTATATTTTGATTGGGATTTTAGAATAATAAGGACTCACAAAAAATTCTAAATGATTCTGACAGCAGATGTGGAATTGACATCGATATCATTAGTGGGAATGGATTTCCAAAGATGTCGATTAGGATACTGAGAAATGAATTTAATCACTCTTATTCCCAAGGTTTGGTCCATGAAGGTCTTGAGAATTTCAAGATATGAGAGGGTGATCCTTAAGTCAAACATCTTCCTAGAACCTGATAAAATTACCACAACCAAGTTTCCATCTCATTTCCTTCCTGATGATGTCCCTGCATTAAATGATAGAATTCCAAAAGCATGAACCTTGAGGAAGAGGTTGGTTATCCATGAAAGAGGTTTGCTGGAAGTATTTATTTTTAACTATAACAATCCAAGTATATTGAGCCTTAGGTACAATTCTCCAAGATTTCTTTTCCATGAGTGCCAGATTCATTTTATGGATTTCCCTAAAGCCTAACACTCATTGGTCTTTTTCTTGTAGATTCTGTTCCAAGCAACTAAAGGGAATTTATTTCAATTTTTATTTCCAGCTCAAAGGAACCTCATTTGAATTTTTTCATTCTTATGGCAAACAAATAGAAACTTTTAATATTTATATGAAAAAAATTGAAATACTTTGGAGGTATGCTTGCACAAGAGTAGCCTTAGTCACTTGGCTTAACATTTTTTTTTTCACCCAGTGAGCTTCTTTTTTATTCACTCAATGACATTGCTCCATAATAATTCGAAAGGATTGATATGAAAAAGAGGGAGCCCAAGGTAAGTATAAGGAATATGATAAATAGTACAACCCAAAATCCTAGCAATATTAAGTTGTCTACAAATGGGAGTATTAAGGAAATAGATTATACTCTTCACAAAGTTAATTTTCTACCCAACAACTTTTAAAAAAAAAATTAGAATATATTTGATTATTTTGGCTTCAAGAAGTGAGGACAGAGTTGCTAGGATAGTATCATCCACAAATTTTTGATGAGTAATGGGCCTATAAATACATGAGGGCTTGATACCAGAAAGAAGACCAAAAGAGAAAGCTTGTTTAAGGGATTTGCCAAGTGATTCAGCCATGATGATGAAGAGGAAGGGCGACAAAGGGTTGCCATGCCTAAGTCCTTTAAAATTTTTAAAGTATCTCATTGATGAACCATTAATAATAACTGATAAAAAAGCATATGTTAAGCATTCCTTCATTAAAGCAACCCACTCCTCATGAAAATATAATTTCTTTAAAATGGTAAAGAGAAAGTCCCAAGAAACCCTGTCAAAGGATTTGATAATATCAAGTTTCAATAAGAGGCCAGGTTTCTTGCTCTTGGCAATAGAATGAATAAGTTCATGTATATTAATTATACCATATGTTATGAATCTACTTCTGATGGAGCTCCCTTGGTAGTGATATGTTATGTATGGAAATATAACCTTGAGTCTATTGGATAGAAACTTTGATATGAACTTGTAAATGATATTACAAAGGCTTATCGATCTAAATTCAGAGATGGATTTACTTACTTGGGACTTAGGGATAAGAGCCAATAATGTTGAATTAACAACTCTATGAATGGATTTTTATTTCTGAAAGTCTTGGACAACATTGGTTACATCGTTCTCAACAATATCCTAAAAGTGTTGAAAAACCCTAAGAAGGAATCCATCAGGTCCAAGAGCCTTATCAAGGTGTATATATAACATGACATCTTTGATTTCTTCTTTTGTGAACTTCTCAATAATATTAGCATTTGATTCTTGGGAAACAAGGTAATAAATATTTGCAAGAAGAGCATTACAGACATGGAGGGATGATGGTGTGCTGGGTCCCAAAATATTCTCAAAATAAGAAAAAACTTCAAATCTTATTTCATGAATATCACTGATGCTTGAACCATCACTCCTAAGGAGTTCCCTGATTTTGTTAGAACTTTTGTGTCTGAGCATTGATGCATGAAAAAATTTAGTGTTGGATTCCCCTTATTTTAACCACAATGCTCTGGATTTTTATCTCCAAAATATTTCATCCTTGGATAGCAGATTGTGGAATTTAGCAAGAAGGTTTTATGCATCCTACCTGAGACGTGGGTCTAGATTATCATTTTGAATACTAGATTCAATATTCATCATTTGTTTAGATATTAATTGTTTGTCCTGTAAAACATTCCTAAAAACTTCTTTATTACACTACTTTAACTTAATAATTATAAAGCAAAGTTTCTTGGCTAATTGGTTTAAGGGAAGCCTTGAGAAAATTTATTTCCACCAATAAGAGATGCAGGTCCAAAGGTTAGGGTGTTGAAGCCACATTGACTTGAACTTGAAAGGAATTTTGAATTGGAGAGCTAGCTGCAAACCTTCAAATATTGAAGGGTTGTTATTTGACCCTATTTTAGGGAGAGATGTTAGTGTAGTATTGTCAAGAAATTGAATAGCTTCTTTAGACAATAAAAAGCTATCAAGTCTCATCTTGATGAGTTGACTGCCATATCTCCTATTAATCCAAGTATACTTTAAACCTTTTAAGTGAACATCCATTAATTCATTCAACTCAACAAAATCTACAAATTCTTCAAAACATTTGGAATTGACTGGAGTTCCCCCATGCTTGTTAGAAAGATAGAGAGGACTGTTTAAGTGACCATCAAGAATCCAAGGTTCATTTTTAAAGTTGCTTCTCATTTGGTTTAGTGTGGTCTAAAGGGTACTATGATCAGTTTTGCTGGTAGGAGCATAAATATTTAAGATAATCCACTAGTATTTGGAGTCTTTATTGAAGAATAGAATTTTGATGATTCTTTTTGAAATTGATATAAGTCTAACATAAATAATGTTTGGATCGTACATGCACATGAGTCCACCTGAAGAGCCATTGGTAGGACTGAAAACATATTCACTATTTTTCCATAATAATTTACCAATCCTTTCATTGTTCTCAATATCAATTTTTGTTTCTTGCAGTAAAATATGCTAGGCTTCAGAGTTTCCCTCATGGATCTAACCAACATATATTTGGTTACTCCATTAATACCTCTCACATTCCATGAGAGGATATTCATCTAGAATGTTTGGAAGATTTCTTTCCCACATCTTTGCCATAATATGGAAGTGGTTTGGATATTTTTCCTCTCTCCTTGGGAAAATCAATGTTTGTTTGATCTAATAGAGATGAAATAATAGTAGGTTGAAATCCATTGGCAATATCTAGATCAATTTATTTCTTCCTTCTCTCTTGATTTGATGGTCTTCCATTTTTCTTGTCACTGCCAACATTGACAATAATTTTTTTCCCTTGGTTTCTTGTAGCCTATTTAAGAGGATTGAGAAGTTGCTCCAGAATAGGAGAATGTGAGTCAACAGAGGACGAGGAATTTTATAGGAAAGCATAATATTTTTGGGCTGGAAGGAGTCGGTTGGATTTTGGCAAAAAATTGGTTGAAGGTGGGAAAGAAGGCCTAGACCTAGTGGGGGACTAGGGAGCATCCCAAGGGTGAATAGATAAATCATTAATATTATTGTGAATAGTTTTAGCTATGGTAAGATCTACAGTTTCAGGGTTAGTAGGGGTATCTTCAAGATCTGGGTCTTGACCATTTAAGGGTATGAAAGGATTAGACTTTGCAAAAAGATAACTTACCTGGTATTCACACTGCAATGCCTAGATATGAGAGATAGGTTGCTTGCCTTTGTCGATCCGATTCTTTTCCTTGAATATTTGAGTTGGTTGACTATTCCCCAGTCCATTCTTGCCATAATTTGCATGCTTATTTAGAGTGGGGTATTGAGCATAGAGATGATCCTATTTTTGATATTCAATGTAAAAAGTAGGTTTGTTCTCATACTCGATAGCTTGACACCTTCTGTAAGATCCTGAAATGAGATCTACGTAAGTCAATAATTAGAAATCCAAATTTACAATAATGTAGATGTAGGCATAAGGCAATTTCTTGCTTTGGTTGTTGAATCAATGGCAACAAGGTCACCAATGGTTTGAGCTATGCCTTTGAGAATTCTAGGGTATTAGAACTATTATGGGAGGCTTAGAAGCCTGACCCAAATGGGTGTTGATTTTATGCTTTGTGTTTTTGGGTTAAAATATTTACTCCATTTTCTCAAGAAAATAATTCTTCTACCAAAGAACAATGGACCAATAGTGAGGATTCTGCTTGAATCTTGAATATTATTTTATATGATTAGAAAAAACCCTCTTGGGTAAGCTTCTAGCTCCATTTTACCCATAGGTCACCACTTCAAGAAGGCTTGTTTATGAATGGACTTGATGTCTGATCTAACACAGATAATTTTCCCAATTAGTGACAATGATTCCTAGAATACCAAGGGAGCCATAACCTCAGGATGAATGATGACATCTCTTCCTAAAATAGTGAGAGGATGAAGTCATGGATAGTGGAAATAGAAGGCACCATCCCGAAGTGCACTTTATCCATAAAGGAACCAAAAATGATGTTTCAAGATGGAGTTGTCAGGGGTTACTCTCCAATGCCCATGAATTCATATTTATCCACATCATCGAAAGATCTATCACAGGTATCCTTGATTCTAACCAAAAGTCCTCCTTGATGTTCAACTGAGCCTAGATACTTTCTTGCAATCCTACCATGGTTCTCGCTCTGTTATGCCATGATTTCCACTCTGCTACACTACTCAATTTTTTCTCACCTTCACTGCCCTAGCAATGCTCAGTTGTTGTACTTTGTTGCACTTCTCTACCCTAGAACTATTTAATCATTGCACTTTGCTGCCCTAGCACTGCTCAACCACTACATTTTCCTACCCTAGCACTACTCAGCCACTACACTTTGTTATCCTAACACTTCTTATCCACTGCACTTTTCTACCCTAGCACTACTCAGAAGTTGCACTTCACTCTTTGTTATTATTATTAATGTTGCACTTATCTATCATGGGACTACTCAACCACTACACTTATCTACTCTAGCATTTCTTAGTCATTGGACTTCACTATCCTAGTATTGCTCAACCACTACACTTTGCTTCCCTAAAGGTATTATTTCACTTTCGACCCCATGGTTCCTATCCTACTACACTACTCCACTGTTGCTCACCTTCACTACCCTATAAATGCTCAACTATTACACTTTGCTACACTTATTTGCCCTAGCCCAACTTAGTCACTACACTTTGCTGCCCTAAATTGTTGAACTGCTACAATTTGCTACCCTAGCATTGCTTAGCCACTACACTTTGTTGCCCTAGCACTGCTCAACAACTCAGTTTCTCCTATAATTTGGAACAAGAAGTAGTACTTTCAGTTTCTCCTATAATTTGAAATAAGAAGTAGTACTTTATTTTTTATAAGACTTTACTTTCTATTTCTTGCTTCCTACTCAAGCTTCCTATTCGCTCTTGGCTCGCACTCACTCTTGTTACATTAATTCGTATATTTTTGTAATGGGTTATATGGGATTTAAAAAACCCCACATGTATTACATCATCACCAGGTAGTGGTATCACAACAAAACTTGGATATTATCCATATATAGTTTGACAAGATTGGAATCTAGGTCTTCTCCTTGAAATATTGAAGAATCTAACGGGTTGAGCTAATACCACTTGATTACAATTACAAGTAATTAACCTGCACAATATTACATAAATTCATATTACATAAATAATATCTTTCAAATACAAAATCCTACATAACCTATAATCTCATATTACTTTTATTTTATATATATATTTAAATAAAAACTATAATATTTTTATAAACAATTTAACTTTTTAATTAATTTTTAATTAATTTATTTAAAAAATTAATATACTATTTAGAAATGTTTATATAACTAGATAGTTAACCTTAAATGAACATTTTTTGAGATTTCATATAACTATAAATAAAATTAATGAAATTTACGAAGGATTTATTTTGTAACTTTTTTTTATACTTAATTATAAATATAAAATCTATATTGCATGGAGTTTAATTTTCTATTTTATTGTTCTTATATGATTTTTTTTTTTTTAATTGCAAATGTTTTCTAAAAAATTAAAAAAAATAAATTTAATTTTTTTTTTTTAAATGTAAAACTATATATAAAGATAGATAGATAGATTTGGTTATTGTGAGAAACCTTTATGACCAATGTACAAGGTTGAGCAGGCTTAGTCAACTATGACCCCTACTAAAGTTGAGAGCTATGTTTATCAACAGGGAATTTAACACACAACCACCACACACCTACCCCCTCACACTCTCGACCATATGGTAGTTTGAACCTTGAACCTCCCAAAGAAGAGCCGAAGCCTGAATAGTTGTGCTGCTACCTTCCCTTTTTAGTAATTGATGACATGGTCAAGTCGCATTGTCTATGATCATACCATCAAATCATGGTGCTACCACTATGACCCTTATCTTGCCTAAACATGACCTAAAGTGAGGGAGACTTGTCCAAACATGACCTGGAGTGAGGGAGACCCTGGTGGATTGGGCTTGGTACCATTATCATTTTTTGGTAGATTAATGACCTAGAGTGAAGGAGACCTGGGTGGCTTGGGCTTGCCTAAAAATGACCTGGTATCATTGTCATTTTTTGGTAGATTAATTACCTAGAGTGAAGGAGATCTCGGTGTCTTGGGCTTGCCTAAGCATGACCTGGAGTGAGGGAGACCCTGGTGGCTTGGGCTTGGTACCATTATCATTATTGAGGTCAAACTACTACCTTTGTCTGGATTGGGCATGCTCTCGAGGTTTAAACCTAGGTCTCCTCTTGGTAAGTAGCCAACGTCTTATCAATCCACCTAGTCAGGGTTGGTAACATGGTCATCAAGCTAGCTGGTGCACTCTCAATAAACTCAAGTCAAACTACTACCTTTGTCCAAATTGAGCATGCTTGGTAAGTGCCCAATGTCTTATCAATACACCTAGCTCTCTTGGGAAATGTTTTATATATTTTAAAACTAGATGTAATTAAATTAATAAAAACATATATAAAGGTTTTATTTGTAATATATATATATATATATATATATATATAATATTTTTATGATTGAGGTTAGTGTGAGAAAACCTACGACCGAAGCTTAGGGTTGAAAATTTTCATCTTAACCATGACCTCTACCTCTGACAAGGGTGAGAGCTAAGTTTATCAATAGGAACCAAACACACAGCCATACAAACTCACCCATGCCACGGTTTGAACCTTAAACCTCTCAAAGAAGAATCAAAACCTAAACTCGGATATATATACACTACGAGTTTTAACCTAAAACCTCTCCAAAAAGAATGAAAGACAAAACTTCAATAAATAACTATATATATATATATATATATATATATATATATATATATATATATATATATATATATATATATATATATATATTATATTATATTATATTTCTAAAAGCATATTTTAAACATATTTTAATTATTATCAAATAAAAATTGATAGTTATTAACAAATAATTAATATCATTTTTTTAAATTATATTATAAAAAAAAATTAATTAGTTTTTTTTTTTATTTAAATTCTTTAATAGTATTTTATGTTAACTTAAATGAAAACAATTTATTTATAACAACAATTATTATATAAAAAACATAAGTAATGATTCTTCAAGATAATCTCTTACTTTTATTTAACTATTAAAATAAATTACTCAAAAATATTAATCAAAATATCTATGAAATGCAAATTATTAAAACTTTTTCAGGTAATCGTGATACTTATTGTTGTTTAGCTACATAAAAAATAAAGAGAGGACCCACTAGACGACCAAGTAGGTAAGTGGTATTCCTATGGAGCATGATGTTCATGACAATGAGGACAATGGTGAGGATATGGAGATAGGGGATGAATTAGCCACATGAAAATGAAGAGAGGACCCACTAGATGACCAAGTAGGTAAGTGGTATTCCTATGAAGCATGATGTTCATGACAATGAGGACAATGGTGAGGATATGGAGATAGGGGGTGAAAAGGAGGATGACGAAGGTGGGGATGAAAAGGAGGATGACGAAGGTGTGAATAATGCTGGTGAGGTTGATGGTAAAGTTGAAAATTATTCCTAGATTTTTGTGTAAAGGATTTAAGTGTAGTGTTTTTGTTGTTGGCATTCTTCTATTTCGGTGTGGTCTGTAATTTTTATCTCTTTCAGGTATGTCGTATCTTGTAGTTGTTTGTTGAGGTTTTTTTAGTGTATTAGTGCAACAGCACTGAATGTTTTCTTGTTTCTTAATAAATTACATGTTTGTGTTTTTTTTTAAATGCCATATGTAATGGGTATTTGTCTTTGTCTTAAATGCCATATGTAATGGGTATTTGTCTTATGTATTAATATTGTCATATATGGGTAAGTAGATTGTGTATGAGTAAGGATTTATTGAAGGTCTATGATCTTGTCATTAATATTTTTTCATTAATGGTGATAGGGTATTAAATAAAGAAAAGATAGTTAATGAAAAAGTCTCTTCAACTAAAAAACATGATGATTTAATACCTTTTGAAGTGAACAGTGTAATGATTTCATCGCATTGGGGATCCCCAAGAACGGCATTCATATTACAAACATCAATAAATTTGTTTTTGGAGAAGTACAAATTTCCTAGATCGAGATGCATTTCTATACTTTGAAGATTAGATTATTTTTCTTACATTTTGAAATTTGTATGATTATTTTTAGTGCATCATAATGTTCTTTTTGTGTATTGCATTGGTTATATTTACTTAGAAAAGTGTGTTGCTTTGGCTTGTTGAGCATATATAAAAATAGGTCTTTCCATGGGTTATATTGCATAGTTTTAAATCTATAATCAAAATTTGTAGGAAGAACAGATGATGCCTTATCTTGGTATGGTTTTGTTAAGAAAAGCTTTAGTACTTTAAAATTTATTTCAACTATAAGACCTTTGGTTTCCATGGTTCTACATTTAAATTGAGTTTGTTTTGTTTAATTTAAAGGATATTTATGTTTCAAAACTCTAACTTGGGTATTGATTTTTAAGTTTAGTAGATAGGATAACAATTTACATCTATAAAACTTTATTTTTATTTTTTAAATTGATGTAAATGATTTTTTCAATTGATAGAAAATTTCATTTTTAGAAATAAGAAAGAATAGTTTTAAACTAATTTTTCACTTAGTATGACTAAAAGTAATTTTTAGTTAAAGCTTAATTTAACTTTCCTTTTACTTAAATGAATTAAAAGACATATCTACTTTTATTGATTAGCATAGTAAGGGTTCACCTTAGGAACATTGTAAGAAAGAAAAACCAAATCAATAATTTAAATATTTTGATTGGATTTATATCAAACTAAAAACAACAATCCTTTTAGCACCTTGTTATGCTATAAATACTTGCTCATTGATCTATATAATGTACATGGATCAATTTAATATATATATGTGTGTGTTTATATATTTTATACTAAAGAATATTATTTATTCTCTTTCAAATAGGCATAGAAAATATAATGCATACTTTTATTTTGGGATTAATATGAAAATATGAGTTAACAAGACAATTAAATAATTGATTTTGGTGAGGGTAGTGAAAAAATTTCCTTGAGAATAAGATGAAAAGAAAATATATGATTTCAAAAGGTTTATAATATTTTATAATAAGCAAAATGAACATAAAAATTACATATTTTGGTCTTGGTTGGATAGTGGAAGTTCAATATACCATCTCAAGAACCAAGTCAAAAGGCACATTAAAGTTATAAATAGACGGAATTTATCATCTTCTACAATGTAGGTAAATGGTAAAGTAATTAAAAATCATCTACTAACAACACTATAAATACCATGAGAAAACTAGTAGATCTTTATAATTGTGAATGATGAGACTTCTACTCTTTCTTTTTCATGTTTTGTTGCATTTAAAATCTATAGGTAATGTAATTCCTTTCTTTTATGATTTGTAATCTACAATGAAATGTTTAATTAAATTTCTTAGAGAAGTTCCTAATTGTGTGAGTTGGGCTAATTCTTCCCTTTCCATAATTCTACAGAGCAAGGGCCCACTCCTACTTAAGTGAAAGACATTTCTTTTAATATGCAATTTTTAAGTTGTAGCTAGAATTGAATTAAACATTTTTTATTTTTGCTGAATTCATATAAATCATGTATCTTTTAATATTATCTCCCAAGAGGAATAGATAATGCTTTAGCTTTATAGTATATATTACCTCTTTCATATAATATCTTGCAATAGAATGAATCACTTTGCATTTAATTTTCAAGTTGCTCTTTCTCTTATTCCTTTTTGCAATCATATTTAATTTTATTAGTTAAATTCTTCCTAACAAAATAGTTATTTTCTTGAAAGAATGAATTTCTTTCCTATTATTTTGTCATTTAGTGTATGAAAGCCAAGACCTAACCTTCCATAACTCTTCCTAGTGCATACAACTAAGGACACCACCCTAGATTCAATATTTGATTAAAGTGAGGAAAAAAATTAGGTCATCATTTTTTGGTATTGTTGTTGAGGAACATGATGTTGTTGGGATAATTTTCAAGACTTGCTGAACATCCAACATCATAACCTCTTTGTTTGGTTAGAAAGTTGAATAGTCATTGGAGTTAAATACACCTCATTAATTGGTTATTTCTTAATATAAGTATTCAGTAGGACAATTTAAGGCTAATGCCTTAGTCTAGGATACTTGGTGCCCTTATCTATATCTTATGCCAATAAGATATTAATTAGCCAAAACCAATAAAGATCTAGCGATGTTGAGAAGAAAGGTGGATGTATTTTAAATTTGAGAATTTTTAAATTTGTTTGAAAAGCTAGGATAGGATGGATGAATAGACCTAGGGACCAAAGGGATATATTTTTAAGACAAAATCCTCGATGCCATAAGTAATCAACAATCATGCTTAGGGGTTATACCAAAATATTCATTACATATAGCCATGGTTCCAAGTGGTTCACTACAAATAAGTGAAGGGGAAGCAAGTACGAGACTACTAGTAGACCACCATAATTAGTTCTAGGGTCCTTAAGATATCATGAATTAGATAATTTCTTGGAACAATATAGTAGTATTCCACCTACCTATTTCTACCTCCTAAAAACTTAAAAAAAAATTAAAATATTTATTGGGAAAGAAATAATATAGAGCATAGACAAGATGAAAGCAATTTAGAGGATGGGTAAAGCAATATACATCATCATGGGGAGGTAAAAATGGTACCAGGACCTTAGCATACCCTATTAGGTTAGAACCCAACGTGAAAGCCCTCATGAAAAACATCTCTCCATTAATATTGTCAATCTTTAGGGAAACTACATAAGAAGACCTAAATCAGTTCTTGTTCAAATTTCAAAATCATATGTCAAAGTTATGACTAATAAAAATTTTAAATTATTACTCTCCACACTTAAGGATTTAGTGATGCAATGGTTAATTATTTTGGTTTTAAAATCAATACACAATTGGAAATAAATGGACAGGGTCTTCCTATACAAATATCAAGAATATTATTTTGTTGAATACTAAAAGGAAGAGTTGTTTAGGATGAAATAGAAGACAATGAAAATCTTGAGGATTATTTAGTTATATTTCTACTCATACAAATATAATTAAAAGAGAGGATGTATCAAGAGATCATCAAAATAATATTCTTGTAAGGATTACATGATGACTCAAGAGATGTCCTAAACCTTATGAGAAAAGGTAACGCGAATAAATTAGACCGTTCTTACATCATCGAACTCTATAGAAATTATTCTTGTACAAGGGTAGGGGCTCATGAATATTGAACAGGAAGGAGTAGCAATTAAATAGGTTTCCAAATATAAAAACTAACATCTTATTGCACCTAAACACTACACTGGAAAATTATAAGCTAAAGCTAAGACTACTAAGCCACTAGCAATATATTTTTCGAGGTGTGTGCAAAAACATGCTCTTCAAAAATACCCCTTAAATAAGAGTAATCTATGGAATATGTGTAAAAAGGCCACCCTACAGATCAATGTGACTTCCTACCTGATATTAAAACCACCCTTAGAAGGAGTAATTCATCTATAGAATAACTTAACTATGTGGGTTAATGAAGTAATTTTTCCTATAATCAAAATCTCCTAAGGACACCATGGGCACAAAACCTATGGGATGCTCCATGGAATATATCTGCAAAAAATAGAGCTAGTACCCCTAAAATTTACCATTGAAATGGTATAATACCAAATGGTTGAACCAACCATAGATGCAATTGATGCCTAACCAATAATTGACACCCCATAACCAATAATAGTTTAGACCAC
The DNA here is from genome assembly GCA_028583015.1 of Wollemia nobilis. Classification (NCBI taxonomy): domain Eukaryota; kingdom Viridiplantae; phylum Streptophyta; class Pinopsida; order Araucariales; family Araucariaceae; genus Wollemia; species Wollemia nobilis. Next base: position 6,675,946 of record JAQPPZ010002550.1, read on the forward strand.
CTCAATCTAACTAATCTTATGTAGGATAATGATGATTACAAAATTAGCAATAAGTATTGTTTTTAGGACCCACCAATACTCCTCAACCAATACAATCATAGTGATCAAAGAAACCTACACTTCTAGCCTATCCTATGGCCAATCCAAATAATAATAGACAAGCAAACCTTATCCATAACACTAAACATAATAGTATAACTGGTCTCAATGCTATTGATTGTGACAATGTCTAGATTAAATCAAGGAAGGTATTGCTTGAACCAACACCCCCCATAATAGCAAATCTAAGGGAACAAAGGCAAGCAATACTATTAAACATTGAGTCACTAGTAAAATAAGAAATGAATCCTCCATAACATACTCCTTTATGTAGTTAAGGTACCATATCCTAAATTTTTGGAACCTAAAGAAGAGTGTTTAGAGGAATGTGATCTATTAGAATAATTGAAGTGATTAAATATAGCAATCCATTTGATTCAAGTAATTAAATATATAACAATATTTAAAAATTTCATCTAGGATTTGTGTATATAAAACTAGGAAGAAAATAAAAAAAATATTAAAAAACAATACAAGTAGATGGAAAACTAGCTAACCTCTTAGTAGAAAAAATCATTCTAGTAGATTATGAATATCCTAGAAGCCCAGTAATTATAGTTTCCATTCGAAAAACCAAACTACCTAACGTATTGATTGACTTAGGGGTGGCCATATATGTTATTACTACTAATACTTTGAATAAACTATCCCCCACCAATTTGTGACCCACTTCTACTATACTTCAAATGTCATATAAATCTATAGAAAAACCAAAAGAGATTGTAGAATATATCCCAATAATGGTCAAATATTGGGAATAACCCATTGGCATCATGATCCTACAACCAAGAGCCAAGGTTAATGGATATCCCTTCATCTTGTGATGACCTTGGTTGGATACAACCACTACTTTTATTGACTTTCACTCAAGGGATACAACCATTTCCAATGGGATGAATTATTTACATATCTCTTTATATCCATCAACATGACCTTTTATGGACTTTTTTGGGTGTTTATGGATTGATGAAGTTGATTAAAAATATATTTTTACTTATTTGGCTATGGTGACTATGGAAGATCATGTAAAATAGGATGATCGACTAGAAGGATCCCTTTTTGAGGATGACCATCCCATTAGGTTCATCATGTGGATCTTGCTTAGGTAACGAGTAGACCATAGTTAATATATTTCTATGGAAGGTTGAATGTGAAATTATAAAATATTTTCAACATGTGCCTTTGTAAGACAATCCCTTTAATTTGGTACGTAGGTGGTAAATAAACCTCCTTTCATACTTTAAATATCATCTAGAAAATATTGTTCCTACAAGAATCACTTTCAATGACAACATCAATATATTTCATTTCTTGCTACTACATCATTGTCCTTTGAATTCATTGCTAAGTAGAGCAATCAATTCAGTGCATCCAGTAACCAAGAAGATAAATATAAAACCAAGAAAACTATTTAATATCAATATTTGGTTGAAGGATAAAGAGGAAACTAAACTATTTGAGGTTTTTAAGTCGACATGTAAATGCATTTGCATGGGACTATATTGATATGAATGGGATGCACCCTAACATATACACATATAATATATACAACATTGACAAGAAATCTATCCATGAATGACAAAGAAGGATAAATCTTGCTTTGAGGGACATGGTAAAAATGGAGATAAAAATATATTAGATGTAGGTTTTATTTATCCAATATTTGATAATCAATGGTTCTCCCCACTGGTTATTATCCCTAAGAAAAAAAGAAAAATGTTTGTGTGCATCGATTATAGAGAACATAATATTACCACATAAAAGACCATTTTATTTTATCATTTATAGATTAGGTGCTTGACACACTTGCTGGGAAGAAATATTTTTCTTTTTCTAGATGAATTTAGAGGTTATAATAATATACAAGTGACACTAGAAGACCAAGATAAGACTACCTTCATGTGCCCCTAGGGGATATTTTTTTTTTTCCTTAAGCAAAAAACCCCTTGTGGGGCTGCCTTGGTCTGAGAGACCATGAATATGGGGTTCTACACCATCAAAGTCACCCGGGAGTCACACCCGACCCTACCCGCACCAACATTATCAATTGGATTTTGGATACCCAATTCAGCTTTTTGGTAGGGTGGATATTTGAACCTAGGACCTCCCTTGGAGGATTGCCCTCTCCTCTCCAACTCATCTACAACACCTGGGTTAGGGGATATTTTCTTATCGAATCACAACCATTTGGATTATGTAAGGCCCCTATAATATTCTAGCAAGTAGTTCTTTTCATTTTGGTTGACCTCACTAATGGATGTATTGAAGTGTACACGGATGATCTCACAGTATATGGAGAAACCTCTGAAGTGGCTCTCCATAATCTTGATCAAATCCTCACTTAATGTGAGACCCATAATCCATATTTAAGCAATAAAAAATGTTTGATGATGATGGATGAGGAGATTATGCTAGGACACATCACTAGTATAAAGATAGATTAAAAAATGATAGATGGAATAAACAAGTTACCCCCACTAGAAACTCAATTATATGTTTAGAAGCTTTTTAGGCATGTGGGCTATTACAAATGTTTCATAAAAAAAATAGTAAAATTGTTGCCCCACTATTTTATCTTCTTACCAAAGATGTCAAGTTTAACTAGACATAAGAATGTCAAGTGGTATTTCATACTATTAAAAAAAAATTACCTCTACAACTATGTTAAGAGGATCCAACTAGAGAATCCCATTCCACATTAACATTTATACCTCTAATACTACTATAGGAGCAGTGCTTGTGTCATAACACAATTTATAGGAATTTATTTTTTACTAAATATTGATCTCATTATTCATACAAGCAACCCTATGGAAGGCTTAAATCTAGGGGATGCTCATCACCCTTTTATCATCTCAATATTGCTTATCTACTAAATCTCTTGGAAAGACACATATCCCCACATCTTGCATACATCAGTCTATATGAGAGCACTAGGTGTATGGTAATAGATACCAAACTACTATCCTTATCATTATTATTTTAATGAACTACACCACCTCCTTTAATCCTATCAAAAGAAGCATGATTTCCTTCTCACACCACATAAATCATTTTATGTTAGTGTCAGGAGCATAACAAACCAACTATCCCTTTCCCTTTCATAGAGAAACTAGTCATCAATATTGAGTCCAATACTAGATTTAATTTTGTGGTAAAAATAGTTTTAAAATCCTCATTATTATTATATTTAAAATCCATACTATTTTATGTCAATTTCCTCATAGGAATTCTTATGTGTATATTTTTCTTTGAATTAATCCACAAGACATCTTACACCCAATTTCAAGCTATGAAATTCAACAAGTTTTAACCTGGTCCATTAGTTAAAAATATGTTCCATCAAATAAAAGGATTTCGTTCAAGAATTTTCATACACTAAGGTTACTATACACTTATTATCTTTACCAGTCTCAGATATTTTAGAAAGCTTGAACACATGTCCAAATCCATATTCTGGAAAAATACATCATTCTAATTCCATAACACTTAAATATATTACCATTAGATTTATCATATAACCAATCCATTTTCACACATAAGATTAATCCATTTAACAATTAATAGTTCAGCGCCATATTAGAGTCCATTATCTTCAAGCTATCATAAATAAACATCCACAAGAGAGAACACATATCCATAATTTACCCTAGGAAAAACCTCGTAGGGAAAACCCAACAACAAACTAACCATTTCAGTAATTAATAGATAATAAATTAACTACATAACTCATAGAGATAAAGGCAATCAACTTGCCTTTGTCTCGCACTAGAGTATTCCATAATTCATAGATCCTTACCGACCCACTAGCTACTTCATGCCTATTTTATAGCTTCTCAAAATTTACCAAAAGTTTATGGATCTACATTCAAATCCTCCTATCATATTGTAATGCTAGAATTACCCACATTCTATATATTTAAAGACAACTCATTATGTCTTCTCGGTGCTCATATGAGACTATCATCATGCAAATCCACAATGTAGAACTTTATTTTTGGTTCAAATGCAACCAAACTTCAATTTAAACTTGCAATGTTACTTAAATGTAAACATGAGATAATATTTTGATCGCATTCACAATTACATCATTAATACAATAGCTATATTTTTCATCCAAACTGGGTTACAACAATATTCATCGTTTCCACTTAAACAAGATAACATTCTAAATATCTTTAATTAAATTACACTACCTTCTATCTTGAATCAAAATAGAACGACAAATACACGAAATTTTCTACTTGCAACCACCACAATATTGGCTGGAGCAGGACACATATTATTGGGGATCCTAGTTTCAAATTACCTTAAAACACGATCTCACTAACTCGTATTAAAGTATGGTAAAATGCACTTTTATTGGAAATTAATTCACTCTAAATTCATAACAGTAAACATCAATAAAATTATATCTTAACTTATGTTACCATTGTAATTTATTATAGTAATAATTTCCAAATGCAATCTGACATAAATGGCACAACATAAATATTTCTAGCCTATTCTATAATATTTACTAATGGATACCCAAAATATTCTAGTTTTTTTCGAACAAATAGTAGGAATGAGCATCTCCCACCATTCTACTCTAGTATCTTCCTAGTACTATAGAGCAACCCAATATTCTATGTCTTTGTCTTACTCAAAAGTAAATACCAGAGATATTAGCTCATAAAAAACCTGTACTATCCATTATGACTTTCCCTAGAAACTCAGTTCATAAACTGGCAAACAAAACTCATACCTACAGGCCAGTAGTGAAGTCAAATTTTATCATTAGATAAACAGTCTTTCGGTGTAGCTAAACTAACCAAGTAATCTCAAATATATTCTCATTACATTCTTTTCTTTTACATACATTAAGAATAGTCAATGCATCCTAGATTTCACAAAACTTAGGTCATTTATCACTATATCTCCCTACTTTGACAACTATACCAATCCTTCGTTTATCTCAAATAAATATATATCAAGATCCAAAACTACAAGGCTATCTCATATCATAGCAATTTCCTTTATAGCATTCCATAAATCTATATACCAAAGTTAGCATTATTGGATGATTTCTTTATAAATTCATGAATCCAAAGAAGGTGAAACCTTAAGGATTAATAATTCTAAATCTTAGAGTTCAACCTAGATCATATTACTCAAACCACTATAGTTTTGTTGGACTTCGAATCCAAAGGAATATCTCATTCAACTTATGTAAGAGTTCTAGGTAAAGATATAGTCCTTTCTATTTAAATCTCGTTTCCAAACAACTATGAATTAAAAATTGAAAGATTTAAATTAGTATACTGAAAGATTTAAAAAAAATATATACTCTTTTATTTCTATCTAGAGTCTACGTGGTAGTTTTCAACATGGTTTCCAATAGAAACTTCTTCCAAGAGAACTTGGAGATGAAAACTAGATGTCTCACCCTAATTACCAACTACAACTTATTCCTAGTGCGCTTTTAGAAGAAAACTCGATGTGTCAACCTGGTGATCAATAGCAACACCTCTCCTGAGAACTTGTTAACCACCAAAAAATTGTACATCCTTCCCTTATTTACCCTTCTCTTTGTTATCGAAGGCATTCATTCCCATCCACTCATTCCCCATTCTCCATAATGTTTTCTAGTTGAGTGCCTCTTCCTCCTACCTTGAGGTACATTCATTAGCTCTCCCTCTCAAGCACATCGATAATGGTATTTAAGAATCAACCCACTAACCAAAATAATCAACTGAAATATCTTCCTTGCTTAAAGACTTCAATTACACACCTCTTTACTCATGGTGATCATTCTCGACAATACGAAAAGCTAGTCACAAAATCCTTTGCTAACACAAAAATATTTCCTTATTAATTATCACATGCTAAAGAAATTTTAATATCAATAACTTTATAATTTTTATAAGCAAAAACTATTAAATAAGTCATTGTTTTCACATGTCGAAGTCTATTCATAACAGTAGTATTTTGCTCATATAATTTCATAATATGCAACCATCGAATGAAACATTTTCCTCCCCATAGGTTTAACACAATCCTCTATGTTTCATCAAAGTTCAACATAAAACATCATTTACATAATATTTTCAAACAAATAAGGAAAATGTCTTTGCATGTCTGCTACTTTCTCCCAAGTAGCATTTCTCTCGGAGTAACGGTTCCACTAGACCTTGCATTGCTCTAGAGTCTCTTTCCTCATTTATTTGGAATGTAACTCAAGAATTCTTACTAGTTGAACCTCTATAGCCTCTAGATCCACCATATACAAGTTTGAAAATCCCCACACATGTTCAGGATTAGTAATGTATTTTCTAAGTAATGAAATGTGAAAGGTATCATTAATCTTGGACAAACTGGGTGGTAAGGCAAGTAGATATGCCACAAAATTAAGATCTAATTTTATAGATTTAATAGCACTCTTTTGTGGTCTCACCCTCAAAAACACTTTGTCACCCACCATGAACTCCCTTGGTGACCTCTTAAGGTTGGCATAACTTCTTTCAGTCTTTCTTTTATTGTCCTTAAATTTTGCTCCATGTATTTGACCATATCATATCCAAGCACAACCATGTCTTCTAGGTTGTCCCAATATAATGGTGTTCTACACCTCCTACCATATAGAGCTTCAAATGGTGCCATAGCTAAGGTCAAGTGGTGATCGTTGTTGTAGGTGAATTCCACAAAGTGTAGGTAATATTCCCATTGGGTTTTATAATCCATAAAATAAATGTGAAGCATATCCTCTAATACCCGATTTACCCTTTAAGTTTACCTATCGTTTTCTAGGTGATATGCAAAATTTATGTCTAACCTGGTGTCAATGGCTTGATACAAAGCTTACCAAAAATTGAATGTGAATCGTGAGTCCTTATATGAAATTATAACTTTTGAAAAACCATGAAGCTTGAATATTTCCTTGGTAAATTTGTTAACCACAACCATGGAATCATCCTTGGTATTTTTTGGTATAAAGTGCACAACCTTGGTCATTTTTTTGACCACAACTAGGATTGCATCATGCTAAAATTTGGTCTTTGTAAATCCTATAATAAAATCCATAGAAATCACCTCCCATTTCTATTTTGGCACATCATGAGGGTAAAATAGCCCTATAGGGTGTCTATTTTTTTCCTGCACTTTCTAGAATTCAAGATATCAGATGATAAATTTAGTTATGTCCCTATTCATTCCTAGACAGTAGAATATTTTCTTCATATTCTCTCTCATTTTTTCCCCTGATGGATGAGAAAAATATGGAGATCTATGAGCTTCATTAATGATCATTTTCTTCAAATTTCCAGCCTTTGAAACTGATGCTGAAATCCTTACTATCATTAGATTTTCTTTCCATCCTTTCTTGGATTTTATTACAAAATTCATCCTATTGTTGCATTTCTTTAAACCTATTCCATCAATTCCATGTGGATGCGATACAAGATAGCTATTTCTTCACCTACTGAGTGCATCAACAACATTATTTTCTTTCCCTTTGATGTATTCAATGCTAAAATCATATTGAACAAGGAACTCCATACATCTTCTCTATATAGCATTTAACAAAGGTTGAGCAAATATGTACTTTAGACTTTGATGGTTTGTTCTCAACTCAAAGGTGTTAGTCTTACAATGGCACTGTGAGGGGGGGTGAATCAGTGTAGTTCTTTAAACTTAAATTCATAGCTCTTAAAACTGAAATAATGAAACCTTAAAACCAGATAAAGCAAGTATCACAAGAGAACATCACACAACACAAGATTTAACGAGGTTCACTAATTTGGCTACTCCTCAAGAATGACTACTTGGACTACCATCCAAATCCAGCCTTTGCAAAGCACCAACTTTACAATCAATTTACCAGCACCCACTGGAAGGAGCACCAACCCCTTATTTATTTGCACCAACAGAAAGGAGCACCAACCCTTGATTTACCAGCACCTACTAGAAGGAGCACCAACCCCTGATGCCAAGCTGCAACCTGGACTTCAATTTTGAATCTAGAAGTTTAACAGAAAAATACCTTTGCTTTTACAAGACCCTGATTGGTCTATTGCTTACCCAATCTCTCTCACTATTTACGGAATAGACACATCTTCTACGATCTACAGCCACACCTTCACCTTCTTTGAGTCACTTCTCTACACACCCTTTGCGCATTGTCTTCGTACACTCTACGCCCTTACAACTGCACTTTACGTTCATCTTCATCCTTTGCACTCTCTATGCCTTTTGCTTTCTCTGTGCACTCACATATGCACTTAGGACAATTCGACACGACTCTTCGCTCACTTTGCGCACTTCGCCATCATCTCGCCGCTTCTGTGCTTTCTACGCTCTTACGGCCACATTTCACACTTTGACACTCATTCGACGACTTATTCAACAACCCAACAATTCTCCAAACAACCCTCCTTTTATAACAATATTTTCATGATGAAAACCCTAATCTTAGTCGGCTTGCATAACAAATGTAAACCCTAATCTTAGTCAGCTTCAACTCATGAAGATATTCGGTAATTCCATCGCTCGAAGATTTCATTCGGTAACAGTCCTTGTAGCCGCCGCACTGACTTTTGTTCACTCTTCATATTTTAGCTACATGAATTCACTCTGTATCTACCCCTGTAAATGCTGTAGAGATGTCGGTCCACTGTCATACTTCTCATTTTAGTTGGGTTCTTCTTCTTGTCTTGCGCACATACGACCTGTCGCAAAATCATGACATTTCTACCTCTGTAGCTTCTTTTGTTGTTGTTGCCACGAAAATACATGTCGCGATATCGTGACACTTTTGCCTCTCTATGTTTTCTCTATTCTTTTGTCATGATATCATGACACTTTTTGCCTCCGTAGACTTCGTCTTTTCTTTTGTTGCGATATCACGACATTTTTACCTTCATAGACTTTGTCTTTGCTTTTGTCGTGATATCGCGACACTTCTGCTTTCATAGACTTCGACTTTGTTTTTGTCACGATATCGCGACATTTTTGCCTTCGTAGACTTTGTCTTTGCTTTTGTCGTGAAATCGTGACACTTTTGCTTTCGTACTTAGCTTCTTTGCTTTTGTCATGAAATCATGACACTTCTGCCTTCGAAGTCTTATTCTCTGCTTTTGTCGTGAAATCGTGACACTTCTGCTTCCATACTTCTTTGCTTTTGTCATGAAATTGTGACACTTCTACTTTCGAAGTCTTGCTTTCTAATTTTGTCGTGAAATCGTGATAGTTCTGCTTTCGTACGCTTCCTCTCTTTCTTTTGTTGTGAAAATGTGACATGTCGCGATATCGTGACACTTTTCAAACTTACTTTCTCTCTCCTATTTTAGTCACGAAAATGTGACATGTCACGAAATCGTGACACTTTTCCAACTTACTTTCTCTCTCCTATTTTAGTCACGAAAATGTGACATGTCGCAAAATCGTGACACTTTTCCAACTTACTTTCTCTCTCCTATTTTAGTCGCGAAAATGCGACATGTCACGAAATCGTGACACTTTTCCAACTTACTTTCTCTCTCCTATTTTAGTCATGAAAATGCGACATGTCACGAAATCGCGACACTTTTCCAACTTGTTCTCTTTCTTCGAACTTGTCGCAAAATCGCGACACTTTTTCTTGCTTTCTCTTTCTCTTCCAACATGTCGCGAAATCGTGACAGTTTTTCCACTTGCCTTTTTCTCTTCCAACATGTCACGAAATCGTGATAGTTTTTCCTGCTTTTTCTCTCTCTTCCAACATGTCGCGAAATCGCGACAGTTTTTCCACTTGCCTTTTTCTCTTCCAACATGTCACGAAATCGCGACATTTTTTCCTGCTTTTTCTCTCTCTTCCAACATGTCGCGAAATCGTGATAGTTTTTCCACTTGCCTTTTTCTCTTCCAACATGTCACGAAATCGCGACAGTTTTTCCTATTTTCTCTCTCTTCCAACATGTCTGAAATCGTGACAGTTTTTCTTCTTCTCTTTCTTCCAACATGTCGCAAAATCGTGATAGTTTTTCTTGCTTTTTCTCTCTCTTCCAACATGTCACGAAATCGCGATAGTTTTTCCTGCTTTTTCTCTCTCTTCCAACATGTCGTGAAATCGTGACAGTTTTTCTTACCTGTTGTATATGTCACGATATCGCGACACTTTTCTTACTTGTCTTTTTCTTTGATCTTTTGCATATGGGCCACTTCGGTCTTCTTGGAAAATCACTGTACATACTCTGAATAACCTTTGAACTCCTGTCTTCTACATCTGAATAGCTTTTGAACTTCCTGTCCATTGCATCAATAGATCTATCTGACTGTGTTGACAACAATGACAATACTGTTGCTGCACCTTGCTCAACAATCTCCCCCTTTGGAATTATTGGCAACACATGTGCAATTTCCTGTAACTCTTCTCCCCCTTTGACAATAATACCAAAGGGCTACTGCAGACTCCCCCTGAGTCCATGCACAACATTCTCAGGCAAAATTTATTACACTTAGCAAAAATCATGAACATGAGCAAAAAGATAATCAAATACTTAAATGCTCCCCCTGAGAATGTGATCCCTGTAGCTAGTCAATTCTTGGGAAGTGTGACCACTCCCAATTTATTGTGAAGGTACTCAAAAACTTCCTTGGGCAATGGTTTTGTGAAGATATCCGCTACTTGCTTTGTAGTTGGAACAAAATCCAACTTAACCTCACCTTCCGCAACTTTCTCCTTCAAAAAGTGATACCGGATAGCAATGTGTTTTGTGCGTGAATGCATAACTGGATTCTTGGAGATGTTAATGGCACTGGTGTTATCACACTTAACTAATATTGGCTCACTGAAGCTAATACCAAGATATTTCAGGGTTTGTTTCATCCATAATACCTGCGTACAACATGTTGTCGTTGCAATATATTCTGCCTCTGCTGTCGATAAGGAAACTGACTCTTGTTTCTTACTATGCCATGCGACCAACCTGTCTCCAAGATAGAATGCACCTCCACTGGTACTCTTTCTGTCATCGACACATCCTGCCCAATCTGCATCTAAATACGAAATAAGGGTGAAGTCTTTACCTTTCGGATACCATAACCCATACTCCATAGTACCCTTGAGGTACCGAAGAATCCTCTTCACTGCTGTCACATGAGTCTCCTTGGGATTAGCCTAAAATCGTGCTACCATGCATACTGCCTGCAAAATATCTGGTCTGGTAGCTGTCAGGTACAATAAGCTCCCAATCATAGATCTGTACATGGTTTGATCAACAGGTGGAGATTTGTCATCCTTGCTCAACTTGCAACATGTCGTCATAATAGATCTAACAATCTTCATGTCAATGTGTAGTTCAAATACACACTACTTTTATCGAAACACATATATGCGGCTAGGGCAACATTCTTTCACTAACCAAATTATCTAAACTGTTATAATCCTTAACTTTGGACAGTGGCAATAAGAACCATCAACAATACAACAATGAAATATAGCAATACTACCAATAATGACAACTCTCAATTTAATCACCACCCTTCACGGCACTTCCACAAACAACTACATGAACTGAAAACACACTTTGACAACTATACGACAACTTCCCTGACTACTTGCCTTTCATCCTCAGGTAATCAAAAAAATACATAGGAGCATTAAAATGAAACTTCAAGATTTCTCCCCCTGAGGATGTGCTACCTGGAGTTGCTTAGTGCAATAGCGGAGTAGTCTCCTTCAATCCAAGGAGACACGATTTCCTTTCTTCTATCTTTCTCCAAACTTTCTTGAACTCGGGCTTGGATTTTTCAACTACATCCCTGTTTTGCACCTTTTCATGAACTCGAACATTTCTCTTGTGTGGTTGTCTCTTGTGCATCCTTGATGAATGATTATTTTCCTTTCTTTTATGTACATGATTTATTCCCTGTCTGTGTTGCATTCTTTGTCTAATGAAATCTACTATTTTGCCTTAGATTAGATACAAAAGTGCTTGGACAAAACCTTGCTATGTGCCCATGACCATTACATTGAAAACATTGTACATAGTGTTCACTCAAAAACGCAGATGTATTTCTACCAGCATAACTCTTTGATTTATTATTCAATCCACAATAAATTGCCTTGTGACCATACTCGTTGCATCTGAAACAATAGCCATTAAAAGTATTATTATGAATAGAGTGAGAGTGATAGAACCTCTTTTGTTGTGGTTGCTTTGCTGTAGATCTCCTTTGATATTTTCTTCCTTTTGAAGATTCAGCTTCAAACTTTTCTTGCTTCGATCCTTCAACAGTGAACTTCTTCTCTGCAGAGTTGGAAGATGAAGGTTGTTCAGCTTCATATCCAAGACCATGCTTATCCGTGGAGCTTCTTTTTTGGCTTATCATTTTATCTAGCAACTCTGTGCTCTTCTCGAATTTGAGATTTGTATTGGCCTCTTCTAGTTGTTTCTTCAATAAAATAATCTCTTCCTCTTGTTTGCAGCAACCAATCTCTTTCTCATTGATCTGTGACCTAAGAGTTTCTTCAATCCTTTTGAATTCTTCTACCTGTACTTTCAAACTGGTTATTATTTCATTTGCATCCTCAAGATTTCTTGAGATTTCCTTATTCCTTTTTCTTTCTATCTTCAATTCATCCAGAGCTGCAATTAGTTCCTCTTTCAAATTTATTTCTGCATCAATTTCTTCTTCATCACATTCCTGTTCTTTTTTTGTTTCTTCTTCGAGTGTCATGAAAAGACCTCCACCTGTTTCTTTTTTAGAATCATCCTCTAGGACTTCATTAACTCTCAAGCATATATGCCTCTATGTTCTCATCGTCATTCAACTTTAATGCTTCAAACTGAGCTTGATGTGTTTGTAACTTGGCCTCCTTGATCTCATCGTCTCCTTCATGAATACTCCTCAGTTTGTCCCATATTTCTTTTGCCATTTTACAACTCATGATCTTTACCAATTCACTGTCTACTAATCCGCACCTGATAGCATTCTTTGCTTTTGAGTCATTCTCAAATAGATTCTTATCGACAGCATCGGTTGGAGGAGTGATGGGTATTGTGTATTCACTATCTACTGAATCCTAGATGTCGTATCCCAAAGCACAAAGATATGTCTGCATCCTGATTCTCCAGACCGTGTAATTAGTTTCGTCAAACAAAGGTGCTTTGTTTGATGAGAAGTCTTCAACATTTTTTGGTTCAATTTTCTCTTCCATAGGAACTAAAACTGACTGAGATGCCATTTTGGAGGAGGATCTATTCTTCTTACCCATTGCATACTAATCCAAGATCAACCCTGACTGATTTAGCCTAAGAAGGGAACTTGGCTCTGATACCAATTGTTAGTCTTACAATGGCACTGAGAGGGGGGTGAATCAGTGTAGTTCTTTAAACTTAAATTCATAGCTCTTAAAACTGAAATAATGAAACCTTAAAACCAGATAAAGCAAGTATCACAAGAGAACATCACACAACATAAGATTTAACGAGGTTCACCAATTTGGCTACTCCTCAAGAATGACTGCTTGGACTACCATCCAAATCCAGCCTTTGCAAAGCACCAACTTTACAATCAATTTACCAGCACCCACTGGAAGGAGCACCAAACCCTTATTTATCTGCACCAACAAAAAGGAGCACCAACCCCTGATTTACCAACACCTACTGGAAGGAGCACCAACCCCTGATGCCAAGCTACAACCTGGACTTCAAATTTGAATCTAGAAGTTTAACATAAAAATACCTTTGCTTTTACAAGACCATGACTGGTCTATTGCTTACCTAATATCTCTCACTATTTATGAAATAGACACATCTTCTATGATCTACAACCGCACTTCACCTTCTTTGAGTCACTTCTCTATGCACCCTCTATGCACTATCTTCATACACTATGTGCCCTTACAGCTACACTTTGTGTTTGTCTTCGTCCTTTGCACTCTCTGTGCCTTATTTCTCTGTGCACTCATAGACGCACTTAGGACAATTCGACACGACTCTTCGCTCACTTTGCGCACTTCACCATCATCTCACCGCTTCTACACTTTCTGCGCTCTTACGACCGCATTTCACACTTCGACACTCATTCGACGACTTATTCAACAACCCAACAATTCTCCAAATAGCCCTCCTTTTATAACAATATTTTCATGATGAAAACCCTAATCTTAGTCGGCTTGCATAACAAATGTAAACCCTAATCTTAGTCAGCTTCAACTCATGAAGATATTCGGTAATTCCACCGCTCAAAGATTTCATTTGATAACAGTCCCTGTAGCCACCGCATTGACTTTTGTTCACTCTTCATATTTTAGCTGCATGAATTCACTCTGTATCTACCCCTGTAAATGCTGTAGAGATGTCGGTCCACTATCATACTTCTCATTTTAGTTGGGTTCTTCTTCTTGTCTTGCGCACATACGACCTGTCGTGAAATCATGACATTTCTGCCTCTGTAGCTTCTTTTTTTGCTTGTCGTGAAAATACATGTCACAATATCGTAACACTTTCACCTCCGTACACTTTCTCTATTCTTTTATCACGATATCGCGACATTTTTTCCTCTGTAGACTTCGTCTTTTCTTTTGTCATGATATCGTGACATTTTTTCCTCCGTAGACTTCGTCTTTTCTTTTGTCACGATATCGTGACACTTCTACTTCCGTAGACTTTGACTTTGTTTTTGTCGTGATATCGTGACATTTCTGCCTCCATAGACTTCGTCTTTGCTTTTGTCATGAAATCGCGACACTTCTGCTTCCATACTTAGATTCTTTGCTTTTGTCACGAAATCGTGACACTTCTGCCTTCGAAGTCTTCTTCTTTGCTTTTGTCGTGAAATCGTGACACTTCTACTTCCGTACTTTACTTCTTTGCTTTTATCACGAAATCATGACACTTCTGCTTTTAAGTCTTGCTTTCTGCTTTTGTCATGAAATCGCGATAGTTCTGCTTCCGTACGCTTCCTCTCTTTCTTTTGTCGCAAAAATGCGACATGTCACGATATCGTGACACTTTTCAAACTTACTTTCTCTCTCCTATTTTAGTCACGAAAATGCGACATGTCGCGAAATCGTGACACTTTTCCAACTTACTTTCTCTCTCCTATTTTAGTCGCAAAAATGCGACATGTCACGAAATCGTGACACTTTTCCAACTTACTTTCTCTCTCTTATTTTAGTCACGAAAATGCGACATGTCACGAAATCGTGACACTTTTCCAACTTACTTTCTCTCTCCTATTTTAGTCGCAAAAATGCGACATGTCACGAAATCGTGACACTTTTCTAACTTACTTTCTCTCTCCTATTTTAGTCGCGAAAATGCGACATGTCACGAAATCGTGACACTTTTCCAACTTGTTCTCTTTCTTCGAACTTGTCGCGAAATCGTGACACTTTTTCTCTTCCAACATGTCTCGAAATCATGACAGTTTTTCCTACTTTTTCTCTCTCTTCCAACATGTCGTGAAATCGTGACAGTTTTTCCACTTGCCTTTTTCTCTTCCAACATGTCGCGAAATCGCGACAGTTTTTCCTACTTTTTCTCTCTCTTCCAACATGTCGCGAAATCGCGACAGTTTTTCCACTTGTATTTTTCTCTTCCAACATGTCACGAAATCATGACAGTTTTTCTTGCTTTTTCTCTCTCTTCCAACATGTCGTGAAATCACGATAATTTTTCCTATTTTTTCTCTCTTCCAACATGTCGCGAAATCGTGACAATTTTTCTTGCCTGTTGTATATGTCACGATATCGCGACACTTTTCTTACTTGTCTTTTTCTTTGATCTTTTGCATATGGGCCACTTTGGTCTTCTTGGAAAATCACTATACATACTCTGAATAACCTTTGAACTCTTGTCTTCTGCATCTGAATAGCTTTTGAACTTCCTGTCCACTGCATCAACAGATCTATCTGACTGTGTTGACAACAATGACAATACTATTGCTGCACCTTGCTCAACAAAAGGGTCTCCCTATCATTAACTGTTGCCAAATTTTGAGAGCAAAAACCATTACTACCAATTCCAGACCATGGATTGCATAATTGACCACATGTATTTTTAGTTTCCTAGATTCGTAAGCTATTACTACTTCATATTAAGAGATCACTCATCCCAAACCTTCCACTGATGCATTTGTACACATATAAAAGCTACCTTTAGAATTTGGTATCTTTAGTATGCGAGATGTAGTGAGTCTTTATTTGAGAAGATGTAGTTATCTTGGTGTAGTCCTTCACATAACACCTGTAATATCTAGTAAAACCCATGAAAATTTAGACTTCCATCACATTTTTTTGTGGTGGCCAATTTAGTATAGCTTCTATCTTCTTAGGATTCACTGCAATCCCTTTTGTTGATATAATATGCTCTAAATATTTCACCTTTGACACATAAAATTGACATTTCAAAAATTTCCCATACAAAATATTCTTTCTTAGTAGCTCCAACATGATATCAAGATATCTATCATTCTCAGTCTTATTCCAAGAATATATCAAAATATCATCTAAGAATACAAGAACAAATCAGTCCAAAATATTCTTGAAAATACTTTTCATCAAATTCATAAATGATGTTGGAGCATTTATAAACTAAAATGCAAGATAGAAAACTCATAATTTCCATACCATGTTTTGAAAGTTTTCTTATCAATATCCTCTTCTCAAATCCTCAACTGATGGTATCCTAAATTTAGATCAATTTTTGAAGAGATAGTGACATCCTTAAGTTGATCAAAGAGGTCTTCTATTTTGGGTAGACGATATTTGGTTTTAATGGTTGCCTTGTTTAACATCCTATAGTCTATACACAATCACAAGGAACCATACTTTTCATAACAAACAACATTGGTGCATGCCACGGTGACACACTTTGTTTAATCAATCCCTTTTCTAGTAATTATTGCAACTATACTTTCAATTCTTGCATCTCAATAAGATTCATTCTATAAGGAGCTCTATGAATTGGTTTTGTTCCAGGTTGAAGTTCAATTGTGAAATCAAATTCACATTTAGTTCCAAGTAAATCTTCTAGAAATATGTCTCTAAACCTCTACATT
The DNA here is from genome assembly GCA_028583015.1 of Wollemia nobilis. Classification (NCBI taxonomy): domain Eukaryota; kingdom Viridiplantae; phylum Streptophyta; class Pinopsida; order Araucariales; family Araucariaceae; genus Wollemia; species Wollemia nobilis. The sequence goes on from JAQPPZ010002550.1 coordinate 6,693,070, forward strand.
ATTGAGTGTTTCTCAAATACCTCTTCCTTCTTTTCCTCTTCTATCTCATTTATTTTTACTACATAAATTATTCCTCCTCTCTTCATTACCTTCTTAAGTTGCATTGCAAATAGGATCTAGGATCAAAAAGTCCCCTACAGGCTGTACACCCTCTGTACTTTCCTACCATATTTTGAGTACTCAATCCATCTATCCTGAATATTGATTAAAGCCTTATGTTCTTGTAACCAATCCATTCCTAGAACTACATCAAAATCATGTAGGAGTGCTACATAAAGGTAACCTATAGTTGTACCACTAGGTAATATAATTTTAGCCATAGGGTAACATTGATCTACAACCTTGAGCCATACTCAACCTTCCACCCATGGGCCAAGTTTTTTAGTCATTTTGGTATATTTTTGATTAAGCTAGTGGAAAAAAAACCATCTATGGAACCACTATCAATCAAAATTCTAACATTTCTACCAAAGATATTACCTTTTATCAGTAGTGGAGTGGCATGTCCTTCTAGATTTAGACTCCCTATTACTACATAAATCTTGTGTGTAGGTTCGTTATAAGTTGTTTCCTTTCCTTTTGAACTTGATATTGATTTAAGTGGATATTTGCTTGCATAATGTGGGCCACCACATTCATAACATCCTTATTTGGGTCCTATATGTGTTTTCTACTTCTTTCCATCTTCAGTTTTCACTACCTATGAGAAATTAGCTTGACCTTGAGCTAGTTATCAGTTATGTTTTCTTGATTACTTTTCCATCTCATAAAACCTACACTATTTCTTTTTCTTAGTACCTATTTTTATTGCTTATATGCCCCTTCATATTTGGAGTAAGGCTTGAGATAAGTTTCATATTTCCTGGCCACATCATAAGCCTTTTGGAGAGTACTAGGTTCTCCCATGTTTACTTCATGCCCTATTCTAGGATCCGCTCCTAGAATAAACTTATGTATCTTTATTTTCTCATTATACACGGGCATGTACTTTAGTAGCTTGATGAATTTTTGATAGTATACCTCCATAGTCCTAGTCCCTTGTCTAATTTTGGTGAACTCTTTCTTAGTGTAGAAGTGTTCGATGAGGAATATTTCTTTGAAAGTTGTCACAAAGTTCTCCCATTTCAAATCAACTGTAGCCTCAATTATTAGTTCCCCACTATATATTTCCCACCAATCCAAACCAACCCCTTGCAAATGAAAATTAGCATAGGATATTTGGGTACCAGTAGAATGGATCTTCATATTATAGTACGTTTTTATCTCTTTCAATCGAGCTTCAACTTTGTCACCATATTCCTCTCCATTGAACTTGGAATATTTTAGATGTTTCATATCTTTTCCAACTTGACCTCTAGTCGGACCCTGGCCTATTCTTCCTATGTAAAGGGTTCATTTTATCATCCTACTCTTGGATTTCTAGCTTGTGAATCTTGATTCACTATAGCCTCCAATAGTTGTTTTTATGCTTCCATTTGTTCCCTCAGTAAAGCAACTATTGCAGTGAGGTCCTCCCTCTCATTATTAGGAGCATTCATGCCTAAATATGGGGTTTCAACCTCTACATTATTTTTTTGACTCTACCTCATTGATAGTACAACACTCCCTCTCCTTCTCTTTGTAGCATTGTCCCTTGTCACACATGGTAGAAATAGTAGGTTTAGTTCACAATTTTATCTTCGAAATGATTCTCCTACTAGCAACTATACTTCTAGTTATCTAACTAGGTAGTCAAGGTCTATTTTAAATAGATACATTTTCCTTAAAGTATAGTCTTTACAAGGTGTGCAAACCTATTACACTCATCTATTCTTGCACATGGAAACTAGTATCCCTATGAACTCTGCTCTGATACCAAATATCACAACCCAATTTTATAGGACTTTTTTTACTAAAGATTGATCTCATTATTCTTATAAAAAACCCTATGGAAGTCTTAAATCTAGGGGATTCTCATCACCCTTTTCTCATTTTAATATTGCTTACCTACGAAATCTCTTGAAAAGACACCTATCCCCACATCTTTCATATATCAGTCTATACATGAGCACTATATGTATGGTAATAAATACCAAAATACTATCCTTTAAATATTATTTTAATAAGCTATCTCACCTCCTTTCATCTTGTTGAAATAAGCATGATGTCCTTCTCACAATACATAAGTTATTCTATGTTGGTGTCAAGAGCATAACAAACTGACTATCCCTTTCACTTTCTTGGTGAAACTAGTCGTCAATATTGACTATAATCCTAGATTTAATTTTTTGGTAACAATAGTTCTAAAATCCCCCTTATTATTATTATTTTTTAAATCCATACTTTATTATGGGTATTTCCTCACAGGAATTCTTATGTGTATATTTTTCTTTGAATTAATCCACAAGACATCTTACACCCAATTTCAAGTTATGAAATTCAACAAGTTTAAATATGGTCCATTAGTTAAAAATATGTTCCATCAAATAAAAGGATTTTGTTCAAGAATTTTCATACACTAAGGATACTATAAACTTATTATCTTTACCAGTCTCAGATCTTTTAGCAATCTTGAACACATAACAAAACCCTTATGCTAGCAAAAGATATTATTCTAATTTTATAACACTTAAAGATATTACCATTAGGTTTATCATATAACCAATCCATTTTGACACATAAGATTTATTCATTTAATAATTAACAATTCAGAACCATATTAGATTCCATTATCTTCAAGCTACCATAAATAAACATCCACAAGAGAGAACACAACTCCATAATTTACCCTAGGAAAAACCTTATAGGGAAAACCCAACAACAAACTAACCATTTCATTAATTAATAGATAATTAAATCATTACATAACTCGTAGAGATAAAGGTAGTCAATCTACCTTTGTCTCACACTAGAGCCTTCCATAACTCATATATCCTTACCGACCCACTAGCTACTTCACACCTATTTTATGGCTTCTCAAAATTTACCAAACCTTCATGGATTTACATTTAAATCATTCTCTCATATTGCAATTCCAGAATTACCCACATTCTATCTATTGAAATATAACTCATTCTATCTTCCCAACACTCATATGAGACTATCATCATGTGAATCCATGATGTATAACTTTATTTCTAGTTCAAATGCAACCAAAATTCAAATAAAACTTGCAATGTTACTTAACTCTAAACATGAGTTAATCTATTTATTGCATTCATAATTACATCATTAATACAATAGCTATATTTTCAACTCGAAATGGGTTACAACAATGTTCATAATTTCCATTTAAACATGATAACATTTCAAACATATTTATTTAAATCACACCACCTTCTATTGTGAATCAAAATAGAATGACGTATACACAAAATCATCTACTTGTAAATACAGCAATATTGGCTTTTACAGGACACATATCATTGGCGATTCTAGTTGCAAATTACCTTGAAACATAATTTCACTAACTCATATTAAAGTAAGGTAAAATCCACTTTTGTTGGACATTCCAACAAAAATTCACTCTAAAGTCATAACAGTAAACATCATCAAAAATTTATCTTAACTTTAGTTACCATTGCAATTTACCATAGTAAGAATTTCCAAATGCAATCCAACGACAATGGCACAACATAAAGTAGTCTAGCCTATTCTTTAATGTTTACTCGTGGATACCCAACATATTCTAGTTATTTCTAGATGAAGAGTAAGGATGAATTTTTTCGACCATTCTACTCTAGCATATAGCTCGGTACTATAGAGCAACACAATCTTCTATGGCTTTGTCTTACTCAAAATTAAATACCAGAGATATCAGCTCATTAGAAAACTATTCTATCCATTATGACTTTTAATAGAAACTCAATTCATAAACTAGCATAAAAACCTCATACCTACAGTCCATTAGTGAACTCAAATTTTATGATTAGACAAATGGTCTTGCGCTATAGCTAAACTAATCGAGTAATCTCAAACGGATTCTCATTACATTCTTTTCTTTTATACAGAATAATAATGGTCAATGCATCTTTGATTTCACAAAAATTAGGTCAGCTACCATTGTTTCTCCCTACTTAGACAACTATACCAATCCTTTGTTTCTCTAAAATAAATCTATATATATCGAGAGACAAAACTGCAAGGCGATCTCAAATCATAGCAATATTCTAGAAACCTATATACCACTACAAGAATTATCGGATGGTTTCTTTATAAATTCATGAATCCAAAGAAGGTGAAACCTTAAGGATTAATAATTCTAAATCTTAGAGTTCAACCTAGATCAAATTACTCAAACCACTATAGTTTTATTGGACTTTGAACTCAAATAAATATTTCATTCAACTTACATAAGAGTTCTAGGTAAAGAGATAGTCCTCCTATTTAAATCTCATTTCCAAACAACTGATATTATAAATCTGAAATATTTAAAATAGTATATACTCTTTTCTTTCTACCAAGAGTCTACCTGGTAGTTTTTAACGCAGTTGTCAAAAACAACTTCTTCCAAGAGCACTTGCAAATGAAAATTGGACTTCTCACCCCAGTTACCAATTGCAACTTCTTTCCAACGTGCTTGTAGATGAAAAATTGACATCTCAACCTGGTTCGCAATAGAAACACCTCTCCTAGTTACTTATCGACCACCCAAAAATTGGACGTCCTTACCTCAGTTACCCTTTTGTTTGTTACCGAAGGCATTCGTTCCCATCCACTTGTCCCCCATTCTCTATTTTTTTTCTAGTTGAGTACCTCTTCCTCCTACTTTGACACACGTTTGTGTTGGTCAAATGTCTACTTAATTAACAAAACATGCGTTTGTGTTCCCTAGCCATGGCCAACATTGAAAGGTCAAAGTAAAGGAATGTCCTTTGTGCTAATCTCTAGAGAGGGTCGGATCCCTTAATAAATCCTACATTGGTTTGATTCTAGAGTTGCAGGAAAGAAATCAAAAATAACAAAAAGAGATGGGAAATATGGCCATAGGTTGAAGCTGTAGGATTAGGGATAGACTAGTAACAAGAATTCCACCCAAGAATTGAATCAATATGTATTAAAAGAAGGTAGTAGGATCTACCTACAACCTTGAAAAGACAACCTCTAGGATTGCATTCTAGAACTCACTCTCTCACCAGCAATGTTCAAATGTAGATGCAACATTTAAACTTAACAGTAGACAATGAATATGAGCATAAAATAGAAATGTATAAAATAGAAGGAAATCACACACAAGATCGCTTTCAAATTTAGAAATCAATTATCTTCTATTGATGCAGAGAACTTGAATAGTTTTTCTACAGAATGTCTAACCTCTTTTTACAATGAAAATTGAGTAGTATTTATAGAGGAATTTTGCCTCTATCATTTAATGCATATATGATAAAATATTTACAAATCAAAAACCTCTGTGAGGAAATTCCTCCTCAAAAATATTAAAAATTTAAATTTTAAAACAATGATCCAATTTTCAATGAGAAACCTCCAGGAAATCAGCACATTCGGGTGTTGGTGCTTGGAAAACTATAGATATGATTGATGGTTTGGTGTATTCACTATGCCTTGGGAATTAGCCTTTGTTCAGAATATTTTGAAACTCATGAAAATATCCTTGTGAATTTAATGTTATAGTTCCTTTCACTCAAAATCCATAATTTTGGTTACTCCTTGCCACAACCATTAAATTCCTACTCACCTATTTTGAATGCCTTTGAAAAACTACGTTGATTCTTGAAACTGAATTCGCTCGAAATAGGGTCATGAGTGAAAGCGCTATGTTTAGCTCCTATTATTTCCCTCAATGCTACATTCACCTTATGATGTCACACTCAACATTTGCCTTTAGAAAGATGACTAAAAGCTTCACATATTTTTCAATGCTACCACTTTTAAAATATTTTTTGGATGAAAAAAAAATTTAGACAAATTGACGAGGTCCTCTCTATATAGCTTTGCACCAAAGGAGGGTGAATATGACATTCTCCCCTCTTGGGGTGAATGTGTCTTTGGCTTTTTGACTTCCTCTTTAGCACTTTTCAATTTTTTCGAAGCTTCTCTTGATTGTGCTTTCGTCTTCGAGAGGGGCGAATGGAACGTTCGCCCCTCAAATGGGGTGAACGTGCCATTAACTTGTCAATTCCTTTGTTAGAAAATTTTAAATGACGTTCACCCCAAAGTGGGGCGAACGAAGATTTTGCCCCTACTTTGGGGTGAATGCACTTTCCATTATTTTTCTTGCATTTTAACTTTTATGGAACCTTCGTTAATTAATTATAAAATAGCTTTTCATACCAAAGTGTGGTGAAAGCATCCCATTCAAACTTTAGCCCCTATTTTCCTTCATTTACTTAGTAAAAATACCACACTCACCTCAGAATGATGCCAATGCGTCAGTTGCCTTAACTCAGAGGCAAACACACCTTTGCCATTCTTTTGCATAATGATTGGAATTATTTTTCCCAAATCTGAATATTTTACCCTATGACATCCATTATTTCTAACAAGAAATGCATGAAAAATAAAGAAACTAATATGTACAAAACTGTAACATATCATATAGGCCAAAAAAACTTCATCATAATGTTAATATATTTACCGATTTTACATTCATAAAATTTTTAATGTGGCGTATTACAAAACTACCAACATTTTTGGTGACTCACGTGGTATCCAGATCGCATAGATGCAAGCAACCCTAGGCCTTTATCCATTGGGATTCTATTGAGTCTTTTTCCAGCTGCTTTGGGTGCTCTTGATATGGACGCTTTTCTTTGCACCTACTCTTCTGCCTTCTCAACGACTTCAACCTTCGCTACTACTTAGAGTACTTATGACTGCTCTATTTCTTCTATTGGTTTCTCCACCATGGCCTTCTATACTATGTTTTTTTCCTCCTACTCCTTGAGGCTTTTGGAGGTCACTTCATAGACTGGAACTGCCACCTCCGAGGTATGAGTGGTAAACAAGCAAGAAATACTCAATGAATCGTAAAAAATGCATAGATTTTGGATGTCTTCTAGGTTGAGGCACTTTACTCTCTAGGCTATCTCAAATAGCAAAATCTCCATGTAGGTATACTTCTGCATAAGTGATAGAACATGTTCTTGTGTTATGGGCTCCTCCCATTTATCAACGTCTAAGGTGTCTTCCAAAAATTTCTACCAAGCCACTTCCAACGGCTCCATCAGTAGAGGTTCACCTCATTCATTAATAAAATTTGAAAAGTCCATATCGACAAGAGCGTCAAAATAAATCATAGAAATAGTGTGCTCCAACTCTATCACCTTAAATATCTTTTGGCCTTCCCTCACCAGGTCCATCCTCTGGAAGTATTTGCGTAGTGTGACCTTAGCGGCAGACCAAGTGTGATCCATCCCACTCAAGGGGTAAATATGCATGCTAGAATAAACTAGAGCTTGGATTTTTAAAGCAATTTCCATGTGGGGTTCTAGAATCTCCTCTGTGGTGTCAATCAATTTTTAACTCATCTAAATCTATATTCGGACTACCCACAAATAGTGCAAAACCTGACCTTCTTGTGTTGCCAACTTCTCGTAATTTTGAGCAGAGTGAAGGTGAGCCTCCTTAATCATTTTCAAATAAAAGCATGCAACCTGCATGAATTTCTCTACCAGTTGATTTTTTATGGCCTCCAATTGCACCCTGAGTGCTTGCATCTCTATTCTTGCTGCATCGATTTCTTTCAAGTGCACTTCTACTTGTAGATGCAAGTACTCATTCTCTGAGGTTGTTTTTTCTTACTGCTCTCTACTTGCTACCAAAGCGTCCTCAAGTTCAAAATTTTTGTTTTTGGCATCATAAAATCTCTTTTTGTAATATTTTTCATGAAAATAGACTAATATCGTATCAACTTGTATATTTTTCATTTTCTCCATTGGATCAATCCTGGTCAGGTCCTCTATTACAGTCTCACAAGTGTAATCACTCAGTGTCATTTCTCCTTGTGGCTTATGGACCAGGGGAGTGATCTTGGTTGTATGAACCTCCATGGCAACAGGATCAAAAGTGACCTTATTGAGCGACTGAGCTAGAGCTAGTGCTTCTTTTCACATGTGGATTTTCAACCAATGCAATGAACTGAGGTGTGCTCGATTGATTTTCTCTACGTTGGGCTGCTTTGGTGCCTCCTCAAATTCAAGCAGTTCTTGCAACTCCAAAAATGGTGTAAAAGGTATCAAAATATATGAGTGATCGGGCTCAAAGGAAGCAAAGGAAATAGTTTAGTGGTAGTTATGCTTACTCTGGGAGGAGCTTACATACTTATAGCCTTGATGTAAGTAGTGGCAGTAATGGAATGGTAAGGGTACGAAAATGGATTTGGACTTGATGCAAATGAGCTAAAATAAAGGGAGGCCGAAGAGAGGGGAATAAAAGAAGGATCAATAGTGAATTGAGTGTCAGAAGAGGGGAACAAAATTGATACAGAGGGCATGCCAAAATGGGGAGTGACTAACATAAAAACTGATGAAAATAGGTTAATAGTCACTACCTTCTCTAAAAAATAAGAAGAGGAAAAAGGAAACGTACCTTCAGGTATGGGCACCGTGTGTTATGGTAATGGGGGCGACTATGTAATAATATCCTTTTTGGTCTCCTCCACTTCCACCTCCAAGTTAAAAACCTCCTCCTGCTGGTCCTCTGATTGTTCATGAATCATCAAAAATAGCTGAGCAACACTCATCGAAGCCTCTAACACCAGTGGAGGGGAATTAGCAATCGTCATAACAACTATAATTGTAGAAACTACAACATCCAAAAGTGTCATAGTGGAGGATGAAGTAGCACTGGTCCTCGGATTTTTCACAACCTTCAAAAAGGGAAGTGCTTATTGAACAGACTACTTCTATGATGTAGGTGCCTCATCTAATTTTTGCTTAGGCCACTGTGACTTTCACTAAAACACATATCGATGCTCTTTCTCCTTAGGCATTTGTTCCTCGATCATTAGACGTTATCCCCTTGCCACGCTTTCACTGCTGACATATTTTTGAAAAATTGGAGGTAAAGTTTTTGTGAAAGCGATGGGTTGATAAGAGTCAACATACTCATTGTAGGCATCTAAAAATTCTTGATCCATTTTCAACCTATAGGGCAAAGCAATATTTCCTCTATGGACCCACATTATCCACCAATTCATAATATTTTCTTCAGTCCAAGGTAGTTGTTCCTTCAATTGGTTGAATAGCCCTAGCGAAGGAATATGATATTAATATATTGTTGAATTATACTCAACCTCTTGCTCATACAAATCATGCCACATAGGAAGCATTGTCATGTCCTCAATATGCCACTCTAAATAACGCCCATCAAAATTGTTGCACCTCTTCTCAATTTTGTGCCATGGGCAATAGTGAAAGGTCTTGGCCTTGATTATTTTTATAAATTTCCCCAATGGGTCGTACCTCCATAATTGTGGCAGTTATATCATCCCCATATCCTGAAGAACTACAGTGAGTAGCCTGTTCTACCCAACCTGGATCACTTCTATACTACCAAATTTGAATGATATTATGCGATTCATCCTCTTACTATGCCCTGCTCCATACACATAATTCGTGTAATAATTTTGGTGCACCATCTCCATGACAAAATCATGTGTAATGGTGAAATATAGGAGCAAGAATGGCTTGCCTATAATGACATAAATTATTACGACACCCTATGTCAAAAAAAATATATCACCCTTTTCTGTTGTGACAATAGCCTCCTTCATTGCTCGTGGGACTCTTTCACATTGGCCACAAATCAGCTCAATTTCTGGTTCAAAAAATAAGCGATTGAAATTGTAGTGTGACTCCCTCATTGATAGAGTGGCAGTACACATATACACAGGTAGTAGTTCATCTCTTTCGTTGACCTGTCTTATGACGATGAACAAAAAATATTGGTGTAAATGAAAGAATAAATACCAAATGAGGAAATATGTGTACGTGAACGACGTCTCTTCCCCCTTATGCATATTATCCAAATGAATGTGCATTTTCTGATAAATGAAGTTGGCCCAGTCAAAAAATATCAAATTTATATCCCTCCTCATGGATCTTGGAGCATAAAACTCCCTTTGAGCTATGCACTACACCATCACTGCTTGCCACTTATGTACTGTAGAATCAGTTGAAAGACCAGTGACCCATGCCATCATTGAAAATAAATTAGAGCTCTTGAATTTTAATAAGTGTTTCAGTAGAATCAGAAGTTGCCCTAGTTTTGGCTCCTTGATCAACTGTGTCTCCATAAATTGTTGCATCATCACTATGGAGACATATCTTTCTTCTTGTTCATTAATTTTTAGCTTCTTAAAAATCATGTCAAACGGTAGCTTTAACCCACATGCAAATGCCTCCCTCACTTCAGTAGTGAAAATAAAAAAATGCACTTCTCCATTGGCCTTCTGAATTGACCTGGTAACTCGATTATAATAGGGAATTCTTCGGGTTAATGGAAATCTCAAACTCCCAACATTTCTTGAACACTTGTCTCAAATGAGAGATGTGCTCTTCCTTGTGGTGAGAGAAAAAAATCATGTCATCAAGGTAAATCACAATAACTTTATTTAACTCACCGAAAGTGATATCCATGGCTCTTTGGAAAGTGGCATCAAAATTTGACAAACCAAATAACATTCTTTGATATACAAATATGCCCCACTTAGTAGTTAACGTCATCTTGTGTTGATCCTCATCCTTCATCCAAATTTTGTTATATTTAGAGAAACCATATAGCAACAAAAATCTTTGTGCTTCGAAAACTATGTGGAGGATTTGATCAATCTGTGGTAGGGGGTAGTAATATTTTAATGATGCCTGGTTCAGATTTCAAAAATCCACACACAGATGGATATCTCCATTCTTTTTCCAAATTGGCACCATGTTCACCACCCATGTTGAGTGCTTAATCAAATAAATTATTTTTGCTTCCAACATTTTTAATATTTCTGCTTTCATAAGCACTTTATTTTTTGGGTTGATAAGCCATTGTTTCTGTCGAAAATGTTTTACTCCCTCTTATAGCTCAATAGTATGTTGGATTACATTCTTGTCATATCCCTTCAAATCATGGTAGCTCCACGTAATGATGTTGGGGAACTCGTAGCACAAGCTCTTAATATATTTGAGTTCTTCTGGTGTATAATCGGTTCCAACTTTGATAACCTTCTCAAGTTCTAGCTGCATTTCCTTGTACTATTTTTCTTCAACCTTAATTTTATGTTTCTCAACCCTGCTATTTTGATCAAATAGAATTTCAAGCGAGATCGGACCCCTAGGAATGTGATTGTTTTTCAACTAAATCATTCATTTTATTTCTTCTTCGACCAACATGTCTTCTGCACTAGCAACCTCTTTAATCAAGAAGTTTGCTATTTGTTCATCACTATAAAAAACTTGCAAATATAGATTTGAGGGTCTATATATTACCTTCATAGTATTGGGATTTTTGAGTACTTGCTCTACAGGGGAGAAATTAGCACCAAAGGAAGCTAGGATATCTGCATGTTTATTCTGCTCTCATGAAATTGCCTAAATGTTAAAGGATATAAAGGATTAGAACATATACCATACCTTGTTTCGATATGCCTTCAAGTAGTGCTACTTTGACATACATTTTTTTTTGTCTAGTTGACAATGAGCTCAGAGTCTCCAAAGATTACAACTATTGTATACCCAACTTTTTAGATTTTTTTTAAACCAAGGCATAGTGCTTCATATTCGGTGGTATTGTTTGTGCAACTCCAAGTTAGCCGATAAGAATAATTCTTCTACAATATTTTAGGATGAACAAAAACTATACCAACTCCCACACCGTTCATGCACCTTGTGCCATCAAAATACAATTTCCATAGCTGATATGTGATAGGATCTAGGGAATCAGGAACCTCTTCTTCAATCTGCTCAGGTTTGGTTATAGTGTAATAACCGATGTCAATTTTGACCATTATGTTCAAAGCAAAGCTCACCAAGCACTTTCTCCATCAAGTCAACTTCTTATAATTATTTAGTCATCATGTTGACTACACCAGTAGGATTTTCTTGTTCTTCCAATTTACTCTACATGAAAAGTGAAGAGCTTCTCATTATAGATGTGGATTATTCTTCTCTTGAATGAAATATCCAAATGGGAATAGTCCAAGGAGAGGTAATCTCCTCATTTTCCTATGAATTCTCTTGAAAGACACAAGCTAAAATATGGTTCCAGGTCAACCACCACTACTTCTTGAATGATGGTTATCTAAGGCATGCTATGTAGAATGATAAGAATATCCTTGATTATTTCAACCGTTTTGACTGGGTCCCATCCAACTACAATACACCTGGGCTACTCCTTGTGTATTCCATTCCCATTACTTCACATAATACCTTTGGCATGATAGTAGTTGTAGCACCAAAATCAATCATACAATTATGCACTACCCACCCTTCCATCCTGAGAGATAGATAGAATGAGGGTGGTCTATTTATTCCAGTGATAAAATTTGGTAGCATCTGTGCCAACACTATTTGCGAATGAATTTTCTTTGGGTTTTTTACTGATTTGAGAGACTCTTGTAGTAGATCAACTTGCCCTGATAATTGCAGAGAATCATACAAGCTTACTTTTATAGTAATTTTCTTTATTTCTTCCACAATGTTATAGCTAGAAGTACCAGGAACCTTCTCTTCCACAACTTGCTCATACTTATTATGATATTTTTGGGTAGCCTCCACTCTTTTTCTCTTTGTCAATGATGGGTACTTGAGCTATTCTTTGGCTTGCTCTTGAGTAGTTGTAGGTTGTGAAGGTAATGCCTTTGTCTATAATTTTTCTTGAGATTTCTTAGGAAATAGATCCTTCAGCAAGACAGGATCCTCCTGCTTCTTTGTCGGACAAAAATTTTTTGTTGGTGGTTGCATTTTTTATTTTGTACCTTCGACTCAGCAAGAACCTTTAGAGGCTCCAACTCCACTGGATCTATAGTCACTGGCTTCTTTTTGGCCCTCATAAGAACTGAAACTTGATCTAAAAATGGGACCATAAAATTATGATCCACTTCCTTTATCATATTAACTTGCCCACCGATAGAAATTTTTTCTAGTGTTTTTACATAGTTCAGATGGACCATGCATGTGTATTATCCATGAGGATAATTACAATTCGAGCACCAATACATTCTCTTCGATGTACTAGTTTCTTCATTTGCTAACACAATTGTGCTCCTCTCAGGTCCCTTGATAGTGGTTGCTCGCTCTCGGGTAATCAGTGGTGTTTGAAATCTCCTTGACCAAAAATTATATTCTTATTTTTTCTTCCTTACTATAGTGATTTTATTTGACATTGTCCTTACGACCGAATTAACAGATTGCACCTCTTGTAACAACTTTTTATAAGGGTCAAGATTCAAAGGTGTAGGAGATGTCGATAAAGGTAGAGGTGTCGATGGAGTAGGCAATGGTAGTGGAACAGGTGACATTAGTAGCACTAGGAAAGGAATAGATGCTAGAAACTATGGTGTTACTAGTGTGGGTAACTACAAAAATCTTGGAGTGGGAAGTTATGGTACACAAATCAAAGTGACTTGAGGTGGACTCGAGCTCCATGAGGGAACTAGGTACATAGATGGAATTTGCTATGAAAATTCACTTGAATACAAATGTTGCAAAAGGTCAAGAAGGATAGGCATAGTGACCTTTGGAGGAAGATTACCTATGGCAATCAAGTATACTTTGATCTTTTATGCCTACGTGTATAGATCTAGGAATGTATTTACATTGGCCTATCAAACTACCATTCCAATGTTAGAGTTGAAGACTCTGAGATAATAAAATGCAAATTATTCATGTGTAGGTCGAAGGCCATCTGGAACACTCTATCAAATTCAGGATAAACTAATGTTGAAATACACTATCTCCTCCTACGGATGCCTTTGAATCATTGTAAATTAATGTAACAAGGAGAATGGATCAGCTTGCTCATGAAAATTCTTGATTATCAATTCCTCCAACTGATCCCATGTGGTTATAATGGTGGGTGGTAAGGATCGGTACCAATATAACAACTTTCCTCTAAGTGATAACACCATTAGCCTTACCATAATATCTACATCTGCAATATTATGGATGGTAGCCAAAGAAGACACATATTGAATATGCTCATAAGCAGTCTTACCAGTGCCATCATAGGTAGGAAAAATCCTTTAAAGCTGCTTGGGGAACCAGATTTTATGCTTGTAAATTCAAGGATCTGGAGCTATTCCATGCTGGGAACTACCTTGGTGGTTGTGGCTACTGTGGTGGTGGATTCTGAGACATTTTAACTAGTGTATAATATTATGGAGGTGGGATGTTGGTAGCAGTACTAGCTGGACTTGATAGAACAAAAAATACACCAACTATTTGTGAGGATGTTGCGGATGACATGTAAGGTAAAGGAACTAACCTGGGGTGTTCACCTAATCTTTCGAAATCAAGTTTGTAAAACTCAATGGGATATTCAGGATTTTTGGCCTTCAATATTGTAATCATGAAGCACAAATTTCATTGCCCTCATGTTTAGATTCTTATAGGTATAATTGAGTCACCATATGTTCTAATCATACAACATAAAGGTGAACATAAAACCTCAATACAACTGAAAGTGGAACCTTCGATGTCCCACCAGGCGTACCAATAAATTTTGGTCAAATATATGCCTAATTAATAAAACTTGCATTTGTGCACCCTAGACATGGCCAACATTGAAAGGCTAGAGGAAAGGAATGTCCTTCATACCAATCTTTAGAGAGGGTTGGCTCCCTTAATAAATCCTACACTGGTTTGATACTAGAGTTGCAGGAAAGAAATTGGAAATTACAGAAAGATATGGGAAATATGGCCATAGGCCAGAGGTGTAGGATTGGGGACAAACTAGTAGCAGGAATTCCATCTAAGCATTGAAGCAGCATGCAATAAAAGAAGGTAGCAGGATTTACTTACAACCTTGCAAATACAATCTCCAATATCACATTCCAAAACTCACTCTCACCAACAATATTCAAATGTATATGCAACATTTAAACTTAACAACAGACAATGAATATGAGCATAAAATAGAAGGAAATCACACACAAGATCACTTACAAATTCAAAAACCAAGTATCTTCTATTGATGTAGAGAACTTGAATAGTTTTTTTGCAAAATGTCTAACCTATTTTTACAATGTAAATTGAGTAGTATTTATAGAGGAATTTCACCTCTATCATTTAATGCACATATGACAAAATGTTTACAGATTAGAAAATTCTATGAGGAAATTCCTCCCAAAAAATATTGAAAATTTACCTTTTGAAATAATGATCCAGTTTTCAAGGATAAACCTCTAAGAAATCAGCTTTTTCGAGCATCGATGCTCAAAAAACTACAAATATGGTTGATGGCTTGGTACATTCGCTATGCCTTGGGAATTAGCATTTATTCAGAATATTTTGAAACTCATGAAAATATCCTTGTGAATTTAATGTTATAGCTCCTTTCACTTGAAATCCATAATTTTGGTTACTCCTTGCCACAACCATCAAATTCCTTTTATTCACCTATTTCGAGCGCATTTAAAAAAATTGCATTGATGCTTGAAACCAAATTCGCCTAAAATAGGGACATGAGTGAAAGCACTACCTTTAGCTCCTAATATTTTCTTCAATGTTGCATTTTCCTTATGATATCACACTCGACATTTGCCTTTATAAAGATGACTAAAAGCTTCACATCTTTCCCTTGGTGGAAGCGCTTCTTATAATGCATGTTCACCCAAAAAGAAGGTGAAAGGTACTGTCACCCCACACCTTGGACGAACGTAGCATTAATTTTTAAATGCTACCACTTTTCAAATATTTGTTAGGCAAAAAAAAAATTGGACAAATTGATGAGGTTCTCTCCATATAGCTTCGTCCCAAAGGATGGCGAATGTGATGTCCGCCCCCTCTTGGGGCAAATGTGTCTTTGAATTTTCAACTTTCTCTTTGGCACTTCACAATTTTTTTAAAGCTTCCCTTAATTGCACTTTCGCCTTTGGGAGGGGCGAATGGAATGTTCGCCCCTCAACCGGGGCAAATGCGCCATTGACTTGTCAACACCTTTGTTAGACAATTTTAAATGATTTTCACCCCAAAGTAGGGCGAATGAAGCTTTCACCCCTACTTTGGGGTGAACACACTTTCCATTAATTTTATTGTGTTTCAACTTTTGGTGTCTTTGTTAATTAATTATAAAATGGATTTTTGTCCCAAAGTGGGGTGAAAGCATCCCATTCAAACTTTAGCCCCTCTTTTTCTCTATTTACTTAGTAAAAATATCACGTTCACCCTGGAATGAGGTGAATGCGTCAGTCGCCTTAACTTAGAGGCGAACATGCCTTTGCCATTCTTTTGCATAATGACTAGAATTGTTTTGCACAACTCCGAATATTTTAACCTGTGACGTCCATTATTTCTAACAAGAAATGCATGAAAAATAAAGAAACTAATATGTACAAAACTGTAACATATCATATAGGTCAAAAACACTTCATCATAATATTAATATATTTGTCGATTTTACATTAATAAAACTTCATCAAAATTTTAATGTTACGTATTACAAACTACCAACAGTTCGTTAGCTCTCCCTCTCAAGAACATCGAAAATGGTATTTAAGAATCAACCCACTAACTAAAAAAATTTATTGAAAGCTCTTCCTCACTTAAAGAGTTCAGTTACATACCTCTTTACTCATGGTGATCATTCTCGTCAATATGGAAAGCTAGTCATGAAAATCCTTTGCTAACACAAAAATATTTCCTTATTCATTCTCACATGCCGAAGCAATTCCAATCTCAATAACTTTATAATTTCTATAAGCAAAAACTATTAAATAAATTATTGTTTTCACATGTCAAAGTCTTTTCATAACAATAGTATTTTGCTCATATAAATTCATAATATGCAACCATCGAATGAAGCATTCATCCACTATGTTTTACTAATTACTAAATATATAATAGCAATTTTTTAAAGAAGACATTTTGTTCTCAAAGGTTAAATTCTCCTTCTCCTCACAAAAATAAACCTACCCCTACAAAGGCACAAAACCATTAGCATCAACATAACCTTTTATTGAATAATCTATTGTACAAAAATTAGGAAGCAAGTTGTCTCCTAATTTTCCATAATGAACACACACATATATATTCAACCAAAGTTAATCATGAAATTTTCAATCATTCCATTGCTAAAATAACACAACAAAACATAAATTCCTTCATATAGAAAATATACCAAGGGAGGGTCATGACAGCTTGGGCATGAAGAAGATAATAGAAAGAAATATGGTATTTACTATTTTAGTACTAGGGCCAAAAATAACTATACCACAACTAAAAAGGAATTCCTTGTAATGGTTTACACCATCAACGAAAATTTCATTATATTATTGGGTATCATGTATACATGTATATTGACCATGCTATGATTAAGTATTTCATGAACAAACCTATGGTAATTAGAAGATTTTTTTGATGGCTACTACCACTACAAGAATTTGATATTATTATTATGGATAAATCAAGTAAGTCTAATGTAATCACCAAGTTTTTATCAAGATTAAATACTAATAGTGCAAAAGAAACAATAGATGACTCTTCTCCTAATGAACATTTGTTCATAATATGGACACATTCACCATGGTTTGCACACATCACCAGTTATTTTGGAACTGGGAAGGTTCCTCCTTATCTTACCTTTAATGAAATATGACATTTAATTAGACAATTTTTATCATTCCAATGGATTAACAATTTGTTGTTCAAATGCAAGACTAACCATGTCTCGCATAGGTGTGAAAGGTAAAATGATATTTATGAAATACTTTACGCATATCATGATGGGTCTTCCAGAGGACATTATTTAGTAAATAGAATTGCACAAAATATTCTAAGAGTTGGATATTAGTGGCCCTCATTATAGAGGGATGTAAAGGCGTATGTATCCAATTGTGATCAATGCCAACAAATAGGTAAACCCACTGCACTGAATGAGGTACTCCTACAACCTCAAGTGGTTTTGGAACCATTTAAAAAATAGGGGATAGAGTTTAATGGACCCATTGATCCACCATCCTAATTAAAGCAACACATCCTAGTATATACAAATATGTAACAAAATGGACTAAAGTAAGTGCTCTTCAATACACTAATGAGGACAAGGTGGATAATTTCTTATATGGCCAAATAATTTAGCACTTTGGTACTTCTCACACTTTTGTGTTTGATCAAGGACCCTAATTTGTGTTAAAATGCATTCAAACATTTATGAAATTTTACCAAGGAAAATATAAAATGCCTTCACCATATCATCCTTAGGCCAATGGTTAAGTAGAAGTTACCAATAGAGAATTAAAAAATATATTAAACAAAGTATTAACTTTACATAGAAAATAATGATCCAACAAAGTACCAAACGTTGTTTGGGCTTACAACATCACCTAGAAGTATACCACTAGATTTACCCGATATGAATTAGTTTATCATAAGAAGCTCATTCTATCCATTGAGATTGAATTAAAAATACTTTGTATTGCAATTCATGTAGGTATTGAGTTTTCATAGGTACAATGCTAAAGCGTATTATAATCGAATGAGCTTCATGAGTTATGAATGAATGCTCTTCATTATATAGAAATTATCCAATAGTAGAAGGGATGGCATGACAAGCATATTAAGAGCAACAAATACAAGCCAAGTAATTAGGTACTGCTTTTTAATTTACGCCATCTTGACTTCAATATGATATTGACCAAGTTTTTAATAATTGTATTGTGTGACTACTACCTATTGATGAATTGAGGTGAAGAATGGTAGTAAATGGATATCATTTCAAGCCATACCACAAACCAATGTCCTTTCATTTAACAAGAATGGTAGTAAATGGTAGTAAAGGAAGAATTTATTGTTCACTAAATTTCATAGTATAACATGCACATTATGGGAGAGACATTATCTTCCATGATGAATAAAGAATAATTGTGTCCTTTCATTTAAAAGAAAAAAGAAAAAGGATTTGATCCAATGGTGAAAATCCCTTTGGGGGCACCATTAGGCCAAGGCTAGTATGAAAATTGGTTTTCGGTATGCTAAGGTACTTCCAAGAATCCATAGATAACAATGAATCATCATTTTATTTGATAAAACTATGCTAAGATCTTTCCAACATCTTTCATGAGGAGTAACTATAGTTGGAGTATATACATTTATAACCCCAACATTGATGTTTTTTCGTTTTCTAATAAAATAGTCCAACAACCCAATTATTGTTGGATTCTAATAATTTTCCATCTTATTTGTGTTTGCCCCATATTATTGCAATATTACCTAAAGGTATTGTAGAAGAAACTGCTAGGCAATCACCTGTCTTCCAAATATTCTTAAAAACATCCTTACATTCCTCACTACTTATTTTTATTTCATCTATTAAAATAAACTCCAGAATATAACAACCTGTTAATTTTTTAATAACTCTTTTTTAGGGGTCTTTTTCATACCCTTAATATTTTACGATATAATTTTCATCATCAACACTTTTTTTTTATTAGTAGTTTTAGGTCCTCTTCTTGTTAACACTTGCAATATTTTTATTTGACTTCCCAAGTTGATATCCCTTTGATTTTTATTCTCTTTTTTCATGATTTTATGGCCTTCCTCTCCTTTTTCCATTACCACCAACAATGTCATCTTCATCAATCTCTTCTACTTTTCATTATTGTTCATAATGAGACTTATCTTCTAAAGATTTATTTTGCCCTAAAGAATCTAAAATGTGATGAATAGAATTATTAACACTTTCCTCTTTATGTTACCCTAAAAACTCTAAATTGCATAGATGATCCTCCATAATCATTACTTTCTTATATTGACTTGGAAATCCTAAATTTCCTTGGATATCCTTCGTATGGTTTTCTTTATTGTATTGCTCTTGCCAAAATTACAATGAATGTACTATGCACTACTTCATTTTTATTAAAAGAAGAATATTGTATGCTATTTGAGGAAAAATTAAGATGATTTACCTAAATTAAGCTTGACCTCATTCACCTCATTTGGTATAAAATTTGAGGAAAATGAATATTATTTACCAAGATTTACCTAGATTTTCTTCACATGAATCCTTTAGTTTATAAGTTTCTCCTATGATTTTGAAAAAGAAGTAGCACTTGCTTTTTTATAATACTTTGCTTTCTACTTCTTTCTTCCTACTCAAGCTTCTTATTCGCTCTTGGCTTGCACTCACTCTTCCATCCTGCAGATATATGACATAGCTAAGAATACCCTATGTGTTGGTAGAGACCAAAAAGGATCCATTCTTCCTATGCCCACCTTGTTGATAGGGGTCCAAGTCCCTCTAAAAATCATGTGTTTACCCTAAATAATTTTTAGGTTCAAGGTTCAAACTACTACATATCTAGAATGGAATAGGTTGGATGGTAGTGATCGAGTGACTGCTGATTGACTACCCCAATTCGATGTCCTAAAGGGTTGGGGTCCCATTGATTATGCTTTACCCATCGGACTTAGGGTTTATAGAGGTAGCCCATTCATGGAGTTACCGATTTCCCTATGAATAATAATAATAATAATAATAATTAATGAAATTTAAGTAGGATTTCTTTTGTAACTTTTTTTTTTTTTATTGGTAAAAAAAAGGGGTTGAAGGACCCCGACCCTTTACATAGAGCTCAAAATATGTACAAGAAAAAAACAAGAGAAGATCATACAAATGCAAGATAGCCCTATCTTAGTAAAACAAACAAACCTAGGCTAAACCTATTGATGGAGAAGTTGAAATAATATTCCTTTCGCTATCCTTCTATTTAACATGGTTGATGTAGTGCTCAATGCTTTACATAACTGGTAAAAAAAATGTTGATAATAATGTAATTCAGTGTGTTTTTGCTTTGCTCTACCCTCTTTATCTATTGGTTTCATTACCAGTTCTTATAATCTCTTCCAACTCTATGGGGGCATATGACCAGACCTTGAAATTCTCATATTTAACTACCATATTCACCATTTTATTCGGTAATTTTGTTTCTCTCTCTATAAATATGTTTAGCTTGACTTTTTTCTAGGTTTCACAAGATAGTCCTCACATCTGTAATTATTTGGAAAATTTTAGAATTATTTAACTCCCCGTTTTTTGAATGGAAGTTATAATATTCTTGGAATCCCCCTCAAGAACAATTCTCCTAAAACTCAAATTCACTGCAATTTGGAGGCCTGTAAGCATTGCCCTTGCTTCAGCTTGGTGTTTTGTGGTAATTCCTAGATCCTCAACATATATAGCAGTTAATTTTTAACCAATATTTCTGGAGATGTTCCCATCTAGTATCTAGTATCACCTTATTGATTTTTTTCCATATTTAAGATATTTTTTTCTCATTATACTTAATTATAAATATAAAATTTATATTGCATGGAGTTTAAGTTTCAATTTTACTGTGATCATATTAAATTTTTTAAAAATTACAGATATTTTTTAAAACAATTAAAAAAACATATTTATATTATTTTTAACTATTTTTCTTTTTTAACAACTTGTCACAGGGTCAAATAGCATTGCCTCTTTTTTTAGCAACTGGTCACAA
The DNA here is from genome assembly GCA_028583015.1 of Wollemia nobilis. Lineage (NCBI taxonomy): Eukaryota > Viridiplantae > Streptophyta > Pinopsida > Araucariales > Araucariaceae > Wollemia > Wollemia nobilis. The sequence continues at coordinate 6,714,692 of JAQPPZ010002550.1, forward strand.
GGGTCAAGTTGTGCTAGCCCTCATCGTAGCGTCAAATCATGGTGCTACCACTATGATCCTATCTTGCCTAAACATGACCCAGAGTGAGGGAGACCCCCGATGGTTTAGGGTTGGTACCTATGTTATCAAACTGGTGCTGGTACACACTCACTAGACTCAGGTCAAATAACTACCTTTTTTCATATTGGGCATGCCCCTAAGGTTTGAACCTAGGTCTCTTCTTGTTAAGTGCCTAACATCTTACTAATGCACCCAACCCTCGAGAACAAATTTTTATATATTTTAAGAATAAACATGATTAAATTAATAAAAACTTATATAAATATTTTATTTGTAATATATATATATAATTTTTTTGATTGAGGTTAGTGTGAGAAATCCTTAGGACCGAAGCTCAGGACTGGAAATCCCCATTTTAACCATGACCTTTGATAAGGGTGAAAGCTAAGTTTATCAAAAAGGGCCAAACACACAACCATACACACCCACCTCTCACACTCACTCACGCCAATAGTTGGAACCTTGGACCTCCCTAAAAAATATATATACCTAAACAAGAACCCCAAAACATATATGTATCTTATATTGCCCAAAAAACATATTTTAAATATATATTAGTTTTTATAAAATAAAGATTGATAGTTATTAACAAATTATTAATATAATATTAAAAATTACTCAATAAAAAAATATACATATAAATATATATAAATATTTTTAAAAATTATATTATATAAAAAAAAATTAATTAATTTTTTTCCCTTTAAATTCTTTAATAGTATTTTATGTTAACTTTTCGCAATGCGAAAATAATAATTATTTTTACATAACAAACAATTACTATATAAAAAGTATAACTAATGATTCTTCAAGATAACCTCTAACTTTTATTTAATAATTAAAATAAATTATTTAAAAATATTAATCAAAATATCTATGAAATTTAAATTATTAAAACTTTTTCATTTAATCATGACATACTTATTGTTGTTTAGCTAGATGAAAATGAAGAGAGGACCCACTAGACGACCAAGTAGGTGAGTGGGATTCCTACGAAGCATGAAGTTCTTGACAATGAGGACAATGGTGAGGATATGGAGATAGGGGATGAAGGGGAGGATGACGAAGGTGTGGATAATACTAGTGAGGTTGATGGTAAAGTTGATAATTATTCCTAGTTTTTAACTTAAAGGATTTAAGTATAGTGTTTTTGTTGTTGGCATTCTTCTTTTTCGGTGTGGTTGGCAATTTTTATCTCTCAGGTATGTCGTATCTTGTAGTTGTTTGTTGAGGTTTGTCCAGTGTTTTGTCTTAGAGAGCAAGAGGCATGGATGTTTTCTTCTTACATGTTTTTTTTGAAATGTCATATGTAATGGGTATTTGTCCTATGTATTAATATTGCCAGATTGTGTATGAGTAAGGATTTCTGGAAGGTTTATGATCGTGTCATTATTATTTTTCCATTAATGGTGATAGGGTATTAAAATCAATGAATAAGCAAAAAAAAATGGTTAATAAAAAGTCCCTTTAACCAAAGAAACATTATGGTTATTGTGAGTGCGTCAAACTAAGATTATTTTTCTTACATTTTGAAATATAGTTATTGTTAGTGCATCAAAATGATTTTTTTGTGTATTGCATTGGTAATATTTACTTAGCAAAGTGTGTTACCTTGGTTTGTTGAGCATATATGAAAATGGGTTTTCCCATGGGGTTATCTTGTATAGTTTTAAATCTATAAGAACAAAGGTTTTGATGTCTTATCTTGGTATGGTTTTGGTAAGAAAATTCCAAGTACTTCAAAAATTAGTTCAATCATAAGAAACTTGGTCAAATTGAATCTATTTTGTTTAAATTAAAGAAGACTTATGTTTCAAAACCCTAACTTGGTAGCTTCGTTATTGATTTTTAGGATTATTAGATAGGATAACAATTTACATCTATAAAACTTCATTTCTAGAAATAATAATGTATAGTTTTGAACTAATTTTTCACTTGGTATGATTAGAAGTAATTTTTAATTGAAACTTATTTTAACTTTCTATTTACTTAAATGAATTAAAAGACATATCTACTTATATTGATTAGGATTCATCTTATAAACATTGTAAGAAAGAAAAAACAAATTAATAATTTAACTATTTTGAATGGATTTATATCAAAATTAAAACAACATTCCTTTTAGCACCTTGCTATGCTATAAAGACTTGCTCATTGATCTATATAAGGTACATGGATCAATTTATAAAAAAAAATATGTTTATATATATATATATATATATATATATATAATACTAAAGAATATTATTATTCTCTTTCAAATAGGCATAAAATATATAATGCATACATTTTTTTTTTTTTTTTTTTTGTGGAAAACATCCCAAAAGGGATGCCACTTTCGGGTAAGACCCAAGGAGGCAGGGGTATCCATTCCACCAAAAACGCCCAGGACTCGGACCTGGCCTACCACCTTTGACATACTCAAGGAGCAAACAAACACACAAAACCAATTTAAAAATAAGTAAATAACAACAAAAATAATAAAATAAAATAAAAAACATGCTCCTTGAGTGTGTCAAAAACAAAAGCACAACCAAACACGCACAATAAGAAAAAAGAAACCACAACACAAACCACATAGAAAAACACAAGAACCACAAAACAAAACACAAACAAGACAAAAACAATAGAACACTACAAAGACATAACCCAAAAAAAACATGAAAAATAAACACAACCAAAACCTAAAAATAAAATAAATAAAATAAAAATAAAAATAAAAAACAACCAACAACAGACAATAAACAAAAACAAAAAACATAGAAAACACTCACACATAAAAACACGAAATAACACAAACAAAGAGAAACCCAAGAACAAGAACGAAAAAAACACAAGAACAATAACAAAAAACATAAAAACAAAAAACAAAACAACAAAAACACAAGAACAACGAAAAACAACACAAAGAACACAAAAACAAAACAAAACAAAAGAACCCACCCACCTTAAAAAACTAAACAAAAAAAAACAAAGAAGAAAAAAGAAAAAAAAAAAAATAATGAACAAAACAATGACCTATCTAGACCAGAAGACTATTAAGGCAAGAATCAACAGAGGAAACAAAATAAAGAATAGAATGAGCTAGGGAACTAAAAAAAGCTGAATGAACCAAAGAGAAGCAAAAAAAAAAAACAAGAAGAAACTAGGTACCTTGAACTGGAGCCATCCAAAGAAATGATAGAAAGAAGAGCTTCCCTAATTTGAGAAGCCCACCATATAGGAGGGTGGCCATAACAAGTAAGATCACCTTTGTCCAAAGCCCAATTAGCTAAAGCATCAGCACTCTTGTTTTGATCTCCGACCACATGATTGTAATCAACTTTCAAAAATCCCATCTGGATTAACTGAATCTTCTCAATAATTCTTTTTATTCTCCAATCCACCTTATGATTCTTAGAAGGAGTCTTCAAGAGATTAATCATAAGTTGAGAGTCAGACTCAACTAACACCTTTTCCCATCCAACCTTAGTAGCCTCCTGAAGGCCCTCTGAGGATACCATACCCCTCAGCAAGGTTATTGGAAAGAATACCCAAATTCTCAACAAAAGTAAAAACCAGGGAGCCATCTGAAAGTCTACCAATTCCTCCCACACTGGCATTTCCAAGGTTCCCTCTAGAGGCTCCATGAGTATTGACTTTTCCAAAATCCTTAGGAGGAGGTTGCCAATTTCTAGTCCTATCCATCTTACTAATACTCACATTCCCTTTAAGTTGGTTGCCCTTAGAAGGTTTAATCTTCAATCTTTGCATCACTTGATCCCATATTTGGTGGGAGTTTTGGGGGTGATTAAGGAGTTGATGGACTGATTCAACTAAGTTGGCTATGGTATTTTGCCAAATATAGTGAATATCCTTCCTATCTTGATTAAAAATTTGGTTGTTCCTTTCATTCCAAATATTCCAAAGAAGAATGGTAGAACCCATCCAAACTAACTGCCTAATAAAATGATCAACACCCTCTTGATTAGGCCAATCCCTCCAAAGCTGTTCAAAAGTAAAAAAATTGGACCATTGTAAGCCAAGTAAAGTGGCCATTCTCCTCCATAGCTCGGAGGCTAAAGTACACTCAATAAAAATATGGTTGATATTTTCTACATTCTCTTCACACATTTCACATCTAAAAGGGCCATGAAAACCATGCTTCATAAGTTGCTCACCAGTAAGCACCCTACGATGCAATAAAAGCCAATTAAAGAACCTCACCTTAGGCCAAAGCTTTTGAGCCCACAATTGAGAAAATATGTCGGAAGAATGGTTGGGATTATTATGGCATAAGGTCAAATAACCTTGAGCAATGGAATACTCACCCTTAGTAGTGTTGTTCCATCCAAAACAATATTTTTCATGGGACCAAGAGAGGGATCTCATATGAAGGATGCCTTGGATATCTTGTCTTTGCCTTTCTGGGATTTGAATAGGCCAGTCCTCAATAGGGATCCAATATCTACCAACCTTTGAATTACCGAGTATGGTACCGACAGATAATTAGCCACCTTTATCCAATTAGCTCGGTGAAGCTCCTCCATCAAAGGCCTCCAATCGGGAAGCCGAGTTATCAAAGGCTTGTGACCATCCCAAGAATCTGTCCAAAAATTTGCATGTTGACCATTATGAATGATCCAAAATAATTTTTTCTTTATCAAATCCTCACCGAGTCTTAAGAACTGCTAAAATGGGAGAACCTTTGGTAGGAAGTTGATAGCGAACAAGGTCTTCGGGACTTTTGTTCTCGAGCATATTTAGCATGGAGATTATTGGCCCAAAGAGCATTGGGGTTATGCAACATCCTCCAATATAATTTAGCAGCTAAAGCTTTGTTGTTATTAATTGAAGACCAGAATCCTAACCCCCCTTCACTCTTAGGAAGACATAAAGTATCCCATTTCACCAAGGCCCATTTTCTTTTCTCCTTAGTACCACTCCAAAGGAAACGATGACTGATTTGATCCAATTCTCGAAGAACAACCTTTGGGATATTCAAAACGGAAGAAACATAAATAGGAATAGCTTGAAGGACTGATTTTACCAAGGTGATTCTACCCCCAGAAGAAAGCCACTTGTTGGTCCACTTTCCAATTTTCTTCTTGACTTTGTCCAACAACCAATTCCAATCTTTATTTTTTTGCCTTTGAATATTTATGGGAATACCTAAATAAGTGATTGGAAGAGAGGTCTTCTTATATCTTAATTTATCCAAGACCATGGATTCATGTCTAGCAGAGCAGTGAAAGAAAATAACTTTAGATTTGTCTTCATTGATCAAGCTGCCTAGTAGCCTTAGAAAAATAGCTAATGATTTGCTTAATATTAGAAGCTTCCTTAACTGTAGCTTTACCTAAAAGAGTAGAGTCATCCACAAATTGAAGATGAGAGATAGGTCTAGCTCCATGAGCAATGGTAACTCCCTCAAGGTTTTTGTTTTCCCTCTTTTTGGTTATAGTCCTACCCAAGCATTCAACAAGAATGATGAATAAATAAGGGGATAGCGGGTCACCTTGCCTAATACCTCTGGAAGCTAGGAAAGACTGAGAAGGCCTGCCATTGATAAGAACTAAGTAGGAAACTGAAGAGATACATCCCATAATCCAATCCATCCAATCCTTAGAGAAACCAAATTGCCTCAAAACTTTGATAAGGAAGTGCCAATCCACTTTGTCATAAGCTTTGGATAAGTCTAACCGAATGAACATAGAAGGAGAATTTTGCATATCCATGGAATGGATGGCTTCCTGAGCAAGAACTATCTCATCTACTATTTGATGTCCTTCCACATATCCCCCTTGCTAGGGGAAATAATCTTATGCAAAAGAGGCTTCAACCTTTCTGCCATGATTTTAGTAATGATTTTGAGAAGAACATTACATAAAGCAATAGGTCTAAAAGCTGAGATATGATCAACCTCTTGAGCTTTTGGAACAAGAGTAATATAAGTTTTATTGATAACCTTCAAAATTTCTTTGGCTTTCCTGGCTTCTTCCACCACCTCTAATAAATCAACATGAAGGATATCCCAGAACTCTTGGTAGAACTCAATAGGAAAACCATCAGGACCCGGGGTTTTCCCTTTTTGCATTTTAAAAACTACTTGTTGAAGCTCATTGATAGTAACAGGAGCAGTCAAAATAGAGTTCTCCTCGGAAGTGATAAGAGAAGGGATTGCTTGAAGAACATTTTGTTGAGAAGCTGAGTCAAGAGGAGTAGCAGACAAAAATATTGGAAAAGTAATCAACAACAATAGAGTTCATGCCATCCCAAGTATAAACAACATCTCCAGTATCTGAATTTAAGGAAGAAATAAAGTTGTGAGATCTTCGAGCTAGAAGAGATTTGTGAAAGAAATTTGTGTTTCGATCTCCTTCTTTGAGCCATTGAATTCTAGATTTTTGCTTCCATAAGATTTCTTCTCTTTTTTCCCATTCCTCTAACTGAGTTGTGAGTTTAATTTCATCTGCACTTCTCTTCTCTGTGAGGCCATCTAAACGGATTTTCTTATTCAAATTTTCAAGATGAGCAATAACTTCATGTTTTTTTTTATGAACATCCCCAAACTCTTTCCAGTTCCAAGTCTTGATTTTGGATTTAATGTATTGCGGTCTTTTGGCAAAATAGAACATCTTAGTCCCATGCCTAGGTTTACCTTCCTTCCACCATTGTTGCACATGAGGTCTGAAGGAAATGTCTCTAAGCCACATTAATTGAAAACGAAAAGGAGAGAAACTCACATTGGTTTTCCACATTTCCACCATGACTGGCCAATGATCCGAACCAGCATTATTAAGAGTCTTCACTTTAGGAATGTGACCATGGATTAAGAAAATTTTAGAGAGCAAAAACCTATCCAATCTCTCCATTATACAAGCTAAGCCTTGCCTTCTATTAGACCAAGTCATAAGGCCATTATCTGGTTGGATATCCACAAGATGGAGGTTTGCAATATATTCGCTCATGAGGTCAGTGCTTTTGTCCAAATTTCTATTTCCCCCCCTTTTCTCATCCAGAGAGAGGATGGTATTGAAATCTCCTTCGATCAAGATCCAAGCTTTAGGAAAATGAGAGATAATATGAGTAATATCCTTCCACTATCTTCTTTTTTCCTCCAAAGAAGTCGGGGCATAAATAGTAATGCAGAGCATAATCTGGTTGGAATGTCTACTTTGAATAGCTATAGCCAACAAACCCCAACTGCCAACCATATGGTGAATAACTACCTCTTTTGGGTCCCAAAGACAAGCAATGCCACCCGAAGTCCCTTGGGAACTGGAGGGAAACCACTTTTCCAGCTAGCCAAATTTTACTTGCAATTAAGTCCATATCCTCCATTGACATCTTTGTTTCTTGAAGGAAAACAAGATGTGGATGATTTATCTGAATCATTCTTCTAATTTCATTTTGTTTTGAAAGACTCCCTTTGAGTCCTCTAATATTCCAAGTGATGATCTTCATTAATACCAGGGCTAAAAAAGTTGGGAAGGGCATTAATCTTACCTTCCTCTACAAGATTTTCACCTTCTTTTACCATATGATATTGATTGGTCTTGCGACCTATTTTTTGATTGGAATCCATCTTCAATTTTTTTTCCCTGTTTCTTGACTTATTCCAATTGAATCTGAGATGGCTTCTAACCTTGAAGAATGCTCATACACTGCCAAAATTTTACTAGATGGTTCAATGGAGTCTATATTGGGACCTGCATTATTTGAAGTTTTGACATTTGAAATATTGTTTTTCTTGTGTAAATTTTCTCCTTTTTTTTTGTTGAAAACCTTTGATTTGTTGGTTTGTCTCTGAGTTCTTCCCTTCATATTTAAATTGTGTTTCTAAGATTTTAGTTTCCATTATTTCCTCTTCCTCACTTGGGACATCATTTGTGGAAAGGATTTCAAACATATTAGCAAATGACTTTGATTGATCCTTCATAACTGGTTTTTTCTTAGTGTTCTTCTTCTTAGGTATTTGGAAACCTGCTGAGTTTATATCTTCTTTCTTTTGATCGGGAATTTTATTTGGGCAAGCATCGGCCAAATGACCATATTCATGGCAAATTCTACAATGAAAAGGAATGTTCTCATAGTCCACTACTTGCTCCCAAGTGTCTTCCCCAAATTGTAATGTGATCTTTTTAGGTAGGGGTTTGTCAAAATCCATTAAAACACAAATTCGAGCATAAATAATATGTTCAAAATTTTGAGTACAATCGACGATCATCATAAAAGTTCCTAAAGAGTTTCCAATTGAAGAAAAAATAGTAGGATTCCAAAATTCAATAGGGAGGCCAAAGAGTCTAACCCACACGGGAGCTATAGAAGGCATCTCTTCTTTGGCTTTAAATTTAGTATGCCAGGGCTTCATGAAAAGCCCTGCCCTTCCAAAAAACCAAGGACCCCCTTGAAAATTTTTCTCTCTATCTTCATTATTAGCAAATAAAACAAGAAAATAACCATTTGGATAAATAGAGATTTGTAACTCACCTTTAGTTTTCCAGCTTTTTGCAGCCCAGACTTTGAAAGCGAGATAGACTCGGACGAAAACCCATGAACCGACAAATTAGTCCTCTTTTTTCCAAATCTTCAATGCCAGTCTGAATGTTACCCATATCAAGCTTAACAATAGGAGTTCCATCAACTTCTTTAAGACATCCTGACTCTATTTTCCTGGGATCAATCTTAGGCATTCTTAGAGGTTTATGGGAAGCCCTAATATTGATATTAGCATTAGGATGAGGCTGTCCACCACGAAGGGCATCCCTAAAATTCATTTTTGGGACTCGAGTCTTCAAAATTCTTACCCTTGACAGGGGTTTTCACAGTAGAATTATTTTGTGGGTGCACCTTAGCACCAGATTCACTTGAGATATGAGCCATTTTTTGATCAACTACTTGAAACTTGTTTCGTGATCTCTTTAATCCTTGCCCTAGATGCCGTGGAAAGGTATGGTTTTCACTTTTCTTTTGAGCAGCAAATTGGAAGCCGTTGTCACTCAAGTTCATAGTATGATCTATTGAAAGACAAATTTCTAACCCATATTGTATCCCCTACAACATTTCCTGCTAAAATATTGAGCATAAACCACAAAAATATTGGCCGCTAGGGCCCGAAGGCCCTAAAAACCAACCTCCGGAGCTGCTTGCACTCAACCCAGATGAAACCCTCGCATAGCCGCTTGCCAAATATATCGTTCACACATAGGGATGCGCTAGGATCTGTGTTGCTCCAAATGATATGAAAATTGGTGGAGACGTTCTAGGGTTTTTCAGGCATCTACCCTCAAAATTTTAGCTCAATCCGAGTTCGGATGAGTGAGATATGGCCGAAACGAGTTTGGTAGTTTGGGCAGTCCTGCAAAAAATGTCCAGCTTGTTGAATCCCCCTGGTGCTACTCTTTCAATCCACTCAAATTTTCTATTCCTTGATATGTTTGATAATAATCCATACTAATTTATAGTGGAAAACACCCCTTTTGAGGTGCCACTTTCAACAGGTTGGGCATAGGAGGAATGGAGCCTTGTCAACCTCTACTAGAACATAGGACATTCCTAACTATACCATATATATGCAGGATGGAGACAAGGGGAATGGACAATTTAAATACTTTTATTTTGGGATTAATATGAAAATATGATTTCACAACACAATTAAATAATTGATTTTGGCGAGAGTAGTGGAAAATTTACCTTGAGAATAAGATGAAAAAAAAATATATGATTTCAAAAGGTTTACAATATTTTATAATAAGAAAAATGAACATAAAAAATTACATATTTTGGTCTTGGTTTGACAGTGGAAGTTCAATATACCATCTCAAGCACCGAGTCAAAAGGCACATTAAAGTTATAAATAGGTGGCATTTATCATCTTCTATAATGTAGGTAAATGGTAAAGTAATTACATATCTACTACTAACAACACTATAAATGCCAAGAGAAAACTAGTAGCTCTTTATAATTGTGAATGATGGGATTTTTGCTCTTTCTTTTTCATGTTTTGTTGAATTTGAAATCTATAGGTAATATAATTCCTTTGTTTTATGATTTACAATCTGCAATGAGATGTTGAATTGGAGTTATTAGAGAAGTTCCTAATAGTGTGATTTGGGCTAATTCTTCTCTTTCTATAGTGCTACATAGTAAGGGCCCACCATAGTAAGGGCCCACTCTTAGTGAAGTAGAAGGCATTTCCTTTACAATTTCTACATTGTAGCTAGAATTGAATTATTATTTTTCTATTTTAGTAGAATTTATATAAATCGCGTAGCTTTTAAGATAATATCCCAAGAGGAATATATAATGCTTTAGATTTATTGTAGATATTAGCTCTGCCATATAATATCTTGAAGTATAAATAATCATTCTGCATTTAATTTTCAGGTTGCACTTTCGCTTATTCCTGTTTGCAATCATATTTAATTTCAGTAGTTAAATTCTTCCTAACAAAATAGTTTTTTTTTTCTTCTTGCAATTGTATTTATTTCCTATTCTTTTGTCACTTAGAAGAGGAAGTAGGTACTAGTAGACCACCATGATTAGTTATAGGATCTTTAATATCTCCTGAATTAGAGAATTGCTTGGAACTATATAGTAGTCTTCCACCTACCCTAAACATATTTCTACCTCCTAAAAACTTAAAATAAATTTAAAATATTTATTGGGAAAGCAATAATATAGAGGAGGATAATGAGAGCCGAAGATAGGGGGAGATGTGTCCTGGAGGGAGCTAGGAATAACGGGAGAAAATTCTGCGTTGAAGCATGTTGGCTGGTGAAAGGTGTGCTATAGTTTAGCTTTAGATATGGCAGCTTTCGGGGGTCCTGGTGACCCTTGATATTTGTCTTTTAAGAATGTTATTTTGAATAAGGATACCTCTTCTTTTGATCATGAAAATACCATGAAGTTTTTGCTACATGCAACCCTTGATCCTATTTCTAATTCCTCTTTGACTTCGAACCCGAAGAATAATGGATGTTTGGAGAAAAACAAAGATCGTCATGTTTTGGTTATCAGTCCCAATTCTGTTGTGGATGATGTTTGATATTTGTTTAAGCATGGGCTCATCTACAAATTCATGGGTCTCAAAATTTCTATACCTTTTTTAGAAAATTGGGTTAGGAGAAATTAATACCCTAAAGGTGATCTGAATATTATTCTTGCAGCTAATGGGGATTTTATTATGGTGTTCTCCCATATGGAAAATCATAGTAAAGTGTTCGAGGGGGGTCCTTTAACAATCAGTCTAGATTATTTATCAAACCTTGGCATTTAGGATTTGATCTAGTGGAGGAGAGGTCTTCTAGGATTACTGTGTGGGTTCATTTGCCATGACTCCCTATGGAATATTGGAGATTGGATATTCTTCATTCTATTGCAAAGATTATTGGAAAACTGGTTGCTCCATCTTGCCAAACTTTGGATAGGAAATTTGCTTCTTTTGCACGACTCTGTGTTGAAGTGGATCTTAATAATCCACTACATTAATCATTGGAGATTAAACTAGAAAACATGTCTTCGATCCAATAGTTAGATTATGAAGCTCTCCCATTTCGATGTTGCATATACCATGAATTGGGTATCTTTAGAGAAATTGTAAGAAAGTGAATTCTCAGCCTTCATCCTCTTCATCTAACTTTCAAGATGCAACTACAAAGGCAAAAGGAAAAGCTCATATGGTTAATGAGATGCCTGGTTCTGATGGATTTATTTTTGTTAAGTCTCATTCAAGATCTAGGCCTTTTGTTCGTTAGAATAAAGGTGTTGGGAAGGGAGGTTCTGGTAAGATATTTGATGTGCTTGATACTTTTGAGGAGCTGCATGTTGAGGATTAAGTCTCGAATGGAGGAGTTGCATGTTGAGGATTAAGTCTTGAATGGAGGTGATATGGATGCTTGTATTCAGATCTAGGTACTTGTTCTTTCCTAAATCCTTCTTTTGAAATGCAAACTTCTGGTAAGGAAGGGTTGGTACCTAGTAACCCTCTTGTAGGAAATTAAGACAAGTCCAAAGAGATGTCGGATTGTCTTGACAAAGTTCTTGATCATTTCCCTTTGGCTGAAAACTTGATTGAGGGAAATGGGGATGAAATTAGGTTTGAACCCTCCTAGGATAGGATTGTCAGAGAGGAAGGGAAACATAAATTTTCTTATGTGTTAGGTATTCACCCAAAAACTATCAAAAAAGGTGGTAAAATCAGGAATAAATAAGGATCAAGAAAAAATAAAATTGATAGGGGAATCCTTAGTTGAGTCTAGTGTTGTTAAGACATTAGATTCTCACTTCTCTATCCCCCTAAAATGAAAGTGATATCTAGGAATGTTAGGGGTTTGGGTAGTAGCCTTAGATAAAAATCTACTCAAAATTTGATCAAAGATCATAGACCTGATATTGCCTTTATCTAGGAACCAAAATTATCTTGGGAAGATATAGTTAGAATTGATTCTAAGGTATGGAAAGGTGGTCACTGTATTGCTATTAGAGCCCAAGGTTCGACGGGTGGTGTTGCATGTTTGTGGGATCCACGAAGCTTAAATCCCTCTTGGTGGGTGGGTAGTAGGAATTGTCTCTCTATGGTTGCTACTTGCTTTTCATCTAGATCTTCTATTCTTCTATCTAATGTGTATACCCCCAGTTATTTTTAAAGTAAAATCCTCTTATGAAATCATCTTAGATTAATTTGATCTCTTGCTCCCAATTCTCCTTGGATTGTGGCTAGAGATTTTAATTATATCATATCCCTAGAGGAAAATAATTATGATGTAGAGTGTTTGGGTCCTTATTCTACTTTGATGTGGGAAAATATTTTTTTACTTAATCTTGTTGATGTGAAGCCTCAAAATGGGCTCTTTACTTGGACAAATAGAAGATGTGGAAAAAATTTTATTTCTGAAATATTGGATTGGTTCCTTACTTAAGATAGTTGGTTTGATGATAGTTGGACTTTGTTCTCAGAGATTCTAGGCTAGAGGGGCTCTGATCACTGGCCCATTCTGTTTTAGTCCTTGAGATTCTCATTGTCAAGATATTTGCCTTTCAAATTTCAACTTATGTGGCTCAGGTATAATGATTTGTATGGATATGTGGAGAGGTGGTGGGTCGAAGGGAAACCCAAATTTGGAACTACTATGTTTACTTTTTTCAAAATTCTCCAATTTTTCAAATTCAAACTCCGAAAATGGAACATATTTTCTTTTGGAAATATTTTTCAGAAGAAAAAGCAACTATAGGATAGCCTAGAGGAGATCATTTTCCAAATTAAATATGAATGATTGAAAAAGGATCTATTGGAAATGGAAGCTTCCCTTTCTAGTTAGCTTGCTGAATGTGAGCTTTGTGAGGATATTTTTTGGAAGAAGAAATCTCGGATTGACTGGTTGTTGGAAGGGGATGAAAACACCTATTTTTTTCACAATTCGGTTAAAGACCATAGGAATGGTAATTATATAGTCTCACTTACTTCTTATCAGGAGGAAACTCTCTCATCCTTTGAAGATATCTCTAATGAAGCCATTAGGTTCTTCTCCTCGCTTTTCTCTGAGTAGGGTCCTCATGATGTTGTTAATATGAGGCTTATTTTAGATTGTATTCCTAGGCTGGTCTCTAATGATATGAATAAGATGCTAATGGACCCCATATCGATGGAGGAACTTAAAGCGATGGTTTTTAAAATGAAAAAAGGTAAAACACTTGGACCTTACGGTTTCCCTATTGAATTTTTCCAATAATTTTGGGAAGTGCTATATTTTGATCTGCTAAAAGTTGTTCAGTAATCCCAAGTCAATAAGAAAATGCTTAAAACTATTAATTCAACCTTCATTGCTCTTATTCCCAAATTTGAAAATGCTATCTCTTTGGGGTCTTTCTGTTTTATTTTCCTGTGCAATGTTACTTACAAAATTATTACAAATATTATTGCAAATCAACTGAAGAAATTTCTTGGTTTTCTTATTTCCCTTGACCAAGGTGGGTTTATTAAGGGTCGTCATATTTTGGATAGTGTGGTGGTTATTGTTGAAGCTATTCACTCTATGGATATCTCTAAGGAAAAGGTTATGTTCATTAAGCTCGATATGTCCAAGGTTTATGACAAGGTTAGCTGGCATTTTTTGCATAACATCCTTAAAGATTTTTGGTTCTCGTATAATTGGATTGAATGGGTCATGAGTTGTGTGAATTTGGCCTCCTTTGTAGTTTTAATCAATGGTTTATCGTCCACTTTCTTCTTGGCATCTAGGGTAATTCGTCAAGGAGATCCCTTGTCCCCCTATATTTTTATCCTTATGGTTGAAGGTTTGGGCAGATTTCTCAAGATTTTTTAGAATCATGGTGCTATCCAGGGATGGTCTTGGATGGAGAATTCTTTATCCAAATCTCATCTCTAGTTTTTTTATGATATTGCTCTGATGGGGAAGGTAAAAATCGAGGAAGCAGTGAATTTTAGGAAGGCTTTAGATATTTACTTATCTGCATCTGGTCAAATAATTAATGAAGAGAAATCAAAGATCTTCTTATTCAATACAGATGGTTAGATTCAACATAGGATTGCTAATATTCTAGATTTTTAGGTGGGTTGTTTTCCAATGGAGTATCTGAGGATTCCTATTTCTTCTAAAAATCTTGTAAGGGCTTATTGGAAAATTATTTTGGATATATTTCTATCAAGGGTTAATCATTAGAATCTTCGGTGGCTATTATTTGCTGGTATATTAATTCTTTTGAAGTCTATCCTTCATGCTTTACCTATTTACAATTTTTATATATTGGTTGCTCCTAAGTGCTTTCTCAAAGAATTTGATTCTATTTCTAGAAAAATTTTATGGGCAGGATACCTGGAATGTAATAAATAGATCCTGGTCAATTGGGATATTGTGTGTTGCCCTAAAGAAATGGGGGATCTTGGTTTGAGGTAATCCGATTTCAATAGTATCACTTTGGCTGCTAAAATTTATTGGAGGTGGTGTAGTAATCCTAATCAACTTTGGGCTAAAATTCATAGCCGCAAATATTTTGGTGGTGCTCCAACTGATGAGATTCTGAGATTGAAGCTGAGGGGGAAAGGTTCCATTGTTTGGGACACTCTCAAAAAATATGCCATGCTTATTAATAAGGGTCTCTTTTGGATTGTTAATAAGGGAAACAATACCTTATTTTGGGAAGATTATTTGTAGGGTTATGTACAAGGGTGAATTTTGTAATTTAGTGTGAATATTCGGATTTTTACACTTAATTTTGTGAATTTTGGGACCATAGAGGTCAGCTTGTTCAGCTAAAAATTTTGAGATCAATTTTTTTAGGGTAAGAAAGTGGACGATAAACCATTGATTAAAACTACAAAGTGGACTATATATAATGTAGATCAATGGTTTATCATAAGGTTTCCTGCCTAATTTTTACCTTAAATTTATTAAAAAATATATCCTACCCAATTCGCCCCTTGTACTCCATTATATATAGCTAACCCTGACAACTACTCTCATACAATTACAACATTAATTTTTTTAGATAGCAAGAAATACAAAGTAGACAATTTACACAACACGACTGACAAAAGATGACTGAAAAAAGGAAACTGATAGAAGGTGACTGATAGAAGGAGACTAGAAAAATGCGACTAGCAGAAGGCAACTGGCAGAATGCGACTAGCATAAGGTGACTGGTAGAAGGTGACTAGTGGAAGGTGACTGGCATAAGGCGACTAGTAGAAGGTGAATGGCATAAGGTGACTGGCATAAGGCAACTAGTAGAAGGTGACTGGTAGAAGGAAACTGGTAGAATGCAACTAGCATAAGGTGACTGGAATAAGGTGACTGGCATAAGGGGACTAGCATAAGGTGACTAGCATAAGGCAACTGTCATAAGGTGACTGGCATAATATGACTAGCATAAGGTGATTGGCATAAGGTGACTGGTAGAAGGTGACTGGCATAAGGAGACTGGTAGAAGGTGACTAGCACAAGGTGACTAGAATAAGGCGACTGGCTTAAGGCTACTAATAGTAGCTAACTGAAATACAATGATTATCATTTATCGATAAGTTTATTTTACCATTAATTTTCCTTCTTTAACATTTTGTTCATGGACACTCAATAATGAGGTTTTCCTATTTATTTGGTCACCACTATCAAGACTGCTTGGGATAAATATTATGTTGTCTCTAGCAGTAGTTCTCTTTTTTACCAGTTATTTTAATCTTTAAAAATTATGTTCATTGTTCATGTTACTCTTCTATTCATACGGGTAAAATATCACCTACTAGCAGTGGAAATAAGGGAGTTCATTCTTTCGATAAAATGAGTATCCTCAAATACTTTCATAATATTTTGAAATCTAGTTAGCCATCAACATATGCACAAAATGAAGGTATGAACGCCTTTACTTACTAACCAGTTAATTTTTGTACATTGTTAATTTTATATATAATGTTTGTATTCATAAATAAGTGTGCATTTTTGTTGATGGTTTTGTCCATGGTTTATCTATATTTTTTAATAGAAGGTATGATTTTAAATGCAATAATGATAATGACCCTACTATTGAAACTAGTATTATCTCTGCAGAAAACATTGTTGACCCTGATATGCCTCCACTTCCACATATCCACATTAATAAAAAGTCCACAGATGAAATTATTCTTAATCAAATCGAATAACAACATGGAGAGATTCCTGAATATAACATGCCAAGTGGAAAACAAATTAATATTTCTTATGCAGTCCATACTTCCGAAGAATCTTCTTCTAAAAAACATAAACGTGCAAGGTTATCTAGGTGGAAAATTAACAGATGATTTCAGCCTGATTGGATATCAAAATTTTCATTTATTGAGCAAGTGCTACCAGAGAATAGTAGTGAGGAAATAACAAAATTGAGATGCATAATTTGTAGTTGGAAATACAGAAAGGATCATAGATTGCAATTTAAGAAAGATAGAGTAGAAAAACATTGTGGAAAGGTTTATATCAAAATAAAAGGTGATCAGAAGGATGCATCATCATGTGCACATATAAGATATGCACAAGAATATGATAAATAAATGAAACAAAAACAAACTTTGGTTGAGAAAAGTGCAACGATTCAAGCCCAATTTCAAAAAATGAATAAGTTAACTTTAGCTTCAAAAAATTTGCAATTTTTTGTTGTATTCACTATTCTTAAAAAGGGTAGACCTTTGTTTTATTTCATTGATTATAAATATCTATTTTGACTAGTTGATGTGCATAACTTACCCAACGCCCATTGGTCAGATCAAAGTGGTTGGGAAATGGCAAAATTTTTCTCATTGGTTGAGCAGGATGACCTCAAAGAGAAAGTAAAAAAGGCCAAATTCATTTCACTTTCAATTGATGAGGTGACTACTGTTGACAACACATATTGGATTTGCATGCATGTTTACACATTTGAAAATTATTTAAGGCAACCTCATTTACTTGCATTACACAATATGGCAGAAAATTACAATGCAAAAAATATTTACAATGTTGTTGTTTCTAGTTTAAAGGATATAGCAAGAATGAATGAAATAGAAATAGCCACTAAGTTAATATGTTTCAGAGCTGATGGTGCTTCTACAATGCAAGGACATAGGAACGGTCTTTGTGTTAGAATACAAACATATGTTACTCCATATTTGATCCCTATTCATTGCATGGCTCACATAATGAATCTTGCATACAAAATTGTGGATACATTTACAAATGTTGTGAGAGTGGAAGAACTTGTCCATGAAATTCATGATTATTTTTTGTGCAGTCCAAAAATATTTTTAGAGTTTCAACAGTTTGAACTAGGAGTTACTGAAGGTAAAAAATTGTTAAAAGATATAGATACTAGGTGGATTTTGATGTATCAACCGATATTTAGAGTTTTCAAAGAATATCAATCCTTGATAGGGTTTATGTATGCAAATCGTAGGGAAGTTGATAAGGCTAAAGATTTACTATTTTGAATGAGTGACTTTGAAACACTTCTCACATTGTGTGGTATTCTTCCAATGTTGGAAGAAATGAATACTTTGATCAAAATTGCACAAGAAAGATCGATTTATACTGTATATTTCATCATGGTGAGAAACAAAATTTGCATGCATATTGATATGATGTACGCATCTGGTCAAAGTTTTATGGATATCATGTTTAAGAGTTGGAGAGCATTAATAAACATGAATGATCCTCAAAAATTTCTAAAGTTCAATATAAATGATCATCTATGTATTAATATCCACGAAAAGTAAATACCTTTATATTATTTTGGTCAGCAAATGGATATAGCTAAAAATGAATTTGATAAAATACCCATAACCTACAATAGATTTCATGTAGTTGTACATGATACAAATATTAAACTGAAACAAATAGCAAAATCATCGACAAAAGAAATGAGAGACCGTTTTCAAATAATTGAATTGCATGAGGCTATGGGTGTGGTTAATCTGATATTTTGGGATCCTTGTAATGAATACCAAAATATAAATGGTTTATTTCTCAAATACATGGGCATTCTTGATATTCGTTTCAGTAAACATGTGGTAGTCAATGGTATTGAAATCAATGGCATTCTCAACAGATATCGTTTAACAAAACA
Organism: Wollemia nobilis; assembly: GCA_028583015.1. Lineage (NCBI taxonomy): Eukaryota > Viridiplantae > Streptophyta > Pinopsida > Araucariales > Araucariaceae > Wollemia > Wollemia nobilis. Next base: position 6,733,319 of record JAQPPZ010002550.1, read on the forward strand.
ATAAAACTATTTTAGAACAAAAATATCTACTCAAGTTTCACAACTCTCTAACCGTCATAAAATATGTTCTATTTCATGTTTGTGGAGAATATTACATCCTAGTAGTATCTGAAAGCATACTATGAGTGAATATTTTCATTTATATGAATTATGTCAAATGATAATTTTAGGATCTGTGGAAGATGAAAGGGTACTTAGTGCATTATCATATGTAAAACCTAAAGTTTGAAATAAGTTGGACAAAAATTTAGAAAATTGTTTGAGAGTATATGTGTTGATCTATGAGGTGGATAATTTTCCTTATGAAATATATTTGACATACTACAAATCTATGGCAAATAGAAGAGGTGCAATGAATACTGAGGATAATGAGGATGATGGTAACACTGATCATATTGTGATGACAAAAATTTTGGGTATGAGTGTAGAAGATTTTGTACAATCTGAAAAGATTTTGTTCAAGTTTCTAGCATTATGATTCAACGAGGATTTCATTTGATTTGATTTCGTATATTATCATTTTATTTGATTTCACTTATTAGAATGAATGGATGCTTTCATTTGATTTGATTTGAGTTCAGCATTATAATGAAAGTAATTTGGATATTATATTTGGAAGGATCGATGGGTGAGAGCTGAGGAGTTATCCTAGAATCCTCGTTTGGCTAGGATTCAAGAGCATATGGAGCATCATATTGGGAAGAAGGTTGCAAATTATATGTGGCAGGATATAAATATCAACAGGTGGAAACACATCAGAGTACAAGGTTTTGAAGCGGAGTCTGAAGAGCTTTATAACATTTTAACTCAAAAACTTATTCCCTCTTAAGAGGATGAAGATCACATTGTTTGGGATGAGACTGAAAGTGGTGACTTCACATTTAAGTCTGCCTATAATTTTCTTCTCAATGTGGAAGGTCAACAATTTCAACCGATTTTTGTTTGGATCAAAGGCTTAATTCCTAAAATATCCTTTTTTTCATGGCTGGTGATTCAAGGAAAAATCCTCACTATGGAAAATATGTTATCCAAAGGTATGGTTATTGCTAACCATTGCTACATGTGTAGGGCAGGATGGGAGACAACCCAACACTTGTTTCTGGAGTGTTCGATAGCGGAGTCCATCCTGGATGAACTTTTCCAAGCCTTTAGGATATCGTGGGTTAAGCCTGCTCTTATATCCGAAGTGTTCCATCAATGGCCTCAACCCTTTGTTAGCCTAAAACTTAAGTACCTATGGAAAATCTGTTGGCATCATTTTCTTTGGCATATTTGGCTAGAAAGGAACCATAGAGCCTTTAAGGATACCATTCACAACCCAAAAATCATCCTCAACAGGATTATTGTCTTTGCGAAAGAAAACCTTAGCACCTTAGTGGATGAGAACCACTAAATTCTTCCCCAATAAAAAAAATTAGCTCGGGCCTTAGGTATTGAGGACAAACCTTCCATTCCTTTGCCCAATCCCAAAAATGGGATTTCTTAGGAGCCACGCCCCCAGGGTTGTTTTAAACTAAATTTTTATGGTGCAGCCAAGGAGAACCCGGGAAGAGCTAGAGCTGGAGGAATAATCAGGGATCATCAAGGAAATTTGGTCAAGGCCTTCACTGAACCATTGGGAATCATAACTAATAATGAAGCAGAAGCTAGAGCCCTTTGGAGAGGGTTGCAAGTAGCCCAAGCAACTCAAGGTAACTTGATGATTTAAGGTGATTTTATGAACATCATCAACCTGTTAACCAATGGCAAAAAACCTCCATGGAGAATCGAGGGAGTCATCCATGAAGTGAGGATCCTTTTTGCGGCAAGACATAACAGGAGGGCTCATCACATGTACCGTGAGGCCAACAGGTTAGCTGACAAATTAGCCAACATAGGTGTTGATGTTGGTAGTTTTATGACATGGACACAAGGTGTGCCACGTGAAGTGGAAAACATTATTAGTCATGAAAAGAAACCTACCCGTTAAGGAGAAATATGAATGGGTGTTTTTTCCCCATGGAGCTGGTAATAACTATGGGGTTTCCATCTAAATCATACCAAATTGGAAATGAAGGTAACAGGGTGTAAGCCTTGGAATATTTTGACAGAGAATAGGAAATGGGCAAGCAATAGGTTTCACAAGTGCAAAGTTCCAAACTTCAATTCTTGTCAATGTAAGTAATGTTTACAGTTATGTTTAGGTATGGGTGTGCTTTGTTAGTAAGGTGTTGTAGGGGATTCAACACAATTTCTGGTAAGAAAGTTTCAAGGATGACTAGGATCTACAATCTCAGCAGAAGGCTGTATATTGTAATAGGTTTTGGCTTAACCTGCAAAACCCGGTAATTAATGAAGACTTTTATTTACAAAAAAAAAATATTGTAATTTGATACATGTAATTTTGATGTTATTAATAATATAAATGATATTAGAAATGCCATTGGATACTCTGTATAATTTTGATGTCATTAATCATATAATATGATATTAGAAATGCCATTGGATACTCTGTATATCATATACCTCTAATTTAATTATGTATATTTGAATGAAATTGGATTATTTGATTACACATATGTGTTATTGGATATTTTGTATATCATTTTACATAAGCCTTGATATTGAATTATGAGTCTAAAATTTCAAAATTTTAGTATATTTGTATTGTGTAAACCATTTATGACAATTTGGCAAAGTAAATATCTGTGCTACATTTCCAATCATTTCAAATTATTTCATATAACATAAAAAAAATATTTTTTGCATCCACATAATTCAAAATTACATAATGCATCAACACAAATAATCAAAACATAACAATATTTAAAACAAAATTTCAAAAATATAATACATTTTTTTTAGAAATTATCTCTTTCATTGATTTCAAAAAGATACCATTCTTTTACAATTTACAAAAAAATATCCAATATTTTTTGTTTCACTTCAAATAAAAACAACAAAATTCTATTCTTTCTACATGGTGGCTGAAGTTCCAGCTTCATCTATCTCAATATCCTTTTCTTCTAATGCACCAGCCCTAACCAAAATTTCAGCTGCAGTGTTCATCCCCGATAACAATAAACCTTCTTCCTTGGTTGGATCTTCTTTAAATGGTGCATTTAGCTCTTTATCATTTTATTTCAATACAACCTCGACATCTAGGCCCTTATCTTTGATAAACTTCTTCAGCCAATTATGTTCTCTGATAGAGTATTGTAACCTCTTCTTCACTTCAATAACATTATTAATACTAATTTTTGTAGTCTTGATCAACATTTTCATGGCACTGACTTGTTGCTTTAAGTTATAAAAATTAGACTGCAAAATACAATTGAAAAGGGTTAAACAAACAAGTGAAAGGAGACAAATATATAATGTTATAAACAAAACATAATTAAGAAAAAAAAAATTAGTTAGATGTAAAACATACATCAATTGTAAGTCGTGCAGTTTCTGCACCTGCTACTTTCTTCTGATCTAGTGCCCATTCATTGAAATATGTTTGGGCATATACATTGAGGTTTTCCAAATGATTCAGAACAATATCCATGTATGCAAACTTGGCCTCCACAGTGCCAGATTCAGATTTATGTAGCAAAGCATCAAGATTTTGGGGCTCATTCTCAACCTTTGAAAACAACTATTTTCTCTTTTAAAAATTCTTATATCGGCCATTTATTAATTTTATAAAAACCTTATCCTAATATTCCCATTATTTCAATTTATCAATATCTACAAGAAGAGCATTATGAACTGTAGCTTTTTATCTATTAGCTAATAAAACATTTTTGGAAAAATTTACTTTATCATCATCTGTTAGTTGATGGGTGACGACTTGTTGGGGAGGGAAGAGGAAACTTTGGTGACATCTACTTCAACATTCTCTTCTTGATCATTGCCCTATAAATCCTAAAGCATATCACTTGTCTTTAAAGATAAATTTTTAGGATTCATATCTTGATAAAGAAAATCATCATCTAGATTTCTCGAGGGTATTTGAGATGCACTCAACATTTAAGAAATTCTCTAGGGTAAAATTGGTAAAACAAAAACATTAGATTTAGACACATTGTATATCTGGGTAACACTTTTGGTATCATGAGGCGGTAGTGTGAGAAACATTTTTCCATGCATTCGTGATTGGTTCCTCATCAATGGTACCTGCTTTGTATGGACAAGAACTTGTTGCGTTGATAGTTGTTGTTGTGTTTGTAGATGGGCATACGGTAGAGGCATGTTTTTTTTTAGTCTTTATAATATAGCAAGTGCATATGCAAAATTTCACACAAAAATATAAATTTAATCTTGTGTAAATAACAATATCATAAAAAAAGATTTATTTTAACCAAACATACCAGATTCAGAATCTGTATTCGTTGATGATGCAACCATTTACCCTTTATTTGAAAAATATTCAAAATACATCAAACTAAACATAATTTTAAATCATTAAAATACATAATTTAAAATAGTACTTTTGAATAATAAGGTTACCTTGTGGGCTGGAGGAAACTTTTTCGACGTCGATTGCAACAATTACAAAAGTAATAGGAGTCGCATGTATGTTGAATCTGATCACCATGAGACCTTGCACATATGGAGGGAGTTACTAGTGATGACTGTGATAGTGTGTCAAAATCACCAGATGCTTCTTAAATCCTAAATGTGACATACCTTTTACTAGAAGACTGAGATGCTCTTCTCTATTTTCAAAATAAAATTAGAAAATAATAAGATTGATTGAAAAAAATAAAACAAAGATATTCCTTATATTTCATTCTCAGTCATGCAAATAGCCAACAAATTGGGGTGCAATGTAGTGGGAGGATTGCTTTGTTAAATATTGAAGTAAGATTCATGAAAAATACAAAGAATAAAATTGTTGGTTGTCATTGTATACGAAGATTTAATTTTTTGGGCACTTAGAAGGTCCTATTTCAGGCGGTTGGAAATGTGCGTGGACCAGTCAAATCTTATGCAACCAATACATCAAATCAATAAATTCAATACCCAAAAAGGTATTTTTGTAGGTTACCCTTATAGAATAAGCCTTACTTAAAAAAATTCAATGCAAGCATAAATAAATTTGTGTCCAATGTTGGAAATGTTTAAGCCCCCATTTTTTTTTGTGGAAAACATCCCAAAAGGGATGCCACTTTCGGGTAAGACCCAAGGAGGCAGGGGTATCCATTCCGCCAAAAATGCCCAGGACTCGGACCTGGCCTACCACCTTTGACATACTCAAGGAGCAAACAAACACACAAAACCAAATTAAAAAAAGTAAATAACAACAAAAATAATAAAATAAAATAAAAAACATGCTCCTTGAGTGTGTCAAAACCAAAAGCACAACCAAACACGCACAATAAGATAAAAGAAACCACAACACAAACCACATAGAAAAACACAAGAACCACATAACAAAACACAAACAAGACAAAAACAACAGAACACTACAAAGACATAACCCAAAAAAAAACATGAAAAATAAACACAACCAAAACCTAAAAAATAAAATAAAAATAAAATAAAAATAAAAACAACCAACAAACAAAGACAAAAAACATAGAAAACACTCACACATAAAAAAATGAAATAACACAAACAAAGAGAAACCCAAGAACAAGAACGAAAAAAACACAAGAACAATAACAAAAACAACATAAAAAAAACAAAACAACAAAAACACAAGAACAACAAAAAACAACACAAAGAACACAAAAACAAAACAAAACAAAAGAACCCACCCACCTTAAAAAACTAAACAAAAAAAACAAAGAAGACAAAAGAAAAAAAAAATGAACAAAACAATGACCTATCTAGACCAGAAGACTATTAATGCAAGAATCAACAGAGGAAACAAAATAAAGAATAGAATGAGCTAGGGAACTAAAAAAACTGAATGAACCAAAGAGAAACAAAAAACAAAAAAAAAAACAAGAAGAAACTAGGTACCTTCAGAACTGGAGCCATCCAAAGAAATGATAGAAAGAAGAGCTTCCCTAATTTGAGAAGCCCACCATATAGGAGGGTGGCCATAACAAGTAAGATCACCTTTGTCCAAAGCCCAATTAGCTAAAGCATCAAGCACTCTTGTTTTGATCTCTGACCACATGATTGTAATCAACTTTCAAAAATCCCATCCGGATTAACTGAATCTTCTCAATAATTCTTTTTATTCTCCAATCCACCTTATGATTCTTAGAAGGAGTCTTCAAGAGATTAATCATAAGTTGAGAGTCGGACTCAACTAACACCTTTTCCCATCCAACCTTAGTAGCCTCCCGAAGGCCTCTGAGGATACCATACCCCTCAACAAGGTTATTGGAAAGAATACCCAAATTCTTAGCAAAAGTAAAAACCAGGGAGCCATCTGAAAGTCTACCAATTCCTCCCACACTGGCTTTTCCAGGGTTCCCTCTAGAGGCTCCATCAGTATTGACTTTTCCAAAATCCTTAGGAGGAGGTTGCCAATTTCTAGTCCTATCCATCTTACTAATACTCACATTCCCTTTAAGTTGGTTGCCCTTAGAAGGTTTAATCTTCAATCTTTGCATCACTTGATCCCATCTTTGGTGGGAGTTTTGGGGGTGATTAAGGAGTTGATGGACTGATTCAACTAAGTTGGCTATGGTCTTTTGCCAAATATAGTGAATATCCTTCCTATCTTGATTAAAAATTTGGTTGTTCCTTTCATTCCAAATATTCCAAAGAAGAATGGTAGAACCCATCCAAACTAACTCCCTAATAAAATGATCAACACCCTCTTGATTAGGCCAATCCCTCCAAAGTTGTTCAAAAGTGAAAAAATTGGACCACTCGTAAGCCAAGTAAAGTGGCCATTCTCCTCCATAGCTCGGAGGCTAAAGTACACTCAATAAAAATATGGTTGATATTTTCTACATTCTCTTCACACATTTCACATCTAAAAGGGCCATGAAAACCACGCTTCATAAGTTGCTCACCAGTAAGCACCCTACGATGCAATAAAAGCCAATTAAAGAACCTCACCTTAGGCCAGAGCTTTTGAGCCCACAATTGAGAAAATATGTCAGAAGAATGGTTGGGATTATTATGGCATAAGGTCAAATAACCTTGAGCAACTGAATACTCACCCTTAGTAGTGTTGTTCCATCCAAAACAATCTTTTTCATGGGACCAAGAGAGGGATCTCATATGAAGGATGCCTTGGATATCTTGTCTTTGCCTTTCTGGGATTTGAATAGGCTAGTCCTCAATAGGGATCCAATATCTACCAACCTTTGAATTACCAAGTATGGTACCGGCAGTAATTAGCCACCTTTATCCAATTAGCTCGGTGAAGCTCCTCCATCCAAGGCCTCCAATCGGGAAACTGAGTTATCAAAGGCTTGTGACCATCCCAAGAATCTGTCCAAAAATTTGCATGTTGACCATTATGAATGATCCAAAATAATTTTTTCTTTATCAAATCCTCACCGAGTCTTAAGAACTGCTAAAATGGGAGAACCTTTGGTAGGAAGTTGATAGCGAACAAGGTCTTCAGGACTTTTGTTCTCAGCATATTTAGCACGGAGATTATTGGCCCAAAGAGCATTGGGGTTATGCAACATCCTCCAATATAATTTAGTAGCTAAAGCTTTGTTGTTATTAATTGAAGACCGGAATCCTAACCCCCCTTCACTCTTAGGAAGACATAAAGTATCCCATTTCACCAAGGCCCATTTTCTTTTCTCCTTAGTACCACTCCAAAGGAAACGATGACTGATTTGATCCAATTCTCGAAGAATAGCCTTTGGGATATTCAAAACGGAAGAAACATAAATAGGAATAGCTTGAAGGACTGATTTTACCAAGGTGATTCTACCCCTGAAGAAAGCCACTTGTTGGTCCACTTTCCAATTTTCTTCTTGACTTTGTCCAACAACCAATTCCAATCTTTATTTTTTTGCCTTTGAATATTTATGGGAATACCTAAATAAGTGATTGGAAGAGAGGTCTTCTTATATCTTAATTTATCCAAGACCATGGATTCCTGTCTAGCATAGCAGTGAAAGAAAATAACTTTAGATTTGTCTTCATTGATCAACTGCCCAGTAGCCTTAGAAAAACAGCTAATGATTTGCTTAATATTAGAAGCTTCCTTAACTGTAGCTTTACCTAAAAGAGTAGAGTCATCCACAAATTGAAGATGAGAGATAGGTCTAGCTCCATGAGCAATGGTAACTCCCTCAAGGGTTTTGTTTTCCCTCTTTTTGGTTATAGTCCTACCCAAGCATTCAACAAGAATGATGAATAAATAAGGGGATAGCGGGTCACCTTGCCTAATACCTCTGGAAGCTGGGAAAGACCGAGAAGGCCTGCCATTGATAAGAACTAAGTAGGAAACTGAAGAGATACATCCCATAATCCAATCCATCCAATCCTTAGAGAAACCAAATTGCCTCAAAACTTTGATAAGGAAGTGCCAATCCACTCTGTCATAAGCTTTGGATAAGTCTAACCGAATGAACATAGAAGGAGAATTTTGCATATCCATGGAATGGATGGCTTCCTGAGCAAGAACTATCTCATCTACTATTTGACGTCCTTCCACATATCCCCCTTGCTCTGGGGAAATAATCTTATGCAAAAGAGGCTTCAACCTTTCTCGCCATGATTTTAGTAATAATTTTGAGAAGAACATTACATAAAGCAATAGGTCTAAAAGCTGAGATATGATCAACCTCTTGAGCTTTTGGAACAAGAGTAATATAAGTTTTATTGATAACCTTCAAAATTTCTTTGGATTTCCTGGCTTCTTCCACCACCTCTAATAAATCAACATGAAGGATATCCCAGAACTCTTGGTAGAACTCAATAGGAAAACCATCAGGACCTGGGGTTTTCCCTTTTTGCATTTTAAAAACTACTTGTTGAAGCTCATTGATAGTAACAGGAGCAGTCAAAATAGAGTTCTCCTCAGAAGTGATAAGAGAAGGGATTGCTTGAAGAACATTTTGTTGTGAAGTCGAGTCAAGAGGAGTAGCAACAAAAATATTGGAAAAGTAATCAACAACAATAGAGTTCATGCCATCCCAAGTATAAACAACATCTCCAGAATCTGATTTTAAGGAAGAAATAAAGTTGTGAGATCTTCGAGCTAGAAGAGATTTGTGGAAGAAATTTGTGTTTCGATCTCCTTCTTTGAGCCATTGAATTCTAGATTTTTGCTTCCATAAGATTTCTTCTCTTTTTCCCATTCCTCTAACCGAGTTGTGAGTTTAATTTCATCTCGCACTTCTCTTCTCTGTGAGGCCATCTAAATGGATTTTCTTATTCAAATTTTCAAGATGAGCAATAACTTCATGTTTTTTTTTATGAACATCCCCAAACTCTTTCCAGTTCCAAGTCTTGATTTTGGATTTAATGTATTGTAGTCTTTTGGCAAAACAGAACATCTTAGTCCCATGCCTAGGTTTACCTTCCTTCCACCATTGTTGCACATGAGGTCTGAAGGAAATGTCTCTAAGCCACATTAATTGAAAACGAAAAGGAGAGAAACTCACATTGGTTTTCCACATTTCCACCATGATCAGCCAATGATCCGAACCAACATTATTAAGAGTCTTCACTTTAGGAATGTGACCATGGATTAAGAAATTTTCAGAGAGCAAAAACCTATCCAATCTCTCCATTATACAAGCTAAGCCTTGCCTTCCGTTAGACCAAGTCATAAGGCCATTATCTGGTTGGATATCCACAAGATGGAGGTTTGCAATATATTCGCTCATGAGGTCAGTACTTTTGTCCAAATTTCTATTTCCCCCCTTTTCTCATCCAGAGAGAGGATGGTATTGAAATCTCCTCCGATCAAGATCCAAGCTTTAGGAAAATGAGAGATAATATGAGTAATATCCTTCCACCTGTCTTCTTTTTTCCTCCAAAGAAGTCGGGGCATAAACAATAATGCAGAGCATAATCTGGTTGGAATGTCTACTTTGAATAGCTATAGCCAACAAACCCCAACTCGCCAACCATATGGTGAATAACTACCTCTTTTGGGTCCCAAAGACAAGCAATGCCACCCGAAGTCCCTTGGGAACCGAGGGAAACCACTTTTCCAACTGGCCAAATTTTACTGGCAATTAAGTCCATATCCTCCATTGACATCTTTGTTTCTTGAAGGAAAACAAGATGTGGATGATTTATCCGAATCATTCTTCTAATTTCATTTTGTTTTGAAAGACTCCCTTTGAGTCCTCTAATATTCCAAGTGATGATCTTCATTAATACCAGGGCTAAAAATGTTGGGAAGGGCATTAATCTTACCTTCCTCTACAAGCTTTTCACCTTCTTTTACCATATGATATTGATTGGTCTTGCGACCTACTTTTTTATTAGAATCCATCTTCAATTTTTTTTCCCTGTTTCTTGACTTATTCCAATTGAATCTCGAGATGGCTTCTAACCTTGAAGAATGCTCATACACAGCCAAAATTTTACTAGATGGTTCAATGGAGTCTATATTGGGACCTGCATTATTTGAAGTTTTGACATTTGAAATATTGTTTTTCTTGTGTAAATTTTCTCCTTTTTTTTTTTGTTGAAAACCTTTGATTTGTTGGTTTGTCTCTGAGTTCTTTCCTTCATATTTAAATTGTGTTTCTAAGATTTCAGTTTCCATTATTTCCTCTTCCTCACTTGGGACATCATTTGTGGAAAGGATTTCAAACATATTAGCAAATGACTTTGATTGATCCTTCATTATTGGTTTTTTCTTAGTGTTCTTCTTCTTAGGTATTTGGAAACCTGCTGAGTTTATATCTTCTTTCTTTTGATCAGGAATTTTATTTGGGCAAGCACTGGCCAAATGACCATATTCATGGCAAATTCTACAATGAAAAGGAATGTTCTCATAGTCCACTACTTGCTCCCAAGTGTCTTCCCCAAATTGTAATGTGATATTTTTAGGTAGGGGTTTGTCAAAATCCATTAAAACACAAATTCGAGCATAAATAATATGTTCAAAATTTTGAGTACAATCAACGATCATCATAAAAGTTCCTAAAGAGTTTCCAATTGAAGAAAAAATAGTAGGATTCCAAAATTCAATAGGGAGGCCAAAGAGTCTAACCCACACGGGAGCTATAGAAGGCATCTCTTCTTCGGCTTTAAATTTAGTATGCCAGGGCTTCATGAAAAGCCCCGCCCTTCCAAAAAACCAAGGACCCCCTTGAAAAGTTTTCTCTCTATCTTCATTATTAGCAAATAAAACAAGAAAATAACCATTTGGATAAATAGAGATTTGTAACTCACCTTTAGTTTTCCAGCTTTTTGCAGCCCAGACTTTGAAAGCAGATAGACTCGGACGAAAACCCATGAACCGACAAATTAGTCCTCTTTTTTCCAAATCTTCAATGCCAGTCCGAATGTTACCCATATCAAGCTTAACAATAGGAGTTCCATCACTGCTTTAAGACATCCTGACTCCGTTTTCCTGGGATCAATCTTAGGCATTCTTAGAGGTTTATGAGAAGCCCTAATATTGATATTAGCATTGGGCTGAGGTTGTCCACCATGAAGGGCATCCCTAAAATTCATTTTTGGGACCGAGTCTTCAAAATTCTTACCCTTGACAGGGGTTTTCATAGTAGAATTATTTTGTGGGTGCACCTTAGCACCAGATTCACTTGAGATATGAGCCATTTTTTGATCAACTGCTTGAAACTTATTTCGTGGTCTCTTTAATCCTTGCCCTAGACGCCGTGGAAAGGTATGGTTTTCACTTTTATTTTGTGCAGAAAATTGGAAGCCGTTGTCACTCAAGTTCACAGTATGATCTATTGAAAGACAAATTTCTAACCCATCTTGTATCCCCTGCAACATTTCCTACTAAAATATTGAGCATAAACCACAAAAATATTGGCCGCTAGGGCCCGAAGGCCCTAAAAACCAACCTCTGGAGCTGCTTGCACTCAACCCAGATGAAACCCTCGCATAGCCGCTTGCCAAATATATCGTTCACACATAGGGATGCGCTAGGATCTGTGTTGCTCCAAATGATATGAAAATTGGTGGAGACGTTCTAGGGTTTTTCAGGCATCTACCCTCAAAATTTTAGCTCAATCCGAGTTCGGATGAGTGAGATATGGCCGAAACGAGTTTGACAGTTTGGGCAGTCCTACGAAAAACGTCTAATCCTCCCCCTAAAACTAATTTATAGTGGAAAACACCCCTTTCGAGGTGTCACTTTCAACAGGTTGGGCATAGGAGGAATGGAGCCTTGTCGGCCTCTACCAGCACATAGGACATTCCTAACTATACCATATATCTGTAGGATGGAGACAAGGGGAATGGAACCTAGGTCGGCCTCTACCAACACCCAGGGTATTTACCACTGCACCACAACAAGCAGATTTTAAGCCCCTTTTGGATTGAGAAGAATTAGTTGAAAAAATAGAACAATATTAGAAAACAAAAATTACAAGGAGAACATTATTAGAGAATAGAAACTACAATACATCAATATTTAATGTTAAATAAAAACTAAATTTTAAAAATATACCTTTCAAATTGTTTGAATGAACAAAGTATTTGGATGCTAGAGTGGATTTTTCATCTTCGATCAAGGTGTATTGGTTTTTCACTAGTACACCATCAAAAAATGGCAACCCTATTAGTCGTTGCACATCTGAGGGTTTAACAAAAAAAATATCCTTGTTATCTACTTTGATCATAATAGTGGACACATCATGGTTGTAACAACTAATGATATGTCGCATAAACTAAACATTAATGTTCAACTATGGCATCTTCAGTACACCAGCAAGTCCGAAGGTGTAAATCCATGTGAATATCTTCCAGGAGTTCTAAAAAAATTCTTGATGTTAGGGTAGTAGAATCTCGTAAAATTCACTTTTGAAGACAGAGGAGAGGAAGAGCTAGCCATTTCTAAAAACACATAGGAAAACCTTATAAAAACGCTGCCAAAACCTTCTAAAAATGATTTGGAAAGGCTCTAAAACCGCTGTGGAAAACGCTTTGAAAATTTTGAAAAATCTCTAAAATTGCTCTAGAAAATGTTGTGGGAAAGGCGAAAAATGACCTTGCGTATATATTTATAGAAGTCTACATGGCAGAAGTTAATATATGTGCAACATGTAGTAGAGAAGATGACACATGACACCTTCTTATTTATGATCTTTGACAATCACCGTTTTCTAGTCACCATCTGCCACTCGCCTTTTGCCACTCACATTCTGCCACTCACCATCTGCCACCTGCCACCTACCACCTACTATCAACTATTAAATATCTACCACCTATCATATGCTACTTGCCTTCTACCACCTGCCTTATTATAGTTAGCATTAGCTAGTTGCCATATTCCAGTCACCATCTGCCAATCACCATTTACCACCTACTATATGCCACTCACCATCTGCCACTCACCTTCTTCCACTCACCATCTGTCGGTTGCCATCTACCAGTTGTATTATACCACTCACCTTTTACCACTTGCCTTTTTTCAGTCGCCTTATTCCACTCACCATCTACTAGTCATCTTATACCACTTGCCATCTGCCACTTGCCTTATACCACTCACCATTTTCTAGATGCATTCTACCACTCACCTTATGCCACTCACCTTATGCCACTCACCTTTTGCTAATAAACTTATGCCACTTATCATTTACCACTCGCCTTCTACCACTTGCCATATATCTCTTACCTTCTACCACTTGCCTTATGCCACTCAACTTCTACCACTCGCCTTCTACCAGTAGCCATAAAATTTTATTGATAATTTTTGTGCAAAAAATTAAAAAAATCACCATATTTTGATAAATTTTCTACAAAATTTTGAAAAATTTGCCCCAAAGTTTATACACCATTCACCTAGATTCACCCCGATTTTATAATTACTTTTTTGGTACTACCCCTTATGCATAACCCTTATTCTTGGGATAATTATCCTCCTATCCTTTCTTCTTTCCCCCACCTTCATTTTCCTTGGGATATATTTTTTGATTTGGGATACTCTAAGGTGGCTAACTTCAAGATACAAAGTCCTCTTGGTAGTTCGTTTACTCATTGTTGGTGGAATTCATAGGGTTGGCTAGAGGGTGGTTGTCCTAAGTATCGTGATACTTTGTCTTCTATTTTGGCTAAGAGACTGTGTTGTTTTGTTGAAGACATTGATATTCTTTCTTGGGGCCATAATTTAAAATGAAAATACACAGTTTCTCTGGGTTATCAAACCCTTATTATGCAGAGAAGGGAGTATATTTTGTCTCCCTAGTGGAAGAAGATTTAGAATAAGTTTGGTTGACCCAAATATAATTTTTTTCTTTGGATTCTATGTCAGAATAAATTTTTAACTTGGGATAATATTCAGAAAAGAGGTTTTCAGGATCCTTCATTATGTTTTCTTTGTGAAAAGAATGAGGAAACCATTTCCCATATTTTCTTCCAATGCTCATATTTCTTGGAGGTCTGTAACTTGTGGTGGCAGATCTAGAAAAGGCCTATCATCCATGCTACTTATATTTTTGATTTTTTGAAAATCTTGGGTAGACCCCCTACCTCTGCTTCATGTCTTCAAACTGCTTGGGATTTTGGTTCTTCCTTCATATTTTGGTAGATTTGTTTGGAATGCAACTGAAGAATTTTTTAGGGATGTCAAATTGGAGCCTTCCAAGTATGGCTCAGATTCAAAAGGACGTTTAAGGAGACTATTGATGCCAAGTGTGTTCTATGTTCTCCTCTTAATTCATTTTATTGGAATATTATTAATATATTGGAGATTTCTTTACCATCACTAGCTGCAAATAGAGGCACTATTAGGGGGATTGGTTTATTGAAGGTCAATAGATCTAAGAAGTGAAGTCCCCCCCATAAGGGGTATTATCAAAATAAACATGGACGGTTATTCTAGGGGTAAACCAGGTAATGCTGGTATAGGAGGAATTGGTCATGATAGTGAGGGTGTGGGCCACCTCTTTTTCTCTGTGTATAAGGGAATTCATTCAAATAATCATATAGAAGCATTTTCAATTATCCATGCATTGGAAACAAATTTTTCTTTGGTATGGAGAATGGATATTTGTGAATATAATTCCATGATAGTGGTGTCTCTTCTGAACAACAAGAATTTTTAGGATACTTCCTGGTTTATGGCTAGAATAGTGAAACAAATTTTGAGCTTGGCTAGGAATTTTGTTGAAATTTCTTTTGTTCATATCCCAAGAGAATGGAATAGAGTGGCTGATTTTTTGGTGAAGTGGGATTATAAAGGATTCCCTTACTGGAAATATGATAGTTGGAATGATCTTGATCAGGAGAAACATAGAATTCTTAATCATTTAATTCATGAGGACCAAGAAAGATGATTTCAAGGTGGACGAACCTATGCATTCTTGTGTCATGTCGAAGTTGTTGTTAGAATGATACATGGATTTCCTTGATGGATTTATTATATTTTGTATGATATGTTGGCTTGGATCACTTGGAAATCCTTGTGGAATGTATTGTTTTAGGTTTTGAATAAATTCCCCACCCAAAAAAAATATAGAGGACAAAGAAGATGCAAGCAACATAGGGGATGGACAAAACAATATACATCATCATGGGAAGGTAAAAATGGTACTAGGACCTTAGCATGCCCTATTATATTAGATCCCAACATGAAATCCCTCATGAAAAATATCGCTCCATCAATATTGTTAATCTTTAGGGAAACTACATAAGAAGATCCAAGTAATTTCTTGTTCAAATTCAAAATCATATGTCAAACCTATGAATAATAAAAAAAATTAAATTATTCCCATCCACACTTAAGTATTTAGTGATGCAATGGTTCATTATGTTGGCCCCAAACTTATTTCACCATTGGGAATAAATAGAAAGAGTCTTTCTAGACAAATATCAAGAATATTGTGTTGTTAAATACTAAAAGGAAGAGTTGTTTAGGATGAAATGGAAGACAATGAAAATATTGAGAATTATTTAGATATATTACTATTCATCTAAAGACAATGAAAAGAGGATATGGATCAAGATATCATCAAAATAATATTCTTGCAAGGATTACATGTTGACTTAAGAGATATATTAAACCTTATGGGAAAATGTAACACAAATAATTAGACCTTCCTTACATCATGGAACTCTATAGAAATTATTCTTGTACTAGGGCAAGAACTCATGAATATTGAATAGCAAGGAGTGACAATAAAATAGGTATTCCAATTTGACATCTTATTGCACCTAAACACTACACTGAATAAATTATAGGCTAAAGCTAAGACTACTAAGCCACTAGCAATATATTATCCAAGGTGTATGCAAAAAATTGCTCGTCAATAATACCCCTTAATTAAGAGTAATATATGCAATATTTATGAAAAGGCCATCCTATAGATTAGTGTGACCTCCTACCTAATACTATAGCCACCCTTGAAAGAAATAATTTATCTATAGAAGTTAACTATGTGGTTCAATGAAGTAATCTTTCCTATAATCTTTGAAATGCCATTGGATACTCTGTATATCATATGCCTCTGATTTGATTATGTATATTTGAATGAAATTGGATTATTTGATTACACATATGTGTTATTGGATATTTTGTATATCATTTTACATAAGCCTTGTTATTGAATTATCAGTCTAAAGTTTCAAATTTTTTAGTATATTTGTATTGTATAAACCATTTATGGCAATTTGGCAAAGTAAATATTTGTGTTGCATTTCCAATCATTTCAAATTATTTCATATAACATAAAAGAACATTTTTTTGCATCCACATAATTCAAAATTACTTAATGCATCAACACAAATAATCAAAACATAAAAATATTTAAAACAAAATTTCAAAAAGATAATACAAATTTTTGAGAAATTATCTCTTTCATTGATTTCAAAAAGATACCATTCTCTTATAATTTAAAAAATATATATATCCAATATTTTGTGTTTCACTTCAAATAAAAACAACACAATTCTATTATTTCTGCATGGTGGCTGATGTTCCAGGTTCATCTATCTCAATATCATTTTCTTCTAATGCACCAGCCCTAACCAAACTTGCAGTTGTAGTGTTTATCCCCGATAACAATAAACCTTCTTCCTTCATTGGATCTTCTTTAAATGGTGCATTTAGATCTTTCTCATTTTCTTTCAATACAACCTCGACATCCAGGCCCTTATCTTTGATAAACTTATTCAGCCAATTATTTTCTCTAACAGAGTATTGCAACCTCTTCTTCACTTCAATAACATTATTAATACTAATTTTCGCAGTCTTGATCAACATTTTCATGGCATTGACTTGTTGCATTAAGTTATGAAAATTATATTGTAAAATACAAGTGAAAAGGGTTAAACAAACAAGTGAAAAAGAGACAAATATATAATGTTATAAAAAAAACATAATTAAGAAAAAAATAATTTTTTAGGTAGATGTAAAACATACATCAACTATAAGTTGTGCAGTTTCTACAACTACTACTTTCTTCTAATCTAATGTCCATTCATCGAAATATGTTTGGGCCTCTACATTGAGGTTTTCCAAATGCTTCAGAACAATAGCCAGAACTTCATAAGTGTATGCAGACTCAGCCTCCACAGTGCCATATTTAGCTTTATGTAGCAAAGCATCAAGCTTTTGGGGCTCATTCTCAACCTTTGAAAACAACTATTTTCTCTTTTAAAAATTCTTATATCGGCCATTTATTGCTTTTATAAAAACCTTATCCTGATATTCCTATTATTTCAATTTATCAATATCTACAAGAAGAGTATTATGAACTGTAGATTTATATCTATTAGTTAATAAAACATTTTTAGAAAAAATTACTTTATCATCATCTATTAGTTGATGGGCGACGACTTGCTGGGGAGGGAAGAGGAAACTTCGGTGACATCTACTTCAACATTCTCTTCATGATCATTGCCCTCTAAATACTAAAGTATATCACTTGTATTTAAAGGTAAATTTTTAGGATTCATATCTTGATAAAGAAAATCATCATCCAGATTTCTTGAGGGCATTTGAGATGCACTCTCAACATTCAAGAAATTCTCTAAGGTTAAAATTGGTAAAACATAAATATTAGATTCAGACACATTGTATATCTAGGTAACACTTCTGGTATCATGAGGCGGCGATGTGAGGAACATTTTTCCTTGCATGCATGATTGATTCCTCACCGATGGTACCTACTTTGGATGGACAAGAACTTGCTACGTTGATGGTTGTTGTTGCATTTGCGGTTTGACAGATGATGGAGGCATCTTTTGTTTTTAGTTTTTTTAATATAGCAAGTGCATCTACAAAATTTCACACAAAAATATAAATTTAATCTTGTGTAAATAACAATATCATAAAAAGAGATTTATTTTAACCAAACATACCAGACTCAGAATCTGTAGTCGTTGATGATGCAACCATTTGCCCTTTCTTTTAAAAATATTCAAAATACATCAAACTAAACATAATTTTAAATCATTAACATACATCATTTAAATTAGTACTTTTGAATAATAAGGTTACCTTGTGGGCTAGAGGAAACTTTGTCGATGTCAACTACAACAATTACAGAAGTAATAGGAGTCGCAAGTGTATGCTAAACCATATCACCATGAGACCTTGCACGTTTGGAGGGAGTTACTGGTGATGACTGTGATTGCATTTCAAAATCACCAGATGCTTATTAAATTCTAAATGTGACATCTCTTTTACTAGAAGACTGAGATGCTCTTCTTTATTTTCAAAATAAAATTAGAAAATAACAAGATTGATTGAAAAAAATAAAACAAAGATATTCCAAAAACATATGTTTATTTATATTTCATTCCTAGTCATTCCAATAGCCAACAAATTAGGGTGCAATATAGTGGGAGGATTTCTTTGTTAAATATTGAAGTAAGATTAATGAAAAATACAAAGAATAAAATTGTTGGTTGTCATTGTATATGAAGATTAAAATTTTTGGGCACTAGAAGGACATGTTTCAAGCATTTGGAAATGTGTGTGGACCAGTTAAATATTTCACCACCAATACATAAAATCAATAAAGTCTGTACCCAAAAAGGCATTTTTGTAGGTCACCCCTACAGAATAAGCCTTACCTAAAAAAATTCAATGCAAGCATAAAGAAATTTGTCTCCAAAATTGGAAAATTTTAAGCCCCTTTTGTACTTAGAAGAATTAGTTGAAAGAGATAACAATATTCAAAAACAAAAAGTACAATGAGAACATTATTAGAGAATGGAAACTACAATACATCAATATTTAATGTTAAATAAAAACTAAATTTTAAAAATATACCTTTCAAATTGTATGAATGAACAAAGTATTTGGATGCTAGCGTGGATTTGTCATATTCGATCAAGGTGTATTGGTTTTTCACTAGTACACCATCAAAAAATGGTAGCCCTAGTAGTCGTTACACATCCGAGGGTTTAAAAAAAACAATATCCTTTTTATCCACTTTGATCATAACAGTGGATACATCATTGTTGTAACAACTAACGATTTGTTGCATCAACTAAACGTTAATGTTCAACTGTGGCATCTTCAATACACCAACAAGTTCGAAGGTATAAAGCCATGTGAATCTCTTCCAAAAGTTCTGAAAATGTTTTTGATGTTAGGGTAGTAGAAACTCCTAAAATTCACTTTTGAAGGTAGAGGAGAGGAAGAGCTAGTCATTTCTAAAAACACGTAGGAAAATGCTCTAAAAACCCTAGGAAAACACTCTAAAACACCTTGGAAAACACTCTAAAAACCATCTAAAAATAATACGAAAACCCTCTAAAAACACTACCAAAACCTTCTAAAAATGCTACCAAAACCTTTTGAAAACGCTGCCAAAACCTTCTAAAAATGCTTTGAAAAGGTTGTAAAACCGTTGTGGAAAATTATCTAAAAATTTTGGAAAAAGCTTTGAAATTGCTCTAAAAATTCTGGAAAAGGCTCTGAAATCGCTGTGGAAAATGCTCTAAAAATTCTGTAAAAATCTTTGAAATTGCTCTAGAAAATGTTGTGGGAAAGGTGAAAAATTACCTTGCATATATTTATAAAATTTTGTATGGCAAAAGTTAATAGATGTGCAACATGTGGCATCTTCTTATTGATGATCTTTAACAGTCACTTTTTTCCAGTTACCATCTGCCACTCGCCATATGCCACTTGCCATCTACCACCTGTTATCATCTAGTCACCATCTACCACCTACCATCTGCTACTTTCCTTCTACCACCCACCTTCTAGTCACCATTGCCCAGTTGCCATATTCCAGTCACCATTTACCATCCGCTATATGCCACTCACCATATACCATTCACCTTCTGGCACTCACCATTTTTTGGTCGCCATGTACCATCTGCATTCTACCACTCACCTTTTACCACTTGCTTTTTTCCAGTCACCTTATTCAACTCACCATCTGCCAATCGCCTTATACCACTTGCAATCTACCACTTGCCTTATGCCACTCACCATTTTCCAACTATATTCTCACTCACCTTATGCCACTCTCCTTCTGCCAATCACCTTATGCCACCTACCATATACCACTCACATTATACCACTTGCCATATGCTTCATACCTTATGCCACTCAAATTTTGCCACTCGCCTTCTACCAATAGCCATAAAATTTTATTGATAAATTTTGTGCAAAAATTTCAAAAAATCACCATATTTTGATAAATTTTCTACAAACTTTTGAAAAATTTACCCCAAAGTTTATACACCATTCACCTAGATTCACCATGATTTTATAATTACTTTTTTGGCACTACCCCTTATGCATAACCCTGATTCTTGGGATAATTATCCTCCTATCCTTTCTTATTTCCCCCACCTTCATCTTCCTTGGGATGCTTTTTTGATGTGGGCTACTCTAAGGTTGTTGACTTCAAGTGACAAAGTCCTCTGGGTAGTTCTTTTACTCCCTATTAGTGGGATTTTTAGGGTTGTCTAGAGGGTGTTTGTCCTAAGGATCGTGATACTTTAGCTTCTATTTTGGCTGAGAGACCATGTTTTTCTATTGAAGACTCTGATATTCTTGCTTGGGGCCATAATTTAAAATGAAAATACACCGTTGCTTTGGGTTATCAAACCCTTATTATGCAAAGAAGAGAGGAGATTTTGTCCCCCTGGTGGAGGAAGATTTAGAATAAGTTTGGTTGACCCTTAATTAAAAATTTTTCTTTGGCTTCTGTGTCAAAACAAATGTTTAACTTGGGATAATATTCAGAAAAGAGGTTCTCAGGGTCCTTCATTATGTTTTCTTTGCGGAAAAAATGAGGAAACCATGTCCCATATTTTCTTCCAATGCTCACATTCCCTGGAGGTCTGGAACTTGTGGTGTAAATTCTGGAAAAGGCCCATCATCCATGGTACTTTTATTTTTTATTTTTTGAAAAGCTTGGGTAGACCCCCTACCTCTGCTTCATATCTTCAAATTGCCTGGAATTTTGGTTCTTCCTTCATCTTTTGGTAGATTTGTTTGAAACGCAATTGAAGAATTTTTTAGGGATGTCAACTTGGAGCCTTACAAGTATGGCTCAAAGTCAAAAGGATGGTTAAGGAGGCTATTGAGGCCAAGTGTGTCCTAAGTTCTCCTCTTACTTCCTCTGATTGGTAGATTATCAATAGATTGGAGATTTATTTACCATCACTAGCTGCAAATAGAGGCCCTCTTAGGGGAATCGATTCATTGAAGGTCAATAGATCTAAGAAGTGGAGTCCCCCCTAGGGGTGTTATCAAAATAAACATGGATGGTTATTCTAGGGGTAACCTAGGTAATGTTGGTATAGGAGGAATTGGTCGTGATAGTTAGGGTGTGACCCACCTCTTTTTCTTTGTGTACAAGGAAATTCATTCGAATAATCACATGAAATCATTTTCAATTCTCCATGTGTTGGAAATAATTTTTTCTTTGGGATGGAGAAGGGATATTTGTGAATCTGATTCCATGATAGTGGTGTCTCTTCTAAACAACAAGAATTTTTAGGATGCTTCCTGGTTTATGGCTAGAATAGTGAAACAAATTTTGAGCTTGGCTAGGAATTTTATTGAAATTTATTTTGTTCATATCCCAAGAGAATGGAATAGAGTAGCTGATTGTTTGGTGAAGTGGGCTTCTGAAGGATTCCATTACTGGAAATCTGATAACTAGAATAATCTTGATCAGTAGAAATCTAGACATTTAATTCATGAGAACTAGGAAAGATGATTTCAAGGTGGAGGAACCCGATTGTCATGGGTTCTTGTGTCATGTCGAAGTTGTTATCAAAATGATCCATGGATTTCCTTGGTGGATTTATTGTATTTTGTATGATGTGTTGGCTTGGATCACTTGGAAATCCTTGTGGAATTTATTATTTTATATTTTGAATAATTTCCCCCCCAAAAAAAAAAAAAATAGAGGACAAACAAGATGAAAGAAACATAGGGGATGGATAAAACAATAGACATCATCATGGGGAGATCAAAATGGTACAAGGACCTTAGCATGCCTTATTAGATTAGAACCCAAATTGAAATCCCTCATGAAAAGCATATCTTCATCAATATTTTTAATTGTTATGGAAACTACATAAGAATATCCAAGTAAGTTCTTGTTCAAATTCAAAATCATATGTCAAACCTATGACTAATAAAAAAACTTAAATTATTCCCATCCACACTTAAGGATTTAGTGATGCAATGGTTCATTATGTTGGCTCCAAAATTATTTCACAATTTGGAATAAATAGAAAGAGTCTTCCTAGACAAATATCAAGAATATTATTGTGTTAAATACTAAAAGGAATAGTTGTTTAGGATGAAATGGAAGACAATGAAAATCTTGAGGATTATTTAGATATATTACTATTCATACAAAGACAATGAAAAGAGGATATGGATCAATATATCATAAAAATAATATTCTTGCAAGGATTACATGATGACTCAAGAAATATCTTAAACCTTATGGGAAAAGGTAACACAAATAATTAAACCTTCCTTACATCATGGAACTCTATAGAAATTATTCTTGTACTAGGGCAAGGAACTCATGAATATTGAATAGGAAGGAGTGACAATAAAATAGGTATCCAATCTAAACTTGACATCTTATTGCACTTAAACACTACACTGGACAAATTACAGTCTAAAGCTAAGACTACTAAGCCACTAGCAATATATTATTCAAGGTGTATGCAAAAACTTGCTCTTAAAGAATACCCCTTAAATAAGAGTAATATATGCAATATTTGTGAAAAGGCCATCCTATAGATTAGTGTGACCTCATACCTAATACTAAAGCCACCGTTGAAAGGAATAATTTATCTATAGAAGAAATTAACTATGTGGTTCAATGAAGTAATCTTTCCTATAATAAAAAATCCCTAATGAAACCATGGTCACAAAACCCATGGAATACTCCATGGAACATATCTCCAAAAAATAGAGCTAGTAACCCTAGCCCTTACTTTTGGAATGGTATAATACCAAATGATTGAAATACCATAGATGCAATTGATGCCTAATTAATATTTGACACCCCAGCACAAATGATGGTTTCAACCACATCAATCTATCCAATATTATGTAGGACAATGGCGATTCAAAAATCAGCAATAAGTATTGTTGTTAGGACCTATCAATACTCCCCAACCAATACAATTATAGTGACCAAAGCAACCTCCACTTCTATCCCAGCCTATATCCAATCCAAATAATAATATATAAGTAAACCTTGTCCATAAAACTAAACATAATGGTATAGCTAGTCCCAATGTTATTGACTGTGACAGTGTCCAAATTATCTCAAGGAAGGTATTGCCTGACCCAACACCTACCATAATAGTAAAGCTAAGGGAACAAATGAAAGCAACACTATTAAACTTTGAGCCATTAGTAAAATAAGGAAAAATCCTCTATAACATATTCCTTTATGTGTCGTTGATGTACCATATCCTAAATGTTTGGATCCTAAAGAAGAGTGTTTAGAGGAATATGATCTATTGGAATAATTGAATCGATTAAATATAGCAATACCTTTACTTCAAGAAATTAAATATGTACCAATATTTAACAAGTTCATCCAGGATTTGTGTATAAATAACTAGGAAGAAATAAATAAAAAAATACAAGTAGATGGAAAACTAGCTAACCTCTTAGTAGGGAAACTCATTCTAGTATATTATGAAGATCCTAGAAGCCTAGTAATTATATTTTCAATTGGAACAACTAAACTATCTAAGGTATTGATTGAATTAGGGGTGACCATATATGTTGTGACTACTAAGATATTGAATAAACTATCCCTCACCAATTTGTGGCCCACTTCTACTATACTTCAAATGGTATATCAATCTATAGAAAAACCAAAAGATATTGTAGAAGATATTCCAATAATGGTCAAATCTTGGGAATAACCCATTGATATCATGATTCTACAACCAAGATCCAATTTTAATGGTTATCCCTTCATCTTGTGATGACCTTGGTTGGCTACAACCACTACTTTTATTGACTATCACTCAAGGGATATGACCATTTCCAATGGAAAATATCTCTTTATATCCATAAATATGACCTTATATGGATTTTTTTAAATGTTTATGGATTGATGAAGTCAATGAAAATATAGTTTTAGCTATTTGTCTATGTTGACTATGAAATATCATGTAAAAGAGGATGAACCACTAGAAGGATCTCGTTTTGAGGATGAAACCATCCTATTAGGTTCCTTGTGTGGATATTGCTCAAGTAATGGGTAAACCATAGTTCATTTATTTATATGGAAATATGAATATGAAAGCCCCAAACCTTTACCACATGTGTATTTGTAAGATAATCCTTTTAATTTGGTACATGGGTGATAAAGAAAGCTCCTTTCATCCTTTAAATATTGTCTAGAAAATATTGTTCCTATAGGAATCACTTTCAATGAGAACACCAATATCTTTCATTTCTTACTAATACAACATTGTACTTTGAATTCATTTCTAAGTAGAGAAATCAATTCAGTGCATACAAGAACCAATAAGATATAAATACAACTAAGAAAACTAGTTAATATCAATAGTTGGTTGAAGGATAAAGAGAAAACTAAACTATTTGAGATTTTAATTCGACATGTAAATGCATTTGCATGGTACTATATTGATATTAAGGGGATGCACCCTCACATATACACACATAATATATACAACACTGACAAGAAACCTATCCATCAACCACAAAGAAGGATAAGTATTGCTTTGGGGGACATAATAAAAATGGAGATAAAAACATTACTAGATGTAGGATTTATTTATTCAATATTTGATAGCCAATGGATCTCCCCACTGGTTATTATCCCTAATACAAATGGTAAAAATTTTGTGTGAATCGATTACAGAGAACATAATATTACCACACAAAAGACCATTTTCTTTTACCTTTTATAGATCAGGTGCTTGATACAGTTGCTAGGAAGAATTATTATTTTTATTCTAGATGAATTTAGTGGTTATAATCATATACAAGTGGCACTAGAAGACCAAAATAAGACTACCTTCATGTTCCACTAGGGAATATTTTCTTATCAGGTCTCACCATTTAGATTATGTAATACCCCTACAATATTCTAGCAACTAGTTCTTTTTCATTTTTGTAGACCTCACTAATGAATGCATTGAAGTGTACATGGATGATTTCACAATATATGAAAAACCTTTGAAGAGACTCTCCATATAATATTTATCAAGTCCTCACTTAATGTGAGGCCCATATCTTTAAGCAATGAATTTGTTTTGATAATGATGGATGAGGGGATTGTGCTAGGACATATCACTGGTATAAAGGTAGATCCAAAAAAGATAGAGGGCATAAACAAGTTACTCCCAATAGAAACTCAAATAGATGTTTAGATTATTTTTAGGGCATGTGGGTTATTACAAATGTTTCATCAAAAAAATTAGTAAAATTGTTGCCCCATTATTTTATCTTCTTACCAAAGATGTCAAGTTTAACTAGACATAAGAATGTCAACTAGTATTTCATACTATTAAAGAAAAGTTGACTTCTACAACTATATTAGGAGGACCCAACTAGAAGCTTCCATTCCACATTAAGATTGATACCTCTAATACTACTATAGGTGTTGTGCTTGGGAAAGAATAAGAGAATGAAAATAATTGTGCTATTTACTATTTTAGTAAAAAACCTAGCTAGCCAAAAATAACTATACCACAACTAAAAAGGAATTCCTTGCAATGGTTTACACCATCAACAAATTATGTTATTATATTATTGGGTATCATGTATAAGTGCATACTGACCATGCTACAATTAAGTATTTCATGAACAAACCTATGGTAATTAGACAAGTTGTTTGATGGCTACTACCACTACAAGAATTTTACATCACTATTATGGATAAATCGAGTAAGGCTAATGTAATCACCAAATTCCTATCAATATTAAATACTACTAGGGCAAAATAACCAATAGATGGCTCTTTTACTACTAATTTTTTTTTTTATAATATTGACACATTCACCATGGTTTTCAAACTTCACAAGTTATTTGGTAACTGGGAAGGTTCCTCCTTATCTTACTCCTGATGAAATATGTTATTTAATTAGACAAAATTTATCTTTCCAATGGATTAACAATTTGTTTTTTAAATGTAATACTAACCATGTATCATAGGTGTGAAAGGGAAAATGATGGGCCTTCTAGAGGATATTATTTAGTAAAGATAATTGCACTAAAGTTTCTAGGAACTGGATATTATTGGCTCTGACTTTAGAGGTATGTAAAGAAGTATGTATCCCATTGTGATCAATGCCAACAAACGGGTAAAATCACCACACTGAATGAGGTGCCCCTACAACCCCATTTGGTTTTGGAACCATTTGAAAAATGGGTGATATAAATTAATGGACCCATTGATCCACCATCCCAAGGAAAGCAACACATCCTAGTGTGTAAAAATTATGTAATAAAATGGTCTAAAGTAAGTTCTCTTCAATATTTTTATGAAGACAAGGTGGATAATTTCTTATATGACCAAATATTTTAGTACTTTGGTTCTCCTGACACTATTTTTTTCTGATCAAGGACCCCAATTGGTATCAAAATTCATTCAAATATTTATGAAATTTGACCAAGTAAAACATAAAAAGTATTCAACATATCATCCTTAGGCCAATGGCTAATTAGAAGTTACCAATAGAGAATTAAAAAACATATTAAACAAAATATTAACTTTGCATAGGAAATATTGAACCAACAAACCACCAAAAATTGTTTAGGCTTACAACATCACCAAGAAGTCTACCAATAAATTTACCCCATATGAATTAATTTATCATAAGAAGCTCATTCTACCTATCGAGTTTGAATTACAAATACTTTGTATTGCACTTCATGTTGGTATTGAGTTTTCAAAGGTATAATGATAAAGAATATTACAATTGAATGAGTGTGATGTGTTATGAATGGATGCCCTTCATTAGAAGAAATCATCCAATAGTAGAAGGTATGGCATGACAAGAATATTAAGAGCAACAAATACAAGCCAAGTAATTAGGCACTACTTTTTTAATTTACAATATCTTGACATCAATATGATATTGACCAAGTTTTTAATAATTTTGTTGTGTGACTACTACTTATTGATGGATTGAGGATAAGAATGGTAGTAAATGGATATATTTTCAAGTTGTACCATAAACCAATGTCCAAGGAAGAATTTTGTGTTCACTTACATTCATAGTCTGACATGTACATTGTGGGAGAGACATCCTCTTCCATGATGAATGAATAATAATTGTGTCCTTTCATTTAAAAGAAAAAAGAAAAAATAATAATTTTATCTAATGGTGAAAACCCCTTTGGGGGTACCATTAGGCCAAGTCTAGTATGAAAACTGGTTTTTGGCATACTTGCCTTACAAATAAGAAAACTTAGCAATACAAATATTTTTTTGATATAGCTAGGGTAGAAGTAGATTGAAAACCAAAAGTGATAGTCTCTTTTGTAAGTTTAAAAAATAAATGTGTATCCTAGCATGGTTGTTCTAGATTTATGTATTTTCTAACCCTTAAGCCTATTTTGGTGTGTTCACAGATTTCTATCTTCTTCATGGAATCATACCTCAACTCTCCTATAAAGTTACATATTTTTTATTCTTACTATTGTTTAATCTAGAAACTCTTGCATGATTATAGTAAATTCATGACTTACGATACACAAAAGAAGGATTCTATGGGGATTTGAATGATTTGAAGTATTTTGTATACCATTGGACCTTTATGGTGCCTTTCCTTTGTTAAATGGTCAAGCACTAAACTTATTTTTTTGAGCACTAAACTTATCCAAGTAGCACCAAAAAGAGACTCTTAGCATCAGATGATATCCTATCCAATACCAAACAAGACTTTATGGTTTCAAACATTAACATGGTCTACATTGTAATAATCTATGAGAAACATAAATGTCATAGCAATGAGATGATCACAAGGAACACATGGGGATTTGAATCCAATATAGGGTTAAGCATAGTAATGAATCATCATTAATTCATAAATATTAGCATTTTTAAAATTTAAAATTATCCAATTTGAGAAACTTGGATGCCGGTCCTTTCACTAAAGAATTTTGGGTCCAAAATTCTTTTAGGGGTCAACTCACCTCAAGTTGATAATAATTTAAATTTTTTATTATAAAATCACCAACACTCTCACCTAAATCATTGACCTTTTTTCACCTTGAAATTATTAAAAAAATTATTTCTCATCAAATTTGCCTCTTATACCACCAATATATACTTAATGCGACATATACTTATTCATGTAAAACATTCAAACTCTTTAATAAATGAGTTGCAATAGTAAAATCCTTCCAATAAAAATATAATACCTAAAACAGATCGATTGTAGAGACTTTTCAATAACTAATCGACTGAGAAAACCTATCAATAATGGATCAATTGAAGAAAATAATTGATTACTGATCAATTTTAGAAATTTAACCAATCATTGATCAGATACAGAAACCAATCGACCAAGCACAAATATCTATTGATATCTAGATGGAAAAAAAATTAGTATATCTAATATAAGGTGCAAAAATAACCAATTTTTGTTCGAGTGCAAAAACCAGTCGATATCCCATCGGGTTTAGAAACTAGACAAACTCTGATCAGGTATAGAAAACAACCGATTACCGATTGGGTGCAAAAATTATTCAATTTTTGGTTAAGAGCAGAAAGTAACTAGAGGGTTGTTGAGAGTGATCACTTGCAAAAAAATATTTATCAATAGAATATATACAAATGCATATAATTATCTAACAAGCTGTGTATTGCAATTTATGCCATGGTACTAATGAATCCTCTTTTTTTTTTTTTAGAATATGAGTTCAATGATTTTTAGTAGTAATATTTGGTATTTTCTATAGATTTGAATATCTAGGTCTATTTCTAAGTGATATAGGTATGTTTTTTACAAAATTCTATAAATTTCTATACTTGCATTCTATTCATCATCTCTATATGTTCATTTTGTCTGTTAGCTAAATAAATGTGTAGAAAATCCAATCCTCTACTTGTTCTATTTATATTATGAGTTAAAGGACTTGTTCTTACTACCATTTATAGATATTTGAATCTATAATTGTATCCATAACCCATATATATACTTTATAAACCTAAAAGTAATCAAATTTCTCTAGTTTCATTTTGCTCATATTCTGATTCA
This sequence comes from Wollemia nobilis, assembly GCA_028583015.1. NCBI lineage: Eukaryota > Viridiplantae > Streptophyta > Pinopsida > Araucariales > Araucariaceae > Wollemia > Wollemia nobilis. The sequence goes on from JAQPPZ010002550.1 coordinate 6,763,019, forward strand.
TTATCTTCATTTATATTGTTGCCTAAATAAATACAAATGCAAAAAACTATGCATTGCTAAAAAAGAGTCAAATATTAGAGATAGAGAGTTTAAAGCTCTAAAAATCATGATAACGGTTGACTACAAATTGGTATGTTACAGGTTCTATGTTCTAGTTATACTTTGATTTTGAGGTTTTGTAGTAGTAAGATCTAACATTTTTTCTAGATTTCAATCACAAAGTGTATTTCTAAGCCATATAAGATTCTTTACTCTCTTATTTTTTGTTTATCATCTAAGTATGTATCCTAATTTTATCTATCAGATTATGAAATACAAAAACAAAATAAATATATAAACTAAAGATATGGGAGTGAGAAAAGACAAAGATTCAATCTAAAAAATCATGATAACAATTGACTGCAAACTAGTATGTTTTGCAAATTCTTCCATAGCACATGGTACTTATCAATCCTCTATTTTTTCCACTAAGACTATGAGTTTGAGTCCATTTAGTAGTAAAATTTGGTATTGTTCCACAATTGAATCTCTAATTATATTTGATATCCATATATGTTCATTTTTTTTTTTAAATCGTATAAATTTCTATACTTTGCTCTAGAATTAATTATATATATATATTTTTTATCTGTTCGCTAAATAAGTACAGGTGCAAACAATTGTCTATCTCCAGAAAAGAGAGGAGTGACATATACTAAAAAAATCATGATAAATCTTGACTGGAAATTGGTATGTATTTTCTACCAACCAATCCTATGTATTTTCTATTTACAATATAATATATCAACATTATATTAAGATATGTTCAACATTTTATTAATTTTCTAAAATGAATTTTTTTTTTTTACAAGTATAATGGTACCTATTGGTGATGGAAATAAGGGATACTGATATTCTTCTAAAAAGAGCATCCTCAAATCCAATGATCCATCAAGATTTGCACAAATTCAAGGTACAGTAAATAGATTGAGTGCTTCCATGAATATTTTTTATGTTTGTAAAAATGTGTTCTCTTACATCATAAAATTGATAAAGAATATAATTTTATGCAAAAAACACTATTGACCCTAATATGCCTCCACATGAAAAATATTTTAGCAATGACATCCAACAAACACTCAAATATTTTCCTCAAAATGACATGCCACTAGAAAAAGAAAATGATAATTCAAATACATCATAGACTTTTGGAGAATCTTCAAGTGAAAAAACTAAACATAAAAAGTTAACAAGGTGGACTATTAGAAGGACATTTTAGCTTGAATGGTCATCAACATAATTTGTAGTTGGAAACTATGTAAGGATCATAAGATGCAACTAAAGTTAGGTACACTAAGAAAACATTGTGGGAAAATTTATTCTACAATAAAAGAAAGTTATGGATAATTTAAGAAAATAATTAGGTGGAAAGATGCATCAGAATGCATGCATGTTAGATATGCACAAGAATATAAAAAATAAATGAGTGTATAAAAAATTATTGTTAAGAAATGTGGAACAATTCAAACCTAATTTCAAAAAATTCATATGATCACTTTGGCTTCAAAAAGTTTGTTGTTTGTTGTCATGTATATTATTCTTAAAAAGGGTAGATCCATGTCTAATTTTATAGATTATAAGCACCTATTTCAACTAGCTAATGTGCAAAACATTCCAATTTCCTATTGGTTAGATAGAAGTGGTTGGAAAATGGTAAAATATCTATCATTGGTTGAGGAGGACCTGAGAGAGAAAGTAAAATAAGTCAAATTCATTTCACTTGCAATTGATGAGGTGATGGCTATTGACAACATATATTGGATTTGCATGCAGGTGTACACACTCCAAAATCATGTAAGACATCCTAGTTTGCTATCATTACATAATATGGTGGAAAATTGTAATGCAAAAAACCTCTATAATGTTGTTGTAACCAATTTAAAAGATATTGCAAGAATGAATAATATAGAAATAACCACAAACCTAATATGTTTTGGGGATAATTGTGCTGCTATAATGCAAGGATAGAGGAGTGGTATTTTTCCTTGAATTCAGACATCAATTGTCCCATATTTAATACTCATTCATTGCATGGCTCATAGAATGAATCTTGCATATAAAATTGTGAGCACTTTTGATAATGTTGCGAGAGTGGAAGAACTCATCTGTGAAATACATGCTTATTTTTTGTGCAATCCAAAAAGGTTTGAGATTTTTAACAGTTTGAACTAAGAGTTACAAAAGGAAGAAAATTGTTAAAATGTGTGGATATAAGGTGGATTTAATTGTATCAACCTACATATAGAGTATTTATAGAATATCAATCCTTAACAGGGTTTACGTATGGAAATCACAGGGTGGTTGATAAGGTAAAATATTTTCTATACTATTCGACTAACTTGGAAATACTTCTAACATTATGTGGTATTATTATAATGTTGTAAGAAATGAATAGATTGATTAAAATTACACAAGAAATATCCATCTATATTATTGATTTCATCAGGATAAGAAAATAAATATGTATGCATATTGATAGGATATACGTGTCCCAATTAAATTTTATAGATCCTTTGTTTGATTGTTGGAAAATATTAACTAAAGTGAATTATTCAAAAAGCTTTTTAGAGTTTGATATCAATGATCATCTTTGTATTAATTTTCATGGAAAGCTGATACCTCCATATTATTTTAAAATATAGTCACATATAGTTATGAATGATGTTGAATAAATTTCCATAACACACAATGGATTTGAAGTAGTTTTACACAATACTAAGATTAAATTGTTAAAAATAGTAGAATCATTGATAAGGAAAATAAGAGATCATTTTCAGAGAGATGACTTGCTTGAGGCCATGGGTGTGGTTAATACCATGTTTTAGAATCCTTGTATTGATTATAATTCTACAAATTATTTGTTTATTAGATATATGAGCACACTTTTTAAACATTTTAGTAAAAGTGTGGAAGTCAATGGTATTGAAATCAATGGTATTCTCAATAAATAAATTTTAACACAATAGTCATCATATTTTGGAATGGCAATGGTTAATCAAACATCACGTTTGAGTAACTTCCATGAGCTTGGTTCCATTACAAGTTTGTGGAAAAATTTGTATCCAATTAGTCTTACAAGATATGATCAATGAATTTTTATTTTTTTTTAATTATGTTAAACAATGGTTTTGAGATTTGTGGAAGATGAGAGGGTTTTTAGTGAACTATATTTTTTGAAATCTAAAGTTCATAACAGGCTAGATAAGAATTTAGAAATTTGTTTGAGAATATATGTGTCAACATATGAGCTAGATAAATTTCCTTATGATAGAGCATTGACATATTAGAAATCCCTAGAAGACAGAAGAGGTATCACTAATACACATGATAATGAGGATAATGATGCTTACAGTGATCAAATAGTGGAGACACAAATATCTGCTATACTTACAAGTGATTCTAGATAAGCTAAGAAGTGTCTTTTTTGTTTGGTAAATAAAATATTTTATTAACCCAGGTTTTATAGGTTGACCCAAAAGCTTTTTACAAAAATTAGCCTTTGGCTGAGGAACCACCACATAACCAGACTGAGGATCCTCTATCCTCTTCCCCGATGAATCTTCCTTAACTGGGAGCCCACCACCTAGACATATCGCCATAGGCAAAAACCCACCCAAGAACAAGAAACCAAGGCCCTAGGAAGACCCAAACCACCCCTAGCATAAAAACCATATGCAGTAGCTAACCACTATGTATCATATAACAAAACCCAAAAAACAATTTGCCTTGACAAAAAAAAGTAAATTTAACATAGGTGACCAACAACATTATCAAAATAGCAAAGAACAGGGTAGTGAAAGGTAATGAAGACCCTAATCCTTCTCTTCAACCTCCTCCTCCTCGTCATCATCTTTGTATTCTTTATTTTCGTCTGTCTCTGGGTTGTAGACCATTGGCTTATTGCTCTGGTATCCTTCATTGAAGAATACCTTAGTCAGGACCTCCTGTAATTCCTACATCTGGTGGTTGATGTTGGTAGCCGTATTCAAGACAAACATTTTTAGTTCCATAATTGTAGGGTCAGGACCCTCATATTTAGAAGTAATCTCCATAGTTTTGCTGCTCCCCTATATTTGTTTATTTTTAAGCCTTAGGGAAGACCTAATAGGCGGGTCATCAGTCCTCAGTATTTTCCTAGCCGGACCACCCTTAACACTTGACTCACCCTCATGATTCTTGGTAGGGGAGGGTTTGGGAATACCAGGGCTCTCTCTCCCCCTCAAAATTTCACTAGGAACCATTGTGGGATCCTAAGAGGGTGGGGCAAGGATTTCAGGTTGGGGAACATGGAGGAGGACGTATTTATAAATAACCTTAATAAGGCCTTGGTGCATGGGCATGGATAAGAATTTCTTGCTACGGTATGAGGTTATAGTATGGTTCAAGGATTTCATTAGGAATTGGGGAATGCTTATGGGATTCACATCCCTAAAAAGGTTTACAAAAGCATAATGGAAACTTAGCAAAAATTTACCAAGGTCTTCCGCTGTGATAAATTCTAGCACATTATTCATTATCGCATTCCAAGGAGTCAGGAGGTCCATCCTTGTGAGCCTGTTCTTCACCTCCTTGTAAATTTTTGGGTTATCCTTAAATTATTTGATGATGTATCGAGCTTCCCTTAAATGACTACCCAGTAATTTTCACCATCATGTTAACATCAATGACAATTTGATGACCACGTATATCCACTCTACCATCCTCCCACATATCCATAACTGCCAGCATGATTTCATCCTCCACACCTAAGAAAAGATCAAAGAATTTGGTAAAACATTTATCAGTCATGATAGCCTAAGCAACAGGCTCCATGACAACCATGCTAGGCTCAATGTAAATCATATTAATTAGGGTGACTGTCAAATTCCTCTCTGTTTTATCTAAAAGCTCTTCACTCATGATTTCAGACATTCTACTTTAGTGGTAAATAATTATAAGGTGGTGGCACCTGAGTTTGGCTTGCCCATCCGTTACTGGTTCCTTAAAACTCATGTCAATTCTAAAAGTGTGCCTCCACTCATTGTTATCTTGAAATGCATGCCACTTTAGCATGGGGATAGTGTTGATGTATCCCTCTTCACATCTATTAGGATCCATTATCTTGGTAATTATGAAAAATTTAGATAAAATAAGCCTCGTGGGAAACTGACACCTCTAAAAAAAAATTAACCCATATCTCGACACATTTGGAAACTTGCATCTCCTTCCCTGATACATCCTCCTCGCATATTTATATTTTTAGGGATAAAACCCACCACGTTGTAGTTCTGCCACCTGCTTATAAAATTTTCCAAGCTGGCCTTGGGCTGATCCCTTGCTATTTCCAACCTAAGCATGACAAATGAGAAAATACTTCTAATTTTTGTCCTCTGCCACCCCCCGATGGTAATCCCAAAGGGGCAAATGATTTAATAGTAAAAAAACCATGTTGAGCCTGTCATGATCTTTCGGATTGGATAATGTTCACCAATTTTTTTGCTACCTTGTTGGCTTTGTAGAACACATGGTGGATGACTTTTTCTTCTCTCATGTTAGCAAGGATCATTGCTTCATTAATGAGGGTATCAATCCTCCATAGAGGTTTCCCTTTTGTTTTTGAGGAGGTTGATGATATTGAGTGAGTCCCTTTCCACATAGCATTTACCTTGGACCTCTTGAAGTAGATGCAAACCTCTTCAAAGAGCTCTCGCTTTGGCCTCATTATTGGTTTTTATTCCTAGATTTTTAGATAATGCAAGCACAACCTACCCTTGATGGTCTCTCACCACACCTCCAGCTCCTACTTTGTCATGATTATCCTTAGCTACCCTGTCAAAGTTGAATTTGATCTAGTTAATAGGAGGGGGTTTCCATCTAGACTCTATCCTCGGATGAGGTTTGCAAACCCCTATGGATTCGTCTAAGGATATATCAAGGGATTGGGTAAGTTTTTTATCATACGAAGGAATGGATTGGGGTGAGGATGGAAAGATGCTCAGGTTTTCTTTACCAAATGACAAAATTTTGTTGATTGCAGATAGCAGTTCAAGGTTAGATTCATTCAAGGCTCTATGGTTCCTTTCTAAAAAAATATTCCATAGGTAGTGGTGGAGGCAAATCCTCCAGAGGAACCTCAATTACATACTAATGAAGGGAGAAGGCCATTTCTGGAACAACTCTAAGATCATGTATGGACTTGCCTAAGAGATATTAAAGGTTTGAAACACACCATTGAGGATAGCGACTGACCAAGGACATTCTAGAAATATGTTATGGATTGATTCCCAGCTATTCCTGCATAATAAACACTAGTTAGGTAGAATCATACCTGTTCTTATCAAGTTGTATATGGTGAGGATTTTTCCTTGAATAACAACCCATGCAAAATGAACCAATTTGGGGATCACTTTGTTGATCCACACCAATTTCATTTGGAATGATGGATCCTAAAGGTCAATAAGCATCATGTATGTGGATTTATATGAACATTCCCCACTTTCAGTCGTAGCCCACCTCAAATGATCCTCAGTAGATCTTATAGGAATGAATTATTGAGATAACAAGAATTCGAACTCCTTTGATTCATTTTGTAGCCCCTATGCCCTGATGGATTTCCATATTAGATTACCTCCCTCCTATATGATAAAATATGCCACCATAGGGCCAAAGTTATCATCAATGTATTGCTTAATGCTTACTAACATGGGATTAGTAGCAAGAGCCTCCTCCCTAGCCCATTTATCCTATCAAAACCTGATCTTTTACCCATTCCTAACTATCCATATCATTCATTTTTTACTATATTTCTGCTTCCCAATATTTCTTTCCATAATTCCGATCCTCTTATGGGGATAGGTATGTTCAAAAAATCAGATCCTTGAAGGTATTTCCTTTTCATTATGACTATCCACTCATTATCTTTGCTTGTGAGGACTCGCCATGCTTGTTTGGCTAACAATGTAGTGTTCAGGTGGGATACTCTTCTCAAACCCATGGTTCCTCCCTCTTTGGATTGACACACTTTGCTCCAACCAACTAGGTGGATCCTATTCTTGCCTTCCCATACCGACCATACAAATTTTTTTTGCATCCGTTCAAATTTTTGGAGCACTCGAGTCGGGGCCTTGAACATGAACAATAAATAGATAGGGATACTTTAGCTACCTCAATTGCAATTTGTCTAATATTTAACAACATTGATAAATTTGAATTTATTTGTTATTATTTTCATCCTACTCAAATTTCAAAATTAAAGAAAATTTGTTTGTTCATAAAATTTTATGTTTTATATCACAACATTGTTGGTCAAACTATATGTTTTGTATTGTAGCCTTCATAGTATCTTAACTATGCTCCTTGATAAAATCTTATGTTTTATATTATAGTATTTTTAATGTATTGATATTAATGTATTGGCACAACTAATATATATCATATTCATATTTTTTTTTTATTTGAAATTACTATTAGAAATAGATTATATTACATTATTCGGGTCATGTAAATGTACCTTCCTTGGTACACACTTAGGACATTAGATTATTTTAGGGGTAAGTTATCTAGTTACTTCATGAAATGTAATATGCACAAGTGTCAATGTGTAACCTATAAATGTGCAAGGTGTCCCTTGTAAAACTAGGTAGAGTGTTGGCCATTGAACTTATCTTACTATATAAAGGGCCATAGATAGAGTGTTATGATATAAAGGAGAAAATATTAGTGTAGGATAGAAACAGTATAGTAGAGTGTGTGAGCTATAAACTCATATCTCATTCATTGAGTAGTAGCTTGTATCATGGAGTGTTCATTTCCTCCATAACTACTATTGTATTCATTTTTGTCATTTCTATTTATAGCGTATTTTAGTCATCTCATTGATTTACTTTTTTTCTTTTTATTCTACATCTTGTGAATTATATCTCCCATTGCATGTTGTATCAAAATCTAATAGTGGTATCATAGCTATGGTAGATCAATCTATAGTAGATCAATAATAAAATCACCATTATCATTGACCCTAAGTTTTTTGTCAACCTGATGCACCATTGGAGCAATCAATGTCAAAAATTATCAGAAGAGTCTAGGTTATAGTATTATGAAGAGCCACAAGTGAGGGCTAAATGAAATCTCATTTTCAAAAATACTAATATTGCATATGGCTAGTATTTCCATAGAGTTGAAGGAAAACTCGTGAAGACTAGGACTCAACATTTGATCCACTAGTTTGATGAATCAACTAGTGAAGCTTATATAAGAGATATGGAAATATTTACTTGAAGTTTATTTTATTATAGGGAATTAATTCTTAGATGATTGGAGTGCCTTAATAGTAAAAATATTAGTTGTTGTAGATAGGAGTATACTTTAGAAGAAACTTTTGGAAAAATCATGGTGAAGTCAGGAGACAAGAGATCTCAATTGCTAGATTGAAGAACTTCACAATAATAAAAGGGCCATAGAAGCCTTGATCCAAAATAAAAGGCCATAAAATCCTAGGAAATACCATAGGAGCCTTGATCTAGAAGAAAAGGCCACAAAAGCCTATAAAAGGCCATAAAAGCCTTGATATTGAAGAAAAGGCCATAGAAGCCTTGATATTGAAGAAAAGGTCATTGAAGCCTTAATATTGAAGAAAAGTCCATAGAAGCCTTGATATTGAATAAAATTCCATATAAGCCTTTATATTTAAGAGAAGACCACATAAGCCTTGATATTAAATAAAAGGCCATAAAAACCTTGAAAAATCTATAGAGGCCTTGATATTGGAATAGGCCATAGAAGTGTTTATCCTGAAGAAGACTCCAAAAGAGAGTACCTAATTTAGAAGAATATTTTAGTACTAATATTTTTTTTGCAGGTAAATGAGATCTAGTATGTTAGGAAAGCTTCCTACAAGAAAGTTTGGAAGAGTATCCTCTTCCAAATAAATCCAGCATCTGAAGCAAAAGATATCAGGAGGAGATATCATTGAAGAATTTCCAAAAAAGGAAAAAGAAGAATTACTAGGAGAGTCCTGCTCAAATATAGAAGTAATAAAATCAGATATCCAGGAGAAGGTCTCACCGCCAACACTTCCAAAAGTAGAAGGTTTAATATAAGGTCTCAAGGAAGACCAGAATAAGCTACAAGATCAAAGATCCTGGTGAGGTCTCAACGAGTATCCAGTAAAAGGCTAGAATATTCTTGCTAAATAAATCATCAAAGAAGAACTCACTAGAGAAATCCACTACCAAGGAGAAGCCCTTGATAGTGATGGACTTGGAACAATTTTTGCCATCCGAAAACAAGACCAATAGGAGGAGAATTTTGTAAGGAGTTCCAAATTCGATTGGAAGAAGAATCTAGTGAAGACCTCAAGACATTTAGAATCTTGAGAAGAATATCCTACTTGAAGTCAAAATTCAACAAAAATACTTGAAGATAGAATAAGCTCATAAAATCTAGGATATTTTAATATTACCTCACACAGCAAGAGGAAACCACTTTAGAGATACAAAATTATCTAAATATACTTTAGAAGGAGGAAACCATAAAAGGAAAACAAAGTCACCAAATATTAGGTTAGCGAAAAGAATTTTGAGACTACAATTTGGTGAAAAAGGAGCTGATCAGACATAAACAAAGAGTTACAAGATCTTACTCAAGGCATCAACTTGGTTATGTAAGACACCAAGATCTACATCCTCTACAAAAGTGGCAAAGAATCTACAAAATATTTCAAAAAAAATTAAGCAACTATTGGTGCAAGTATATTCATTAATTGAATTACTTTTTAGATTTGTTAAAGTACCTTAATCTAGATTAAAGTTGCAACCTAAATTACAGTTTTCAAAAGTGCAAAATAAAAAGGTTTCTTTTAGAGGTTCATTTGCACACTAGGATTTTATTAGATTCCAAATAGTTTTTTTTGTTAGATTAAAAGTGGGTTTTTGTCAAGGATACAAAAACATGATTACAAAGGATCGTAATACAACACGAAACATCAAAATGAAACAAAAGGAATTTGTCCAACGATGAAAAAAAATTCAGGCAAAGTCAGCCCAAAGGAACAAAATAAGGAACATGCAATTCTTTGTTCTAAAGGAAGACGTCTTCCTTTGAGCCAAAGGAAAAATGGGCAGGAAGGGAAAGCCCGCCAAAAACCCAAATTTGAAACACAAGGCATTGAAAAAGGCCGGGAGAAAGTGCCAAACTGTCCTAACCACAAAAATCCTTTTGAAACTTTCCCATGGGCAAGAAAAGAAAACAGAGCCAAGGATTTAAAATTTGAAACATACCAAGGGCGGGAAAACTAGAAACCACCCTTGGGAAAAAAATCTATAGAAAACTAGCATCCCACGTAAGGGAGCTCAAAATGAAGCAAAATAGAATAATAGCCTGAAGATGGTACTGAAGTGGTGCAATAGCAAAAGGAACACCCTAGGCCATAGGGTCCTTATGCAAAAAGGAAGCCTTCAAGAACATCTACTCAGCAAAGGAAGTAGTAGTAGCAGAATAACACTTCTAAAGGAAAGGACGAGAGAGTGCCACAGGAATTCACTAAGAAGGAAGCACAAAAAGGCATGACTACAGACGTTAGAGCTCAAACCAAAAAATAGTAGCCATACATCCCATACAACCTTCAACAATAGCTTTAGGTACAAAGAAAAGGAAGTCCCTTAAGGAATCAGTAGCTATAAAACCAAAGGCCCCCAGAGGCCACAAAAAAAACTAAGACCCATAGGAACTACCACTTCAGACCCAAAGAGCAGAGTCACAATAGAAAGCACATGGGCAACCCCACAAGCCCAAAAGGATGCTATGCAAAACTGCTCAAGAAGCCAAAATTCCTTAGACCCACCAAAAGCAGCTTCAAGGAAACAAGGAGGAGAACCTGCAAGGATTTAGCAACAAAACAACCAAAGGCTGTAAAGCCATGAAAGGAACTAAAATCCTACAAAACCCACCACCTCGAATCCAAAGAGTAGAGTCACAATATCAAGCACGTGGTCCCTCCTTTGACCAAAAGGATGTTGTGCAAAACTGCTCAAGAAGCCAGAATTCCTTATACCTAGCCATTCACCATTGAATATCCTCAATGAGCAGATGTGAAGAAGACTTCCAAAAATAATCTAAGAAAACCCAGGAAGAGTCCCAAGAAGAAAAACCTAAACCCAATCCATAACCCTAACACCAGAGGAAAATGCATGAAAATGGAGCAGATGTGGAACACAAGTTTTCTCATTGAAGGACAAGGAAAGGGGCAGAACAATGGAATAGTGATCTCCCACCCCAAATGAGATCATCTACAACACCTTTCCAGCCAAAAATGATGGTAAAAGGAGGTGCCAGGGAAACTAGAAAAGGATCAGGGACCTAGGACAGGGCTAAGGAAGGGATGTAGGAAAGTAGAAAAGGATTTTCATAGGAAGTCACCTGCAGAGCCCCTCCTCCTTCCTCCTACCAAAGGAAGAGCCAATTAGATTCCAAATATTAATTATCTATCAACTACCTATTATCTTCTTTGGAAAGAAAAAAGAAGACCGAATCCTACAATACTAATTGTAGTGAATTTGTAGAATATTTGAAGGTTCATTTAAAATTATTCTTGATCAGTTGTATTAAATTTATTAAGTGCATTTTCTTGAGATTAGATTGGAGTGATAAGATGAAATTTTTTAGTGCATTAAAAAGTGAAATTTGTTAGATTCATTTTCACTATTATTACTATTAAAAGAAATTAGTTTTTTGCATTGAACAAGGCTATAAATTCTAGTTTACATCAAGTGTCTAAAGACACTCTTAAAGCACAAAAACCTGCAAATCTTAGTGGCCAATAGAAGCCACCAAAATTGGTTAGTACAAGAAAATAAAAGCTAATAAAAAATAAGTTTTAAATATTGAAACTTGGTGAGTCTCAAATCCAAAGAATTTAGGGGTTAGTGCAACTAAAACAAAGCTTCTATTTTACAGTGTTTACAAATCTTGGATTCACCATCAAATATCCAAACAAAGAGGGTAAGGAGTCTACTAAAAAGGACATCCTCAAAATCCTCATTTGTGCATTCAAATATCTGTAGCAAAATCATACTACAAAACATGAAAAAAGGAGTGCAAAAAAGGTGCAAAATAAAGTGTATTATTCACAAGGAATTACACTACATTGTCCATAGAAAGAAATAAAATTGAAGGTGCCATTAAAGGCACAAAGGTCACATGAAATCCTGCCAAGAAGGATGTATGAAAATAACTCCATATCCATGGCATAAGGATCCATAAAAAAGGCTCATTCCTCACATATATTGGATGGAAGAACCTACAAAACATAAGCACACAACATAATATTAATATGCTACAGTTATATACAAGAAGAAGGAGCCATACTACAAGCGAAGGTGTCACTATTACCTCGTCAAAATGTGCACAAATAGTTTTGTAATTTGCATGTCAAAGAGAACCAAAAGTGAGGAGAAAAGGTGCTAATTGCAAATGTCTATAACTTGGTGAATAAAATCCACCAAAGGCAACATCTTCCACACCATTCAAAGCTCCAATACCACCTCAAGGATCGACTACAAGATAAAATAGTTTGCTTGCACTTCAAGGAATGTAGCAAGCAAAGGAAGAGACATAAAGGAGTTACATTCTCCTTGGAGGCATTACAATAATAGATACCATGTAGAAAATTTGAGTGCCACTTGGCACAATATCTCAACAATTCTTAATGTATAAGAAACCTTACAAGGAAGGTTACAAGCACCTACTCAATTTTGAAGTGTTACAACAAGATTGTGGCACCCATAGACCATGTGGAAGAGGATTTACATTTATCCATTGACGTTATCATTCGAAAAGTGCAATAAGGAAGAAGAATTTTTAGGCATTACACTTGCAATGGATATTCAAGAAAGCATTGACGTGTAACTAAAGTGACACTTGTCACTAGGTTGATTGCCTATTAAAGGCTCCTTGGACCAACAATTTTGATGAACAACATTTGAACGAGGTATTATAGCACATTTACATTCCAAGATGTGGGAGCCATCATAGCATTGAAGCAAGGTATAGAGAATTCAATGCTTTGGTCTAAACACAGTCAAAGTAGCTATAGTCAACAAGTGCAGCCATTACACGTCTAAAATCAGTGTCAATTATTGCTTGGTTTGAGGTAAGGTTTATTCCTATATTTATATGCTTTCATCTCTAGGGATTTATAAGATTGAATTTAGATACATTTAATTATTTAAATAAATACCTCAAAGGGAATTATTTATCAAGCTAATATAATATTTGCAATATTAAAATTAGGAGTAATATGGTTTTCTACTGTAAATTAACCTTAATACTTGCAAATATTATTGTGATCTAATTTTTCCAAAATTAGGGAGTTATAAGGGTTACTACATTAAACTAATTAAAAATTATATACACTTGCATTAAAAACCTATAGGGATATTTAAAGAGAGTTTTATCAAAGAATTTTAAATTTAGGAAATTTATAATATAATTGTCTCAAATATTCTCAAATCGAGACAAAATATCCAACTTTAAAACCTCTTTAAATTTGTGAAAAGTGCTTAGTTCAATAGGAGTAATAAAGATAATAGAAGTTGATTTTGGTATTTACAAAACTTTACAAAATAAACCAAATTTGAACTATAATTTACAAAAGCACTCTATATCTTATCCAAAACATACTAGGGAGTTATAAGGTATTCTACAAAACTTGGTAATATCAACACTTATAAAAATTATCAAGTTGCAATATATAAGCTTTGTACAAAACCTAAAAATATTTAAGAGTATATATTATCATACTAGGGACATAAGGAAGCCTACAAAACCAAGGATTAATAAAAATTATATACTTCTATCAGAGATCATATAAGGAGTCATAAGGTAGACTTCAAAGATTCTTGCAAATTCAATTCTAAGAAATAGCAAGAAAAGATCTATCATGGATAATATCTTGAGAAATGCTTTCAATAATGAGGAATTATTTCATGAAGTAGAATACTACTCTCAAAACTTAATAGATACTCTAGAAGGATTTGAGTATCTATCCTCTAGTGACAAATAAAATTTCTCCTTGTTTCTTAAGGAAGCTAAAGAAGGTATCTTTACAACATTGATTAGTTATCTTCATGATATTATTTTCATAGCATGGTGGAACTCACAAAGATTGGTTATACTTTCACCAAAAGAATGTTTGATGGTCTATCTATCTCTAAATGTATTTGTAATTAGTCAACACAAGGAAAAATATAGCAATATAGAAGAATATTATTGTGATGATAGATTAACCTGTCATGTAGTAGAAACTCCATCAACACCATTATAGAATCAGAAGAGAAGAAGAAGAAGAAAAATAAAGAAGAGGTATATTAAAGAGAAACATGTCATCATGAAGACAAAACCAGTTGAACACATACAAAAGGCATAAGAACCTTCAACTACAACTTACTTCACATCATATGAAGACAAAAATTACCTACTAAACCTAATCACACTAAACAATGAAGGAGAATACAAATTTCACTATCCATTAAAGGAAGACCCACATTGAAGACTAAAGTCTTCAATACCCAAATGGGGGTGTTAAAAAAATCTTATATTACATTATTTGGGTCATGTAAATGTACCTTTCTTGGTACATACTTAGGACATTATATTACTTTAGGGGGAAGTTATCTAGTTACTTCATGCAATGTAATAAATGCACAAGTGTCAATGTGTAAGCTATAAATGTGCAAGGTGTCCCTTGTATAGCTAGGTAGAGTGTTGACCAAGGAACTTATCTTCCTATATAAAGGGTCATAGATAGAGTTTTATGATACATAGGAGAACATATTAGTGTAGGATAGACACAATAGTGTAGAGTGTATGAGCTATAATCTTAGATCTCATTAATTGAGTAGTAGCTTGTATCATAGAGTGTTCATTTCCTACATAGCTACTATGGAATTCATTTTTGTGATTTCTATTTATAGCATATTTCAATCATCCATAGATTTTCTTTCTTTCTTATTATTCTACATCTTGTGAATGCTATCTCCCATTGCATGTTGTATCAAGATCTAACAATTACAATAGTAAACATAACTGAATCATCATAATTTTAAAAGTAGTACAAGAATATAAATGGAAATAACCATTGAATGATAGAAGACACAAATTAATAAATTTATTTTTCATTATTTGTACTGAAAATATATATTATACAAAATTGTTGATTGCAATACAACAAAATTTGTTGTCAACTAGTAAATAGTTTACTATTTCTTGATTTTGAGATAGGGGCTTTTATGCAATTTTTATCACTCCTTGTGTATCTGGATCAATTTGAGTTTGAGATTCTCCAGAAGTTGCAAGTTATTTTCCCTTATGTCCTTTGTTAATAGCCTATGATGGTAGTGGTCTAGTTCTAATGAGGCCTTCCTTTACCTTCTATATTCTCCAAAACAACACTCTTGCTTCTTAAGTTGGACCTTCTTGCACTAAAAAAAGTGTTTCTATATGCTTCTTCTTAAGCACAATATATAGATCCATATTGTGCTCATTTATAATATTTCTTAAATAATTATTATCTTTGACCTTGTCTTGCAATGTTTCCTTCAGTTTTATTGCACCTTCGAGTGTTTTCTTCAACATGTGGATATTAACTTCCATGATTTTAACTTGTTTCTTTAAATTATCAAAATTTGACTACAAAATATAAAAGAAAAAATAATTCAATTGAGAGTTATATGACAAAATATAATAATAATATTTATTGTAACTAAAGTCTCACCTTAGGCACATCCCTTGAAGCCTTAGCAACCACAAATTTCTTCTTATCAAAATCCCATTGGTTAAAATACACTTGAGCTTAAGCATTAAGGTTATCTAATCTATTCAACATAATGTTTAAAACTTAATTGTTGTACAAAAGTGTAGCATTCATTGATCCTAATTTGGCTTGATGTAGTAGACCACCAAGATTTTCTGGTTCATTTTTGACAAAAGAAAAAATATCTTCCCTTTTATCAAAATTTTTATATTGAGCATTTAACTCCTTGATAAGGACCGTGGCATGAAATTATCAATCCCTCATTTCCTTTACATCATGAAGTAAATTATATTTTATTTTTACCTCATAATTATCAACCATTAATTTTTTTAGAAAATTTAAAATTTTCACCCTCAGTTCGAGGACCAAGGTCGCTAGTGTCAAAAGGTGGTGATGAGGTTTAATGAGCTGAAAGAAATTCTTGTGCTTGTTGTACTTCTCTATGTGAATATTGAAGTACATTTGTTACTTTGAACCTTAGAATATTTCCCTGTAATAGTTAATCCTCATCTAATGGAGGATTATCTAATCTTGAGATCAAATTTTCTTGTAATGAAATATTTGTTGAAAATGACATATTTGGAAAGTCAGACATAGTCTGGATTGGTGCCTCCCGTGATCTCACTGGAATAAATTGTTTTCCACCCTTGCATTAACCTCTCATGGAAATAAAAAGTATTATAATTTCAACTAAACAAATATATACAAAGAAGCTTGAAATAGTAAACTTACTTGTTATAGGGGTGACCTCACTAGATTCACACTGCATAATATGTGTAATCACATGTGGATGAGAAAATACAATAGAAGAAGCATGTCTCAAAAATTTTAGAGGCCTCCACAAGGGTGTTTCTTCTAACTATATGTTAGAAGAATCACCCATGGCTTCTAGAATAAAACCCCTTATGGAAATATCTCGTTTTGTCATGCTCATGGCTACCTTGTTTTACATTTAGGTAAAAATTTAAAATTAAAAAATGAAAACCTATTGTACTATAAAATATTATTTCTTGATCAAATATGGAATTTTTACCTTCACCTCTTGGGTTGACATGGTAGTGCTTACTAGGGTTGTATGCAACACATTCAATATATCTACATTCTATAAATTGTGAAAACATTCATAATAAAATCCTAGAATAAAATTACACATTATTATAGTCATGGTTGTGTTCATTTGAATGTTATGTAGTTCAGATCGAATGCACTACAAAATATATGTACACCAGTCAATTTTTTGGTGGTGAAGACACCGAACAAGATAAGCTTATCCCCAGAATAGAATGTCCATTGGTCTTCCTTGCAAAATGAGTCTTGCTTGGAAGAATAAAATGACATATTTCAAAATTTTATTTTCAATAGATGAACTAATTAAGCCCCTTCTAGACTTAGAGGTAGAAACTACAAAAAAATCATTAGTTGAGAAATCATAAATTTTAAATTTTGAACTTTAAATAACATCAACAATTATACCTAACAACAATTTTGAAGAGAGATTGAAGTGGGACTTTAGGAATGCTTTGTCATCTATAGATAGCTGGAAATTCATAGTGATGGGATCAACATCCATGTGAGGGAGACCAATTAATATCTCCATAATAGAGGGTTTGATCATAAAACATATCTTATTCTGGATTTTCATATTAGCTATCAT
Source organism: Wollemia nobilis (assembly GCA_028583015.1). Taxonomy (NCBI): domain Eukaryota; kingdom Viridiplantae; phylum Streptophyta; class Pinopsida; order Araucariales; family Araucariaceae; genus Wollemia; species Wollemia nobilis. Next base: position 6,780,499 of record JAQPPZ010002550.1, read on the forward strand.
CGTATCATTTTGTACCACTCTAAAAGCATGCACCTAGACTACTTCTTCAATTATATCTAGCATTAAAGCATGAAAATGTGAATAAAAATGAATTGAACAAGAATAGTAACTTATTTATATTATCATTGCAAATATCCTTTACAAATATATCCCTCTTAGGGATATCGATTTATTTGATACAATTGATACAATATTTTGAACCCCTCAAAGGGGATGGTGCAATATGTAGTCTCTTAATGTAGACATGAACTTATTAAGGCTAAAGGAAACCTTCTTCTCACTTGATTGGAGGAATATGATGCCAAGAAAGCTTTTAATATGACCATATCCTATAAATATATATTCAAAAAACAAAATAACATTTTTAGAAGTAAATGAGGCCTCTCATGATGAGGCTCTTGATAGGAATTTGCATGAATTAGGAAAAATATAACAAGAAAGCATGGAAACTTGTAAAGATTGCATAAAATCTCTAAATTATTGTAAATAATGCTAAGAAAACAATGAATCTAGATAATATAATGCATACTTTACGATTAAAACTTGAAATGGATCAAACCTAATGGATCTAATGCAAATTGACAAAATAAAAGGAAATAAGCAAAGCTACTTCTAATTTCTACAATTAACCATACAAAAGAATAAATGAGAATTAATCTATGGAATATATAACTAATTGCACTTATGAAATAAAAATCCTATGGCTAAAACAAAGGACATTGAGGATCAAACCCTAGTCTTTGGTTTCAATTTCAGCTGGCTCGGCTAGCCAGGTTGACAGCCGCGACTGAGGTGAAAGTGCTCTCTCTCTTGTAACTAGGGTCTGAATCTCGAAATTCCTCTAAGTAATTGATGATCAAGGGTTACATCTATGTATTGGAACTAATTGGTGATGTAGATTCTTTGAATTTGTAGTGGAAGTGGTTCAATTGGGGATGAATAATCTCTTCAAGATCTTTAAACCTCCATAGCTTTGAATGCAATCATGATTCTCCAAATTGGTAGCATGTGGATACTCCTCAAGGGTTGTAAGTGGCTCTCCAATTTAGCAAGGCTTCATGGCATTCAATTGAAATCTTCTCTAGAATTTTTCCAAATTTGGAGGGGGGTCTTATAGCACTCACAATTCTTAATCCTAGCTTCCTTGGGAAGCCAAGATCAAGAACCAAGAGGTTGGATCAGTTGGGAGGAAGAATATAGAAGTTTTCTCAAACTACTCAAAATCCAATGCCAGAGCCATTGCAACTAATTTTGGCTTCGTTTGGGATCCCATAACAGTTATAGAGCTATCCATGGCTCCTAGGCACAACTAGAATCCTAGCCATGGGTGTCAACCACAACTGAGGTTGAATAGGCCAAAATTGCTTTATTTGAGTGGTTAAAACCACTAATTTTCTGTTGGAATGGTCCAATATCATTCATATGGTCTATTAGGATGACCATATGAGTAGTCCCCTACACATGATGTGTTTTAGGTGTCTATAGATGCTCCTTTTGGGATGGGTTATGTGAAAGCACAACGTTGAGAACAAATAGACTACCTAAAGACATGTTATAGGTCGAATGATGATCATTGATCTAATCAACATTAGATGCCAAGTACTACAAAAGGAAATGCATCTTAGAATCATTGCTTTCAACTAAGGGAAGGCTTAATTTTATAAAACTTTTGTGTGTCCATGACGATTAGGTAGTTAGGCTACAATCATTACCCCATAAAAGGGTAAGCTTATGATAGTTTTTAACTATCATAAAACAAACACAATTTGATAAGATCAAGTGATATTTTTTTGAATTTGATTATTATTATTGATATTATGACTACCTCCTAAAGTGACAAGTCGATGAGGGTAGGACAATTAATGAAGCAATGAGTCGCTTGACCCAAATGAATAATTTAGACGATTGAAGACTTTTACACTTTGTTATTATTTGGCAAGGCCTAATTCAGCCATGATTTCAATTATTAAGAATAATTGTACATCTCTATCCCGTGGAGCAATCTGGTCATAATGGCCTTCTTAAGGAATAAAAATGATAACAATTCCAATTAGGCTTATGTTGAATCACTTATGCTCGATGATCTGCTAAAAATGTCAAAGAAGAATGAAATGAATACCTCATTCCCATGGGGTAGTCTATCTGCTTTGGCCTTCTTCAGGATTGAATTGAAGTCATTTCAATTCAACGATGATTAATTTTTCCCCAAATGGTCTTATGGTAATCTACTCATCTTGTCAGATTGCATGGAGCGCAAGTTGCTACAACCACCAAGTGTATAGGGTAAATAACTAGATATGAGGCACATTTGAATTTTGAATTATGTGATTTTTTTGTTATTTTTGAAATTTTTGAGGGTTTTGTACCATTGAATATTTTTAATTTTGAAGTTTGAAACCCCTCATGGTGAATTTATTAGGGCATTTATTGTTGGAATTTAGCCACGGTTGTCAGCTATAGCTAGTTTTTCCAAATTCCTTAGTTGCGACTAATACTTGTGGTTGAGAAACCCTAATTCTACACCCATGGATGACAACCACGGTGAAAGGCCAAATTGGAACTATAAAAGAAAAATATATCATTTTTAATTTCATTATTTCCATTGCCAACTATTGAGAAAGAGAGCTATGAGAGGAGAATCTGAAACTTTGACACAAAATGCTACAAAAATTCCTACCCAAATCGATGGCTAATCAACCGGAGGCATCTACCAGTGGCGGACTTGGTGCTACCAAGGTAGCATTTCAAACCTCACCTTTTGAGTTACCAACTTAAAAATGAACCACATTAATTAATGGGTTTAATGAACCAAATTAAATTATTGGCAATGAACCACACCGTAGCTAGGGTTAGACTAGGCTAGTTAGTGGGTAGGATTTTTTTTTTATTTTTTTTTGGATTCTTAGGGCAAGAAATGACCTTGAAAAGGTCATTCCCGTAGCCATGGGTGGTAGATGCAGCTCTCAATTGAAAAATTGGGGGTATCTTCTATCAACCATGGTTGAATTCAAACATCAACAGTCCAAATTTTGACCATTGACACCGACCGCGGGTGACAACCACAACTAAGAAACTTTAGGAAAATTTTATTAATTTTTTATAATTTTTTGTTATTTTATGGAATTAATTACTTTTTAAAAAAATTTCCAAGTAAAATTTTTCTTTATTTAAACATTTTGAATGCATTTGTGATTTTTTTTGCCTTTTAGGAGGTTTTTTAATTTGATTGCATTTTTAAGTGCATTTTTTTATGTTTTTTGTTATTTTAATTAATTTTTGTTATTATCTCCCTTTAGCTGACTGCTAGAGCATGGTATTTTGAGCTCTTCTACACTCTTCTACATGAGATGGATAGCATTGACTGAGATTGGTTCGTGGCCATAAGCCTTGGCTACGTGCTCTATATTCCTTCCAATAGGGATGATCAGGCCTATATGACTTATTTGGCCCATCGTTGGGATGCACAGACCAACACCTTTCACCTATCTACTAGAGAGATCATAGTCACTCTAGAGGATGTATACCACATATTTTGCATCCCCATTGATGGTGAGACCATCACATATTTTCCTACTTCGGCTAAGGCTGTAGTATCCCAAAGGGTATTTGGCACCTAGAGCCATGAGGTGTTGGATGAAATAGAGCATGGGGGTGTGCCTATTGAGCACTGGTATAGGACATAGGTATTATCATGGCGATAGGTCATGCTGATGTATATCATTATACATGTTCTACTTTTGGATACATCTGGTGCAAGGTTCCCTTAGAAACTCCTAGTGAGGATCTGCTGGCCAGCATGACATGAAAGCCACTAATTTTGTCTTGGGGGAGTGCTCTTCTTGCATAGCTCTACGATGACTATATCGCATCACATAGCGAGGCCGCATGGGAGTCAACTATAGTCTATTGCTCCAAATATGGTTATTGGAGCACATCACTATTGATTGCCCTTGGGGGTTACCTCTACAGATCAATGACATTGTAGAGGAGTCCTAGTGCTATGTTGCTTGCTGGCCTATGAAGGCTGAGGGATTTAGGAGTAGGTATTGTGTAGGGGATCTATAGTACTACATGGATCATATCATAGATCTAAGGCTAGGGTAAGTTCTATGGTACCCCTACATGGATTACCCAACATGGGTGGAGGTAGATCACTACTTGAGGTGGATGTGATGTGATAGATGTCTCCTTAGGTGCAAGTCCAACATGCCTAAGTTATTCCACTTATCGCACATCACTAGGTAGTTTGGGATATTCCAAGACATTCCTGATGAACCAGTTGTCTATCACCACCATAATATGGAGACACATATAGTTTGGTCTCGAGTGACCCCATTGGGAGATGAGGATGACGTCTATCAAGATTCAGGGTTGGCAAATGTAGGGACCATAGCAGAGTATGATGCTTGGTAGACTATGAGGTTATGGTAGGGTGGTGGCCTGTTAGGTAGATTCTAGAATGGTATAATCATAGAGGTAGAATGTGCAAATCCTAAGGGGTGATGCTTTCACTAGAGGACTAAGGGTGGATGGGTCTAGGCCACAATAGTAGAGGAGGAGGCCTGAGATGAGGAGGAGGACAAGGATGAGTCTAAGGAGGATCCTGATGATGAGGTATCATATCTTTGGTCCTAGGTAGCTAGTTTGTAGTCCCAACTATAGACTACCCAGATGTAGATTTTGGGGAGGTATACCTCCCTTGCTACATTACAAGCACATATGAGAGTTTTTCAAGCTCAACTTGTAGAGGGATAGGCATAGTGGTAAGGCTATGAGGATGAGAGGACAACTCTCTAGGCCTAGATTTCCACTACAGACATAGAGAAATAGAAGATAATTGGGTAGCATGATCTTCTCTGGTATCAACTGGATGTTGTGACTACAAAGTGAGATTTGCTTCAGTCTATGAGGGGAGATACCTTGACTTCTCAGGTTGCTCCTACCACTCCAACTATATAGGGACCAATAAGGTTGGATATGGTTATAGAGATACAAATATTGCATGCCCTCATCCAAGAGGGTACTAGGTAGCATGCATCATATGTAGCCCAAATCACTCTCCTAGAGGGTGAGGTTAGACTATGCGGTGGCATAGTTTCTAAGAGATCCACAACTACAGGGTCATAAAGGACTAGGACACAAGAGACTGGGAAGTCATTAGCACAACCTAGTCATAGGATTGGGATATTTGAGAGATCCATAGGTACCAACTCCAAGAAAACTCATTGGGAGGATGGAGACAATAGAGGAGACTCACAGGTAGGGGGTGCAGGCCTTGTGTAGTACAGGTTTTCTGATATTTGTACTATTTTTGAGTGTAAGGTCTGAGAACCTACATAGTTGTATCCTATGGGTATTTTGACATACACCTATGTACTTTTTGACACATATATATGATATGACTTTATATTATGGCTCATTACATGTGTACATTTTTATTGTTTTATATTTATGATATGCATATGGATGCAATGCTTATATGTGATGTTGATTTGATGCTATATTATATGATGTATTGATGACATGCACTAGCTAGCTAATGGATGTATGATTAGATATTGTGATCTAGGTGTGTATATGGACTACTTATGTATGCATATATGGATGCAATGTGGGATGTTAAATGCATGTTTACTTTGATTTTCCTGTATGCATTTAATTTATGATGTTATGACATGCTGAATGCAAAGGTATTTAATGCATTATTTACATGATGTATTATAATGTAAATGAACATGTATGCTTTAATCACTTAAAACATAAGGAATGAATGCAATTTTATTTTGAAAATCTAATGGATGACACCACAAAATATATAGAAATCATCAATAAAAATGTTAAATATTATCATAATAATTAATCATTTTAACATCCATATATGATATGGTGAATGGGATAAATATATGTAATGATTTGTGATATGAGATGTATTATTGTTGTGAGGAATTTTTGAGGTTTTCCATGAAACTCAAACACCCTAGTTGACTTATCAAAAGTTGTATAATGACTATACTAGACTCCTGAAAGATAAAATGTTTGTCATGGAGACCAAGATATTCATTATCCCTGTGTGTGCAAATTAATATATTATATGAGACATAAGACTACCTCATTGCGAGGAAGGACTCATTCAACCCATTACTGTAATGAGGATCACCAAATGTTCACCATGATTCTAGGTTTGGACGCAGTTGGACTAGACCACTCGGCAATATATGCCATCTAAAGCTAGCTCATTTGTAAATTTCTTAGATCTATTCCAATGTCATGCAAGATTCATTCAACCCATTGTTGTATCAGATATCACTCAATGATTTTAAATATTGATCATTCTAGGTATTCAATCTCTTCACCCCTTATTTTATTCAATTTATTGGGATACTTTCTCATTGTATAGTGATAAAAATCATTGTTTATTTTGTATTTTATTTTTCTTTTATTTTTGAGCAAGGGATTTAATTTGATTTTGGGATTTTGCTCCTTTTTTTAAGCAAGGGATTTCTTAGGTAGGGGGGAACTTGTCCTTTTTCCAATGATCAACATCCTAGACCATGCACATCACAATATGAGCAAGTAACAAAACCTTTTGTTTAAGGTAACTAAGACCACTTTGTAGTGTTCATATTTCCTTGTCCTAATTAGGATTTTTAATGTGTTAATTAGTGATGGGATTTTGACATATGCTAGGTGCTATCAAAACTAGACCTCATCTCCAAAAGCAAAGATAGATTTCTATAAAATTTGAGAAGATCACTAGGTATGTCTAAATGACTAAAAAACCCTAGTATATTATTCATAGCAACAGGAAGGGTTGTGTTGAAAAACACAATTACTCACAAGGGTGATGGATGATGATGATGGATAGATGCATGATTAAGATACAAGCAGGTGTTGTTTGTAAGATTGCAAACACAAATTATCCTAATGCAAGTGCGATGGATGGGAATACCTAAATGTAATGCAACTACATGAATGCATGTGCAAAATAAAATGCATAATGTAACTATTTTTGAATTTGTATATTTTACAATATTTTTGGATTTTATTGCTTTTTTATTTTTATGGATTTTGACTTTTTCCTATATTTTTGATTTTTTTGAATTTATGTGTGGAACGCCTTAAGATGAAGAATTTTGAGAGGTTCAGGCTCTTAAACACCTTCAAGCAATGTTAGGTGATACGTTCCAAGTTCAATCTTCTCGAAGATGATATATGGACCTAACCAATTAGCCGCAAATTTATCTCGCAAGTGTGGTGGTATGTTTGAGTTCTGTTGGTTATATTTTAGTACAAGATCACTAAATTTAGAGTCTCTCAGATGGAATTTATTATTATAAGCTCATTTTAGAAATTCCTAATAAACGTGGAGATGCTCAAGGGAATTCATGTGATGTTCATCAAGAAGTTTCAGTTGATTGAGGTGAGCTTATCGCATAGTGTCATCATCTATAAAATATTTCAATGAGATGCACAAGGTTGAAATATCCAAATCTAAGGGCATAATGGCCTCAATACCATATACTAGCGATAATGGGGTTGCTAGTCCTGTAATCCCATAGTGCAAGGGGTAGCTGTATATGCCAATATTAATGGTTTTCTTGTACCATCTTTTTAAATATAGCTACCATGATCTTGTTTGAAGCCTCAACTTGCATGTTTGCCTATAAATAGTATGGAGTCACAAAATTGTATTGTATAATGTACTTGTATGTCAAAACCCTCACAGTTTTATTCTTGAATTATGTTCCATTATCTAAAATTATTTTGGATGGTATCCCAAAACAACTAATGATATTGTGAAGTATGAACTCCGCAATACATGCTCCTGTTGTCATTGTCAAGGGGATTCCTTCCACCCATTTTTTAAAATACTTAATAGCCATTATAATTAATGTATATCGGTCTAATGATGGGGGAGAGATCTTACCAATTAGATCTAGATCCTATTGATAAAATGGCCAAGATACTTTAATGGGCTATAAGGCTTAAGATGGAAAGTGTGTAAGATTAGCATGATGCTAACATTTAACGTATTTTTTGACATACACAATGCAATCCTTCTCCATAGTGGGCCAATAATAGCCCATTTGAAGGATGCGCTTGATGATGGCCATACCACTAAAAGGGCCACTACATGTGCTATTATGAGCCTGTGAAATTTCCCAAGCTAATTCTTGAGGCTCAAGACAATGAAGAAGAACTCCATCATAGCTTTGATGATATAAGATATCTCCTAAGAAGACATACTTTGTCACTTTCTATCTAAATATGTGTTTCATAGCATGCAATAATCCCTGAGGGATTAAACCAATCTTAAAGAATTCATGTAATTGTGACATCCAATCTTGATAAGCTTTCATCTTGACAGATAATATGACTTTTTTTCCTTGTGGTTCGCTATGCACGAATGCAGACTGGGATACAACCTTGTGGTGAATGGTGGTTCCATTCTCCATAGGACCTTACGAGATCAAAGACCCCCAGGATGAGTTCTTAAGAAGATATTTGTCTTTATAGAACCACTCATGGTTGGGTTTTATATGAATCATGTTGATTTATTCTTTATTATCGAAAGTCTCATGCTACATCACAACATGCGAGAGCGTTTTTACATGAATGATAGTAAAATAAGTAGATGGATTTTGAGGGATCAAGGACCCAAAGATGCCATAGTGTTTGCACATTTATTTGACATATGAGGGATTTCCTCAATATCATACCACTCAAACTAGGATAGATAAGTGTTAGAAATATCCTTATAAGATTTTAGTATAGGGCACCTACATTGAAAATGTCCCTTAACCTGATTGACAATGAGAAGTGAGTCACCAAAGATGTTTAATCTTTTAATCTTCATGGTGATTGTTGTTTGGAGGCCCAAGATTGGGGCCTCGTATTAAAAAATGTTATTGGTACAAGGGAATTCTAGTTTAAAAAACAAGGGCATTGGAGCACCTGGTGGCATGAAGAAGATAATTCCTGCACCACCCGCTTGCTCACACTTCGAACCGTCAAAGAACAAAGTCATGTCAACTTTCTTATCTAGTTATTTGGGTTTGGGATATTATGATAATGCAAATATTACATCATTGGAAAGATCTATGATAAGATGCTTACTATCTTCAAGAGGTCTCTCTACTAGCTGATCAACTATGACCTGTCCCTTGATCGAATTTTGGCTAATGAATTCCAAATCAAATTCTATTAGTAGAATGATTTACTTTGTAGTACATGTATTGTGATAAGCCTTGCTCATCATGTACTGCAAAGGATTTTGTTTGGATATTACACATGTCATATGACTTAGCATGTAATGACACAACTTCTTCATTGTAAACACCACTACTAAACACAAATTCTCCATGTATGCATACCTTAGCTCATAACTCACCAAGGTGGAAGATAATGAAATATATTGCATGCTCTTTTTCTTGCACATTATTTTGGGTCAACATGGTTTCCAATGCAAAGTCAATAGTTGATATATAAAGTAGGAATGCCACATCTAGTCTTGGTGGAGCTAACACTGGTGACGTTGCCAGGGATTGCTTAATTTTAGTAAAGGCCTTTTGACAGTCCTCATCCCACTTGAATGAGATCCCCTTGTGTAGTAGCTAATTCATGGGTTAGAATTTGTTTGATAATTGTGCGATGAAACACTTTATGGATGCTACTTTGCCTTGTAGGCTTCTTAGTTCCTTGATATTAGTGGGATAATGCATTTCAAGAATGGCCTTGACATTTTCTGGGTCAACTTTGATCCCTCATTTAGAAACTATGAATCCCAAGAGTTTTCCTAAAGTTATGCCAAATACACACTTCTTGGATCAAAATGACATTATGCTCTATCATATGATCAAAGACCTTTCTAAGAATCTTTGTATGCTCTTCACACAACAATGAATTTGCCAATAATTCATCGATATAATCCTCAAGGATTTTGTACATGTAGTCATGAAAGATGTATATCATGGCTCGCTGATATGTGGCACCAATACTTTTAAGAATGAATGGCATAAACTTGTAGTAAAATTTTCCCCATGGAATTATGAATATGGTTTTATGCTAGTCTTTAGCTTTAATCTAAATTTTATTGTAACCAGCAAAACCATCCATAATGGAAAGCATCTCATGGCCCATGATTGCATCTACGAGAGCATCTATGTTGGGTAATGGAAATTAATCCTTTGGTTTTGCCTTGTTGAGGTCTCTGAAATCTATACAGATATAGATTCTTCCATCAGGTTTTCCTATAGGTACTATGTTTGATACCCATTCCAGATAGTCTATGGATATAATAAACTCTACATCCAACAACTTTTGCAACTCATATTTAACCATTAAAGAAATTATTGGATGCATTTTCCTGAGCTTCTACTTGGCTAGATTTTTATATGGGTCTATCTAAAGGTTATGGATAACGAATTTTGTATCTAGACCTGGCATATCCTTGTATGTCCAAGTAAAAATATCAGGTCTCTCTTTCAGTAGAGGGATGAGGATGGTACGCTCATTAGGAGATAGACTCTCTCCAACCCTAACCTTCTTAGGATTAGTGGGATCATCACTGATATCCACATAAAAGGTTTTCTCTACTGATATGTGTGATCCATCCTCAAGCTGGTGAGGCATAGGAATCAGGTGGATGTCATCAGCTGGGTTTAAAGGTTCCACATTGGAATTACCCTCAGTGTGATAAAAATCATGTGCCAGCCTGGTGCAAAGTGAAATGATTGTAACAATTATTTGTTGGGGAATAAATATTTAGGCTCTAGGGGTGAATCAACATGATCCTAATTAATAACACTTAGATTAAGACACAATTATTTAGAAGGATCAATTGGATTATGGAGTGGAGTGGTCAAATAGATGGAGATCATGTTGATGGAATGGATTAGATCTCCAAGACCACATGTGTGCAATTCTACATTATCAGTGCTATTTACATACCTGAGATGTGGCTCTAGGGGTATGGGTATCTCTAGATCTAATCTATGAACAGACTAGATAGTAGGATAATTTGGCTCTAGGAGCTACATATATGTAGGTGAATCAGGGAAGACCTTATAATAAATATCATTTAGACTAGCCGGTATGATCGGTATGCAAGGGCCAGGAAATACTGTTTGATACAATTCTTCTATTTCAACTAGATCTACAAGATGACATAAGTGGTGTGGCCAAGATAGGTCATATTGGTTTCATATTCGTAATCACTATAATTTATAAAGAATCCCTTATTTTGACCCACTTGAATCAAGTGTTGAGCAATTTATCTAGGCCTAAGGTAGGCCATTTCTATTTCATCCTCATATTATTTATTTTTTGAGTACTGCTCATAATCATCACTCCTATAATTTCATTTTGGTACATCACTTTCATAAATGGGCTTTGATTTAACTTCCTCAGAAGCAATTTTTTATCCAATGTCTACTGTCAGGCCTAGATTCTGGATTTGCATGCTAGTTTCATCGATAGCTTCACAAATTTCAATCTCCAAGTTAGCTTTTGGAATACTTTCTATATTGACCTCCATTGAGATGTCATGATAGATATCATGTGGTTCTATAGAGATGTAAGTCAGTAGCTTATTACCCCTTCACATGTAGGAAGGGTTAGGGTGATAAGGATTCCAATCCACATTATCCCCTAAACTAAGGTTCAAGTTATTGAGAGATGCTACTAAAATCTTGTCATGTCCTCATATATGCTAGCCCAACCCTAACCTATCAGTTGGCAAATGATATTGTGGTTCATAGGGAATTTGATGTCCTTGCTCAAATAAACCTAGATTTTAACTATGCCAATGGTAACGTTCAAAATACCACAAGGCAAACTCTGGGTTGGTTAGATAATGAAAATTCACCGAGAATGGTTCATCATCATCTTCATCTATGGGTGTGCAATTAGCGAGTTGGTCAAGACCTCCATAGATAAAATTTGTTTGGTTGGGCAGCACCCCTAGTCGTACCATCGTCCCTACAGGAATACGATGGGCTTTAGGTCTACCCATATCCTATGTAGTCTCGATAAATTGCATGAATGTCACGTTCTGCACTATATACTCTACTAGCCCAAGATTAACCAAATGGATGGTCACCTACGGTGCAGATGACCCAGATGAAGAAATCGGTGAAGTAGACTATTGTACCTCCTAGGCTTCATTCTGCATGTCTCCTTCGTCCATGGGACTAGAGACCTTAGTACTGGCTACTTCAAGAATTTCCTTTGTCTCTTTCTCACCCAGTACTACCTTAAGCTTATGGTCATTTCTAAGCATCGTCAATGTTGTAGGCTTTGTAGAAGCTATTTTTGTATGCGTAGATTGTCATGGTGCTAATGTCTAAGGTCCAACACATAATTCCTTTAGTTTACCTTATGTATTTTTAATGGGTGATGTTGGCATTATATATAGGTGTGTTGAAGGGAGTAAGAAATCTCCAGGTAAATCTACTTGGTTCACATATTTAAATGGATCCTCATTGAAAGGAACCACATGCACGTACACTTGTCCCTCATGTATATACTTGATACATTGATGTAAAATTAAGGGAACACAATGCATCTCTTTGATCCAAGGTCTCCCTAAGAGGATGTTATACTGCATTGCACCTTCTAGTATGTGACACATCACAGGGATGGTCTTCAATCCAACCTAAATGGGTAATACTATTGTACCGATCATTGAGCATAGTGCATTATTAAATGCTCTCAAAATAAATTTTGAAGGTACAATGTGTGACTTGGGCAACTTCAAGTATGCCAATGCCTTGGTAGTGATAATATTGATCAAAGACCCTATGTCTATCAATACATTCTTGAAAGTTGTGTGGTTGACACATGCAATTATGTGGATAAGTGGGTCCTCTGTAGCCATAGAAACCATTTTAATCTTATGATCATGAAATTGAATCACCAACTCTCTACATTGTTGCACATGTCCCATGAAATTTTTAAATGCTTTCGGGTCTTGGGATTGAACCTCAATGGACCTCAAGATATCCATGAGCATCTCCCTATGCTTAGGAGACTGCTATATTAGTTTAGATATTGACAAATTTTCTAGAGTTTTCTGTAGGATTTGAATAAGCCTATTTTGGATGGCCACCATAGGTCTAGTTGGTGGGCCTGGCATATTATTTTACATTGGCCTTTGCGGGGGCACAACTTGAATCTTGATTGGAGCTGGAGGTAGATCTGGTTGCTCGTACCTCCATTTAATTGTGATAATGTTTACCATATCGATGAAGCCTTGCGTAGGTGTCTCAATCTGTACTTATTTCACTTGGCCAACATTGTTCCTTGAAGGCTGGTTCGAAAGAGAATTTTTGAAAATTCCCATATTTTGGTTATCCAGAGCTTGAGGTTTATCGACAATTAGCTCACCTTTGTAGATCATTTTTTGTACCACATGTTTGAAACTATAACATCCTTCAATGTCATGTCCTTTCATCCTATGGTATGAGAAATACTGATCCCCCCTATACCCTTTTGGTTTGGGTTGGTTAGGGACTTGCAACTTGATCTTAGGTAAGTTGATAGTCTTATCCTTGCATAGTTGATGAAAATTTGATGTCATTGTCTTTGAAAATGGTGTGAACTAGTGTGGAGGGCATTACTCTTTATTCTTACATTGTTTCTTATTATTACGATGGTTGTATTGCATAAGAGGAGGTTGGTCCTAATAATTCTATTGTTGTTGTCCCTTGTCCCCTTTTTGGAGGTTCAACACTACTTGATTCACATGGGCTAGCTTGGCTTGGTGTCTGATTTTGAGTTTTCTTATTCCAATATTTTTTTCTAGAGCTTCAAGTTACCTTGTTTTAACTTGATGTCCTCAATCACCTTGGCTTGTGCCAAAGCCTCCTCAAATATTTGGTATTGCTACAGCTGCAACAATAGCGAGATGTGCTTCACACAACTCTTGGTAAAAATTTGAGTCAGTTCCATAGTTAGAATGGAAAATGGCAATTTGGCCATTAATTTCTTGCATATGATTCCATAGTCCATGATCATCTCATCATATTATTTCATTAGAGTGGCCAGATCGGATAAGTTTATCTTCTTCTTGATGCCGAAGGAGAAGCATTCAAGAAAAGCATTTTCCAAATGCTCGAAGCTAGTTATACTATGCCTTTTTAACTGGTTGAACCATTCCAGGGTAGGACCTAAAAGTATTATGATGAATGTCCTCAGTAATAGAGCATCATTGATTTGTATTTGAAAGCACATGTTCATAAAACTTGTGACATGCTCTTGAGCATCATCATCTCCTTGAAATTTATCCAGTTTTGGCATCTCAAAGTGATTGGAATACGTTGGAGTAGGCACTGATGGGCATAAAGGCACATTGTGTATTTTGTTCAAGGTTGGATTTTGATAAGTTGTCCCTTATTTCTCAATGGATCTTACCTTTTATACTAAATCTTTGTAGGCCTTGGAAGATAGAATTTCCTCTTCCCTGAGAGGTATTTGAGGAGCTTTGGGAGGCATATTGTTCTTAGTTTGATGTGGAGGCAATGGCTCATCCTCCTCTTCTACCAAGAAGATCTTTGGGTACTATTGCTCTTGATCGTCTCCTTCTACCTCCTCATAAATAATATGCCCATGACGTTTGAGTGCTTGGAATTGCAATATATTTTGGGTTGTATAATTAGTATGATTTCCAATGTGCTTAGGGCACAATTCAGGCTATGAAGTAGCTCATCTATGATGACGCTCCCTATATTCACTCTGAGTAGGCAAACCAGCATGACCTAATCTATCTTCTCTCTCTACACACTCATTTTGGTTAAGGATACATTTATCATGCATGCGCTGCTCATATAGATGTTGCCTTAAAAACCTCTATCTTTGAGTATCCTCATTTTTTAGGTACTCGTGCTCTACACATACGTTTTTCAATTAATTTTGGAAGATACGCTATCTTTGATTTGATACCAATTTTTGTGATTGATCTATAATATCGGTAGTATATGGTCTCTAGTTACACAACTCTATTTGGGAAACTTTGTTGGCATGGGCCCCAATAGACTTGTCGACCACACTCTTGCATTTGTCTATATAGATGGCATTAGTGTTATGCTATTGTCTGTGATTTGTGCCCACATGGGTTTATGGGGCACGTATGATTCAATAATGCTTTGAGTATTTTTCTAGTTCCTTTATGGTCCTACGTGTACTCTCACTATGATAAATCACTAAGCGAGAATTCACAGATGAGTCTTTACACCCTAATTTCCCTAGGACTCGATCAAGTCCATCAAGTTGTCTGGTTTTCCAGGGTTTATTTGGTGGAGTACCATTTTATCCAACTTTAGACATGTCAATCATAAAATTTTCAAGTTCATTATTATTCAGAGTTTGTTCAGGCCTACGCTCTGAAGTGGCCCTCTCTTCCTACCCCTGATTGGGAAGATTTTCTTGTTGTCTATGCTGGGATGATGGGGGCCTTGAGCCACCCTTAAATCTATCCCTCGAGGATAGTGTGTTACCTCCTCTATCTAGGGTGTTCTTAATAGAATTCCCACACATTGAATTTTCCCCTCTAATACTCATCGAACATCGTTCAGGAGGATTCTATGGTTGAGATTTCAACGTGTTGTCTTGTGTGTCTAGTGGAGCTTCGGCTTCAACCTTGATTATGCACCAAGGTCAATATCTCCATGTGCTAACCATAATATGTATTATCTCCTATGTAAATTTTAGAGCAAACAAAGTATAAAATTAGAATTATCTCTTTTAAAAGCTCTTTTTGATCCCTAAAACTGGTTTTAGTGTTTTTTAGTTGTATTGAAATCATAAACTATATGAACTTCAGAGAATGTATTCTACATGATAAATCGACCTCTGATTGGTCCCAAAGCAAGCAAACTCTACACACAATTTTTATCTGCTAGTTGTTGTTCTATGCATCAGGTAACAGTACTAGTTGTGGGACAGAATCATAACCCAAAAACTTAGCCATTATTGATAACAGCAACTAACAATGCTAACTATTTTTGTCAGCCATGACTACCAGTGAATATAAATTTTCTCATCAAATTTTATCTTTACTATTTTTCTAAATGATTTAATTAATTAATGATAGGCAAAAATAGTAAAACAAGAAAATCATAGGGACATGATTACCTAGAAATCCTCATTTGAAGGAGAGACAGGCTGCTTACTATCTATATTTTTGCTAAGTTGCTAGATTCGGTTATTAAATGCAGCTGAGACTGTGGGCTATGGGTGTTAAACGTATCTAAAGCTACCACTCTAAAATAATGTACCTAGACTATTGCATCAAGTATATCAAGTATTAAATAATGAAAAGGTGAATAACAATGAATTGAACAAGAAAGAACAACTTATTTATATTATCATTGCAAATATCCTTTACAAATACGTCCCTCTTAGGGATACCGATTTCTTTAATACAGTTGATACAATATTTTGAACCACTCAAAGGGGATGGTGCAATACATAGGCTCTTAATTTAGACATGAAATGCTTAAGGCTCAAGGAAGCCTTCTTCTCACTTTATTGGAGGAATATGATACCAATAATACTTTGAATATGACCAGATCCTATAAATCTACATTCAAAAAATAACATAACATAGTTAGAAGTAAAGGAGACCTCTCATGATTAGGCTCTTGATAGGAATTTGCATGAATTAGGAAAAATATAACAATAAAGTATGGAAACTTGTAAATATTGCACAATATCTCTAAATTATTGTAAAGAATGCTAAGGAAACAATGAATCTAGCTATTCTAGTGCATATTTTATGATTAAAACTTGAAAGGGATCAAACCTAATGGATCTAATGCAAATTGAAAAATAGAAGGAAATAGAGCAAAGCTACTTCTAATTTCTACAATTAATCGTAAAAAATAATAAATGAAAATTAATCTATGGAAGATCTAACTAATTGCATGTATGAAATGAAAACCCTATGGCTAAAATAGAGGAAATTGAGGATCAAACCCTAGCCACTGGTTTCAAGTTCAACTAGCTCTGTTAGCCATGGTTGGTATCCATGACTGAGGTGAAAGTCTTCTCTCTCTTGTAACGAGGGCTTGAATCTCAAAATTCCTTTGAGTAATTGATGATCAAGGGTTTACTCTATGTCTTGGAACTAATTTGTGATGTATATTCTTTGAATTTATAGTGGAAGTGGTGCAATTGGGGATAAATGATCTCTTAAAGCTCTTGAAACCTCCATAGATTTGAATGCAGTCATGATTCTCCAAATTGGTAGCAGCATATGGATACTCCTCAAGGGTTGTAAGTAGCTCTCCAATTTGGAAGGGCTTCATTGAATTCAATTGAAAGCTTCTCCAAACTTTTCCCCAATTTGGTGTGGGGTCTTATAACACTCTCAATTTATAATCCTAACTTTCTTAGGAATCCAATATCAAGAACTAGAAAGTTAGTGAAGTTGAGATGAATAATCCAGAAGCTTCCTCACTCGAAATCACTCAAAATCCATTACCATGGTAGTTGCAACTGATTTTGGCTTGGCTTGGGAGCCCATAATAGTTACAGAGCTAGTCGTAGCTCCTAGGCATAGCTATAATCCTAGTCCTGGGTGTCAGCCATGGCTGAGGTTGAAAAGGCCAAAAATACCTGATCGAAGTGGTTAAAACCACTACTTTTACCTTGGAATGGTCCAAGATCATTCATATGGTCTTTAAGGATGCCCATATGAGTAGTCCCCTACACATGACATGTTTTATGTGTCTACACATTGTTGTAAGTATCTATAATATTCTATAAGATATGATTATCTATTTTAAAATGCAGTATTGAAACTACACCCTACAAGAATGTGTCATTGACCCAAGAAAGGTTGTATCTGATTGTGGTTAACATATCTAAAATGTTGGGGTAGAAACATTTTTTGAAGGTAATTTTAGAAGGTAGGAAGTGGTGGCCATTATTTGAAGTAATTTGTAGGAGGATAAATTTTTGAGAGTAGGGTGTAGGGTATTGTTTTCCTAGGGTTTTCTCTAAGGATGTGCAGAAGAAAAAACATAAAAAATGATTGTAGATGTCTTTTTATAGATAATTGCATTGCAAAATTAAATGTGGTTGGACATGTGGTAATATGTTATTCGACATGCATAGGTGAATGAGCGATTGTTTGATACGTGGTAGCATAAACCTTAGTTGCAACTAATATAGAGTTGAACACCTTGTTGCAATCAATTCAAGGAAACTTATTGCAACTAATATAGAGTTGATTTCTTGTTGCAATCAATCCAAATTCAAACACACTATTGAAACTGATCTAAATCTAGATTCTCTTTCACAACTGATCTGGAGCTGGATATCTTATTGCAACCAATCTGATGTTAGACTCCCTATTACAACAAATATAAATCAAAATCCTTGTTGCAACCAATATGGAGTTGGATACCTGATTTTGACCAATCCAAAGTTGAACCTCTTTTTACAACCAATCTATAGTACGAACCCCAATTGCAATAAATTCAGAGTTGGATACCTAGTTACAATCAATTCAAAGTTGAATATCTTGTTGCAACCAATATAGATTCAGATAATTTTTGCAACCAATCTAGAGTCAAACACCTTTTTATACTTGATCCATAGTTGAACACCTTGTTACAATTAATATAGAGTCAACCACTATTTTTCCATCAAGCTTGAGTTGGTCATTATTTTACAAGTAGACCATAGTTTCTTTTTTCGATTGTAATTGGTTGGCAATCAAGCTATTGTTTGCTATAAACTGATATTCAAGCTATTGTTTGCATAATTCTAAGCCAAGCCCATAGGAAAATACAAAGGGTATGATTTGCGTATGGAAATTGACACCCCAATAGGCACTTAAAATCCATAATATATCTCTTCCATATCCAATATGTCTTGGTATGCTCCTCAATGTAGATAGTAGTTAACAACTACACAAATGGAATACATCCATTAGAAAAGGGCATTGATGAGGAATATTTTGTATTTCAAGACATGATACATCAAGTAAATAATAATAGGCCTAACCAGATAACCTTCCCACGCATGCATCCATTATAACAATATTTTGAATCCTTTTGTTATCTCTACAACATAGAACCACCATTAATAAACTAGGTAGTGTGCACTCAACTAACTCCTCTATAACTCTCTCAAAGCATCATGTTCTAGAAAAGAAAAATTGAGCATAACAATGTTAAGGAGCTCTTCAAAAATCCAAAAATACATGTAACACAATAGGATCGTTATAGTTTTTGCTACTTCAATTACCATGATGCCAAATTGACCAAATATTTCATGTAGAATTTATAGGAAGGGTTTTCCAATGTTTGAAGAATTAAGATTTCAATCATCCTAATGATTATGATCCAAGTCTCTAGAGTCCCTCTTATTGACTAGGATTTCCTTAGAAACTCAGAGGTACCTTTTGCATTGTTTAGCCAATTCAAGAAGGAAGGTGTCCTAGACCCTAATTTTCACATCCACCATAAGAATTAGAAAATACTTAAGCAAACCAACTTAGCACAATTATCAAATTTTGTTGCTTTTTGGTGGTAAAATTCCTCATCCATGATGGATAATTTACCTCTCTCTTTGGGGTCTACACGTAATATTTCTCATTCATCTGAGCCATAGTGAATGTAATTCTAACCTTCATGTTAATTTTCCCTATTATTTAAGTTTGGAATTACATTATATGGCTAAGATATTTTTATAAGGTAAGTCCATGCTATAACATCATGGTTTAATTAACTTAATCTGGCACCATTAAATTTTGTTATGAGGGGAGTAGTAGAATATGGTATGTTTTTTATGACTAGAGGACCAAACACATGAAAATGTCAATGAGAAGGCATTGAAAATTACCAATATTATCTAATACCTCCAAGTTGTTAGAGGCTAGGATATCCTAGGCATTAAAGTACTATAAATTAGAACCCTTAAAACCTCTCCAAAATAAATTAAAAATTAGCCATATCTTCTAAGCCCCTTCAGAGGAAGCAAAAATTTGTTAAGGCTTTTAAGTCTATTCTCAAGGAAAAGAAAAAAGTAGAGTTTGATGCTGAGAAAGATACCTAGAAGCACATGTAAATAGTTCTTCTTAGAGGCCTGTAGATAATAATAAAGTCAAATGCATTGGAAATTTCTAAAGCACCAAAAATATTGGATGAAAAAGGACTTATAAAAATATTAGAGGCTTTGACATCAAGGAAGAGAATTCATAAATGATTGAAAATAATTTTCTCCAAAGAAATTGGAGTTTATGAGGCTACTACAATCCTCCAACATTGAACAAATATTTATAAGGATGATGTAGGCAGAAACATATAGGAAACAAGAACAACAACAAACCTCTCTAAAGACATAGCAACATAAATAGGGTGAGTCTCTATTATAAATTGAAGTCCTCAATAGCAGTAGTAAAGAAGAACTACCAACTATATCATGGTATAAATATGATCAATAATATTTATACATACCTTAGGAGGTGGCCACATTCTAAGTCTTCTAAAGAACTAATGCATCTAGACCTATGGAAAGATACTTTTAAAGCTACTACCCAACAACCCCCAACACCTAACATAGAAAGAAGTCATTATGGATAATCAAGAGAGTATGATGTAGACCACAATAGCTTGGATTAGCAATTAGGCAAAATTAGTTTTTTAGGATCTCCAAACAGGGCTTGCAATAGATGAAAGCTTGTTGCAACAGAAGAACAAATACATAATTTAGCTAGAGGACTAATTGGCTAAGATAAGGGTCAAAAGAAAAATAATTTTGTTATCTAAACCTAAAAGTGAACCTAGGATGACTAGGGAATCCTATGAGGATATTCCACTATATACACTAGCACAAGTAGCAAGAACTATTTATCAATAGATAAAAATAGGGGACAAGAATTAGGGGCACTTTTTAGTTAAAAAATCATTGGATCAATATAATGCATGAGGACATGCCTTACAATAGGTCAAAGGTAGTGATAAGGGTTAGAAAAAGTGGTATAACCTTTTTACTTCCTTCTTGCACCATGTAACCTTAATTTACTCTATAACTTGCATTATTTTTTCAATTTTATATAATATTTAGGATCAATATGGTGCTAAATCAGGAAGTATAAGATTGTGTGTTCAGAAGAATAAAAAAATAGGGAATTTTTTGACTAATACCAAGTTTTATGGGATGGAAAAAGATCACCAATGTTTCTTAGGTATACAACATAACAACAAGAGCACCAAAAAATGTGTGAGCTAGTGTTGGAAATGAGCTCATTCCTAGCATCGGAGATGAGAGTTTCAATAAGAACCAAACATGGTAGTATTAATCTAGTATTGGATATATTGATAGTCAACCAATGTTGGATGTGATGGTGTTTGGATGGAACCGAAGACAAAGGTGTTTGGTTAGTTCTAATATGGTAGTGGTTGGAGGATGATGGACATGGAATCTAGTCATTGGTAACATATACCAT
The DNA here is from genome assembly GCA_028583015.1 of Wollemia nobilis. NCBI lineage: Eukaryota > Viridiplantae > Streptophyta > Pinopsida > Araucariales > Araucariaceae > Wollemia > Wollemia nobilis. The sequence continues at coordinate 6,801,956 of JAQPPZ010002550.1, forward strand.
CATAAAATATCCTTACAATTTTAGCTAATGTGTGATTCGACTTCAACAATGTCTTGGAGATGATATCAACAATAGGTCAACTACTCTATGACTCATCATAGTTGATTCTTATTTTATTGAGATGATAGCAATGAACTGGAAACCAAACCTCCATAAATTAAAAATAGATAATAGCCTATGTAACTAGGAAATATAATGTTTTCACTCCAATAGATGTGACAATAAAATATAATAGAATTGGGTGGAATAAATTGGCCATTGTTACACCCATGTTTGTCTACATCCACTAGATTAAACATGGCAACATTATGCTATTGTAAAATATAATTATGTATGGCAAGGGGGGTATCTATCTTCTCTTACTATAAATAATATTGTAATTGTGAATAATGGGACTTATGATTTTCCTTTTTATGTTCTATTTTATTCAAAATATGTAGCCACTATAATTACTTTCTTTTATGATTTGCAATTTATAATGAAATGCTCAATTGCGGTTATAGAAGTGGTTATTGATTGTGAGAGCTGATTTAATTTTTCCCTTTCCACAATTTTATAGAGAACGGGATCACTCCAAGCATAGTGGAAGGTATTTCTTTTGGTATGTAGTTTCTATGGTTTTATAGCTAGAATTAAACTGAACTTTTCCTATTTTAGTATGTTTATAGGAATCAAGTGGCTTTTAAGATAATATCGCAAGAGGAATAGATAATGCTCTAGATTTATATTATAAATTACCTCTATTATATCGTATTCTGCAATAGAATGCATGATATTGCATTTACTATTGATGTTTCTCTTGTTGAAGAATAATATTATTTGGTATATGTTAATGTACCTCATATGGTATATTATGGTGCAAATGTAAATATTGCAAATATTAGAATAGGGTTTGAGTCAATAGTTTAGAATTATAATTTATATTTTCCCTTACATATGTGTCTATTGGTAGGATGTGCACAAGTTCCATGTAACAATGTGTGCAAGTGTGTAGAGTGAATATGTGCACAAGTATCATGTAACAATGTGTGCAAGTGTGTAGAGTGAGAATGTGCACAAGTATCATATAACAATATGTGGTAAGTGTGTGCAAAGTGTAATAAAGTGTGCAAATAAATAGATATTCAATAATTACGTATACAATTTGTATCAAAGAATGTAAGAAGAATCATCCAAATAAAGAAATTTGTATATAATATTTTGAGTAATTATATTGTAAGTTTGCTTATGCATATTGTTATTGATATTGGTCATTTATTCTATATATTTTTTATTTTTATAAACAATATGTTCATTGATATTGCCATTTATGTTAATTTATCTAATATTTAATTCTACACAAGATCCTAGATATTGCGACCTATGATTAAATTTATCTAAAAAGCCAATAATGGTATCAGAGCCACATTGTATAGACTCTATAAGAGCTGCCTCAAGTAGTCTTTGTTGCTAGCATAAAAAAATGGTGTGAATATTTGATAAATCTAGAGAGATAAGATTCAAAGCTACTTTGAGTAGTTTCTAAAGCTAGCACCAGACTTGAATTTGGTGTGAATATTTGGGATAGATAAGTTGCAGGATAAAAGCTAGCATCAGAGAAGAAATTTGGTGTGAAGATTAAAAAGATATGGAGAAAGAGCCATGTGAAGAAAACATAGGCCAAAATAGATTTTGGGTTATTGATAACTCTAGCATTATTTTCTGAAGATTGATATTTGTAGGATGAATTGTAAGTCCATTGAAGACAACACGGACTAAAATAAAAGTAAAGAGTTAGCTTTAAGGGGATTATATTAAATTTTTTGAAAAAGGAATAGTAAGCAAAAGTAAGTGCCCTCAATCCAACATAGAGATTCTATATTTGATATAGGATCACCTAAGTGAGAAGTGAGAAAGTTAAATTGAAGCATTAGTAAAGAATCAACAAAAGAAGACAAATATAAAAAAAGTCTCATGAAAAGAAAAATGAGCTATTTGAGTTGGAGAATCTCTAACCATATCCTGCATAGAGTAGAAAGGAATAGCAAGTTACATTCCAAGATAATGTAAATATATTCAGTTCCACCAGAGAAACAAGATAAGATATTGTCCAAAGATATTAAGTTCCACCAAAGGCATAAGATAAGAGGAGCTTAAGCACCACCTAAGGAACATTTGAATATATGAAGTCATAGAAACACCATAGATTAGAGAAAATATTTAGTCCTAAGAGAAGGATTACAACAATAAAGAACTTGACATAATCAAATATAGCAAGTGCATGGTAAAATTAGTGATAGTAATGCCTATGAAATATAGAGATCCAGATTGAAAAAAAAAAGTATCTTTGTTGCTAAATATTGCACTGAGAAAATATCTTAGAGGATTATGTTCAAAAAATACGTAAGGTCTAAAAAATAATTTGAAGCATCTAAGGTAGAGAGTGAGTAGGACTATGAGTTGTAACATCTGCACCAAATTAACATAAATAGTGTAGTTCACATGGTCAAATGAGGACACATGCAAAAGGTCATATGTGGAAGCACATAAGGAAAATGTACTAATCCTTTCTATTTAAAATTCATTGAGTGTGTTGCATATATATATTATGGATGTTGATTTTTAAATTCAATATATGGCAAAGGAAATTTAAATAAGGGAAAATGATTAGGAGTTATAAGGTGATATTATGATATTTTGAAATTGAAATTTATTTCAAAAATTTGATTTTTTTTTTTTTAATTTAAATTTGTTTAACTAGGGAGATGAGGAATTCTACTTTAAAAGGGAATTTGTTTATTTCAAAAATTTTATTTTTGAAAAATTAAAATTTAAAGTTTGGAGAGATAAGGTTGTCTACTCGAAAAGGAAATTTTTTATTGATTTTGTAAATTAAAAAAGTGTATTTGAAATTTCGGAGCAATAAGGTTTCTTACTATATATGAATTGTTTTTGTTTATTTTGGAGTTAAAGAATTTGAAAAAAAATTATTGAATTTAATTCTTTGGAGAATTAGATTGAAGATATTTTTTTTTTAAGTTTGGAGATAAAAGGTCTTCTACATCAAAATATTTCAATATAAAAGAAATTATTACATCCTTAGAGGATAGCAAAGAAATGATGAAAATTTTATAACATTATACACAAAGTATGATTAAGAATGTTGAACAAAAGGATGCAAAACTCAAGAAAATATTGCAAATAATTTTTAGAGAAGTTGAGAAAGAAATATTTGTAGCATTTGAACATTATCTAGATGCTAAGTTATCTAAAGCAAGTGAAGAATCCAAAAATACAATTATTGTACCTATTGATATAGGGATAATAACATATATGACATTACTCTATTTAGATTTTCAAGATCAAAGAAGAAGAAAAGAGTTATTATAGACACCAAAATACAGCCACTTGCAAGTCATCTATACCTTCCTGTCAGCCATGTGTCGGTAATCCACCTTCTCGCCATTATTTGGCCCAAATCCACACTTTCTCGCCATTATTTGGCCCAATTTCACCTTTCCCGCCATTTTTCATCCCCAAATGTATTTAAATTAATATTTATATATGTATTTTAATATTTTAATATTTTAATATATATTTAAATAATAGTTTAAGTGATTTAATCTGAGCCATCCATCCTTCATTTAATCTCATCCGTCCATCCATCTTAATCCATTCCACAACCCAGATTTATTCTCTACCCTTGGATCCACTTTAATCTTAGCCACACGTTCAAAGTGTCGTTAAAATCCTAAAGTGTGCCCTAAGAGTAGATTATAAATTGAGTCACCTTGATGGCTCAAACGAGATCTTTTTGGACCTATCTCCTATGCGCTATATCTAATTCTAATTCTTCTACTATTATCTCCTCTATCGCTGCTTTCGTTGTCACTTTCGTCGCCATCTCTTCTGCAGCATTCTGCAGAATCCCCCATTCTTGTCGCAAGTGCCCGTGGGTGTTTACCTCTTTACCAAGTGCCCACGGGCGTTTACCAAGTGCCCACGGGCATTTATCAAGTGCCCACAGGCGTTTACCCATAGCCACAGACTCAGACCGACGTCTGAAACCTTAATCCAGAAGCACACGGGCATTCAGTGAGTGCACCAGGGCACCTTCCGCAGTCGATTTGACAGCCACATTACTTCCAGGTGTCGCCTGGTCTAGCTGCGTTAACAGAGAATAGGTATAAATTAGTTTAAAGCAAGTAACTTCTTTTCTTTTATTGATCTGTTATTGAATTCCTGCACTTTGTTTTCTAGGGTTTTAGATTGTTTTCGAGGGCTCACATAGTGGAGCCCTCTTATTAATTTCTAACTCCTTGATAGTGTTAATGTGTGCAGGTTTTTGACAGCAGATCCGATTTATTGATGGCAGCTGATTAAGCTGGAGTGGTCCAAGCAAGGGATACAACAAAGCCCACTCACTCTATTGGGATTGAAGATACATTCTTCGAAAGCGCCACCATTTGTGCCAGCTAGGGTTTCGGAGAACCCTAGCATAACTTGTAACTGTGTATCACGAATAAAGGGTTACAGGCCCAGTTGTATTCAAAAAGGAGTTTTTAAACTCCATCGATTAATAAAAATAGTTTGTTTTGTGCAACTATTCTGTACTCTGTCATTGTGATTTTATTTATTTTTTTTTGGCATGTATTTTTAATCTACAAATGGCGATCATGGTGGGACCCCCTAGGGTTTCATATTTTTAATACTTGCTTTACTAATCTATTCTTGTTTTCTATTTTATTTTGCAGGTTCCAGAAATCGTGAAATTCGTTGTTCCAGCGAACTAGGGTTTCTGAGTTTGCAAAAAATGCAGCAGATGCAGAGGGGCGTCTGGAAGTCCAATACGAAACGCAGAGGTGCGTTTCAGCCTGTGCAGACTCCCGTGGGTGTTTGAAGTCAGTTTTACAGAAAATAGTAGGCTTCCAAGTAAGTGCTGTACTTTTTACGTTCTTGGTTTTTCTGCCATATTTTGTTTCTTTTTCATATCATTACTTTAAAATGAACAAAAACTAAGTAATCTGGAAAGAACAGCTTATTTTTAATTACATTTTTCTTTGCATTGCATTATTGATTGTTGCTTGCATCAAAAAAAAAAAAAAAATTTGCATACCTAGTTGTATATTAGAATAGCTACAAATTATTTGTTTTAATTATCTAAGTAGGACTATTGATTGGATGTCAATAGTACTCCTGCCATTGGGTGATTCCGGGCAGAGAAGTGGACGAACCTTCCGGTTGCTCCTTTGATATCTGATATCATTGGTAGGCAGGGGGTTTTAAACGGTGTACTTCACTTCTTCAGAGGAAATGACATGTTTTCAGTAGCCTCTTGCTTAGATCATTAGAACTTTTGATTTATAGCCTTGTATGTACACATTAGATAACTAAAACATTTTAAAAAAAAAATTCATTGCATTTTCATATTGCATTTAAAATAGTGATATCTGGATTTCATCACCAGGTATTGCTTGAAGTTTAGTGACGGTGGAATTCATCTCCATCCATTAAACTTCTGCCTTAGACACCATAGGTCACCCCCGAGCAAACTTGCTGGATTTCATCACCAAGTAAGAATCTCGTTGTCCTTTCCTAGCCATAGTTTTTACCTTTTTTGTGAATAATTCAAGATTAGATCACATGCAAAACTCATAAACTGGACACTTAAAATTTACTACAGATTAAGATCAGAAAATAATTAATTAACCGCAAGGTAAGACACATTGGTGGAAACCTAAGTTGTGACTGTTTTTTGATAATTTCTTTAGTGTAAATTTATCATTCCAGTTTTGCATTCTTCTTTTCTGAATTTGTTTAGATTTATTGCTTCATGGTCTTAACAAGGAATCAATCTAAAATGTTAAATCTAAATAATCAAATGGGAAATTCATAGAACATCCCCACCACCAACATAGCCACTTATCCTAGTGAATTTTAGGCAGGTTCGCCTATAGGTCTTTCACGTCCTTCTACCGTCTATCACATGGCCATGCCCATGGAGGAAGACAATTCCTCTCATATTGTCCACATTGATATGGCCCAAGTGCAAACTCACTTAAGAGATGGCACTGGTTATGTCCTTGAGCCAATCCAAGATTCCCCTATGCAAGATTTTATTTTTCAGCAGGATATTGCATCAACCATACCCGTTGGTTTCACTCAGGTCTACACTAACCCTTTTTTTGAGGCTAATGTGGTATCTATTCATCCGGCTTCATCTCCAACATCTTCCTAGATGCTCAATTGTTCTCCTTTGGAGACAAATGTAGTGTCTTCCCGACCACCTTCTCCTCCATGTACCCGGGTGTACACCAATTCTCTTTATGAAGTTGGTGGAAACTCCTCTAACCATAACCAATTTCAACCCGCTTCTTCCCAAACCATTTATGGTTTCACCCTACCTGGGGCACAAGCTCATCGTTTCTTCCTGGTATCGCCTACTTCAGCCACCTTCATTGCCCCTGCTATGCAGTCTCCTATGACTACCATGGCAGCCTGCCCTCCACCTTCATCCAATCATCCCACATCCCTTGGGTTAGAAATTAATAAGGTTAGGGAGTACCTCGACAAGTTGCTTCAGCAACAACAACAACAAAATGCCCAACCACCTGTCGTAGTAAATCCTACACCCCAACCAATTTCTACCCGACCAACTTTTCTTAGCTCGAGCCCCACCGGGTACCCCAATCTTCGGTGGTGTCCATTCCTACCCCACCTTTCTCCCAACCCGATCCAGTTCATCATCCATACCAATCACCTTCTTTCTGATATCATCCATACCAACAACTTGTCCATTCCACACCGCCTAATCCAGGCAATTTCATCCCATCTCATCATTTTTCCACTCCTCCATTGCATCACCATAATCATCAAACGAATCAAAATTTTCATGAAGATTCTCAACTCCATGCTATGCAACAACAGATTGACAACCTTATGCTCAACATGCCTGGATCATCTAGTCAGAAACCTACGCTAAGGTCATTGATCAATCAACCAATTCATCCTTCGGTACCTTCACCACCATATCCGACTGATTTCACATTACCGAAGTTTGACAAATTTTGAGGAACTGAAGATCCTCATGAACATGTGAGCTCATTCATGCATGCCTGCTTTAGAATCCAAAATAATGATGCTCTTATGCTCAAAAATTTTCCTCAGACATTAGGGGGAGATGTTGTACAGTGGTACAATCATTTAGATCACCATACCATTTATGCTTACGAACAATTGATTAATCTATTTTTAGAACGATTCTCCCTGAATGTACAAAAGAGAGTTTCATTGTCCGACTTATACAAGCTCAAGAAACATGACGATGAGACTATTTATGACTTTGGAAACCGTTGGAGGGCTATCATTAATAAACTGCCATTCTCCCTACCAATGGAGGAGTTAACCAAAATGTTCACCCAGAGTTGTTTAAAACCTATCTCTTGGTTACTCCAATTACAACAATACAGGACTTTTGAAGAGGCTTTGGCCTAAGCAAGTACCATAGAAGACATTAAAGTCCAAGAGGGTTTTTTAAAACCCCGTAGAAAATAATGGCAACAAAAGGGCCAACAACGAAATAATAATTATGGCCAAAACAAACAAGCACAGGCTAATATAGCCTCAAATGTTAACCAAGTTAATCAAGTGGTGGCGAGCCAGCCCGTAATGGCTCAACAACAACAAGTAATGCAAAGTCAACCGCAACCAATTGCTTATCATGCGGTACCCGCCCCTCCTCAACCAGCTCACAATATCGGGCCAACCATGGAAACTCGACCTTGGCAAAAAAATCGTCCCAAGCGACAATTCACACCTTTAGATGAACCATATGCGGTCATATTCAACAAGTTATATAGCACAAATCAGTTAAATTTACCTGAGTTTAAACCTTTAGACCCATATAGAAGGGGAAAATATTACAAGGAGTACTTATTTTGTCCTTATCATAGGCAAAATGGGCACGATATCAATAATTGTATAGCTTTCAAACATGTGATCCAAGATCTTATTGAGGTTGGAGCCATTAAATTGGATAGCCCCTTAGCCCAACAAAATCAAAATCTTGGTGTATTTCAAACACCCCTTCCACATCGGGAGGAAGCTCCAACAACTTCAAGGGGAGTAACTTAGGTAACTCCTCCTAATCAAGTCAACCATGTACAACCATACCAAGGTTTTGTGGGTACTATTAACGTAGTAACCCGAGGTCAAAGGGCGAACCAACCAAATCAGGCTGAACCACAGCCACCTGTACAAACCCCCAGTCCACCTCAGGTAACAGTGACCCAACGATGTGCTAGTACTTCTCAACAACTGCTAAATCATTCTACTCAATGCCAACGACCCATCATGTCATTGAGTAGCTGATTAACTACCAGTTTAAAAATGGCTTCTACCAAGTTATCGATCTATGACCTCATTCAACAATCTCCCCCGCATAGAGAGGCATTAATTGAAATATTAAAGTCAATCGAGCTTCAAACTCAAGATACTAATGCCTTCAACAACTTTGTGGGGAGTATTCAAACATGCATGGAGCCCTCCATCACTTTCTATGATTTTGAAATCAAACCTATGTCAATAGAAAGTATAGATCCTCCACTACATATCATGGCCAAGATCGATAACAAGCCATTCAAGAGAGTCTTAATTGACACCGGTTCCTCAATCAATATCATTACAACATCGGCATTGATTCATATAAAGCTGTCGCCATCCCTTATCACAAAGTCAAATTTTACTCTTAAAGCATTCAATGATGCTTTATCTTCCACGGTTGGCACAGTTATCTTGCCCATTGAGGTAGGGGCCCGAACTTTGCATACCTTGTTTCACATATTGGAAGGGACCATGGCATACAATGTATTGCTTGGACGGCCTTGGCTTAGGGAGATGAGATGTGTCCCTTCTATACTGCATCAATTTCTGAAGTATGTATATGAGGGACAGGTTCATTGTGTACCTGCTAACATGAAACCCTTCAAACATTGCAACTATGTCTCAAATCCTTATGAGATTGTGTTGCCATCCACTCATATTTTCTTGACCCCATCTACTTCTTCTATACCATCTTCTTCTATAGCTCCCATTTCTGAGGAGCTACCCATCATATCGCAACCATTTTTCTCTTCCGCTATTCTATCTCATTCACCACTTTCTTCATCTCCTAATCTTCCTTCTTCTTCATCAGTGACCACATGCACATGTGGCCATGACCAATCATCTCTTTCCACGTCATTACCCCCTTCTTCTACACCTTCTTCAACATCACCTATCATTCCTCCATCTTCCCAACCATCACCAGCTGATGTTTCACAAGTTAGTGAAGCATCAACCCAACCAAATCCTTCCAATTCTTCTATCCCACATTCTTCTATTCCATCATCTAGTCCATCTCCCTCCCAAGTCAAGGTCCATCTCACTGATGTATGTATTGGTGAGTATGCCATTCAAGATGTCCACATCACACCGTTCAATGTGCAAACAGTTAAAGATTTTGGTCATCCACATGACCAACATTTATCCATTGGATCGGTTTATAACATGGGTTCTATGCCAAATTCCATTAATTTTGTATATGGGGGAATAGAGTCATATTCTAGTCCTACCACCATACTAGAACCTAAGCATCCAGTCCTTGCCAATATCGAAAGGATGGAGGGTTTTCCCTCTCGCTATTTCCACAGACATAATTGGCAGCAATTTGGCCTAGGTCGATACGAGCAAGGGGTAACTGAACGCATCGATATGCCATACCAGAGACCCACTGAGCATTTTGGTTTGGGCTACCAACCACTTCCATCCCTTTATTCTTTTGAACAAACTTTTCAAAGCATTAATCTTAATTCAGAAGAAGAAATCCTCCACCCCGATGAATCCGAAGATGAAGCCTATGAAGAATTTGACGTCATGTCAAATGGTGATGAATCTGAAGAAGAGTCGACGCCCATTGTTCCCCTCACTAAACAAGACGAGTTTTATCTCCAATTTTTTCCTCTCCAAGAGGCCATCTTTCGCTTGCTTCTTCCACAAGAACGAGGTGAACCACCACCCTCCGCCACATCCATAAGCCATAATCCAAACCTTTATTATATGTATATACTAAAATAGTGGTTTTCACCACTACAAAAAAAAAAAAAAAAACTCAAAAACTATGTTGTTTTGCATCTCAGGTCTTCCGAGGTCTTCACCGGTTTTCCCTTCCATTTCTCCGATCCTTTCTTCCATAAGTCGACAATGAATTTCGAAGAGTTATTCACCCCGCTCCATAATCCATATGATCCGGATAAGCCCAAGAAATGTGTCTTTGGTGTTACCTCAGGCAAACTCCTAGGTTTTATTATCTCTAAACAAGGTATTGAGGTGGACCCAAACAAGGTCAAAGCCATTATTGAAATGTGTCCCCCAACTAATTTGAAGGAGTTGCGTAGTTTACAAGGAAAGATTAATTCAATCCATCGCTTTATTGCACAACTTTCTAATAAATGTAGGCCATTTTGCCACCTACTACAAAAGGGGGTACAATTTTCATGGACAGATGAGTGTCAGAAAGCCTTTGATGACATCAAGCAGTACTTAGCATCTCCGCCAGTCTTAGCTCCACCTTGTCCAGGGGTCCCTTTCAACCTTTATATCTCAAAGCAACGGACTTTGCCTTAGGGACAATGCTTGCACAAAAGAATGAACAAAATCGCGAGCAAGCTATCTATTATATTAGTCGAACATTGGTAAGCTATGAAACCCGATATGCTTATGTGGAAAAATTGTGCTTAGCAGTGGTTTTTGCCACTAAGAAACTTCATCATTATATGCTTAGCCATACAACATATGTCATAGCTAGAGAAAACCCTCTGCGTTATATGATGTCTCGCACTTACAATAACACTCGTACCGCTAAATGGATAATGTTGCTTACCAAATTCGATCTTGAATTCATTAGCCAAAAATTTGTTAAAGGTCAAGTTATAGCCAATCAACTTGTGGAAGCTCCGCTACCTAGTGATCATCCTTTGATTATTGAGCTCCCAGATGATTCGGTATTTGCTATCACTGAACAAGAAGAGGACATCATTCCGAAGGAAGATGTTGACATCACGTTATTCTTTGATGGCTCTAAGTGTGCGAAAGGTCGAGGTAGCTGGAGTTGTGTTTCATACACCTCAAGGGATTCCCATCCCTTTATCATTCAAACTAGACTTCCAATGCACCAATAATATAGCAGAGTATGAAGCCTTAATTTTAGGTCTTCAATCAGCCATAGCTATGAGCATTAAGCGTATCCGGATATTTGGGGATTCTCAACTCGTGGTTAAACAAATTACAGGAGAATACCAAGCCAAAGAACCTACCATTAAGCTTTATCATGATGTAGCAATGAAGTTGCTCTCTAAGTTTGATTGGTATGAGATCACTAGTTTGCCTCGTTCGACTAATAGATTTGCGGATGCCATGGCCTCTCTTGGATCATTGATTCCAAAGGACTCCCTTGGAGAGGTACAGCCCCTAATCATTTCCACAATCTCTAAGTCCGCAATTGTCCGTGCTGAGTCTAAGGATGAAAAAGATGTTTGCTTTATCAATTCGGATCCATATGAGCCTTGGTCTAGTGAGATAGTAGCCTTCCTCAAGTTTGGAACACTCCCATCTGATTTGTCTCAAACTTCCCGCCGCTGCTTTAAGCAAAAGGCAGATCATTTTGTTCTTTTTGGGGATGTGTTGTATAAACGTGGATATGATGGAGTACTCCTCCGCTGTCTAGAAGCAGGTGAAACACATAGAGCTATTGTCGAAGCCCATGATGGTACTTGTGGTGGTCATTTTAGTGGAATGGCCATTGCGAAGCGTATTTTACGTATGGGGTATTATTGGCCCACTATGGAACAAGATTGTTGCAAATATGTTAAACAATGTAAAAAGTGTCAAGAACACGCTAATTTAATCCATATACCATCACAAGCTTTATAGCCCATCCAAAGCCTTTGACCCTTCTCACAATGGGGTCTCGATTTAATTGGCAAGATTTCACCTGCCTCTTCAGGACAACATACTTTCATCATTACAGCTACTGAATACTTCACAAAATGGGTTGAAGCTATTCCTCTAACTAGTACGACAGGTCCTAGAATTATGGAGTTTATACTTCACCATATCATTTTTCGTTTTGGTATTCATTCTAAAATTATTTCTGATAACAGCAAGTCTTTTAAGAATAAGGATGTTCGAGCTCTTTGCGAAAAGTATAATATCCAACATAGTTTCTCAACTCCTTACTACCCACAAGACAATGGACAAGTCGAAGCTTCCAATAAGACCATAATTTCTATTCTTAAGAAACTTGTTAAAGAAAATCATAAAGATTGGCATACACAAATCCCCTTGGCATTATGGGCTTACAGAACAAGCATCAGAACTCCCATTGGGGCAACACCATTTTCTTTGGTCTATGGAGCTTAAGCAATCATGCCTCTTGAGCTCGAGATCCCTTCCTTGCGAATTTCTTTGCAGGAATTTATCGATGATGATACTGCTAGACAAGCATGTCTTGATCAACTCACACTCATAGATGAAAAATGAATCAATGCTTTAGAGCATTTGCGAGTTTATCAAGACCAATTGAAACGTGCTTACAATGCCAAAGTTCATCTAAGAGAATTTCAAGTAGGAGATCTTGTCCTTAAAGAGAATCAACAAAACACCAATGCATTGCCGCATCTTCGAGATAAATTCGTGGCTAATTGGTTAGGTCCATATATGGTCACTGAAAGAGTGGGTAATGGAACTTATAGACTTGCCAGTTTAGAGGGAGAGGAAGAACCCAAACCACTTAATGTTATACACTTGAGAGCATTCTATGCATAGTTTGAATTTTATATGTACATATATACATGGCTTGTAAAAAATAAAAAATAAAAATAAAAATAAAAATATAAAAATAAAATAAAAAGAATTTGCATTTCATTGTTAGTTGCATACATATCATTCAAAAAAATTGCATTTCATGTGCATACATCTCATTGAAAACCATAACATTTCATTTTCAGCCATAGTTGCATATCATGTTAGAGACCATTCTATCTTTTGGATATAAAATTTGGTCAAGCAAAAGTCATGTTGCCTTAATCAGGGGCACCTTCATAAAATCCATCAAACCGAATTATCATTCGTACATCCATTTTCCATTTGCACATATTTACATTGCCAAAAATGTTTTCAGTCACTCAGCCATTTCTAGTGTTTTAAGCAAACTTCGAAATGCATGTTAAATTCCTCTAGGGCCATATCACCAATTACACTAAATAAAATCTTGAGTATTGGGAAATGATTTCAAAAGCGGTCTTGAACCTATCACATTTTCACATCTTAAAAACATCTTGTGTCAAAGAGAGATAACGCCATCCTTGGGTTGTGCCTCGAAGTGAACAGGGTAATCCTCGTTTGTCCTATCATGCAAACATAGTCCATAAAATAGTGGTTATTACCACTATCACAAGCAAATAACAAAATATAAATATAAACAGAGTAGTAAGGATAGGGTAAAATTCTCATCATACTTCGGTTGAGAATCCGATTCCCCAAAGCTCTAAGGAAATGAACATTTTTCACACACCACTGATCCCAAATAAGTTGTAAGGATCATACTACTTGTCCAGTCAGACGGATAGGTAGTCATCCCCAAGGCTTACAAAGGTCAAAAACAACATGGACTATGGAGTTAACCTTCACCGGGGCTATAGACGCTTGACTGGCAGTGGAGTATACTCATTTGCGTGGCGACATGTCTCTCCTAAAAAAGAGACCTCTGAATGCTCATACGGACAAACTAGCTTTGGGGTCTTCTCCATAACAGGGTTACCTAATTTGTGCAAGATGAGGTTAATGAACACACTTGCACACACACAAGTTTTTGATTGCCTAGAGTCACTACCATGCTTCTGATTTGGTTAATGAACTCACATGCACACACATTTGGTCCTAGTTGAATTAGGCAGTATTAGTAAGTTTGTTTGATACCACTAGCATGTTTGAGTCTTTGTAAAACAGTCTTCCTCCATCCATTATTTGGCCCAATTTCACCTTTCTCGCCATTTTTCATCCCCAAATGTATTTAAATTAATATTTATATATGTATTTTAATATTTAATATTTTAGTATATATTTAAATAATAGTTTAAGTGATTTAATCTGAGTCGTCCATCCTTCATTTAATCTCATCCTTCCATCCATCTTAATCCATTCCACAACCCAGATTTATTCTCTACCCTTGGATCCACTTTAATCTTAGCCACACGTTCAAAGTGTCGTTAAAACCCTAAAGTGTGCCCTAAGAGTAGATTATAAATTGAGTCACCTTGATGGCTCAAACCCTATCTTTTTGACCTATCTCCTATGCGCTATCTCTAATTCTAATTCTTCTACTGCTATCTCCTCTATCGTCGCTTCTGTCGCCGCTTTTGCTGCCATCTCTTCTGCAGCATTCTGTAGAATCCCCCATTCTTGTCGCAAGTTCCCACGGGCGTTTACCTCTTTACCAAGTGCCCACGGGTGTTTACCAAGTGCCCACGGGCATTTATCAAGTGCCCACGGGTGTTTACCCATAGCCACAGACTCAGACCGACGTCTGAAACCTTAATCCAGAAGCACACGGGCGTTCAGCGAGTGCACCAGGGCGCCTTCCACAGCCGATTTGATAGCCACATTACTTCCAGGTGTCGCCTGGTCTAGCTGCGTTAACAGAGAATAGGTATAAATTAGTTTAAAGCAAGTAACTTCTTTTCTTTTATTGATATGTTATTGAATTCTTGCACTTCATTTTCTAGGGTTTTAGATTGTTTCCGAGGGCTCACATAGTGGAGCCCTCTTATTAATTTCTAACTCCTTGATAGTGTTAATGTGTGCAGGTTTTTGATAGCAGATCCGGTTTATTGATGGTAGCTGATTAAGCTGGAGTGGTCCAAGCAAGAGATACAACAAAGCCCACTCACTCTGTTGGGATTGAAGATACATTCTTCGGAAGCACCACCATTTGTTCCAGCTAGGGTTTTGAAGAACCCTAGCATAACTTGTAATTGTGTATCACGAATAAAGGGTTACAGGCCCAGTTGTATTCAAAAAGGAGTTTTTAAACTCCATCGATTAATAGAAATCGTTTGTTTTGTGCAACTATTCTGTACTCTGTCATTGTGATTTTATTTATTTTTTTTTGGCGTGTATTTTTAATCTACGAGTTATCAAATTTCAAAATCTCTATAATAAGAAATGAATAATATTATATTCTAAATCAAATAGGAGTCAAATCAATATTTATGAAGAAAATTAGTAATATGCTTATGATCTATTGAGAAATATTGAAGAAACATGAAAGAACATTGATAATATGATCAAGACCAAGCTAAAAAAAAAATAGAGCAAAGAAACAAAAGAAGAAGATTAAAATGAAACAAAAGAAAAGACAAAGAAAATCTAATGAATACTGTAAGAAATAGATCAGTAGATTAGCATCACATTTTCAAGCAAAGCCAAAGTCAAAGCAAAAGAAAAAATACAAGAATCAAAGATTGAAGACTAAACTCTTCAACAACCAAATAATGTAAGATAGGGGGATGTTGAAGAATATTACATTATTTGGTATATGCTAATGTACCCCATGGTACCTTATGGTGCAAATGTAAATATTGTAAATATTATAATAGGAATTTAATCAGTAGTTTAGGAGTATGAATTGTATTTTCCCTTTTGTATGTGTCTATGTGTAGGATGTGCACAAGTATCGTGCAAAAATGTGTGCAAGTTTTTAGAGTGAATATGTACACAAGTATCATGTAATAATATGTGCAAGTGTGTAGAGTGATAATGTGCACAAGTGTCAGGTAACAATGTGTGTAAGTGTGTGCAAAGTGTCATTGAGTAAACTATGCAAGTAAATAGAGATTCAAGATTCATGTATACAAGTGGTAAGATGTGAAGCCAAGAGGCATGAGAGTCTTGTATTATGTGTGGAATAGTAAAGGTTGCATCTCTTAGATATGTGAGAAGAGCAATAGTCAAGAGTCCAAGAGTCACATTGCTAAGGTTATATTATGGAGATAAAGCTCCATGAAATGTATTGAAGAATGTAAGAAGAATCATCTGAATAAAGAATTTTTTATACAATATTTTGATCAATTATACTATAAGTTTGCTTATGCATATTGTTATTGATATTGATCATTTATGTTAATTGCTTTAATATTTGAGTCTACACAAGATCTTATATATTGGGACCTATGATTGAATCTGGCTAAAAATCCTATATTCCTATTTGCAATCGTAGTTACTTTAAGTATTTTAAATATTCCTAGCATAATAGTTTCAAATTCCTATGAGAACATATTTATTTTCTTTTCTTTAGTCACTTAGATTAGGAAAACCAATACCCGACCTTAAATAACTCTCCCTAGCACATACAACCAAGGAAACCACCTTGGATTTGATATTTGATTAAAGTGATGCAAATAAATGAGGTCAACACATGCCAAAAGAAATAATGAGTAAATATGATGAAGTATTTATTTTCTAAGAGAGGTGGATAGCCCATTAGTCTATAAATATAACTAGTAAAAGGCACCAATGGCTAAATAATATGCTTAGTTGTGTTCTTTATGAAAATATTTGGATGATGCATCCCTAAAACACAACGTCTTGTTAAAACCAATTGGATGAGGAATGGGGAAAGACCATCTATGTTAGGACCCTATACTAACATTATTATTTAATTTTCTAATAAATTATTATGTGTCACTTTATGAGCCTAAGCATATGGTCCCATATGATATAAGTATTACTTTTGTAAGAAGGAGTTAATAAAATATGTAGTTATTTGTTTATTAGGAGTTATTAGCTTGGGCCCCTACTTGCATGTGGACCAACCCTTGAGAATTAGGGTTAGAATTGATAATATCTTATAAATAGGCAAGGGTAGAAATGCAATGTATGGAGTAATTTTAGAATTTTATAATGGATCTTTGATTTCAATAATATCACCCCCTAGAAGAGGCCTAATATTATGTACTACAACTTTTATTTTTGAGTAAATAAGCTACTACATTTTCGTTCTATATTATAGTATTGTTATTTCAATTCGTGTTTTTACATTAATTATTGTAATATCTATGTGTATGTTCTTATTTTAATTGGAATGTTCTTAAAAAGTGGTATCAAAGCACTTTTGAGGGCCAATATCTACTATAGTAACAACATCTATCCTATCGTCGATTCCCTATTAAGTTAATTTTTTTGTTATGATCATTTTTGCTAAATACCTTGTAAAAAAATTATCATAATTTTTTTCTATTTTAGTGAGTTAGGTTAGAAACCCTATGTTAGTGGTTTTAAATTATTGTGGACAAGATGTTATTTATGGCTCAATTAAATTTCCCATAAAGTGTCTAGTGAATTGAGAGGTGATGAGGCTCCAATACCCAAGTTTTAGATAACACACATATAGGACGATAAGCTTCCATGTACCTTTGGATATATAAATATACCATATAGGATTAGGAGAAACCTTTATCCATAGAAATATATAGGTTGTTTGATTTTTATGGTGCATTGGTAAAAAATATATCAAGAAGTTAATCTCATAGTACACTTTAAAATAGGTAGTGTGATTATGGGTATAGTGCAACCCTCCTTAGTTAGAGCTTTGAGATATTAGGTTAGCCCCTAATCATGGCCAAGGGTGTATACTAGAGAGCCCATGGAAGCAAACATGCCTTGGTTTAGATTCTCTTTATTAAAATTATGTTTTGTTACCCTAGTCATGCCCAACAAAAAATCAAATTTGAGCCTATTAGAATACACACAACCATCATAGAGTCATGGAATTCAAAATTTCTATTGAGTTAGTAAAGGGGATATTCAAACAATAAAAAAATATATCAATATAGTTAGGGCAGTTTTGAAAGCAGGTAGTCAAAAATTACTAGTTTGATAGTGCAATGAAAAGCATGTTTGGTCATTAGTTTTCTAATAGTGAAGAAAACACCTTTTTGGAATATCATAATGCATAGTTGGTAGTAGACTAAAAATAATTAGAGGTCCAAAAACCATCATTCTAAAATATATTTCATTGTGATCATCTCTTGAAGATGATCATTTTGATATATAGAACCCATAAGATTTTCTTAGAGGCCAAAATTCATCATTTTAGGGTATAGTCCATTTCAATCATATTTTTGGGATGATCATTTTGGTTATATTGATGATAAGCATTTTTGAGAACCCTAGTGTACCAAAAATATTTTTGGATCTACTAGGGTTACCTATTTTGAGGAAATAAGTAACCAAATGATCCAAATAAGTGATAAAATAATTTAAATGAAATATCAATTAAATTCACTAAGTGACAGCCGAAATTGGGTGCTACACCAAGAATAGAAATGGTAATAGACATTCAATAATAGACTAGATGACTTTGAGGGTCACTTAATAAGTATAGATAGAACATATAAACAACAAGTCCATAAGGAGTTGGAATGTAAAGCCAATACTTGAGAAGTGGGAACACATTATATCTTTCCCAATATAAACTTATACCAAATACCTAAGCTAGATTTTCCAAAGTTTGAAGGAGAGGATTGATGGCTTTTGAAGCCTTATACTTAACATCAATTACCACAGAAAAGTAATCATAGGATTAAATATAATAAAGTTGCAATATAATGAATCCAATAAAGATAATGTAACAAAGATAAATGAGCCAACTAATATGTATAACAATAAAAAATTGAAGAACACAAGATTATACTGAGAGGTGCGGTGAGCAATATAAGACCACTTTTTACTTTTCTTTCCAAAACAATATTAATCAATATAATCAATGGAAATATCAATAGTAATAACTAAATAAATGCACAAATTACCCATGTGTTGTAGAAGAGAGGGCAATCCTCCAAGGGAGGTCCCAGGTTCAAATCTCCACCCTACCAAAAAGCTAATTTGGGTATCCAAAATCCAATTGATAATGTTGGTGTGGGCAGGGTCGGGTGCGAACCCCAGGTGACTTTGATGGTGTAGAACCCCCTGTTCATGGTATCTCAGACTAAGGTGGCCTCGCAAGGGATTTTTCGCTTTAAAAAAAAAAAAAGCAATGTACAAATCATCACATGATAGAGACACCACAATTTACGTGGTTCACCCAATGTGGGCTACTCCACGGAGAAAATATTTTACTAATATTTTTTCAATAAATATCTTGGGAATACTTTCCCTATTACAATTTTTATGGACCTCTGTCCAAAGGAGATGTTGATCCCCTAAATCTGGTTTGTGGATCTCTATCCACAAGAGAATTCCTTCTACTCTGCTTTGGCTGGTGATCCTCTAGAAGATTTTGTCTCCACTGCACTAACTGGTGGATCTCTCTCCACTTGAAGACTCTTGTCCTCACTCATAAGACCTATCCTCAATGTCTTGGTTGATGGATTCTCTATCCATTGGAGACTCTATCCTCTCTCCTCTATCACCTTCAAAGTTCCGTCTCAATTTTGTACTAAACACAGTCCAGTTGATCTAGCATAGCTCTGCTTAATCTCCTGCACTAAACATAGTTCATTCGGTTGCACTAAACATGGTTTATTCAGTCTAGCACAACTATGATCAATATTTTACACTAAACATAGCTAATTAGGTCTAGCACAACTCTTATTAATATCTTGCACTAAACATAGTTCATTCGGTCTAACACAAATATTCTCACTAGGTCCACACAAAACCTACTCAACTCTACTTAATAGGTCCACACAAGCTATCCAAATATGCTCACCAGGTCCACATAGAACCTACTCAACTCTTCTCAATAGGTCCACATAGAACCTGTCCAAATCTACTCAACAAGCTCACACAGAACTTGTCCAAATCTGCTCAATCACTTTCTCAACTCAAATAAATCTCATAGAATCATAAAGATAATTGTTAAAGACTCAATATATTCTATACTCAAAATTCAATCCCTTTCTCAACTCAATATCATAGAAGCATAAAGAGAATTGTTAAAGACTCAATATGTTCTATTCTCAAAACTCAATCTCTTTCTCAACTCAATCTCATAGAAGCATAAAGAGAATTGTTGGAGACTCAATATGCTCTATTCTCAAAAACTCAATCTCAACTCAAATTATAATATAAAATTGTTTGTTTTATGGAACTTGAACAAGCACTTCATGCATCCACTTTACTAGGCTCAATCAACTCTACTCAACCAATCACTTCAAGAAACAACTCTTGCTCACAAAACCTAGTCCAAGCATGTATCATCCAACTCAAAATATTTCCAACAATTCTCAACAACAAATCTCATATAACAATGATACTCATGATATTTTCAAACCCTAATTCAAGTTCTTTGCACAACAACTCACTTCAACAACAATGCTCATAAAAAAATCTTCACATAACAATGATACTCATGTTATTTTCAAATCCTAACTCAAGTTCCTCACACAATCCAATGGCTTCAACAACAATGCTAATAAAACAAGGTTTTAATCACAACACTTAATTCTAGAAAACCTTGAAGCATTAACCCAAACACTTCACTCAAAAAATGGTCTCAACAACAATGCTTATCAAACAAGGTTTAATCACAACTCTCAATTAAGAAAACCTTGAAGCATCAACTCAAAAACTTTTGAAAAGGAAAACCTAATAAGATTCTTTTCACTCCAAACTTAATTTTCAATCAAGCCAATCAACCAACTCAATAAAGAAGAATTTTGCCCATACATTTTCTTGAAGAGGAGTTGATCTCACAAATTTGCCACACTCACAAATTTCTCTTTTCCAATTGCAATAAGGGTTAGAGGATAATTTTCTTCAACAAAATATATCACAAAAATAATATCAAAATTACACCTTATCACTCCAACTTGAATAATAATCAATATCCTCACAATAGTCACAACAACCCTTAATTCAAAATAACATACCATTCACAAAGTCTTAACCTTTCAATATTCCACAATTTCAATTTTAAGACTTTAAAGAAATAAAAACAGATTTCTCCTTATAACTCCTAAAGATAATTCTCAACTACCACACTTTATTACAAAGCAACCTTTCCAAATTTCAACCACAAAACACCTTATACCTCCAACTTAGGTATTCAATAAAATAAAATATAAAAATGTTACCTTTGCCTTTGGAGAGTTTTGAACTCTCAACGTAGCCCACACAAATGTCTTTCCCATGGTGCAAACCACCACACGAGCTACATGCTCGTTGGAGAGGAAGAAACACCACGTGCTTCAAAATGTTATGCCTTCCTTGCCTTGCAAAAAGGTGCGCCTTACGTTTGGTGCTTTCAACACACCCACCAAAGTGCTTCCATTGAGATTCAAACATTGTCCTCTTGCACACAAAACGTAAGCTTGCAACCCACTTGCCACTAGGCCAAGGTGCCTTGTTGGCTTCCAACTAATCAATGCTTTTTATTTTGTTTTCTTTCACCATCAAGACAAACATGAAATTCGCACATTCGTTTCATGAGCTCTGCATTAATTCATATGATATACTTTTTCCAATCGAGCAAGGATAATTTTAATATCCTTTGGGCATAGGTTTAAATACTAAATTTTCCTCCTTTTCTTAGAATGTTGGCACTTCAAAACATAATTAACCCTCATGAAATCAACAAGGATTATAAAGGCCTTTGGTCTTAAACCCAACCTTTGGGTTTATTAAAATAATTTTTGACTTTATAAAACCCACTTTTGCCTTTTAAAACATTATAATAAAAATTATAAATGTTTTATTTGGGTTTTCACCATGACACATTTTAATATTATAATAACCATTATTATAATATTAACCTTCGATAATGTACCTTTAATATTTATTTATAAAATTTAAATTCATACTGAATCTAAATAATTTATAAAATAAATATTACAAGTCCTTTTTAACTTCTATCTTTTGCACTATTTCACTTGATCTTTAGCCTTCTTTCTGGCTATCAAATAACCATATTTGTCCCATTTATTTCCTTCTAAAATATTTGGTATTAATTATGACTTCATCTGATGACATCAATAACAACTTTGACATAGTAACTCAAAATTTCCAACAAAAATATAATTAAGTATGAATGTAAAATCTAAAATATGCACAATTATATCACTTACAATACTAGTTACTCAAATGTATGCAAACTTATATTACTCATTTTTTGTTACAAATATCTCATAGAAATGACTCTATAGACAATGTAGAACACTATAGATCTCTATGTATCTCATATAGCTCTTATCTCTCATATATCTCATATATCCTCTATGGAGTAATATATAGCCATTCTAGGATGACTCTTTGGTTACTATGACTCTTCCTTTCCATATGTGAAGCCTTATGACTCTTGGCTTCTATACTTGACACTTGCATACACATGACACTATCTTGTATGCACATTTGTACTTGACTCTTCATATAACTCTTCCTAATATAAGGACACATGTGCACACTTACATATTGGATACTTGTGCACATTTACACTCATAACACTTGCAAACATATTTACATGACAATTATGCATTTCCAGCACATTATTATATTACATGAAATATTAAATAACTCACTAACCTAAGACACAAAACTAATATAATATTTAAATACCAAAGTGGTTCATTGGCATGTACCAAATACTGTAATATTCTCCAAAAAGGACCCCACTGAGTGGTTATATTAGGCATATTAATATTTTACTCTTCATGATGTTCTCCAAAGTTTAATGCTCACAATATTGTCATTAAATTTTGAATCTGATGTGCTACAATGATTTTAGTGGTTGAGGAATATGCATTTAGATCTCTCTTAGGGAGATTTGAGACCTATTTTCTCACCCATTTTGGCTCTAGTAAGTATAAGGAGTTCATAAGAACTCTTACCAAATTGAAAATACCTCAAAAGTGTATGAATTCAAACTCAATTTAAAAATTTGGCCAACTGCACAAGGGGTTTCAGTGAATATTTTTAAGTTGTCTTATTAATGGGATGAAAGAAGATATTAAATTTGAGGTAAACTTTTTAAACTAGAAACCATGATGCGAGTAGTAGGTTTGGCTACACTGGTAGAGAATAAATTTACAACTCAAAGCAGCACATCCAAATTTCCATAAGCTTGACTTCCACCTCCTTCTCAGCCAACAATGAACCTCACTAATAAATCACCCATGATCAAATGTCTGACTCGTGAAGAACTGGAGGCTCATAAGATATACGGACTATGATATAACTATGTTGAAAAATATTCCCTAGGGCACAAGTATGTACAATAAAAATTATATTTGCTTGATGTGGATAAATCCTCAACAAGAAAATCCTGAGAAGAAGAGAAAGGGCATCAAGAAGAAGAGTAGTTGGAATAAGTAGAATTTCTAGAGGATCCACACCCTAAAATTTTAATGCATGCTCTAGCAGGAATATCCACCTCCCAAACCATGAAGGTGGTGGGACATTTCAAGGGCCAACAAATCATAATACTCATTATGTTGGAGGTACTAAATTATTTGGTACCTTGAGTACCATTATAAATTTTTAGATTAGAAATGTGTTTCAAAATTAGGTTTCAAGTTATAAATTATGTTTGTGTCATGTGTGCAAGTGAGAGTTATGAGGTTTCATATGTGTAAGTGAAAATTCATGTCAAATGTGTCAAGAATAGAAGTAGGAAGTTATGTAATAATAATAAGCTTTGTCAACCTTTATCACCCTCATTCCAAAGAATTCAAATGCTAAATCTATGACTGATTTAAGACCTATCAATTTGTGTAATGTAGTCTACAAAATCCTTACAAAGGCCATTGCTAATAGAATGAGAGACATCCTTCCCTCTATTATTGATCCATGCCAGGGAAGCTTTGTTCATGGTAGATCCATTCTTGATTGATTCATAACTATCCATGAAGCTCTTAATTCTATTCAAATGTCAAAAAAATCAGACTTTGTTTTGAAATTGGATATGAACAAAGCCTATGATAGACTAAATTGGGATTTCCTTGTATCAATACTCTTGAAATTTGATTTCTATTTTGACTGGGTTGAGTTAATAAAAGGGTGTTTTTCTACTTTGTGGTTCTATGTGCTTGTCAACGGTTCCGCTACTAGTTATTTTTTGAGTAATAGAAGCATTCACCAAGGTGATCCCATATCTCCTCTATTGTTTATAATTGTTGTTGAAGCTTTGGGAAGAACAATAAAAGCAACCTATAACCTCAATAAAATCTTAGGTATAAAATTTGCATCTCATACTAGGCCTATTTTTCATCAACAATTTGTGGATGGCACCATCATTTCTTCTAAAGCATCCATCCTTGAAGCTAAAGTCATCAAGCATATTCTATTGCTATATGAAGAAGCAGCTAGGCAAAAAATCAACTTTCACAAGAGTAAAATATATTTTCTCAACATGACTATTTAACGACAACACAAAAATTTTGTCATTCTTGAATGCCAAAGTGCTCCTTTACCTTCTACGTACCTAGGAATTCCTTTGTTCTTAGGACATCCTGATGCTTCAATGTGGATTGGTGTGATCGAAAGGCTAAAAAAGAAACTTGCAGGTTGGAAAGGCAATCTCTTGTCTCAAGCTGATAAAATTACCCTGACATAGGCTTCACTTCAAAGTATTCCCATTTACTTCATGTATGTTTTTAAAGTTCCTACAGGAGTTTATCATAAATTAGAACAGATTCAGAAAAAAATTCTATGGTTAGGATCTGAAAACAAAAATATATTTCATCTTGTTTCTTGGGATATAGTTTGCAAACCGAAGCAATCTAGGGGGGTTGGCCTAAGAAAATTTCACCTCTTCAATTTAGCCCTTCTTGCTAAGCATGCTTGGAGGTTAATTTCAAAGGATGGCCTTTACTGAATCACAAATATTTACTGCAAATTCTTATAGGGTACTGACTTCTTTAGTGTTGATGTACCCCCAAGAGGGTCTTGTTTCTGGAAATCCATTTTGTAAGTCATAACCCTTGTCAAACAGGGCCTTCGATGGAGATTGGGTGATGGGCATCAAATTGAATTTTGGCATGATAAATGGCTTCTCAACGAACCACTCATAAACATTCCTAGATTGGCCATTCTCAGAAACTATACTGATAATATTTGTGGATCAAAAGTCTCTGATTTCATCTATTCCCAAGAGGTCAAAAAATCTTATAAGCAATTAGTCATCCCTAATCATCCTGAGGAAGCCCGAGAATTGTAGTTTCTCCTAAACAACTCAATCATCCCATATTGGAATCCTAAATATCATATCCTATGGGACCTTACTGATTCTAGAGATTTTACTATCAAATCTACTTACCAACTTCTCTTACCACCTGAGGAATCCCTAATTCCTTTCAATCTTGTGTGGACCAAGCTACTAATTCCTAAAATTTCCTCATTTTCTTGGGTGGCTATTCTGGAGAAAATACTTACAATTAATAACTTATTGAAAATAGGGTTACCTATCCCCAATAGGTTTTTTTTATGTTACTCGAATTGGGAATCACCTCATCACCTTTTTATTGGTTGTCCTTATGCTACTTCTATCCTTAATAACCTTTTTTATTTTTTCCATATTTTATGGGTTGTACCTTGCTCTACATATGATATTTTTACTCAATGACCCAACCCTTTTAAGAATACTTGTATTAAGATGTTATGGCAATTCTATCTTCATAACTTCTTATAGAATATTTGGTTGGAGAGAAACTAGAGAGTGTTTTCCAATATTAGTCAAAATACTAAAACTATCTTCAATAAGATCCTCTCATTTGCTATTGAGAATGTTGCCCTTTGCCCATTACCATCTCAGCCTGCTTTCGATTTTGAAGCCTCTTTAGGGTAGGTTTTGAAGTTCCCTATTGTAAAAAATTATGATCCACATCCTACTTCCAATAGAGCTCAGTATTCTTGGATCCAACCTCCACCATGATGGATTAAATTGAATTTTGATGTTGTTGCAAAGGGTAACCCTGGTCAATCTAGAGTGGGTGGTATCGTCAAGGATATTTAAGGTAAGGTAATCCTTGCTTTTCCTAAGTCTTTAAGAATTCAGACAAACCAAAATGCTAAATCCAGGGATATTTGGCATGTGATGGTGTTGGCCAAAGATTTTTTTGATAGGATACTTGTTGACAGTGACTCCCTTACTATTATTATTTATTTAAAAATTTCTAAAATCCCTTTGTGGAAAATAAGGAACTGTATTGAAGAAGCCAAAAATCTCAGCAAAAATTTTCAAGATATCATCCTCCAGCAAAAATTCCATGAAAACAATAAATTTACTGATGCTTTAGCAAATTTTGGCACCCAAATCACTGACTTGATGTGTTGGACCACCATGATTCCTCCATTTTTGGCCCAAGTCATTGATTAATAAAATTTGACTTCAAGTATCATTCCTGCTGATGTGGAGCAAGTTGGCCATCCTCCTCATGATCTTCATGCTAGTGTGTCCTAATTTTCCAACAAATAATTCCATTACCTTTGTGGTTATGGGCTTCATGTGATTTTTAATCTAATCAACTTGGGAAGTTAGTTTTACATTTTTCAAAGAAATATTTTTGGTGTTTTTTCTTGTCTCAAAAAGGGATGTCAAACCTTTCTCAAAATAATTACCACTATTGTCCTCACCCATTTCAAATGTCACCAATCCATTACCATTACTCCAATTCATTCTCTCACTTTTTCCTTCCACGTCATGATCCTTCTGCATGTCTATCCTTGTTTTTTGTTGTACCTCTTTGATATTACCTTTTTGTGAGATTGTGTTTATGATTCTCACATGATCTCCTGTAGCAATAAAAATGATAGCTTACATCAAGAGGGCTTTGAAGTGTGTAGTTCTTCTTTTCATCTCCATAGGCAGCACTCATGTCGAGATTACCGTATGTCTGTTACTGGTTTGTATGTCTCAAATTTTTCCTTTTATATTGCTCAAATTTTAAACTTCCTTCGTTGTTCTATCATTCAGTTGTTTTTCCAAATTTATTTTCGTCTCTGTGATATTATCATGGATTACGTTGAACATTCTAAGCTCTGCCTATATTCCATTACTGAGAGAATCCTTGATGGTAAAGGGTTTCTCCCATTTTTCCACAAGTTTGAAGGTGAAGACCCTAAAGTTATGTTGCCTTTTGTGGAAACTTGGAAAAGTGGTAAGATCACAATCTGTGGCAAGACCTATATCCTAGAAATCAAAATGCTTGTTGAATTGATCGAAAAACAACCAAAAGGAAGATCAATTAAAAGAGAGAAACATAATTGGGATGCTGAATTGAAGGACATCAAGGATAAGGAGCTCTACGTAAGGGCTCATCTTGGCATGTGGCGTGATGAGTTGCATTTTCCATAGGGGAGTTTTATCAAAACAATCATGGAGTATATGACTATGGATGATCTTGACAAACCGTTGTGTAGCTTTTACTTCTCCTTTTACAACCATTTTCCTGATGTAAGTGCAGTCAATATACCTAAATTTATTTATAATTCTATCAATTACTCCATTGAGCATTGTAGGGATCAAAATGGGTCAAAAATTCCTACACATCATGGCCTGTTCAAGGTTATGTTCAAAAATTGACTACTTCACTTTCCTGAGGGTATTGTTGTTACTCCTCACCCCATACCCAAACAGAGTCCTTTGAAACCTAGTTCATTCCAAACTAAGACTCAATCTTCTTGTAGTCAAAGGTTGTTCGCCAAAAAGTAGAAAATTGTTGAAAGTGTCTATGAATTAAGACAGAAACCTAGAAGTGCTTCACCTAAACCTGAGAGTGAGCCTAAGCTTGAAAAAAAAACCTTGCATTCCTCTGCTCGTATGAAGAATAAGGCTAAAAATAAATATTCAATGGTCATTGAGTATGATGATGAAGACAAGGACAACCTTGATCACTGCATGGAAAAGTTTATAATTCAGTCTGTGACAAACTGCATTATTCATTTGGTTGATTTATGTAATGCTCTTAACTTATGATTTTTTAAGAAGTCCTTTACTGAAAGTGTGAAAGAAGCTCCTACTAAAAATCTAAGGAATATGACTGTCAAGACTGAGGGTATCCTTACCAAGGATGAAACTTCTGAGATGGATACACTAAATTTTGGAACCCAAAATACTGAGGTTAACCTTGATCCTGAGTGTTAAGGGTGCCCATTCTATCTTGGAGGGTTGTTGTTCAAAGTTTGATGTTTTTGGGTTCATGTACCGATTTTGTCTAAAATTTTGGTTCCTGGTGCTGGCTGAGGATAGCCTTTCCTTTTGTTCCTCTTTGGTCTTTTCCTTTTGGTCTTCTCTATTATTCTAGCCATGGTTGGCCTTTTGTAATCAGGTTTTGGGACCCTGTCAAAACCTGTTTGATATATAAATTTTATTCTATTTAACTGATAAAAAAAAATAATAAGCTTTGTCATAATGTAAGAGAGTCATATGAAAGGTTGTATCTCACATAACTATAAGAAGAGAAAACATCATGAGTATTGAAGAGTCTTTTCTAAGGTTCTATATAGGAGATAAAGCTCCATGGTATGTAATGAATGAATGTAATGCATTTTGTATCATCAATAAAGTTTTATTTTATGCAATACTAGTGTTGTAATTATATGAGATTATTTGTAAGTGTTTTAACAATCTTGTAAATAGGCACCTATGATATCTTTGGGCCCATTTTATAATAGTGGTATTATAACCATCTTAGTAATCCCTTTCCAGGTTGGATAGAGAGACAGATATTGAATGTGAAGATATTTTAAGGATGATTTTGAATCTAGATGTGAAAATTTAAAGGATATGACAAGAAGAATATTGAACATGGAAGTAAAAAATATGAATGTATGATTTTAGAGGAGTGAAAAGTGTAACCACCAAAAATGGCTCACACCTAGGCTGACTATTACAATTGATAAAGATAAACAAATAGGCATGCATAAATTGACAATAAGAAATGAACGAATACAAGGAATTCTTTATTAATTTCAATGGAGTCAAATTACAGATTCATCCCTCTTAGGGATACCCATTTGATACATCAATTACAATAGGAGTCTAATCCCTCTCAAGGGTAGGTGTAATCAAAATGCCCTAGTGTGACATGAAGTACTCTAGGGTGTTGATGACCCTCTTATCCATGATTAGAGGCATTTGTTGCGTTGAATGGCATGACCCTGTTAATTCTGCATTCAAGAAACAACAAGAAGCAAGTTAAAATCAAAGGTAGCCTCTCTTGATGAGTCCTTTAGAAGTTATTAGCATAAAAGATATCATGACTATTAATAATCAAGAAGATGCAAGAAATATGCTAAAACCATATAAAACATGAAAATATTATCATAAAACATGTAAGATCAAGAACATCTAACTATCTAGTAACCTAATTACAAGACTAAAAGCATGGAGGTATGATAAAGATCCATTAGAGTGTTAAATGCCACAATGAAAGCAACATGCATAAAACTATAAATCTATCTGTCAGGGTCTCTAAATTGCTAATTAAACTAGTAATAAAACTAATATAACCTAAATAAATAATATACAAATATAAAAACAAGGTAATCTCCCCTAATTTTCTCACCATGGGTCTAATGTGTGGGTGGAACTATTGACCGCGACTGAGAGCCATGATGAAGCTCTGAGTAGGTTTGCCCTCCAAATTAGGGCCTCCTCTCTGGTCCACCTTTTGAAATTGATGTCCAAGGATCACCTCTATGTCCTCTTATAGGTTTGGTTATTGAATTGGTTTGATGGTGCATGGATTACATGAATTGGTGTTTCTTGGCTCTCATAGGCTCCTAGGGATTCCATTGAAATTCTATATCCAATTGGGTGGAAAAAGTATCCCTCTCAATGCATCTAGTTGAGTATGCAATTTGAAATGGCTTCACTACTCAATTAATAAAATGTTCTTCAAAATTATCCCAAATTTGTAGGGGGATCTTATAGCATTGGCCTAGGGCTAGGGGTGGCTTCCTCATGAAGCCAAGATCAAGATTGGGCAGTTGAGTTTGTTGGATGGAAGGATCCAAAACCTTCCTCACTCAAACCACTCAAATCTGGAACCAATTGGTCATTGCAACAAACTTTGGGTTATATTAAGGCTAACTGATTCTGAGTGCTGACCGTAGCTGACATGCATAGTGAGCACTGCTAACCACGGGTGTCAGCAGTGGCTAGCACTGACTAGGCAAAGATACCCAAATGAGTGGTAAAAACCAATGTTATACCTTGGATATGTCCAAAGGTCCTCCATATGGTCTTCTAGCATGTCCCATATGAGTAGTCACCTAGGCATAACGTGTTTTAGGTGTCTATAGATGCCCCTTTTGAGATGTGTTGTGATTTTGAACAATGCTGAGAAAAAATATACCTCCTAAAATGATATCATAGGTTGGATGATGATCATTAGTCTGATCAACATCAGATACCTTGAGTCCAGCAAAAGGATGTGCATCCTAGAATCATTGCTTCTAACTCAATAGAAAGATTAAATTTGAAAAAGTTTGCACTCATCCAAAGACATTTGGATAACATCAATGCCAAGTAGGCTTGCATGTCTGTCAATCCAAAAGGAGGAGAGCTATAAAATAACTATCATATTTGCTATTTTCCCCAAGCAAAGGGGTAAACTTATGATAGTTTTTAGCAATGATTCATAAGGATGAACATAATTTTGATAAGATCAAGGGATTTACTGTTGACTTTGATTATTATTTTATATTATGACTACCCCCTCAAGTGATGAGTCGATGAGGGTAATGATAATTAAATGAAGCGGCGAGGTCGCTTGACCACTATGAATGATATTGTACAAATTAATATTTAGCATTTAAATACTTGGCAAGGCCTAATAAGCTATGATTACACCATTTAGAATAATTACATATTATTATCTTGTGGAGCGGTCCATCCATGAAGGCCTTATTAGGGAATAAAAATGATAGCAATGTCCATTAAGCTTGTAGTGAATCATAATATCGATGATATGCTAAAAAGTTTCAGGAGAATCACGATGAATCTCTCATTCCCGTGGAGCAGTCTGACTGTGTAGGTCTTCTTAGGGATTGAAATGAAACATAATATTTTAGAAATGATGAATTTACCCCAAATGTCCTTATGGTAATTTACTCATCTTGCCATATTTGCATGGATCGCGAGTTGCTGCAACCGCCAAGTGTATAGGGTAAATAACTGAATACGAGGTGCATTTGGCTTTTGATTTTTTTGTTAATTTTGATTTTTTTAACTTTTTGGTCTGATTAATATCCTTGATTTGACCTTTTGAGGCTTTCCATGATGGGAATTTGGAGCATTAAAGACAGTTTTCTAACCGTGCTTGTCATAAGCAGGCCAATTCCTTAACCATGGATGGCAACCACGGGCGCAAAACCCTAATCCAGGGACCACGAATGTCAACCACAGGCTGCATAAAATTTGAAAATTATATAAGAATTTTCACTTTGTAAATTTTTATTATTTACCTACATTTGACAGTAAAACTAAGAGCTCTAAGAGGTAAAAATTGCTTTCTGACACGAAACGCTACCAAAAACCTAACGCAATTCTTGTTCTCCAAACTGATGGCGGATCAACCGAAAGCCTCGACCAATGGAGAAGCCATTGCTTCTAAGGTAACTCACAAACTGAGACCTCGCTTGTCATTATCGAATGTAAAATTAACTTCATAAATTAATCTGTAAATGAACCACACTAAATAGTTGGTAACGAACTTCACTGTAGTTTAGGATTTAGTATAGGTTAGTTAGACGAGGGGTTTAGATTAATTTTTAGGGGGTTTTTTTGGGAAGAGTGGACCCATTTAGGGTTTCGTTCCTTAGCCATGGGTGGTAGACGTGGGCCCCAATTGGTAAATTGGGGACCGTGGCTGTTAGCCGTAGTGGGATTCAAATCCCAACAGTAAAATTTTTGACCATTGGTTTGACCGTGATTTTTACCCACGGTGGCCAAATTTTTTAGAATTTTGCAAAAAATTACAACTTTTTTTATTTTTATTGAATTTTCCTAGGCACTCAATGCCATTTGTTGCATTTTTGGAATGCTTTTATGATGTTTTTGAAATTGGTGATCATGTTTTTACATGTTTTTGTATTTTTATTTGTTTTTTGATTTGTTTTGACTTTTTAGAATTATTTTTCATTGTTTCTCTTGTTTATTATTTTTGTTGTCTCTCAAAATTTGACTAATAGAGCGAGTGAGACCAATCTCCTTTGTGACCTCCATGATGACCTCACTAATGGAGAGTGAGAGTGGTTTGGTGCAATGGGGTTCAACTACATCTTGGACCTCCCTAGCATCTATATTCATCATGTGTATCTGACTACCTTGGCCCATTGCTAGGATGTGCAGACCAACATATTTCACCTACCAATGGGTGAGATGACTGTTATTTTGGAGGATGTGTATCGCATATTCCGTATACCGATTGATGGTGAGACCATCATGTCTTCTCCTACCATGACCAAGAGGACCGTATTTTATTCCATGTTTCACAGACGGAGTACATAGGCTCAGGACCGTAATTCCCATGGGGGCATCCATGTCAGAGAGTGGTTTGAGACCCAATTCTTCTCATAGTGGGAGGCTATGTTTATATTTTTTATTATTCAAATAGTATTATTGGATTCTTTAGGCATGAGGTTTCATTAGAACCTCCTAGCTCAGACCAGAGAGGTGATGGTTAATTCAACTGCATGACCTCTCATTCTATCATGGGGGAGCACCTTGCTATCATAGCTCTACTATGATCTGTATCAGATCACACACCAAATAAGAGTTGACATCAGTTACAACATCTTCCTCTAGGTTTGGGGTTGGAAACACATCCTGATTGAGTGCCTTGTTGATTTGCTCTTGTCGATCACTAACATTGATGATGAGAGTTAGTGTTATGCCACATGCTATCATTGGAAGCATAAGAACTTTAGGATTAGGTCTCATGCAGGAGACCTAATGCACTACATTGGAAATTTGCACAACTCCATCCTCAGCATATACGGTGGTGACTGTATATGGACTACCCAACCTGGATAGAGGCAAATGGGTACCTATGCCGAGTGCATAGAGATAGATGGATCATCAGTTGGAAGTCTGATATTTGTGAGTACCACTTCTACTCTCACGTGTTGAGGTAATTTGGAATCCAACAATATTTCCCAAAGATACCACTCATCTATAGATGCCTAGTCCTCGAGAGGGACCTAACATGGCCCGAAGTTACTCCACTAAGGGATTATGACAATGAATTTTAGGAGTTAGGCCAGGCGGATGTAGGCACTACTCCTGACTATAATGGCTAGTGCACAAAAATCCAGTGGCATGGAGAGGGTCCACCAGGAAAATCGACTAGATGATTCATAGCAGAGGGTGTAGAGGGCATAGAGATGGACCCTCATGGATGCAGGACCCTCTAGAGGACAAAGGGTGCATGGGGTACAAGGGCCATTACATAGGAGGTCCCATAGGTGGAGGTAGAGGAGGAGGCATTAGAGGAGGGTAAGGCACCTCTGGACAGTGATATTGGGCAATTGAGAGCCCATATTGTTGATCTCTAGAGACAGGTTGGGAGACTGTAGACACATCTACTACACAGGGATGCTTCTATAACCACTCTAGAGGCAAAGTTAGCACATGGGGAGAGGTAGTGGTAGGGATATGAGGAGGAGAGTGTTGGAATATGTAATGCAACATTGTGTAAATTATTCTTAGACTAAAATATAAAGTATAAAGAATAATATTTGAATTAGAAAATAATTCTATTTTATGTAAAAATATTCCCACCCAATTAATAAATAAAATAAGGGTGCTAGGAATATTTAATTTGTGGGAAAAAATTATTTCCCCTTTTCTAGTATATATTAAAAATCAACCAATCACTTTTTTATATTTGATAGATGCCACTTGTCACACATCTCAAGATAATATTGTGATAAGATTTGTCACACATCTCAAGATAAGATTGTGATAAGATTTGTCACACATCTCAAGATAAGATTGTGATAATATTTGTCACACATCTCAAGATAAGATTGTGATAATATTAGGGTAATTTTAGGGTTGTAGTACAAAAGCTTGTCTTTATATAGGGGTGTTGTCTACTACATCTTGTCATACATCATGTTGATGCATATTATTGCATAACATTGAAGAATTCTTGTATTGTTGAATCATTGAGTAATATAGTGAGCTTCATAAAGGATGTTTCTCTTCTTCATTTGAAGTAGTGTTTTACCACTTAATATTGGTGTTGGGGGTTTTCCTCTTTTGTGTGTGATTGATCTTGTGGAGCATTTTTCGATCTTGGAAAGACTTTGTTTGTCTCACATTTGGTATTAAAGTGGTTGGGATCTCCATCAAGTGTCTTCAATACTTTGAGATGAAAAACCCATTAAGGTAATTTTTTTTTTGTTTTAATACATGCATTTGATATTTGGGTATTTTATGCATTTGATATTTGGGCAAACTTATTTTGCAAATCTGCCATTAGGGTTTATAGATTTATTGTGTTTTTTTTAATCTAGTTATTAGATCTTTTGCAAATGGTGTTTTCATTTTAAATCTATAAATTTTTGGCATTGAGCTTTTTCTGGAAGGGTTTTGGAGCCAAACGGACCCCATGGTTGCGTCCGGAAGGCCCAAAAACCCTATTTACATATATTATTTGCCCTATTTTGGTGAAAAATAAATCTGAGGCAATTTTTTTTTATTTGGGGGCCAAATGGCCCCCCACCCATTTTGCTATACAGTCTGAATTTTTTTATTATTCTGGTTTTTAATAAAAAAATAGTCATTTAATTAAAAAAATAGTCATTTATTATTATTATTATTCTATTTTTTTAATAAAACAAATGGCCCCCACCCATTTTGTTGTATAGTCTGAATTTTTTTATTATTCTATTTTTTAATAAAAAATAGTCATTTAATAAAAAAAAATAGTCATTTATTATTATTATTATTATTCCTGCCCGGATTCGTGGCGGCTACCGATTCCACCATGTAAATTTAAAAAAAAAAAGTCATTTATTATTATTATTATTCTATTTTTTTTAATAAAAAAAATAGTCATTTAATAAAAAAACAATCATTTAATAAAAAAAATAGTCATTTTTTATTATTTTATTTTTTAATAAAAAAAATAGTCATTTAATAAAAAAATAGTCATTTATTTTATTTTAAGACCTAATAGTCATATTTTTTGCATAAATTGAAATGCATTTTTTATTATTGTATAATGCAACTAGAATCCTTTTATGCAATTTTTGGTAAATTTTTAGTCAAATTGTTAAATAATTTAGACCTTATAGTCATTTTTTTTCTCACATTAACAATGGTTGTTTGTGAGTTTGCTTGTTTTGCAAGGTTATCCAAGTATGTTTTGGAGTATACAAGGCAATTTTGGATCAACTTTTTCACTCTCTTCCCCCTATTTTTATTAATTTCTTCTAATCTCTCTCAAGAATTTTCTTGAAGCATAATGTAAATTAATGTAACTTGTATCTCTCATAATGAAAGTAAAAGAGAAGAAAGAGAGAGAAAGTGTGTGTATTTGTGTTTTGCCTATTTTGCATCTCAACTAATACTAACTTACTAACTTGCTACAAAACAATCTACTAACTAACTAACTTGCAATTTACTAATTTTCATATTAATAAAGAAGGTTAAAAATGAATCAACTTACCAACCACAACTTAAGTATTTTATTAAAATTTACTTAATATTGCAACACAGTTTATATTTGCTAAACGCCTATTAAATCCAAAAGAATCTGCTCTATCGGTAGCAACTCCTTTTTGGGTCCTCATACCTGTACCCTTTTGGGTAGCTTGGTTGATCTTGGATGAGATGAATTGGCAATTCATTAGGCTATAGTAAAACCTTAAAATTAACACTAACTTACTAACTTACTGACTATCTAAAATTTAACAAATGTTTTACGGTTCAATTCAAGTTAGTTTATTTTTTTGCAAGATGATTGTTATGGTTAGTTACCTTCTTATTGCAAGTTAATCTATTGCATGTTTATCTTGGTTTATTTCCTTTATTCAATTACAATATGGTTATATTTGTTTATTGCAAGATGATTATAGTAGTTCATGATGATGTTGATTATCTTTCATGATGATGCTTATCTCTCCTAATGATGCTTAATTTTGATTATCTTTCATGATGTTTATCTTTCATGATGATTATATTTGATGATTGAAAAGTAGATTACTTGAAAGTTATGTTTTTTTTATATATGCAAGTATATTTATATACTTTCTTAATGCATCATTTATTTCCTTTGTCAATGCATCTTATGTTTTGATTATGTTCACTTTCTAGAATGGCTAATCATGGAATCTCCTTCACACCTAAGCACATATTTGATGGATCAAATTTTGGAATATGGGAACCAAGGATGAGGACTGAATTTCAAGCAAGAAATTTATGGCCCATTGTGAATGGATATGAAGCAATCCCAACCCAGGCAAGGGCACTTGAGACATACAACAACAAGAGTCACCTTGCACTTTCCATGATTATAAATAGTGTGAGTGATGAGATATTGCTCACTATAAGCCATTGTGATCATGCTAAAGATGCATGGTATTTTCTAAAACAAGTTCATCTAGGATCAAATACATCAAGGAAATTCACTTTATTGTCCAAAATTCTTAACACTATGCAAGGTGAAGAAGAAAGTGCCTTGATCTTCCTCTCAAAGATGAAAGACATGAGAACTCAACTATTGGATTGTAATTGTGATTGATAAGTGAGAAGCTCTTAAGCTTTATCATTTTGAGGAACTTGTCAATCAAGTTCAAGAATTTTATCACCATTATTGAGACTAGGCTAGAGCAAGAAGAGGATGGCATTCCTCTCAACACTCTTTCACAATTATTGATTCAACATGAAGAGTCTCTTAATAGAGACAAAATGAATGGTCAAGTTGTCAAGGAGAAGAATGTTGCCTTGAGTGCCACTAAGGCTTCCTTCAAGAAGAAATAAAAGGGAAGGAAAAATTAAAATTTCCAACCCAACAAGCCTAGAGTTGATCTCACTTGTCACTTTTGTGGCAAGAAAGGCCACAAGGAATGAAATTGTTTCAAGAACAAGAAGATTGCAAATTAGGAAGAGCAAGAAAAGGCTAAGGGAAAAGGACCTAAGAAATGGTTTGGCAAGGGAAAGAAAAAGAACAACAATGTAAAGCAAAATTCTAATAAAAATGTCTTTGTTTGTGCCCTCTACTCCATTGACTCATCTACTTCTAATGAATGGGTGTTAGATTATGGATGCACTAACCATATGTGTTTTGAAAAGGATAATTTTGTGGACTTTCATAAGAACTCTTTAGATTCAATTGTCATTGGTGATAATAGAATTCAAGTAGAAGGTGTTGGCAATGTTGTAATTGAAGGAAAATTACATGATAATGTCCTATATGTGACTAACCTTAGGAAAAATTTAATTTTAGTTTTGCAAGTTGCTAGAAGTGGTCACACTATTGAGTTCAATGCAACTTCATGGAGCATTAGGAAAGACATGCTATCAATCATTACAGGTTATGTGAAGAATAATTTTTATGTGTTAGGTGATGCTCCTCCTAAAGTGTGTTTAGCAACTAATGTTTCTCCTAGTAGCAAGCTTTGGCACTTAAGGTTAGGCCATATAAACTATCAAAATATTCAAATGATGAAGTCCAAAAATTTTGTTGAATGCTTGCCTAACATTTCACCTATTCATGGTTTGTGTGAAACATGCATCTTAGGCAAGATGAGCAAATAAAATTTTGCAAAGTCAACAAGGGCCACACAAATTCTTCAACTCAATCATACAGATATTATGGGTCCATTACATGTTAGATCACTTGGTAGTGCATCCTATATCCTCACATTTATAGATAATTATTAAAGAATTATCTTTGGGTATCTACTTAAGAATAAATCATATTGTTTTGAGACATTCAAGGAGTTCAAAGATTTGGTAGAAAATCAAAAGGGAGCAAAGATCAAAATGATTAGAAGTGACAATGGAGGGGAGTACAATAGCAATGATTTCAATGAGTTTTTTTCTTCTCATGGGATCAAAATGCAGTTTACTTGTCCATACACTCCTCAAAAAATGGTGTTGTAGAGAGGAAAAATAGGACAATCATGGAGATGGTAAGATGCATGCTTGGTGACCACTTACCTCAATTTCTTTGGGGTGAAGTAGCCAGTACATCAATCTACATTCTTAACAGGTGTCCTTCAAAATCAATTGAGGGGAAGACTCCTTATGAGGTTTGGAATGGTAAGAAGCTGAATTTTTCACACTTAAGAGTGTTTGGATGTGATGCATTTTCATATATTCCTTCATAAAAGAGGAAGAAATTGGACAAAAAGTCTCAAAAATGCATATTTTTTGGTTATGATGCAAAACATAGGGGCTACAAGTTAT
Organism: Wollemia nobilis; assembly: GCA_028583015.1. Classification (NCBI taxonomy): domain Eukaryota; kingdom Viridiplantae; phylum Streptophyta; class Pinopsida; order Araucariales; family Araucariaceae; genus Wollemia; species Wollemia nobilis. Next base: position 6,840,390 of record JAQPPZ010002550.1, read on the forward strand.
ACTCACCTTCTTCACACATTGTATTTGTTTCAAGAGATTTCAAATTCAATGAAGACCTTCTTGAGTTAGAAAAGGGTGGGCCTTGTGTCAAAAGGACCAAGTGGTTGGATCATTCTAGGGGTCCTAAAGAGCAGAATTTAGTTAGCTAAAGGATAACTAGAAGTATGACCCTTAACATGTCTCTTCTAGCTAATATAGAGAATGATCATGAGCCTACTTCTTACCAAGAAGCTTCACAACACTCTTGTTGGTTTGATGCCATGAAGGTTGAGATGGATTCTCTTCTAAAGAATAAAACTTGGGATCTAGTGCCTTATCCTAATAAGAGAAATGTTATTGGGAATAAGTGGGTCTATAGAATCAAGTACATTTCTAATGGAGAGATAGAAAAGTATAAGGCTAGATTGGTTGCTAAGGGTTATGCTCAAAAATATGACATTGACTATGATGAAACCTTTGCACCAGTTGCCAAAATGCCCACTATTTAGCTTCTTGTAGCACCCTAAAATTGATGCAGTGAAATTCTAGTAATTACATTCATCCTAGTAAATAATTTAAATTCAAATTTTAACCTCCCAAATCGCTCGTTAACCGTCGGGTAATCCATTTCCCCCTTTTCCATGCCATTTTTAGAGGTTGTTTTGACCATTTGATGATATCGTCGTCGATCAGACGATATCGCCCCAGATCTGATGATTTCATCTAGGCTAGGATGTCTAGATGGTCTTGTCGCAAAACTAATTTTGCACAATTAGCTTCTATTCCAATGTGTCTCTAATCTGGGAAAAAGCGTGTCTGCGTCATTAGAGACCCTCCCTCATTGGAGATCTCCCAAATAGGGATGATCTCCATCCTCCTAACTACTCCCCTAAGCCTATTTAATCCTTAGGACTTTCCCTTCCCAACCCCTAGCTGAATTTCCTCGTAACTTGATTTTGCGTGCATTAGAATACCTAAAACATCATTTTGCATTTGTTATTTTGAAGTTTTCTTACAAAGACCTCATTGATTTTTAGTCGAAGCAAGCTCAGATCATCGTAGATGATCTCGTTCAAATCTTGGATGATCCTGTCGCAATTCGAGATGATTTCATTACTTCTGGACGATTTTGACTGCAATCTGCATTGGGGGCAATCAGTGCCCAAATTTTGCGCTTTCTTTTATTCCTTTTACTGTTTTATTCTATATTTTAGTTAGTTTTATCCTTATTTCTTATTATTTTGCATTTGGAGTTCACCCATATAGCTTAAGTTGCATGATAAGATCATAATTTGTTATTATAATATCATAATTTGTCTGAATTTCTATTCATAACTAATTTTTAGTATTCATATTGTTATTTTGTGTTATTTCCCTCTGTCATCATAGTCGCATTCTCTGTATTTTGCATCTATTTTTCTATTTGTAGGTCTCTGACGAATTCATTAGATCTCAGACAATCTTGTCAAATTAGAGGTGATCCTGACTACTTCAAACATCAGAATCTCCATCAGACATCCGGATCAAGTATTCTACTTTTAATATTTTGTAATTTCTATTTTTTTGTCTTAATTTTGTTTTTTGTATTCATTAAATCTACACTTTCATATAGATTAATTTAGATTCATTTGGCCAAACCTAGGATATGAATGCTTAAGGCTAAAAACGAACACATAAAAACACATTCCAAACCTAGGCATGGAAACTTCCATTAAATGTTTCCTAGTGAACCCACCATCCATCAAAAAATCATCAAAATACACCTCCCTTGAGAGGCGAGGCCTTCACAAATCCTCTCAGTCTGAGGTACCATGACATCCTTTTCCCATCCTCCTTCCGGGCACGAATCCTATAGCCTGAAGGTAAGGGTGCAAAAAATTTGGAGCGATACATTTTGGTGAACCCGATGTGAATGCATCATAACCTTTTGAAAAAAAATAAAAATGGAACAACTAAGACATAGATGCATTTTAAATCATTTAAGTTTAATATCATGTTTAGATGGTAGCTTCTAAGAAAATATTAGCAGTTACTATAAACGTGAAAACCAAATGGCAGCCATAGAAGTCAATTCTATACTTAGTGTGCCTGAAATAGATAGAAATCAACTCTTGTGGGACAAACTTGATAGGAGACTTAGTGTCATCTCATCTAGGTCAACAGAACTTAAACAAATCAAGAGGCTAGTCCTAGATAGAATCTTGGATCCTCATCAACTAGTCTTTTATCATGAACTTCAGAGAGCCTGCCATAGATGGTTAGCTTATAGGAAAGCTCTTGTATCTTCAAAATTTTTAACTTTCGACGAATACCTCAAGAACACAGTTGTGGTACGCCAATTTCTAGTTCATATAGAATCTCTAGAAACTGATCTTATGATTAGAAGAATATGGAACAACATTCCTAGAGCTATGTTGTATCGTGAATATTGTCGTGAGAATTATTATTATCAATCAAAATCTGAAATACATGGTATTTCTATAGCTCTTTTCATTAAATTTTTAAAAGAAAACTTTCAATTTGAAGAAGAACACTTCATGACTCCTGAACAACTCGAGCCTATTAATGATATTTATAAATTGTTTATAGAAAACTATATTGTTACTTTCAATATTATTTCTTGCATTTATTTGTGTTATTTTTTGTCTTTACAATATTATTTCAAAAATAAACAAAAACTAAAAAAAACCAAAAACATAGCAAAAACTTAAACATTTCACTTCAAATATTGTAGTAGGTATATAGTAAATATATACCTCTTAATCTTGTTGCATATATATATATATATATATATATATATATATATATATATTTGCTGAAATCAAAATTAAAGCACCATGCCTAAACTTAGGAATGGTAAAGAAACTTTAGGAGAAGAAGAAGATTGGTTGCAAGATACAACTAGAGACCCAAATGTCCTTCCTGGAGATCCAATTTCGGAATGAAAAACTCTAGATCAATCAGAACATGACCTAGGTGAAGATAATGAACAAGAAGGAAGTGTTAAAGAGGATGGATCCTCATCCCCTAGAGTAGCTCCAGATGGAACTATTGCTTTTGACAACATAGATCATTTCAAGAACTTTCTTAATGATAATATTGATGCCCTTAATGTGGCAGTTCGTATTGATAGAGGACAAATTAGTGACACTCAAGCAGCCATGGAAGATATGTTTAACATACACACTAATCTCTTGTCCTTTGTTGATCAAGAAAGTGACAAGGCTGGGCCATCCAATACATACATGGTCACTATGATTCAAAACATGTCAAAACAACATGTTACCCAACCTCCTAAGGAACCTGGTATTCAACCTAAAATCATTCCCACACAAAAGAAACCTTCCTTCACTACTTTATTTCGCCAAACTATTGAGTAATATGCTTCAAGTAAACAAAAACCTAAAATGAAGCCAAACACCAATTTTCAACAATCTGGAATACAACATAATACAACTTCAAAGTTCCTTCATAACACTTTTCCTACCAACAATTTACATAATAGTAACATGGCATCTAATATTCATGTCCCTCCATCATATGCCCATAAAACCCATGTCAATGCCCTACCAAACCAATATGGGGGGCAAAATAGTAATCTGGAAGCCATGGTGAAACAATTAGCTTCACGTATGGACCAGATAGATCCCTACCGTCCCTCATACAATTATCGAAAGATCTGTAGTCAACCTTTGGATCCCATAGTTGTAGCTCAACCGTACCCTAAACATTTTCCCATGCCTATCTTGCATATATATAAAGGAACCGAAGATCCCATAGAGCATCTTCGCATGTTTAGGATAGCATGTCATGATATATCACATGATGACTTGCTATTACTAAAAATGTTTCCGAAAAGTTTAGGTGGAATGGCATTAGAGTGGTACTATCAGTTTCCCACTCATTCTTTGAGAAACTTTGAAGAAATAGTTGAATCATTTGTCCATTAATTTAGTGCCTATATCGAGAGGCATGTAACCATTAAAGATTTATACAACTTAAAACAAGACAAGGATGAATGTTTTGCCGATTTCTTAGCTATATGGAGGCAATTGACAGGAAAACTACACTTTGTGCTACCTTATAGGGAAATGTTGGACATTTTTATCAATAATTTACAAGAACAAATATCTTATGAACTATCAACTGCTACTTTAACTACCTTCGACCAAGCTATAGATTTAGCTCGAAGAGTAGAAGATGCCCTCATTAGGAGAGGCCAACTTAGGAAGAAGGATGATGAGAAAACATCCAGAAATCAATATAAAAACAAACAAGTTGTCGATGATGGAGTCATTGACAGCAGAAATGTTGCTAATATCAATGCAACGAAGACAACAAAAAAATTTATATTGAAACCTCCTGATAAGCCTCCTTGAGAATTTACTAGATTAAACCAACCCTTATCAACTATTTTACCTCAATTACTTGAAAGAGGTTTGATCCAATTACCAGCTATCCGGGAACCTAATCCAACTATACCCGGATATAGAGGTAACTTACATTGTGATTTCCATAGAGGACCTGGACATTCTACCAATGCTTGTAAAATGTTGAAACATAAAATACAAGATTTGATTGATAATAATGCAATGGAGGTGCAAGCTTTCCAACTTAAACAAAACCCTCCTAATAATACTCAAAAGACCGTTCCCCAAAATAAAAATCAAAATGCTAATAAAAAATTAGACATATTCCAACACCCTTTACCAAGACATGGTAAAGAGGTAGCCAATCAAATCGAACATCATATCGTTCTTCCTCCTACCCGATATGTAGGAACTATTAGTGGACATTTATTCAATCCAGATCCTCAAATATTTGATACAACCTTATCCCTGGTTATGACCAGGACCTTACATAATTTTCAAACTTCTGATTCTAGTGATATAGAATTAGATAGTGAAAGTGAACTAGACATTACTTCAAACCAATCGAATAGTTCTAAAAATGAATCAGATCCTATTCAACCCATCACAGATGCTATGGTTCTAGAAGAACCATTTCCTAGAAGAGTTACTACTCGACCCTCTTCTAATCAATTCCTCTCAAATGAACAAGCCATAAATGCTAGACCGAGGCCATTTCAACGTCCTCAATATAACATTGTAGGTACCATTGGAGTTTTTACCTGACAACAGGCTCAAAATTATCAACAAGAATCAAATCAGAATGATGGATTGGCTCCATTCGTTTTGAAAAATCCCAATAAAGGGAATCATGCTCCTAATGTTCAACCTAAACCCCCTTACAATATTAATGAGCAATTATCCAATACATTAAGCCAAATGATGGTACCTCAAAACATCCAACCTGAAGCTATGGCCAATACTATCATCACTCGAGAGGTTGATTGTATTGACTTTCGGGATAAGGATATCCCACAACATAGTTTACATAAGGACAATACCTTATATATTACTGCTCTAACTAGGGATGTAGCTATCAAACGAGTCCTGATTGATAATGGCTCATCTCTAAACATTTGCACTTTTGACTTCTACCAAATATTTGGATTTAGAAGTGATGAAATGAAGAAAACTGACATGATTATCAAAGCCTTTAATGATGAAACACAAGAAACATGTGGAGTTATTACCCTCCCATTGCAAGTTGGTCCTAGAACCCTAGAAACAACCGTGTTTATTGTACATTGCCCAGCATCATACAATATACTTTTGGGTCGTCCTTGGATCAATGCGATGCGAGCGGTCCCCTCGACTTTACACCAATGTGTTAAGTTTGAATTTAAAAATCAGTTGGTCACTATCCATGGTGACCCTAGACCCTTTGATATGTGTTCTTTGGCAGAACCTGTAGGAGTGCAATTTTTCCCCACTCTGTCATCCACACATCCTAGTTCTTATTTTTCATCTAAAACTATGAAACACACACCCATAACTTCACCTACTTCCCCTCCAATAATTCCATCCTCATATATAGATCAACAATTTTCTAAACAAATCACTCTAGAACCTCAAAAATATCTTAAATCTACAACCAATCCTTCATGTTCAATCCCTATAAATTCAAAACCTATAGAAACAACTATCATACCTTCCACATCTCAAGATATAAGAAATAATACTTCTACATCTTATGCCCTTTTCGATGAACTTTTACTAGATTTATCCACAACCTTAATATCAAAAAAAATGAATGCTTTCATACAAGATTCAATTCTTTTAAATAACTTACCGCCATCTCCTCATACTTTGGGCCTCCCACAACCTATGGGAAGTACTTACCAAGTCGGGAGTTGTGCCTTCATTTATAAAGGATATGACTAGGGAAGAATCCCTCGGAATATCAAAACTCATCATGAGGGATACACTCGATGTTATTTTACCAATGAATATATTAAAGCTAAACCCATGATACTTAAAATGGGATATAAAGGGAAAGTCTTGGGACCTTTCCAAAATGGCATGAAAGAACCTTTCGAGGTAGAACCGTGGCCTACCCACTGTGGTGTGGGCCTATTTTCTAGTAAGGGTCAACCATTTCCTTTTGAATATGATGGTCATCTCATATGTTACCAAGATTATTTGGATAGGCATGTTGATTTGCCTCTTAAAAATTAGTCATTTTCATGTAACATGCTATCCATAGCTTACCCTGAAATGATTGCTGACCCTGATGAAAAGTTGGAAGGAGATATCTTCCACGACATCTTTGTTGAAGAGATGTTACACAATGGATTTTATTTTTATGGTTCTATACCAACTATAGCCCAACTTGAGGCCAATAATCCTCAAGATGAATTATCCAAATTAACCTTACAAGAATTACAAGAATTGGGCATTTCACTCGCCCCACCTAATTTTGAAAGAGATCTACACATGGAGGTAGAAAACGTCATTAAAATTAACATTGGAACTGAGGATAATCCTCACATAATCAATATTGGATCAGAATTAAGTCAAGAAAAACAAGAACAATACATTGCATTCCTTAAAGAGTATGAAGATGTCTTTGCTTGGACATATGAAGATATGCCAGGTCTAGACCCTTTTGTAGTCATGCATCATCTAGTGGTCCATTCGGATGCTAAACCTGTTAAACAAAAACTTAGAAAAATGCATCCCAAAGTGGCTCTGCTAGTCAAAGGGGAGTTAGAAAAACTCTTGAATGTTGTTTTTATACAAGCTATTGATTATGCTAAATGGATCTCAAATGTAGTTCCAGTCACCAAGAAAGAAGCTACCAAAGTTAGGGTTTGCATATATTTTAGAGATATTAACGTGGCATGCCCTAAAGATGACTTTCCTCTTCCAAACATGGATCAAATCATTGACTTTACTGTCGAAAGTGGGATGATGTCCTTAATGGATGGATTCTTCGGTTATAATCAGATCAGGATAGCTCCTGAAGATTAGGCTAAAATAGCCTTTATTACCCCCTGGGGTACCTTTTGCTGGAAAGTGATGCCATTTGGCTTAAAGAACGTAGGTGCAACCTATCAACGAGCTATGACCTATATTTTTCATGATATGATGCATGATATCCTACATGATTATGTAGATGATATTATAGCTCGTTCTATTATTGAAGATCATCATTTAGATGATTTGAGAAAAGTTTTTAATCAATTACAAGAATATCTTATTCGATTAAATCTAGCAAAATGCATATTCGGAGTTAAGTCCAGCAAACTATTAGGCATTTTAGTTTCTTTACGTGGTATTGAAATCGACCCTCTCAAAATTGCGGCCATCACTGATATGCCCGCACCTACTAATATATTTGAATTACGAAGTTTACAAGGTAAGCTTCAAGCTATCCATCGCTTCATCAATAAGCTGGCGGACAAAACCGGTCCCTTTCTTAAACTCCTTAAAAAGGATGTCCCTTTTAATTGGGACACCAAATGTAGAGAAGCTTTTGAACTTCTCAAATGATACCTTCTTAATCCACCTGTGCTTTCACCACCTAAACCTGATCGCCCATTCCTCCTATATATTTCAGCTTCAGATTCTACCTTAGGGGCTATGTTAGCTCAGATTGATGATGAAAAGAGATAACGTGCTAATTATTATATTAGTCGAACCTTCATCAGTTATGAAACTCGCTACACAGCATTAGAAAAACTATGTCTAGCAGTCGTTTTTGCTACGCAAAAATTATGACATTATATGCTTAGTCAGAAAACTTATGTCATTGCTAAATACGATCCCTTAAGGTATCTCATGAGTCGACCTTATTTATTGGGTCGCACAGCCAAGTGGGTTCTTGCTCTAAGCGAGTTTGATCTCACATTCATAGGACAAAAGTTTGTTAAGGGTCAAATCATAGCAGATCAATTAGCTGTTGCACCCTTAGCATCTACCCATCCCCTCGTCATCGAGTTTCTAGATGAATGCCTTCAATTAGATGCAGACCATACTGAACAATGGTCCTTATACTTTGATGGAGCCCGATGCACGAGTGGGGTTGGTGCGGGTATTATTTTAATATCCCCACAAAAAAATCTTATTCCTCTATCCTTTAAATTGACATTTGCTTGCACCAACAATACTGCTGAGTATGAAGCTCTAATCCTTGGATTACGAGCTGCTTTAGCACTCAAAATTAAACATCTTTTATTTTTGGTGATTCTCAACTGGTTATAAACCAAATTAATGAAGTTTATCAGACCAGAGATGATAAACTGCGCCCATATAAGGCCTATGTTTTACAACTAATGTCCTTATTTGATCAAGTTACCTTGGAAGCCATTCCTTGAACTAGCAACCGTGCAGCTAATGCTATGGCCACAGCTGCATCTCTCCTGCCCTTGGAGTTAGATGACGAATATTCCACTATCATTATTCATTGACTCCAGGAACCCGCTTCAAATAAGTCATGCTTAGAGCCTTTGGATGCGTTTCTAATCAATGAAACTACTCCTGAACCTTGGTATACGAACATAGTTGATTTTATCCAAAATGGGACTTTCCCTGCCAATTCTAATAGCAACTAGTGTCGGTTATTACGTAGACGAGCAAGTCGATTTGTAATAATTGGAAATACTTTGTATAGGAGATCTTTTGAAGGTATCCTATTAAGATGTTTTAACTTAGAAGAGTCTAAATTAGCCTTGAGTGAAGCCCACGAGGGATCTTGTGGAGGACACTTTAGTGGTAGCATCATTGCTAAAAATATCCTTTGGATAGGATACTTTTGGCCTACCATGGAAACGGATGCACATGAGTATGTGCGCCATTGCGACAAGTGTCAAAAACATGCTAACCTTGTCCATGCACCTGCACAAGATCTGCAGGCTATTTCATCTCCTTGTCCCTTTTCAAAATGGGGTTTAGACATTATTGGCAAAATCAATCCTGTGTCATCTGATGGACACAAGTTCATCATAACCGCCACCGAGTATTTCACAAAGTGGGTTGAAGCTATGCCTTTAGCTTCCTGCACTGGCACACAAGTCTCTAAATTTATTTTTAATCAAATCATTTGTAGGTTCAAAATTCTTGCAAATCTCATCTCTGATAATGGAACTTGTTTCAAAAATAAAGACATTAAAAAATTATGACAAAAATATAAGATTCAACATCGCTGGTCCACTCCCTATTATCCTTAGGGTAATGGTCAAGCAAAAGCATCTAACAAAACCTTAATCAAAATCCTCAAAATATTGGTCAATAAAACTAGTTGTGACTGGCACATTCAATTATATCCAGCCTTGTGGGCCTATCGAACTAGTGTTCGAACCCCCATGGGAACTTCACCATTTGTTTTGGTTTATGGTGCTGAAGCAGTTTTTCCTTTTGAATTAGAAGTTCCTTCTTTGGCTCTGCTACTTCAAGATACCGAAGTAGGAGATGAATATCGTGCTGGCAGACTCAGTCAGCTGGAACTCCTAGATGAAAAATGCATCAATGCTTTGGAGCATCTCCGTGCCTACCAAAACAAGCTTAAAAGATCATATGCTAAAAAAGTGCGTCATCGATCCTTTGAGATTGACGACCTTGTTTTAAAAGAAAATCAAAAAAATACTAATGCAACTAAGGACCTTAAAGGTAAGTTTGAGCCCAACTGGCTTGGACCATACATCATTATTGCTAAATTCGAATCAGGAGCATACAAATTGTCTACCTTAGATGGTAAAGAACTTAAAGAACCCATGAATATTTTGCATCTTAAACGTTACTATGTATAAATTTGGTCATTTCATCCATGTATATATTTGTTCAAAATCACTATCTTGTATTTCTTTCAAATTTATAAATTCAAAAACACCAAAAACATTCATAATCATCAAATCTTCAAAACTATTTGTTGCATTTATTTATGGCACTTGTTAAATTTTTTGTTCAAAAACAAAAATAAAACCAAAAAACAAAATAATGATAAAAATATAAAAACAGCAATATGCTTGACTCTTTCGAAACCAAAACAAAATAAAGAAGAAAGAGAGAGTCCAACATTCTCAAAAACTTCTCAAAAAAGTATTTATATATATTTTCTTACAAATGTTGCAGTTATATGTTTCAAATTATTTTTGATAAATTAGCATTTATTTGGAATCCCTCACTTGCACACTCACAAAAATAAATATCTTGATTTTATCTGGCATGATTACTAATCTCTCTTATATCAAAGTCCACAAAATTCAATTAAATAAAGTTTGAGCACAGAGAATTGATATTGTTATTTACTTAAACCAAGCACATATTTTTCACAATAAAATGATTATATTTGTAATTTCCATGTTTTTCTACATAGTAGAAGTGATTTCTTGAGCAAAAAGTTTCCCCTGCTATATTATCATGCACATGGTCTAGAATCTTTGAGAATTGGCAAAAGGACAAGCTCACCCCTACCCAGAATAAAAATCCCTTGCTCTACAACTAATCCGAGCAAGTATCCCTAGCAAAGAAGAAAAGAAAAGTTCAAAAGAAAAGAGAAAAGAAAAATGTTATTTTATATCATTACAACAATATTTCAAGTACTATCTCAAAAATTAAGCAAAAAAAAAAATACAAAATACAAAAAGAAAAAGAAGCAAAGTTCAAAAGAAAGCAGAAAACAAGAAAGCAATAAAATCCCTCTCCCCACCCTTTGAAAAGAAAAGAAGGGTTGATGAGCTTGAATCCTTGGAATTCTCAGTTATTCGAAAACTATGAGGTAAGCCCCATAACAGGTGGTTTGTGCCCAACCTGCTTGGCCTTGGGTAACTCCTAGCATGGTGATATGTCTGTCACATTAGCGACCTTATTTTGTACAGACCTATGTCTGCTTATGGATTAGCTAGCTCTTGATAATCCGACCTACATAGTAGTCTAGTATGGTTATATGCATCTACATCATGGTTAATGAACACTTATTTGGTTTCTTCAAATCACTTGTATCATATTATCTTGCTCAAAACTGGTAAATGCACAAAGCAATTGCACACACATTTGTATTTAAGAGATTTTGTGTATCATTATGATAAATCAAGATCGAAAATGAATTCACATATGCACATGGGATTCCTTATAAATCTAACTTTTGTCTTCAAAATACTTTGAAATATTATTTTTGCAACTTGTTTGGAATAATTCGAGTACAGTTGTTTACCATAAAGACAACTATATAATAGAAAATAAAAAAATTCTTTCAAAAATATACAATCAAAACATATATATATATAAACCTTTTGTCGACTTTCTTGACGATGGTATAGTTCCAAAACCAAAATTGGAATTTTATGCCTAGTGCAAGTCCTCATCTTCATATTTTCTGTTTATTACAAAATCAACCATGCAATAAAACTATCTCTTTTTTATTTTCGAATATGATGGTATAAGTCTATACCTACATATTCTATGCCTAGCACAAATCATTGTAACAATTTTTATTCCCCATTTATTTAAAAATCATGAAAACCATATGACTTAATTCATTATGTTACACAAATTATGCTTTTAAGCATGCACATTTTCATTATTTCATGTCATTATGTCAACCTTCAAAATTTGCAAAGCTGGTATAATTCCTAAGGAATTATCAAAAATTTTATCACACTTAGGAATTTAGGCCTAGCAAAGATCATTTTAACATTATTTCATGCATACTATTTTCATGGAAATCTGAAAAACAAACCATCATCATCATCATTTGCACCATTGCACAAAAGTCTTAAGACAGCCTCTTAAGCACTCTTTTACTTTTAATAATATTTCTATACTGGGATTAGCTTGATGACCGAGTGAGCAGCGACTCCATGAAATGGTCTATAATAGCGACAATGTCCTTTGAAATTATTGTTAGAAGTCTCTTTTTATTTTTTATCACATCACATTACAAACAACCAATTTGTTACATCAGATTATTTCATTTAAAATATTACCGCATGACATTAAAATTATAAATTTTCAAAACGACATAATTTTATGAATCCTCAATCCAATTATCAAATCCATCAAACATAAAAGCATCATAAACATACACATAACATAATTCATATGATAAAAACTATCTCATCTCATATATATATCAATAGTATATATACATCATCAAAACTAGATCGATATGCCACAATCTATACCTCGACATACTCAATCCTCTATCAAAAATAATAAACCTACATATCAATCTGTACAGTGTAATGCAGTCCTCTAGCCTTGAGAGCCCCTTGAGCTCTTAGCCTCATCTCCTCCCCCACCCTAAGGTGGATGAGGTGGCCCCATTTTAGTCTATGTAGTACTGTGAGTCCTAGTCCTCGATTGGGATGAAGTCCTAGACGACCCAATCCTGATCGGCTCTGCAATGTTGGCTGGCAGGGGTAGTCTATCCTTCTCTGGAACCATATGATAGTACAAAGTCTGGTAGAAAGTAATTTGGACAATAGCCCATGTCAGCTCTCTAGTGCTTGCCCCTCCACCCCATGCCCTAAGGCGTGCAATCTCGTATCTGAGCTGGGTAACCTCAGCTCGGTGGCGTGCAGCCTCGTCCTACAATGTCTGCACCTGTGCCTGGAGATGATCTCTCTCTAATCAAAAGTAGTTGTCTCGCTACTCTCCCCTGTGTCAACACCCTTTCCCTTATTAGGTGATGGTGGTCTCCCTCTTTGTGGAGAAGGGAGTCTCGCCTCCCTCCTCTCCCTCTGCCATGGCCTCTCCTACGCCTGTGGCCTCCTCACCTCTCTCCCATCGTGATCCTGGGCCGCCTCCATAGCTGCCTAGTGCCACTTCCCTATCTGACGCACAACTGTGTGTATTGGACCCTGAGCCCTCATCATCTAAGGAGGGCAGATGCCTGCATAGAAGGCATCGTAGCCATCGACTACCCTTGTGTCGTCCCCATCCACTGGCTGAATGGGGGCATCGTCCAAGTCTTGGCTCCAGAAATGCTACATGTTTGGAGCCCTGCTCACTGTAGTGTTATCCCGGACAGTCTAGGAAAACTCATAATCCTTGAGAGATGGGATCCCCTGCTGCAGACCGAACTATCGCAAAACTCGATCATAGCGGTGGAGCTCCACCTCTCCCCTCTCCATTCGAAGCCAACAAACTCGCCTGACGCGAGCTAACTCTTGTCCATCCTCGACCCACCCTGGATGCTCCCTCCATGGCCTCCAAGTGATCTAGTCTAGGACTAGGTCATCTAATAGTCTTCAAGACATCAAAATGTCGATCCACCACTGTGACCCTCTCTAAAGCCACTAGTAGAAAACTCGGGGCCTCTCCCTATCAATCCCTATCATAGGAAGCCCTATCGGCCTCCGCACTGCAATGTGCTCCCAGCACCAAACCTATAGGAGCGATGTCATCACCAGACATCGGCTGCCCTTGTACATGACCCCATATAGGATCCTGTACAATCGACATAGTACAAAGCTACCCCAAGAGAACCTATAGCCATGATCCCGCATGTCATAGATCACATCTATGAGCATCCACGACACCCTGCACCTACTCTGGTGGCACAACAGAAGTCCACCAACTACTCTAGCTAGAACCCGTGTGAGTCTAGATGCCCCAAGCATCTGATGCAGTGCCTCGATGTTAACTTCGCCCTTCTCCAGGGTGAAGCTCGGGTCACCACATAATCATCTCATAGCGTGGCCCTGATTGGCCGTAGAAATGATCAACTGTCCTTGTATGGGGATTCTCAGAATCCTCCATACATCCTCTAGAGTGGGAGTCATCTCCTCTATCGATAGCCAAAAATAGGAAGAACCCAGATACCATCTCTTTATTAGGGCTGTCAGTAGCCCCATATCTATAGACACCTGTGGCATCTCTGCCACATGCTATAAGTCGACCTGTGCTAGCTGATCCCACTCTGCCTATGTAAGAGCGGCCAAGTCATCTCTCAAACCTCCATACTTCCATTCCCTGCTTTTTAGCAAACCTCTCTATAACATAAACAACAAAACAACAAACAACCATTAATAACAACTCAAGTGATTAAAAATACAAGTAAAATAAGTTCAATTTTATGCAATTGATGATATCGTCCACAATTTGACTATATCGTCCCAAATTTGAGTAGAATCGTCTCCAATTTTGCAAGCCAAAATCGTACCTAAATTGACGAAATTGTCCCCCTTTCACCGATTTCGCCCTTGGACGAAATTGGCAAAATTGAGACGATTTCGTCGAAATCGGGACAATTTTGTCCCGACAACGTCGACGGCCCAAAAATGGCCGTGATGCTCAAAAATTGATTAAAGTTTACCTAAAAAGCATGTAAAATCAAATTAAATTATTCTAAGTTAAGTCTAATACTCTTACCCGTAGACCGCACCGGACCTCTGTTGATCTGTGCGTCGTCTCCACCATTTTTGCTTCAGAGCTCTAAAACCAGTAAAAATGAATAGTAAAAATGAATTAGGGTTTTACCCTATTTTTCTTAATTTTATTCAAAAATAATTCAAAATTAATTTTGCTTTTTCATGTTTTTACCTCAAATGTTCGATTTGGGTAAAAAAACGGAGGGGGCACCATAATAAGCTGTCATACGATTCGACCAAGAATCATCGCAAAAAAATGGGAATAATTTTTGTTTTCTCGTAGATCAAGAAGAACTCATATTTAATGCATTTTCTTTGGAAAATTTGCTAAAGAGGGGGCAAAATGTAGCACCCTAAAATTGGCACAGTGAAATTCTAGTAATTACATTCATCCTAGTAAATAATTTAAATTCAAATTTTAACCTCCCAAACCGCCCGTTAACCATCGGGTAATCCATTTCCCCATTTTTCGTGCCATTTTTAGAGGTTGTTTTGACTGTTTGATGATATCATCGCCGATCAGACGATATCACCCCAGATCTGACGATTTCGTCTAGGCTAGGACGTCCAGATGATCCTGTCGTAAAACTAATTTTGCACAATTAGCTTCTGTTCCAACGGGTCTCTAATCCGAGCAGAAGCGTGTCTGCGTCGTTAGAGACCCTCCCCCGTTGGAGATCTCCCAAATAGGGATGATCTCCAACCTCATAACTACTCCCCTAAGCCTATTTAATCCTTAGGACTTTCTCTTACCAACCCCTGGCTGAATTTCCCTGTAACTTGATTTTACGTGCATTAGAATATCCAGAACATCAATTTGCATTTGTTATTTTGAAGTTTTCTTGCAGGGACCTCATTGATTTTTAGTTGGAGCAAGCTCAGATCATCGTAGATAATCTCGTTCAAATCTCAGATGATCTTGTCAAATTTGAGATGATTTCATTACTTTCAAATGATTTTGACTGCAATCTGCATTAGGGGCAATCAGTGCCCAGAGTTTGTGCTTTCTTTTATTCCTTTTGCTATTTTATTCTACATTTTAGTTAGTTTTATCCTTATTTCTTACTATTTTGCATTTGGAGTTCACCCATATAGCTTAAGTTGCATGATAAGATCATAATTTTTCATTATAATATCATAATTTTTCTGAATTTCTATTCATAACTATTGTTTAGTATTCATATTGTTATTTTGTGTTATTTCCCTCTGTCATCATAGTCGCATTCTCTGTATTTTGCATCTATTTTTCTGTTTGCAGGTCTCTAACGAATTCGTTTGACAAATTCATCAAATCTCAAACGATCTTGTCTAATCTCAGACGATATTATCAAATCAGACGCGGTCCTTACTGCTTCAAACATCAGAATCTCCATCAGACATCCGGATCAGGTATTCTGCTTTTAATATTCTGTAATTTCTCTTTTTCTATCTTAATTCTATTTTTTGTATTCATTAAATTTGCACTTTCATATAGATTAATTTAGATTCATTTGGCCAAACCTAGGATATGAATGCTTAAGTCTAAAAACGAACACATAAAAACACATTCCAAACCTAGGCGTGGAAATTGCCATTAAATGTTTCCTGGTGAACCCACCATCCGTCGAAAAATCATCAAAATACACCTCCCTTGAGAGGCAAGACCTTCGCAAGTCCTCTCAGTCTGAGGTACTGCGACATCCTTTTTCCATCCTCCTTCTGGGCATGGATCCTATAGCCTGAAGGTAAGTGTGCGAAAAATTTGGAGCGATACACTTCTCATTGCTATTGTTGCTACTCAAGGTTGGCATATTTTTCAGCTTTATGTGAAAAGTGTGTTTCTAAATGGTGATTTTGATGTGGATATCTACATGAATCAACCACAAGGATTTGTTGTACAAGGTAAGGAAACACCTGTGTGTAAACTAAAGAAAACCTTGTGTGATTTGAAGCAAGAACCTAGAGTATGGTACATGAAGATTTTAGGTTACTTCTTGTCTCTTGGTTTTGATAAATGCTATTCATATACATATATCTATGTGCTTAGGAAGGATAACTTGGTCATTTTAATTGCTCTATTTGTTGATGACCTTGTTATGACTGGAAATGAGAATGAGGCCATTTTTATTTCATTTCCAAATTAAAGTCAGAGTATGAAATGACTGACCTTGGTCTTCTACACTACCATATTGGCATGCAAGTTTATCAGCATGATGATTGTACCTTTTTGAGTCAATCTAAGTATATTGAAGATATTCTTAAGAGGTTTTATTTGGAGGATGGCAATCCTACTTTCATTCCTATTTCTATAGGGGTTAATTTGGAAGTAAGTACAAAATCTCAGTTGGCTGATGCTACATTGTATAGGCAACTCATTGGTAGTCTTATTTATGTTACCATCACAAGGCCATATATTGCTTTTGTAGTTGGTATGATGACTAGGTTCATGTAGAAATATTATATTGAGCACTTACAAGCTACCAAGAAGATTCTGAAGTACCTTTTAGGTACTAGAGATTTGGCACTCAAGTATTTTAGGCTTCCTTCCTTTGCTCTTTTTGGCTATGATGATTCTAATTTTGGATGGAATAGAATAGACGAAAAGTCTACCACAACATATGTTTTTAGTATTGGGTTTACAACTATCTCTTGGCCTTCCAAGAAGAAAGATACAATTGCTCTTTCTACAATGGAAGCAGAGTATAAGGCTACGACAACAACTGCACAATAAGCGGTTTGGCTTCATACCCTAATGAAAGAAATTACGTTGAGCAATTTGGTCCTTCATGTTTGCTCTTCGATAATCAATAAGCTATTGCCTTGGCTAAAAATCCTGTAATGCATAAAAGGACAAGGCATGTTGAAATCCAAGCCCACTTTATCAAAGAGAAGGTATTGGATGGGACTATTCAGTTGGAGTATTGTCCATAATTTTCTAATTCTGCTGATTTGTTCACCAAACCTCTTCCCAAGGAGCAGTTTTGTAATATGAGGGACTCACATGGTTTGGTGAAGTTGTCCTCAAGGGGAAATGAAGTGTAGTTACACTTGTGTGATGACAAATTCATCCTTATGAGGTTTTTTTTGCTATATATGAGTTGATCTTTGGTGATATAATTGATTTTTGCATATCTTATGAACATGGTACTTTCTTGTTTGCCTTGTGCAACTTTTGTACATGTTACTTTGTAGATGGCATTGCGCAATTATGGTATATGATGAAATTGATTTATGTGACTCTTTTACATGGTAATTTCTTGTTGCCTTGTGCAACTTTGTACATATTTTTATGTAGTTTGCATTATGCAATTGGTTTATCATGGTACTTTCTTGTTAGCATTTATGCTACTCTTGTACATGATATTTTATGGTTGGTTTTATGCAATCGGTGTGCACACTTTATTATTTTTATATACCTTATGCAACTCTTGTACATGGTACTTTTTTGTTAGCCTTGTGCTACTTTTGTACATGGTAATTTAGAGTTTGAATTATCATGGTACTCCTTGTTTGCTTTATGCAACTTTGTACATGATATTTTTTGATCAACTATATAGCACGTGACTATAAGTATGGCTTGGCATATTTTTGTGATGACTTATAGTTCACTATTTATTAGATGAGTTTTGTTATCATCTTTGGATATTCATATATTTTGTGGTGAATATATTTATGATGATGTATCTAACCGATCTTATGTTGAGTTTCTTGTAGCTTGCAGGTACTTTCATTTGGGGTTTTGCAGGCTTACTGAAGACACCCTTGTGATGTTTTCTTATTGTCATTTGCAACAACTTGTGGTTGATGGATGGCTTTGTAAGCTGCTTGTATCTGAAGCTACTTCGTTGGGGTTTTGCAGTATCATTTTGGCCCATTTTGTATTGGTGCCTTATTGTAGACCATTCTTGGTCATAGAAGCTCATTGTAACTATATTACTCATTTGATTCTCATCATCATTTGTATCTTTAGGGGGAGAATGCTTCTTTACCTCATAATTTATTTCTCCAATATTGCATTAAGGGGGAGTGTTGGAATATGTAATGCAACATTATGTAGATTATTCTTAGACTAAAATATAAAGTCTAAAGAATAATATTTGAATTAAAATATAATTCTATCTTATGTAAAATATTCCCACCTAATTAATAAATAAATTAAGGGTGCTAGGAATATTTAATTTCTTGGGAAAATGTTATTTCCCTTTTCTAGAAAATATTAGAAAGTAACTAATCACTTTCTAATATTTGATAGATGTCACTTATCACATATCTCAAATATTAGATTGTGATGACTCACAGGTCCTCGAGTACTCATGGTGCTAGCTCATAGAGGACTCATAGGATGGCAAAGGTCCTTGAGTACTCATGGTGCTAGTTCACAGAGGACTCATAGGATGGCAAATGTGACGGATGTGCCTCATAGGCTAGGGGTGTAGGCCCTATCTAGTATAGATCTTCAGAGATCATTTTGTACCAGTTTTGAGTGTAAGGTCGAGGACCTACATAGTTGTAACCTGTAGGTATTTTGACATACCCTGATACTATGTACTCCTTGATACATTTTTTTATATGATATGACAGTTCATCTCATTATATGTGTATTTTATTTTTGGTATTTTATGTTTATGTTATGCATGTAGATGTAATGCAGATATTTAATTTATTGCTATATGATGTGATGTATGGATGAAATGCACTAGCTAGATGATGTGGATGTAGTGATATACATATGTAGATGGACTACTTTATGATGCTATGTATACAAATGCAATGTTTGATGTTTAAATACAATTTTGATATGCTTTACTTGTATGCATTTACTTTATGTTGTTTATGACATAATGTATGCCATGTATGTATTGCATGTATATTTGATGATATTATAAATGGACATGCATTTTTTAATCACTTAAACCACAATGTATGCAATATGATATGAGGTTTTAACTATCTAATAGATGACACCACAAAATGTATAACAATCATGAATTGTAGTTGCTTTATCTCTTTGTGAAAGATAATACACCCATATGTGAGATGTAATGATGTATTATTTTCTGTTCATAAGCTTTTGTAAATTAAAATAATATGTATAATATAATCAGTGGTTGTCTAAATATCATTTTTGACATCCATCCGGTATCTAATTATATAGTACAAATAATTCTAATAAACAAACTCTCATAAAATAAATTGATTTTTGATGATTGCATTTGAAAATTTGATTATTGCTATTTGGAAATTTTTAAGGTTTACCATGAGACTCAAACACCCTAGTTGAGTGATCAAAAGTTGTATACTAACCACACTAGACTTCTAAAATGTAAGGTTTTTGCTAGGATAGGCCCTAAATATTTATTATTCCTATGTGTGCAAGTGAGTATATTTGATAAGGCACAAGCATATCCCAATGTCAGGCAGGATTCTTTCAGCCCATTTCTAAGATCGGGGGTTTACGAATGTCTTACCCAATCCTAGGTTTATATTTTAGTTGGACTAGACCACTAGGTGATATAGGACACCTGAAGCTAGCTCTTCCACATTCAAACATTGGTCTGTACATAAGCGAAATTCTAATGCATCAAACATATCATCATGCATAAAGTATAGTAGTACTGACAATTCTAGGGATTCAAGCTCACCCCCTTCTTTGCTTCAATTTTTTGGAATACTTGCTCATCTAAAGTGATAAAAATCACTGCTTATTTTTGTAATATAGTGATAAGAATCACTATTTATTTTGTACTTTCATATTTTTCTCTTGAACAACGGATATTATACTAATTTTACATTCTTTGTACAATTTTGATCTTCATTTGATCTAACTTTTTAGGATTTTTACATTTGATAATTTGCTTTAGAAACTTCCTTTGGATATTTTACTTTGGTAAATTTTTTCTGGTATATCGAGTGAGGATATCGATCTTATGATATCAATATGGTATATCAATATGGGATGTCGATCTATGATATCGATCTAGGGTATCAATATGGAGGATTGATTTGTGATATCACTCTAGGATATTACTCATATTAACAAAACCAAGGGATATTGGGTAGGGAATAAACTTGTCCTTTTTCCAATTTCCAACATTTCCTATACCTTTCGCATAGGGGGATAAGCAAGAATAAATATTTTCACCTCAAGATATATGGTCCTCTTTTGTGGCTTTCATATTCCCTTAGTCCTTATTAGGATTGTTTAATTTGTTGATTAGTGATAGGATTTTGATATGCTAAGGTTTATACTAACTAGAACTCAACTACAAAAGCAAAGCAAGTTTTCTATCAACTCTTGAAAAGACATCTAGGTATGGTTGAATGACTGAAATTCCCTAGTATATTATTCATAGCAACAATATGGGTTGTGTTTAAAAATATAATTACTCACAAGGGTGATAAATGGATGAAAAATATAATGCATAGATGCATGATTGAGATACAAACATGGTGTTGTTTGTAAGATTGTAAACACAATTTGTTCCAATGCATGGGTGATGGATGAATATGCCTAATGCAATGCAATGAAATGCAAAAAGAAATTCAATACAATGATGCAAATGAAATGCAAATATTTTTGTTTGTTTGATATTTTTTAAATTTTTATGGATTTTAACACTTTGGTTTGACCAAAGAGCTAACAGACGCCTTTGGAGCCTTTTAGGGATTGACCAAGAGGTTTTGAGAAACCCTTAGAGCCTTTTGGGATTGACCAAGAGGTTTTGAGAAACCCTTGGAGCCTTTTCTGAATGACCAAAGGGCTTACAGATACCTTTGGAGCTTTTTCTAAATGACCAAAGGGCTTACAGATGCCTTTGGAGCCTTTTCTGGTTCTTAGGCATAGAATGCTTTAATATGAAGGATATTGAGAGGTTCAAGCTCTTCAACTCCTCTAAGCGATGTCAATCGATGTCCCAGGTCTAATTTTCTTTGAGATCATATAATAACCCAACTAGTTAGATGTGAATTTGTCTTGCATTTTTGGCAAAACATTAGAGTTCTATTGGTTCTCTTTCAGCACAAGATCACCAACCTCAAAGTCACTTATTGTAAGCTTATTTTAATCACTCTTGATAAACATAGAGGTGCTCAAAGGCATTCACATGACGTTCATCAAGTAGCGTAAATTGGTCTAGGTGAGCTTTTCGTGCAGTGTCGTAATCAATGAACTCTTTTAATATGATGCACAACATTGGAATTTCCAACTCTAGGGGTATAATGGCCTCAACACCATATACTAGTGAAAATGGAGTTGCCCCAATGGGTGTTTGAATACTAGTCCTATAAGCCCATAATGCAAGGGGTAGATGGATATGCCAATCTTTGTGGTGCTCTTGTACCATATTTTTCAAGATGAAGACCACTATATTATTTGAAGCTTCAGCCTACCCGTTTGCTTATAGATAATAAGGAGACACAAAATTGTGTTTTATTCTATATTTAGATGTTAAAGCTCTCACAATTTTTTTCTTAAAAGAAGTCCCATTATTTGATACTATCTTGGATGGTATCCCAAAATGACTAATGATATTGGTGAGTATAAACTCAGCAATCCACACTCCAGTTGTCGTTGTTAAGGGAATAACTTCCACAATTTAGTGAAATACTCAATAGCTATAATAAAAAACGTATATCGACCCGATGATAGAGGAAAGATCTTATCGATGAGATCGAGTACCCACTGAGAAAATGGCCAAGCCACTTGAATGGGTTGTATGTTCTATGATGGCAAGTGCATAATATTAGCATGATGTTGACATTTAATGCACTTCTTGACATACACATTGTAATCTTTCTCCATAGTGGGCCAATAATAACCCATACGAAGGATGTGCTTGACGATAGCCATGCCACTAAAATGGCCACTACACATAACATCATGAGTTTCTAAAATTGCCCAAGATGACTCTTGGGGCTCAAGACAACAAAGGAGAACTCCATCATACCTTCTACGATATAGAATATCTTCTAACAAGATTACAAAGGATCTGGAAGGATCTGTAATCTTTTTTTCTTGCACCTCTTGGATTATATAGAATATCATCATTACAAAGGAAGGGTTCTTCATCTGAAGGCACCATGTGAACCTATCCCTCATCAATGTATTTGATATACTAGTGTAAAATAGAAAGGATGCAAAACATTTATCTAATCTAAGACCTACCCAGAAGTATATTATATTGCATAGAGCCTTTGATTACATGACACATCACCAAGATGGTCTTTAGCCCCTCCTATATAGGTAAAACTATAGTACTGACCATCGAGCATAATGCATCATTAAACGCACTGAACATGAAGGTCGAAGGGATGATATGCATCTTGGGTAACTTCAATTGAGTTAATGCCTTGGTAGTTATGATATTTATCGATGACCCCATGTTGATCAAAACCCACTTGAATGGTTTTTTATTCACACAAGCAATAATATGCAGTGGCGGGTCTGCTATAACAGTGGAAACTGCCTTTATTTTATGGTCATGAAATTGAATGATCAGCTCTTGACACTATTGCACATGCCCCACGAAGTGTGTAAACACTTCAGGATCTTGAGGCTACACTTCAATGGACCTTAAAATATCCATAAGCATCTCCCTATGCTTAGGAGACTATTAAATAAGCTCATATATCGATAAATTTACTAGAGTTGTTTGTAGGTTTTGAATCAACCTACTTCTAATGGTCACCACCGGTCTAGTTGGTGGGTCGGGCACATACTGGGCTGGTCTCAGAGGAGGCGTATCTTGAACCCTAATAGGCATTGGAGTTTGATTCAGTCATTCATACCTCGCATTCATTGTGACAACATTGAACATACCAATGAACCCATGGCTTGGTGGTTCGATGCACACTTGGTTGACCTAGCTAGTATTATTCCTCGATGCCTCGTGATTAGGTAAAGGATTTTTGTAAATCCTCATATTTTGATTATCAAGTGCTTACGGGTTTTCAACGAGAAGCATACCTCTCTCGATCATATTTTTCATAATATTTTTGAAGGACAAACATACCTCAATGTCATGGCCCTTCATTCTATGGAATATGCAATATTTATCATCTTTATAGTCTTTAGGCTTAGGCTGATTAGGATCTATCATCTTGACCTCGGGTAAGTGTATAGCCTTTGCCTCGCACAACTGATGAAAAATCAATGTCAACGACTATGATAACTGAGTGAATACATGAGGTGGACATTTCTCCTTATTTTTACCCTTATATTTGTTGTTGCATTGTTTGTATTGCGTAGGTGGAGGTTGGGCCTGATCATTTTGCTTTTGCTACCCTTTTTTTCCATTTTGAAGGTTCAACACTACTTGATTAACATGGGTCGGCTTGGCTTGATGTCTCTCAATAATTTTCTTATGTCCCTCCTTATTATTCCTAAGCTTCAAGTTACCCTCCTATAACTTGATGTCCTCACTCACCTTAGCTTATGCCAAAGCCTCTTCGAATGTCTAGTATTGCTGCAGCTGTAGCAACAACAAAATATGCTTGGCATAATTCTTCATGAATATTCATGTTAATCTAGAGGATGGAATGGAGAATGGTAGCTTTCCCATAATCCTCCTCCATCACTTTCCATAATCCATCACTGGCTCATTATCATGTTGCATTATAGTGGCTAGGTCAGATAATTTTACCTTCTTGACACCGAAGGAAAAGTGTTCAAGAAATACATCAGCTAATTATTTGAAACTAGTTATGTTGTGCATCTTTAGTTGGTTGAACCACTCTCGAGCTAGACCTGAGAGTTTTTTTATGAATGTGTGCAGGAGAAAAGTATCATTGCTCTCAATCTGAAAGCACATATCTAGGAAACTAGTAATGTGCTCTTGTGCGCCTTCCTCCTCTTGAAAATTTTCTAGTCTAGGCATATTGAAATGCTTAGGATATGCTGGAATAGGCACTGACATGCATAGAGGTTCATTGTGAATTTTTTTCAAGGTAGACTTCTGATAATCCATTCCTTTCTTCTCTATGGCTTGAACATTCTCTGCTAAGGTCTTGTAGGCTTGCAAGAAAAAAAACTCGTCCTCCCAATATTGTCTTGGACATGAATTTTGAGGTAGGCTCCTCCTTATCTGAGGTGGCATACTAGGCTCACCCTCCTCATCGAATTGGAATATTTCTAGATACTCTTGTTCTAATTCCTCTCCTACTTCATTCTCATACTGCATGTGCTCAAACATCAAATGTCGATCTCTATGTTGAGTTGTATGGCAAGTAAGGGTGTCTATGTTCTTAGGATGTAACTCGGGCTATGAAGCCACTCATTTATGGACACATTCCCTAATATCATTATGAGTATGTAAACTGGCTCTAGCTAGTCAATCTTCCCTCTCTATGTGCTCCTTCTAATCAAGGATGTATTGTTCGCACATGCGTTGTTCATACAATTTTTGTCTGATGAACCTCTGCCTCTGAGTATTCTAATTTTTGAGGTGCTCTTTCTCTATGCGAACATCCTCCATTTGATCTTGGATAATCTATTATATTTGCTCTAACATTAGTCTATGAGCCCTATCAAGATGATCAGTTATTTGAGGTCTCAAAGGGGAGCACTCTGTTCGAGTGACTTTATGAGTATGTCCTCCAATGGACTAATTTGTCACACTATTGCCTCTGTCTGTAAATATGACATTTGTGTGAGGCTATCTTCTATACTCAATGCTTACATGTGATGCAGGAGCATGCATGTCTCAAGAATTCTTAGAGCACTCTCCAGGTTCTTGGGTGGTTCTAATTGTGCTTTCAAGAAACACGCTTGCAGGATGAGAGGGCGTAGGCATAGGCTTATACCCTAAATGCACTAGGACCTTGTCTAGACCATCCAATTGCTTTCTACACCATGGCTTATGAGGTGGTGTACCGTTGACTCCCACTTTGGATATATCTATGGTAAAATTGGTATGTTCACCCCTATGGGGAGTCTGTGCAGGCCTATGCTTGGAAGAAGCCCTCTCTACTTGCCCATGAATGGGTGGATCTTGGACATATCTATGCTCTAGAGGTGGATTTCATGAGCCTCCCTTAGATACCTATTGAAGGGATACTAATTTTGATCCCTCGATGACGTATTCTTTGGTAGAACCCATGGATGCACATGGAATATAGTCACAATATACGCTACCATATGTGGAACCCCCATTCTGGGAAGTCCCATTCTCTAATTTCTACCTAGAGGGATGTCTAGTACTTCTTCTAATTGGGGTGTTCTAAATGGAATTCCCTTGTGTAGAATTATCCTCTCTAATGCTCATTTAATGACATCTAGGAAGATTCTATAATTGAGGGTGTTCTACATCGTGTTGTGCACTAGGTGGAGCTTAAGCCTCAATCTCAAGTCTATTCCTAGGTTTACCACTATGTGTACACACCATTGTGTATCCTATGTCTAGATTTAAATTTTATTAGTACACAAAGAATACAATGGTGATTATCTCTTTTATAGTTTTAAAATAAGTCCTAGACTGTTTGATGTGTTTTCAATTTGTTGTATTAGTAAAGTAACTCTTGTTGTGTTTTGCAAAGTATTTATGATTTTCTCAATTGTTTAATGGATTTCACCTGTATGCTCATAGGTCGACAACCTAGCTATGAACTCTAGGTCACGTAATCCCCCCAAAGTATAGCAATTAAAGTCCACAACTGGGCAAGGAGCATAGGTCCTCCCAGATCCTCACCTATTTTCACCCAATCAACGTCATACCCTTCAAAGAGAAGTACATGCAAATTTTCTAGGCTACAAAATGTTCTTGGATCCGATATTGGTATAGAACATAGGGTACATGGGATTTGGGACAACGAATGGAAATCACATCCACCATTTTTGAAACCCTACTAGTGGTTGGATATGACTCCCAACTCACTAGCATTTAATTCGAACATGGTGCGTGTGTGTTATTTTTAATTTTCATAAAAGGAAAGATGCATAATACAACATTCACATGATCATTTCCTACATGAAATGCATAAAAAAAACATTTGGTATTTCAAAAACATCCATGAATAATCTACATGATATTTAGACAATGCATATTAATGATGAACTAACCTCTAATCAGGCCTCAAGCAAGCAATACAACATACAAGGACACTTTAGCACATTGTATTCTAGGGTGGACTACAATCAAAGATTTATTGTTCCTAGCAGTGCGTAATGAAACCCTAGAATGAAAAACCTAATGGACCTAATTTATTTCACCCTTTTTTAGAGTTTATCCTACTTAGGTTACCATTTTATGCTTTTTGGAAAAATACAGACAGAGAAGACAAGAAAAAATGACAGTGCAACCTACCTTAGGTCTACATTCGATAAAGCTTTAAAATCTAACCCTATGATTTATCTGTTCCTGATAGTGGCTTTGATGCACAGCTACGACTGTTGTCTGCGCTTGTCAACCGTGGGCCAAATTTTTAACCATATCTATTAGCCACAGGCAGTACCTGCCATAAAAAACATAAAAACAATTAGTTAATCATGGCTAGATATGCGAAGTTCCATCGTGAT
Organism: Wollemia nobilis; assembly: GCA_028583015.1. NCBI lineage: Eukaryota > Viridiplantae > Streptophyta > Pinopsida > Araucariales > Araucariaceae > Wollemia > Wollemia nobilis. Next base: position 6,867,578 of record JAQPPZ010002550.1, read on the forward strand.
TGCCTACTATAACCACCAAAAATGGCTCACACATAGGTTGACTATTGCAATTGATAAAGATAAACAAGTAGGCATGCATAAATTAACAATAAGAAATGAATGAATACAAGGAATTGTTTATTAATTTCAATGGATTCAAATTATAGATTCATCCCTCTTAGGGATACCCATTGGATACATCAATAAAATAGGAGTCTAATCCCTCTCAAGGGTAGGTGTAATCAAAATTCCCTTCTAGTGTGACACAAACTACTCTAGGGTGTCGATAACCCTCTTCTCCATGATTAGAGGTATTCATTGTGTTGAATGACATGACCTTATTAATCATGCATTAAAGAAACAACAAGAAGCATGTTAAAAGCAAAGGTAGCCTCTCTTGATGAGGCCTTTAGAAGGTATTAGCATAAAAGATATCATGACTACCAATAATCAAGAATATGCAAGAAAGATGCTAAAACTATATAAACACATGAAAATATTATCATAAAACATGTAAGCTCAAGAACATCTAACTATCCAATAACCTAATTACAATATTGAAAGCATGGAGGTATGAAAAGATCCATTAGAGTGTTAAATACCACAATGAAAGCAACATGCATAAAACTATAAATCTATCTGTTAGGGTCTCTAAATTAATAATTAAACCAGTAATAAACCTAATCTAACCTAACTAAATAATATACAAAAGGAAAAACAAGGGAATCTTCCCTAATTTTCTCACCATGGGTCTTATGCATGGGTGGCACTGTTGACCATGACTGAGAGCCATAGTGGAGCTCTGAGTAGGTTTTCCCTCTAAATCAGGGCCTCCTCTCTGATCTGCCTTGTCAATTTGATGTCCAAAGGTCACCTCTATATCCTATGTTATGTTTGGTGGTTAAATTGTTCTTATGGTGCATGGATTGCACAAATTGACATTTCTAGGCTCTCCTAGGCTCCTAGGGCTTCCATTGTAATAATATCTCCAATTGGGTGGAAAAATTATCCCTCTCAATGCATCTAGGTGAGTATGCAATTCTACAGGGTTTTGCTGCTCAATTGATAAAATGTTCTCCAAACTTATCCCCAATTTGGAGGGGGATCTTATAGCATTGGCCCAGGGCTAGGGGTGGCTTCCTCATGAAGCCAAGATCAATATCGGGCAGTTGAGTTTTTTGGATGGAAGGATATAGAACCTTCCTCACTCAAACTGCTCCAATCAGCAACCAATTGGATGTTGCAACCAACTTTGGGTCGGATGAAGGCTAACTAATTCTGAGTGCTAATTGTGGCTGACATGCATAGTGAGCACTACTAACCGTGAGTGCTAGCAGTAGCTAGCACTGACTAGGCAAAGATACCCAAATGAGTGGTAAAAACCATTGTTATACCTTGGCTCTGTCCAAAGGTCCTCCATATGGTCTTCTAGCATGTCCCATATGAGTAGTCACCTCAGCATGACACATTTTAAGTGTCTATAAAAAGAAGATATTGGAGGGAGAAAAATATTGGTGAAGGAATAAAAAGAATGGAGGAGGAAAATAATTTCAAAGGAAGTGAAGAAGATATAAGAAGAATATTGGTGAAAAGAAGAAGATTAAAGAAAAAAGAAATAAAGAATGTGACAATATACTAAGAGAAGATGAGAGAACATTAGAAGACATAAAGCAATGAGAGGATACAAATATGCAATAGTCAATGATTGAAGAAATAAAGTAGATATTAACAACGAGGAACATTGAGGTTGAATGGAGAAATATTGGAGATTGGAAGGGGTAGTAGAATGGAATGTTGATAGCTAGAGTTGAATGAAAGACAAGGAAGTTTGAAATAAAAGAGATTGGAAAATAATACATCTTGGATATTGGAGAATAGATTGAAATGGATATTGTAGTGGAGAGAAGAATATTATAGCATTTTGAAATGATATGGATTAGTATAAGTGATAAGTTTAAGAGAATAGATTACAAAGAAGGTGGAAAATTAAGAGTGAAACAAAATATGATAATGTAGCAGTGCATGAAGGATAACGTTGGAGAGTGTCTAGAGAAGAAAACATTGAAGGAACATGATGTAAATTATAGAAAAATCTAATCTAATCAGTATTTGGAGAGTGCATTAGAGGAATGTTACAAAATATTGAAGTGACAAAGGGAAAGTGCTCGAAATAAAATAAAATCTTGAGAAATTGGAGAACATTTGAGACAAAAGTAAAGAGTCAAATAGTGTTTTAAGAATACCTAAAACTAAAGGGAGAGTCCTTGGATAAATCCTAGAAGTAAAGGGAAAAATCCTGATAATTATAAGAGCAACGGATAAAATTAAAACCATAATAGCGTCTAAGATGCCTAAGAAAAATGGATAATTGTATAACTAGAAAAGATTTTTTAAGAGTGCTTGAGATATTTGCAAAGTAGAATGGGTAAAATTGTACATGAAACTAGATAAGGAATATCTGTAAATTGGGACATTTGGCAAAGAGAATGGGCATGCAAAGATAATACAAGTTGTAGAGTTAAATTTGGAAGTATACCACTTTGCCCTAACGTAGAATATAACAAACAAATTTGAAAGGTATTTAAGGGCACATATTACTAATTTATATTTTATTTGGATTAAATTATGTGGGATATAAGGTTTTATTTAATTGAAATAAATTTAAAGGTTGTATTTATAAGGTGAAAAATTGAATGAATGATATAATTAAAGATTAAAAGATAAATTTTGAAATTTCGATAAAATAATTGAAATCGGGGAGATATAGTTAAAAAGTTGAAATTAAATTGAAATTGATTAATTGAAATTGTTGGGAGACATAAGAAAGAATTGAATTAACAATTGGAAATTGGTTGATGAAGAGTTTTATTGGATATTTGAAATTAAATTGTGTGATTGAATTGATTTAAGGGAATTGAATTTACAATTTGAAAAGAGAAAGAAATTTAAAAAAATGAAATTTGACTTAAAATTGGAAGATTGAACAATTGAAGAAGAAATAAGGAGATTATGAATTTGATTGGAAATTGAAAGAAATATTATAATTGAATTTTTTTAAGAAGGAGGAAAAAAATATTCAAAGGTTTCATTGAAAGAAGTCATCATGGAAATAGAATAGAGAACCTGCCTATAGAGCAAGACTAGCATTATTAGTAGGAAGATCAATACTGGAGTTGAAGACTAAAGAAAAAATATTTCACACCAAATAATGTAATATGGGGGTGTTGGAGGTATTACATTATTTGGTACCTTGAGTACCATTATAAATATTTATATTACAAGTGTGTGTGTGTGTGTGTGTGTGTGTGTCAAAAGTAGGTGTCAAGTTATAAAGTGTATTTATGTGTCATGTGTGCAAGTGTGAGTTATGAGTGAAAGGTGTCATGTGTGCAAGTAAAAGTTATGTGTAACTTATGAGGTGTCATATGTGTAAGTGAAGAGTCATGTTATATGTATCAAGAATATAAGTAGAAAGTTATGTAATCATGATAAGCTTTATCATAATGTAAGAAAGGCATACAAAATATTGTATCTCCCATAACTTTGAGGAGAGAAAAAGTCAAGAATATTGAGGAGCCTTTTGTAAGCTTCTATATTAGAGACAAATATCCATACTATGCAACAAATGAATGTAAAAGAATTTTATTAAGATATTTTGTATAATCAATAAAGTTATTTTTTTTGTAATATTGTTGTTGTGATTGTGTGATATTATTTGCAAGTGTTTTAGGTACCTGCGATATCTTTGGATCCATTTGCTAACACATCGATATTAGTAGTACACAATTTCATGTCTTTGACTGGCTAAACTAGCCAATTATTACATAAATTTGTTCAATTTATTTGAGGTCATGATAGAAAAAGGGGTAACCTTACCACACAAAAGAAAGTGTAGAAATGTGTAGGTGTAGATGGAAAAATAAAATCTCAAGGCTAACATGTTTACTCTTCCTTTGGGAGGATGTAATGTTTTGTTGGGAACATAGTGGATTTAAACTTTGGGTTCAATAGTTTAGGAGTTTTTTTAACTTTGGATGTAATTTACCTAGCAAGGAATATAACATACTCTCTAAGGAATGGTTGTAGGGCCTAACCAACTTATCTCTTCTTAAAATATGGGAAATATCTCAAATAAATCATCTGATGGAATGGTAGGACAACTATTTGTTATACAAGCCCAAACTACTAAGAATATATTTCAACCATCATATTTACAACTAATTCTAGATAAACATACTCTTTGTTGAATTGAAGGGTCTTCCACAATAGTACACTTATGATCATACAATCTAACGTATACCTAGCAATGTAACACCTAACATTTGCCCTTACAATTACCTATATATACAAAAGTCTAAGATTGAGAAAATGGTGTAAGATCTATTAGTAGTAGGGTTTATTCGATCAAGTGTTAGTACTTATTCTTCTCTAGTCTTGTTGGCTGATAAGAAGGGTGGATCTAGATGGTTTTGCATGGATTTCTATGAGCTCAATAAAATTACAATCAAGGACAAATTTTCTATCCTTATTATTGATGAGCTATTGGATAAGCTCCATGGTGCTTAGTTTTTATCCAAGTTGGACTTGTGCTCAAGGTATAATTAGATTATAATAAGAGAATAAGACATTCCCAAAATGAAATTTTAGCCTCATGATGGTCATTGTAAATTTATGGTCATGCCCTTTGGTATTACTAATACACCTTTGATCTTCCAAAGTCTTATGTATGTTATATTTTGCTAATTTATATGAAAATTCATATTGGTCTTCTTTGATGAAATCCTTTTTTATAGTCACACTCTAGAGGAACATTTTTAACATTAGTACTAGACCTTACAACTTCTTATTAAACATCAATTGTGTGATAAGCAGTCCATATGTTCCATTCGAATGAAAAAAATGGAATACTTGGATCACATAGTTTCATGCAAATGGGATAAGGTGGACCCAAAAGAAAATCATGGTTATATAAGAGTGGTTAAAGCTCCACACTCTCAAAGGTATTTAGAGTTTTCTAGGTCTCATTTGTTACTATAAAACAATTATCCAACATAATGGGAAGATTACAACTCCTTTGATAAGTATGTTGAGAAAGAACTCATTTGTATGGTCAAAACCAATGGAATAAGCCTTCCTTTAAAAACTTCATGTTAACTATGCTTGTGTTGGAGATGCCTAATTTGTCCAAGACTTTTGTGATTGAAAGTGATGCTTTGGGTAGTATAATTGGTGTAGTGTTTATGCAAGAGAGAAAACCATTGGTTTTTACAAGCAAGGCACTATCAAGAAAGAATTTGGTAAATAAACCTATGAGAATTATAGTCTTTAATGTCTTGGGATGGAGACCTCATGATTCATCACTTCAAGAAATTATCAAGCCACAATCAAAAATCACTATGTTCAGTTTTGCTCCAACCATGGGTCTTCGTGGTGACTGGTGTCTCTGTATTTCTCTTCAAGTTGTATGTTGAGTCTCCTTCATAGGGAGATCTTGTGGTCTGTCAAGATCTCTAATGTATTTTGATCCACTTTCCAAGTCATGTTTTAATTTTTCTTTTTACAGGATTCCTTTTGCAGTTCATCCTAACTGAGTGATCCTCTCTTATGGATATTTTTGTGATGACCTTGTGCCTCCCTGTATGAGATCCTCCTTTGTTGTAGTTGTTTCCAAATATATTTTCTAGGTGGTTTTGTCTTCTTGTTTCTCTTGGGTGGGAAACAGGGGTATGGTTTTCCCCTTGGGTGGGATATCCATTTTCAAAAAAAAATTATAGGTTCCTTGTTTCTCGGGCCCTCTAGGTGGGTTTCTTCATTTCAAATATTAGGCCCATTGGGCAGGTTTTTTAATTTTGATTTTTGGTCCATACAGGATGATCCCACATCCCAGTATATTGATGGTCCCTCTAGGACTGTCTTCTTGTGCACTTTTTTTATAATATTCAAAAGGTATGTCTTTTTCCATGTTGTTTGGTCTGTTGACCTGGTTTTAACTTTGTTCATTTGTAAAAGGTTTTTGGGCTCCTTTAAAAACCTATATTTAATACAAACTATAAAATAATATATATTTTTTTAATCTTCTCAACATAAATAAGAGATATAACACTTCATATTTCTCATCGAAGAAATACCACATAATAATAATTCTACTATTGAGTATACATATCCACATAAAAAAAAATACTATAATAATTGCACATACTAAATGATAAACTCTCCATGACACATCACTTACATAACTCCACACTTACATGACACCTACTATATACTCAAATATTTATAACACTCTAAACTAAACTATTTATATGGTACTTACAATATTCTTGCAAGTTACCAAATAATATAATACTTCCAACACCCCCATATTACATTATTTAGTATGCTTTTTTAAACCCTTCATTATTTCCATAAAAATCAAATGTCTTCCTTAGTGTTAGGTTAGGCAAACTCTCTTTTATCTGAGTAAAGGACATATCTATATAAAGTGTTAAAGTGTCCTTGGAATTGGAGTGGAAGACATGACATGAGAGATGAATGCTTTATTTATACCTAATATACCATATTTTGAGTCCATGTCATTTGCAACCGACTAGTTCATTATTGTGCCTACCTTACTACTAAAATTTTCTCTTTGAGCCATTCCAAATAGGTGTTTCTCATTTATGACTGCTAAGCATAAGGAAACAAATTTTACACTTTTTAAAATTAGGTTACGCATGCCTACAACCAATGCAATATCTCTCATTTTCAATCCCATACAAATTGAACAACCTTACTTTAAGGAAGTGGAACCCATTAAAAATGTCACTGAAGGTCTTTCATCCTTATTTATTCTCTCCAACATAGAAATAATGGTCTCATTAATTTGCTTTAATAATAATTTTATTGGTACTATAAATTTTGTCGGATAACCAACATCTCTAACATCCAAAGCCATCAATAAAGATACATCAATTTTTCTACAACCAACATCACTCTATAGAAGATGAGTCATTGGTATAAATTTGTATAGATTCAAAATAATCTTTGAAGCTACCGTCAATTGAGCATTAGTAAGAGAAAAAGGTGATTTCAAAACATTAGTGATGAATTGTCACCATATATCAACACCATAAATTCCAACTGCAAGGCCTATTGAATTCTTAGTCAGATTATGGATTTTGGTGCACATGTTTACCAATTTATGCCTTTGAAATATTAGTTCCAAATAAGGATAAAAGAAATCATCAAATTTAAATATTCTTTACGCATACTCAACTTCAATTAAAATCCTTTGGGCAATGAATACTAGAGTAAGCTTTATGAAGTATCATCAAGTTGGACTTATCATAATATAATATGATCCATGTTTACAGGTAAAGAATCTAATAATATCTTAATGTAGTTTAAAATATGTTTTCAATATAAATTTTATTTTGATGGATAAATAGGATAAAGCTTCTCTCTTTTTCTTTTTTAATAAAACTCATCTCATTTTAGAATTTGTTCTCTCTAATAATATCATCACCTTTTGATTATTAACTCCCTTTAAAATTATACCTTTCCACTTATATATAATTCCAATTATTCTTATTTTATTAAATTCCATTTATATTTAAATCTCTTATTTTTTAAAAATAAATTATCCGTTCAAATAACAAAATATTTTTTTGTACCTTAGCATGACATTTTAGGATGCAGTTCTAACAAATCTATGCACTTTGTCTATTACACTAGTAAATGTATGACATCCTTTCAAACAAAACTCTCTTAATATTATGCAATTATATCATTGAATCATACATTTTGTTATTGCTAGCTTGATGATATGTTACTACTCCTCTGGTCATTGGTTTCCTCTACTATTCTTCTAGTCAATGATTTCCACCAGGGTTTCTTGTTCTTCCAACATAGTATCTTCTACTCTATCATATTTTTTGCATTTTAAATAATTTCTCCAACCTACTTTGTTTCAACTTATTTGGAAATTTCTTCTATCCTTATCTCCTTGGATCCTTAGCATACTATCTTCTAATTTTTGTTCTCTAGTTTCACTGACTTGCCTTGCTTGTTTCCTAATCTTCTTAGTCCAAAAGATTTAACCTATATATCTCAATTGTTTCTTATTTATTTCACTAAATATGGTGCTTTCTCTTGAATATATCTAGTGTCATCCAAAAATTCTTTCCATGTCAATCTTCAACATATGCTTCTCTCCTAAAATTTACTCCATGATGCTCTTCCTTGAACATTTTTCACCTCACATGTATTTTTCCTAGACTTTAGGCATGTGTAATCCTCAAAAATTCCCTGTAATTATTTATAATGATCTTATTTACCATGGAATCCATCCACATCTTACTTCAACCACCTATTTACTTCTCTCCTATGCTTTTCTTTACAATGCTATTTCCAACCCAAATTCTTCAATATTATAAATCTCATGTATTTTTTCACATGGGCATTGGAAAACGTTACTCCTGGCTAATATTGCTTACTTATACAATATTACAAACCTCACATATTTTTTGTGTTGGAACTAATAAATATTTTTCCTAGCTAACATTGCTCACTTCTCCAATACTCTTCAATATAAGGATGTAGTTATCGCTTTTTTGGCTAACATTGTTCCTCTCCCAATACTCCAATAAAATAATTTTCTCATGTAGAATTTGCTCTCTTGGATAATGCTACTCTTAAAAAAATGAATACTCTCCACTAATTGAGGATATTAATATATTAATGGTGGATCTCACCAAAAACAACCACTATGGCTCTAAATAAACACAACTAGTAGATCTCTATTCGAACACAACAGTGTGGCTCTGATACTACTCTTAGCAATTCAACCATATTTTTTGTAGGACCAATATAAAATATTAACACAAGTGCATAAATTAAATATCACACTTATTGAATAATATTATTTATGAATATTTTAATATATCACTATTTCACTAATTACATTTTTTGCCTTCAATATACACACACGGATATGATATTCTTCCCATTCATAACTTTTGATCTATCTACTTACACAAAATTTTCATCTCCTCACACACAAGAGAGATCTAACACTTCATATTTATCATGGGAAAATACCACATAATAATAAATCTATTATCGACTCAACATACCCACATAAGGACAAAGACTCTAATAAATATACATAATAAATGATAAAATCTCCTTGATACCTCACTTACATAACTTGACACTTACATGACACCTACTATATACTTAAATATTAATCACACTGTACACTAAACTATTTGCATGGTACTTACAATATTCTCGCACGTTATAAAATAATACAATACTTATGACAATAACAAAGGTGGATCTCCAAATTACCAGGGTACAATTATGCAATAATTTATAAAAAGGACAATGAGAATGTAGTCATTGATGCCCTTTCTTACCAGTATTTTTTGTGGTATTTCAACTTTGCTTCCGCAATGGATTCATCAGCTTCAATATGAGGTAGCTAAAGAATCCACCTTGAAATCCCTAATTTAGTGGCTCCAAAATAATCATAGCTTGTAGTTAGGATATTAATGGGATGGGAAATTATTAAGATACCAAGGTCACCTTGTCTTTCAAAAAAAAATTATTTTTTGAATTCATATTATAAGAAATTTATGCATCCCCAACTACGGGTTGTTTTGGGCTTCTTAAAATTATGAGAGAAAAAAATGCACCTTCTATTGCTTAGGAATGAAAAAGGGTATTCATACTTTTGTGCCTATATTGGACACTTGTCAATGGATGAAAATAGAAATTATATGCACTCTAGGTACCCTACAGCCTCGTCTAAATCTAGTGCTATCTCCATGGATTTCATTAAAATGCTTTTGAAGTCTAGATCTAAATATTCATTAATGTTATGGTGGACCATCTATCTAAGTATGTTCATATATATTCCCTAAATCATCTCTAAAAGGCCTCTACAGTTGCCCAAATATTCTTAGATTTTATATTTTGTCTACAAGGTATATCCCAATCCATTATTTTCAATCAAGCCCCCACCTTTACCAACCATTTTTGGTAGGAACTATTTAAAGTATAAAGCACAAAACTAAAATGAGCATAGCCTGCCATCCTTAGATAGATTTTCAAACAATGATTGTTAATATGTGCTTGGAGATATTCCTCCATTACTTTACATCTAAGAATCCTACTCAATGGTCCAAAGGGATTACCTTGGTAGAATGGTGGTATAATATGCCTGATAATATGACTACCAAGATGACACCATTTGAAGTAGTCTAGGGATATCCTCCTTCATCACTTTCCTCATATATTCCAAGTAGCTCTAAGGTCAAAGAACTAGACTCCACTATTTGTGGGTGTGCACTGCTCATTCTATATCAAAATGAGAATTTTGCAATGGCTCAAAATTTTATGCATTAGTAGGCTTATCAATATCTTATGAAGCATAGTTTTCATGTTGGAAAAATGGTTTTCCACCACCTATAGCCATGTAAGCAGTCATAATTGTAGCTTTGTGGTTATCAAATACTTGTGTTGGCATTTTTGCCACATTGTTTTGATTGTTGATTATTCATGCATAAATTGTTGAAGTTCTCACTCCTCTGTGTTTTCTCTACGAGTTTTGGTGCCAAAATAGCTAAGTCCGAAGACTGTCGTGATATCGCGACCAAAAATAGCATGGAGAGCACGGGTTCAAAACCGTCGCGATATCGCGACATGTCGCGTTATCGCGGGTCTTTTGAGGAGAGAGAAGCCAAAGTCGGAGAATGTCGCGATATCGCGACGTGTTCCAAAATCACGGTCAAAGTGGTCAACGGAGGCAGAGCAACAAAATTGTCGCGATATCGCGACATGTCGCGTTTTTGTGACTTGCGATGGCCATGGAGCAGAATGATAGAAAAGGTCACGAAATCGTGACATAATTGAGCAAAGGGCAATGACAATGAACCACGTCGCGATATCGCGACAGAAAAGTGACCAAGGGGCAAAATGTAAAAACGTCGCGATATCGCGACATGTCGCATTATCGCGGTCAAGTTGAAGAAAAAGCATAAGGCATGAAAGGCGTCGCGATTTCGTGACATTTTTGAAGATGAGACCAAGCAAGAGGAAGACGTCGTGATTTCGTGACAGAAAGTGGCAATAGTAGAGAAAGCAAGGAAACGTCGCGATTTCATGACATATTGTGGAGAAAAGGCTAAATAGAGAAGAATGTCACGATTTCGTGACATGTCTTGTTTTCGCGATGTGAAAGCGTGGAAAGAACAAAATGGTACGAAATGTCATGATTTCGTGACATGTTCCATTTTCGCTACTTGCAAGAGGATGAAGGCCAAGGAAGAGAAAATTGTCATGATTTCGTGACATGTTGCAGTTTCATGGGTATAAAGAAGAGAAGGACACAGAAAGTAGAAAACGTCACGATTTCATGACATATCAGGAAGTGAGAAAGCCGAAGAGAGAAAGATGTAGCGAAATCGTGACTTGTCACGTTTTTGCAGTTTGAAACAGTGCAAGGACAACATGGGGAAGAACATCGTGAAATCGTGACAGGTCATAGTTTCATGAGAACAGAGCAAAGAGGGAGCAGAATAGTATGGAACGTCGCGATTTTGTGACGCGTCGCATTTTCGTGACCTAAGGTGACGAAGGAGAACAAAGAGCCGAATACGTCACGATTTCGTGACATGTTTGGTTTTCGTGACCCAAAATAGCAAAAGCGTACGGAGGAGAAAAACGTCGCGATTTCGTGACATGTCGCATTTTCGTGACCCGTCACGGTTTCGTGCCAGAAAGCAGTTCAACGGCCCGATGAAGTATTGCGATTTCCAAGGATTAAAAGCTCTCCAGAATTTAATGTTTTGCTACTTTCCAATGCGTGCAAGATAGAAGAACGTGCTCAGGCCTATAGCTTTCGAAGCCACCAGAATTGAAGATGCCTCCATTATTCAAAGCTTATGTTCATGATTTTCTAACGGTCCAAGCATGCTCTGAGAATGACCATTTAATGAAGATGACCGGTTCCTTGTTTCATTCAATTTTTGATTTCTCCGAGGCTGGTTTAAGGGGATCATTTCCTTATTTTTGTTGCACATTTTGTAGATCTCGAGGAAGTCCGTTTCATGTTTTAAATGCTACAAAGAGGCAAGACCTCTATAAATATCAATGTATATCTCAAGAAAGAGGCATCGAGAGGAGAGACTTTTGCATGAAAACATTTCAAGTTCTTTGCATGAATGAAAGATATTTGGCCTCTGGTTTTGCAAGCAACTTTCTATGTGTTTTTCCTTCTATCTCATGCATTCCTCATTTATGCTCGTCTTTCTTATCTACTGCTTAAATTTGAATTCTGCATCTAAGTTTAAATATTGCTAGTGAGGAAGTGAGTTCTGGAATGTGATTTTGGAGGTTATATGCACAAGGTTGTAAGTTGATTACGTTGCTATATTCTTATTATATGTTGTTAGTGTGCTTGAGGTTATCTGCTGCTAATCTTTCTCGATCTGATAAATTTGGCTTGTGGCTACATTTCCCATCTCTTTCCGTAATTTCCCATTTCTTTCTGCATATTTCCAATTCCTTTCCTGCAACTCTAGTCTGAAATCAAGCTTAGATTTAGTAAGGGAACCAGCCCTCTCTGGAGATTGGTCTGGGAGACATTTCTTTCTCCTAGCCTTTCAATGTTGGCTGGGTCTAGGGCGCATTTTGTATAAAATCCTTTCCTGTGGCAGATTCGTGACCAACAGTTTTTGGCACGCCCGGTGGGACAGACTGTTTCTGTCTCAGAGAGATCCCATAGTATTGAGGGTTTAATGTTCGCCTTCATGCCATATAGTTAGAACATTTGGTGACTCTGCAGTACCCAAAAATCTCTGAACGTGGATACAGTGAAAGCTGTACTTCATGATCACGAGATCGAAGTCCAAAAAAGTTGAAAATCTTGTTGAGTTTTTTGAACTTGATAGCACAAAAAGAGGTGAACACTCTAGGTTGGTTTCCCCATCGCTTGCATCATCTGCCATATCCACACAAATCCCTGGTATTGTTACTAGTTTTCCATCTTCTCAGTCACATCCACTAGTCCCAATGGCCCAGTATCCTCAACCTAGGCAGTTTTCAGCATGGAATAGTTCAGGAGCCTTGAATTTGTAGGCTCAAAATCTAGTTCCTCAGGCTGCTTTGAAAGCCTTGCCAACCTATGATGGTACTGGTAAGACTGCATATGAACATATTCATGATATAGCTTCTTTGGCAGCCATTCATGATATAACAGATGAAGATGTGATGGTGAAGTTATTAGTACTATCCTTGAGAGGAAAATTGTTGTACTGGTACCGATCTCTGCAACCAAGCACTATTGCATCATGGGATCAGCTAGGAGAACTGTTAGTTAAGAATTTTCATGAACAAGCTGATCCATTTTCATTGCTGCATCAGTTTAACGCAATTCAGAGGCACCCGTAGGAGGCGATAGCAGATTTCAATGTTCGATTTACCAGAAGCTGGCAGCGAGTGCCTGAAGGTCTTCGCCCTACCCATGAGCAAGCTACATTCTACTATCTTCGAGCGTTCAACATAGACATTGGCTTGGCGATCAGGCAGTCCAATGTGATGACCTTCCCAAAACTATTCGAACAAGCACAAAAGGTGGAGGCAGACTTGATTGCAATCGGTAGGCTTCCTCCAAAGGTAGCAATGCCCATTTTACCTGATATTCCATAGCATTTATATCCTAGTTCATTTTTGCAATCTATGTCTTCCATGTATCCTGTTCCATCATGGAGCTCCAGTGCACCTCAGATTGCACCCATCCCAGTTCCTCAGCTCCCTACTCCAGAAAATCCCCAGTTGCCTGCACCCAACATTCTGCCATTCCCCGCTTCCACTTCATTCCCAGCATTACCGGCGCCACCAGCACCTTTGCCCTTACCAACACCTCCTGTGCCTATAAATCCTGATCCTTATACAACACTCTTGCAAGAGGTAAAATCTACCAATTCTGCAATAAGAGCAATGGGCAATAAGATCACACTTATTGAAAGGAAGCAAGCTGAGCGAGATTTCCAGCCCAGGAGATTTCAACCTCCGTCGATCACTAGAGAACAAGCTGCTTCAACAAGCAAAGCACCCGAGAAGAACCTGACTGTTTTGGCAAATGAAGATGCAGTCCTTGTAGAAAGAACATATTGGTGTTCAACATGTAATGATCCACATGGCGAAGACACTTGCATGGTTCATTTGAATTATGTGCAGACATTGGCCGCTAGCTCTTCGGGAGGGCAAGTCAACATGATCTCTGAGATAGGTCATAGCTTAATGGTTCCATCTGAAGAACAAGTTTTAGTTCTCACAAGGACTGGAAAGAAGCCTATCATAGTAGATCCTGCTGAGCTAGAGCCATTAAAAGTGCCAGCTGATTTGAGAAAACAAGTGAAAACTCCTATGCCAGTATCAAAGCTAGATGCGCCTATTTTACCAAAAGATCCTATTCCACACAGAGTACAAGAAAAAGTTGCAGCTACACAGGCAAGATCGAAAGCAGAGGAACAAGCAAGAGAAAAGCTGAAGTACCCATCATTGACTAAAAGGTTGAGAGTAGAAGCCACTCAGCAGTATCGGAGCAGATATGACCCCCCAGTTGAAAAGAAGGAATCTGCTGCGGCTGCATACAACATTGTCGAAGAATTGAAGAAGATCCCAGCTAAGGTTAGTCTTTATGATGCATTACAATTGCCTGGACAGGTAGATTTATTGCAAGAATCCTTGAAATCTGTGAAGGATAGTGAGAAGAGCCCTACCCAGACAATTTATGCTCAAGCGTTAACCACCTCAATCACTGGTAAGAATAGACCACCCCCATTTTATCTGTCACTTCGAATGGAGGGTTGGATCGTGCATAACTGCATGATTGATTTCGGTGCCGCTACAACTGTCATGCCAAAGGCAGTTTGCAAAGTTATGGGTATGGAATACACACGAAGTAGCCCTGGAGTCTTGCAGTTGGATGGTACTCCTATGAAAATAGTAGGGGTAATCAAGGATGTCCCGATTATTTTACACAGTATGCCTCAGATTACAGTCATTCAGGAGATAGTTGTGGTTGATCTAGAACCGTATTTCAGTATGTGCTTATCAAGAGAGTTCACTGCCAAACTAGGAGGTGGCTACCTTTCTCTGGATTATTCTCACCTAGAAATTCCTTTCAAAGGGAGAAGAATTCAGATTTATAATGAAAAGCCTTCCTCTTTTCATATAGAGAAGCTGGAAGAAGCAGAAAAGTTCACACAGCCTGTCAGCTTGCTAACTGAAGAACCAGAAGATCCTATTTTGATGGATGAACCTTGCTTAGAGGATGTGTTCTCAATGCTTGACTTTAATGCCATGCTGGAGACTGAGATTGGCTGTTGTTCCATTACAAAGCCTGAGGAGGTTGAACTGAAGATGCAAGATGATCAGAATTTTGTGCCTGATCAATTCAGGACTCTGTACTTTGATGTTGCGAGCTTCACAGATAATGTAGCAAAAAAATTGGAGAGTGAACAATTGCAGATTTTTGGTGGTTCCAAATTGATTGTGAATCAAATTCTGAACAAATGCAGGCTAGAATCAGTAAGAATGGCGTATACGTCCTCTGTTCCAGAAGCTGCTATCATTAATGGAAGGACATTGGAGCATGAAGAGTCTGGAGATCAGCTGAAATACAATCAGATTTGGTCCGGTCACTGCAGGTTCACCGGATAATCACCTAAAACTGGGTTTGTGGTGGCGGCATGCCAATCATGTCGCAAACTTTTGTATATAGTAAAAAAAAAAAAAAAAAAGAAAAAAAAAAGTATTGTGGATTTCCTCTGTCAACTTCGGCTCTTTTTGCATGCGAGCCCGCAGGTACGTTTATTTCTTTCTTTTTTCTTCTTCCTTCCCAAAAGATAGTGGCTTCCATCAATTTCTTCCTTCCACTCCCTTATTTTCATTCCCTTCCTCGCTCATTCTTTCTTCTACCATCCGTAATTAAGCCACTACTATTGTTTCTATTTCCCCCTCTGATATTCCCATTTCTTTATTTTCCTTTTCTTCTAATCCTTGTTTTCTTTTCAGCATTTATCCGTAGTTTACACCACTTTCATCATCTCACCTACTTTCATTTCATTATTCATTTTCCCTCCATCCCCATAGTTAGTGACACAGTAGCTCCCTCTTCAGTTGTTGTATCTACCGCTTCACTCCTTCCACTCCCACCATTCCATCATTTACTATTTCCATTCCATAGTCCTCACTCCTCATTCCGTTCATTTCCGTTTTGCAACCCCGGTGCTTTCATAATTGTCATGAAAATCCTTTTACAACACCTGGTGAGCTAGGCCAAATACAGATTTATTTGAGTTTTCTGTAAGTCAGCAAGAGTTGTTGCAGCAGTCTGCAGAGATGTTCCCCATCAGTCAGCATTCACTTTTCTGCTTCTCAGTTTTCTTGACTCTGTTGCCCAATGGATTCAGGCCTGGGATTCGTGCATACAACAGAACTGTATACCCCACGAGCCGCCAAGAATGTTGGCATTTTTGCCACATTGTTTTGATTGTTGATTATTCATGCATAAATTGTTGAAGTTCTCACTCCTCTATGTTTTCTCTACGAGTTTTGGTGCCAAAATAGCTAAGTCCAAAGACTATCGCGATATCGCGACCAAAAATAGCATGGAGAGCACGGGTTCAAAACTGTCACGATATCGCGACATGTCACGTTATCATGGGTCTTTTGAGGAGAGAGAAGCCAAAGTCGAAGAATGTCACGATATCACGACGTGTTCCAAAATCATGGTCAAAGTGGTCAACGGAGGCAGAGCAGTAAAATTGTCGTGATATCGTGACATGTCACGTTTTCATGACTTGCGATGGCCATGGAGCAGAATGATAGAAAAGGTCATGAAATCATGACATAATTGAGCAAAGGGCAATGACAATGAACCACGTCGTGATATCATGACAGAAAAGTGAACAAGGGGCAAAATGTAAAAACGTCATGATATCGCGACATGTCGCGTTATCGCGGTCAAGTTGAAGAAAAGCATAAGGCATGAAAGGCATCGTGATTTCGTGACATTTTTGAAGATGAGACCAAGCAAGAGCAAAACGTCATGATATCATGACAGAAAGCGGCAACAGTAGAGAAAGCAAGGAAACGTCGTGATTTCATGACATATTGTGGAGAAAAGGCTAAATAGAGAAGAATGTCGTGATTTCGTGACATGTCTTGTTTTCACGATGTGAAAGCGTGGAAAGAACAAAATGGTACGAATGTCACGATTTCATGACATGTTCCTTTTCACTACTTGCAAGAGGATGAAGGCCAAGGAAGAAAACTATCATGATTTCATGACATGTTGTAGTTTCGCACGTATAAAGAAGAGAAGGACACAGAAAGTAGAAAACGTCGCGATTTCGTGACATATCAGGAAGACAAAGCCGAAGAGAGAAAGATGTAGCGAAATCGTGACTTGTCGCGTTTTCGCGGTTTGAAACAGTGCAAGGACAACATGGGGAAGAACGTCGTGAAATCGCGACAGGTCATAGTTTCATGAGAACAGAGCAAAGAGGGAGCAGAATAGTATGGAACGTCGTGATTTCGTGATGCGTCGCATTTTCGCGACCTAAGGTGACGAAGGAGAACAAAGAGCCGAATACGTCACGATTTCGTGACATGTTTGGTTTTCGCGACCCAAAATAGCAAAAGCGTACGGAGGAGAAAAACGTCACGATTTCGTGACATGTCACGTTTTCGTGACCCATCACATTTTCGCGCCAGAAAGCAGTTCAACGGCCCGATGAAGTATTGTGATTTCCAAGGATTAAAAGCTCTCCAAAATTTAATGTTTTGTTGCTTTCCAATGCGTGCAAGATAGAAGAACGTGCTCAGGCCTGTAGCTTTCGAAGCCACCAGAATTGAAGATGCCTCCATTATTCAAAGCTTTTGTTCATGATTTTCTAACGGTCCAAGCATGCTTCGAGAATGACCATTTAATGAAGACGACCGGTTCCTTGTTTCATTCAATTTCTGATTTCTCCGAGGCTGGTTTAAGGGGATCATTTCCTTATTTTTGTTGCACATTTTGTAGATCTCGAGGAAGTTCATTTCATGTTTTAAATGCTACAAAGAGGCAAGACCTCTATAAATATCAATGTATATCTCAGAAAGAGGCATCGAGAGAGAGACTTTTGCTGAAAAACTTTTCAAGTTCTTTGCATGAATGAAAGATATTTGGCCTCTGGTTTTGCAAGCAACTTTCTGTGTGTTTTTCCTTCTATCTCATGCATTCCTCATTTATGCTCGTATTTCTTATCTGTTGCTTAATTTGAATTCTGCATCTGAGTTTAAATATTGCTAGTGAGGAAGTGAGTTCTGGAATGTGATTCTGGAGGTTATCTGTGCAAGGTTGTAAGTAAATTACGTTGCTATATTTTGTTATATGTTGTTAGTGTGCTTGAGGTTATCTGCTGCTAATCTTTCCCGATCTGATAAATTTGGCCTGTGGCTACATTTCCCATCTCTTTCTGTAATTTCCCATTTCTTTCTGCATATTTCCAATTCCTTTCCTGCAACTCTAGTCTGAAATCAAGCTTAGATTTAGTAAGGGAACCAGCCCTCTCTGGAGATTGGTCCGGGAGACATTTCTTTCTCCCAACCTTTCAATGTTGGCCGGGTCTAGGGCGCATTTTGTATAAAATCCTTTCCTGTGGCAGATTCATGACCAAAAACTTGTAAAATTATATGGACCCTATTAAGTAATACAATGGATTGGCTTAGTTTTCTACAAGCTCAATGTGTTACCCTTTTCCAAGATACATTTGGTTTTTCATGTTTCCTATTGTAAAAATATTAGACTGCCGAAGTTGGATAGGATCAATTACATTAGAGCCTAAGTGTATTCTATATTGATAAATTTGCACACTCTACAACTGAACCATCACTAATATTTTAGGAAAATGATGGGAATTACATCTAAAAGATACCATGTGGGAATAACTACATCAAGTCTAGTAATAGTTCCCTCATGTCAAGTTTTGAGGATAAAGCTTCTTAAATGGGAAGGACATGTTATTGGTATGTGGCATCTTGGTTTCCTAGGCATATGGGACTATATGATGTAAGCATTACTTATTGTAATAAGGAGTTAATAAAATATGTAACTATTCCTTTATTAGGAGTTACTAGCTTGGGTCCCCACTTGCATGTGGACTGAACCTTGAGAATTAGGGATAGGGTTGATAATAAATTAAAAAAAGGCAAGGGCAAAAAATGTAACGTGTAGAGTCAATTTATAATATTGTAATGGAGTTTTACTTCCAAGTAGGTTGCCCCCTCAAAGAGGCCTATGATTTTATATTGTGAATTATATTTTTGAGGAACAAAGTTGTTGCATTTCATATTATATTGTAATATTGTTATTTTAATTCCTATTTTTTGTTAGTTATTTAAATATTTTTGTGGATGTTCTTATGTCAATTGAAAGCTTCCTAACAATCTACTATCTAATATCAAATCATGTACCTCAAGGATCCATAATTAGTACATTTAATTATATGATGTTATTGCATGTTGATGTCATCTACCCTAGTCATGATAGAGAAAAAATAATTTTTCTTAGAAGAAGAAGAAAAGGAATAGTATTCAACAATATTATAAGTTTAATCATACTCATCATAGCATTCTAAGGAAATTACTTTAAATCCATTATCAATATCCTTAATCACTCATTTATCTAACCATAATTTCACTTTTTTATTAGTGTTAGTGATGCAATAAATAGAAAGAATAGTAGGGCCTAAACCTACTACATTAATATATTCTCCAAATGATGAAGAAAAAATATCACTTTGCCATATCAACAACCTTCTAAAAGGATCCATCACTAGTGACCATATATTCACATTATGGTGGCCATTGGAATAATTCAAAATATGGTGATGCTTAGTCATATGTTGGTTTTCCATTGACTCTTTAATCCAGTATTCTAAATAAGTGGATGTCTAATACATTTAATTAACATCTACATGTGTATGTGAAATATCATCATGTTCATTGTCTTAATCATGAGCATAGAAGAGAGTAGCATCAACACTTGTTTTTTTCAATTCTTCAAGCTTCTTAATCCACTATCAATAAATATTTTTGTCACTCTCTTCATTCTTATATTATCTATGTATTGGCTTCTTGAATTTATTATCCCCATAATTTTTCTTATTTTAAATATTTGGTTTAGATATCTCCTTAGCATGAGACATGATGAAGAGAAAATGAGTATTTTATCATTGTTGTCAAGCCTAATTATGGAAGAACTTGAAGATATCATCAAGGTATTGAGAAAGAACCTTGGGTAACTATATTCAAAGAAACTCAAATATAATAACCACTATCTTATATGTCTCTAAAACATATTTGAATGTCATATTGAGATAGCAAAGTTTTATGTTAGTGTTGCAATTCCCCCTAGCAATATAGTTATCTTATTGCAATTTCGTAAACCTATTGATATACTCTTTGATAATTCAAAAACTATCCATGTCCAATGTAGCAAAATTTACCACCAATTTATTCTACTTAGTAGAATCAAAATGGTCACACATCTTTTAGAAATTCTCTAATAGCTTATGTAGGTATAGAATACTTATCATGTAATTGTAATGGATCTTGTCAATATGAAATGAAATCGCACCATCGAATTCCTCCTCTTTATCCTTGTATAATTATATCCTCTCCTTAATATTATTATCTTTAGGATCTCATTCACATATTTTATATTGCCATTGCTTTGTAACAAAGCTTATGTCTTGATTTCCTACATGGAATAGTTAGTCCCGTTAAATAGGGTCACATGTTGATCCATCATATACTAGAATAAATATGTTAAGTACATGCAAGTGTGACCATAAATAATATTGTTGATGTGAAGAGATCAAAATATTTTATAATTTAAAAAAGGATCAAAATGCTTCTATATGCAAAAATTATGTACCTCAAAAATGTATCCCTAAAATCATAAAAATACCACTGAAACCTTTTTAATTATGTATAAACATTAAATGTACCTTCAATAGACTGGATGTTACAATATATCACTAATTGGATAGCCAAGAGTTGTTAATGATACATTGACTAGTAAATCAATTGAACAAAGTTTTAGAGAAACAACTACTACCAAGTGTTATTGATCAAGGCAAGTGGGTGCCACTAGGACTTAAGTTACCAGAAAACTCAAATTATCACATGTTGTTCTCTTGAGATAAGAACTTCCACTTGTGCACCAAGTCTTCTACTAACTAGTCAATTAACTAGATATAGAAGAAATAAATGACCATAATGTGTCTTTAAATGGTTGTCATTATCCAAAAATTGTTTTAACCCCCTACACCA
The DNA here is from genome assembly GCA_028583015.1 of Wollemia nobilis. Taxonomy (NCBI): domain Eukaryota; kingdom Viridiplantae; phylum Streptophyta; class Pinopsida; order Araucariales; family Araucariaceae; genus Wollemia; species Wollemia nobilis. The sequence continues at coordinate 6,888,932 of JAQPPZ010002550.1, forward strand.
AGGTGCTAGGTTATCCAACAACTTTGACCATCAAGCAAACCATAGCAATAAGTCCAATAAAAATTAAGTATTTGAGTAGGATATTGGACCCAAGAAATAGGGTTTTTTAGAATCCATGCACACCTTCCTAGTCAAATAGTTCATGAGTCCCTCATGCCCTTAATATGAGCATAGCTTATTACCCACCATGACAATGCTTAGAAAAGCCTCACAACTACTATGACCTAAAGAAATCCATGGGTTTGAAACCCATGTCTATACAATTTTCGGTACCCTATCCTTAATGCACTAAAAAAATATGAATGGAAGTTTTGGTTTTTTATTATTCTACTCTATAAAGGAAGTGTTTGAATTTGAGTGGGGGGATGCTTGTGGCCACACATACCCATGATTAAAAATGGCTAATCCCTTATGATAGTTATCTAAACATAGAACTTGTCTCTCAAGGCAATGTCAAAACAATTACAAGTATGATGATTTAGACACATAACCTCATCCTTAAGGATCTTTGGCAAGAAATACCTTAATCATTCCATCAATGCTCATGGTGATAATACCTCTCTCATTGATTGTGCATATTTTATAACATGTTTCCTAAACATGCCAACCTACCTATAAAGCCCACTTTGTCACTAAATTAAGGAATATTCCTAATTCAAAATTCATTTTTTAAATGTGAAGGCAAAAAAAATATTTTTAGACATCAAAAGAATATGCTTGACGATGGAATCATAAAGAGTGTAGAGCTAGAATCCCCTAAAAAATTATAGATAATCCAAGAAAGATAATGATTCTTAGATATCTATCATCATTTACCCTATACAAAAATTTTCAATAGCAAAACCAATTAGACAATCTTCTCCAACAAAAGCAACATAAACATTATCATACCATTTTAATGACCTTGTCAAATGGCTCACATATCTTTGTCATGCATGAAAGTGTATCCATGACATTTTTATGTGTAGGGGTGATTATAAAACATTCAACCTCTTATCCTCTACTTCGAAAATACAAAATTTCCTCTCACTTTAATTACAATAACTCCCAAAAACATGAAGTAGGAGAGAAAATGATTTATTTTTTTAAAATCTATTAAAAAAAAATAAAGATTTCAAGCAACATAAAAAATGCAATTGAATTTTTTTCTAAAAATTAGCTAGGGCATTTTATTTAGTCTACAAACTAGATTGAATATTATGAGAGTACAAAATAAAAATTGACATATTTGAGATTATTTCTCCTACAACAATAAATTTATTGTAATCAAGTGAGATCCTTGTGATATAGGTCTAGCTTATATATTTATTATAAAACACTAAAATAACTACTAATAACATATAATGCTTTTATAGACTGCTTTTAAAAATACATCATTATTTTTTGAATATTTCTAGAAAATAATATGTTGAACCCTTTGAGTAATGAATATTCAAATAACCTTATGCTTATATAAATAAATACAATACACAAGTTGGTCATAGGGCATACAATACGTAGGCACTACTCCTGACTATGACGGCTAGTGGGTAAAATTCTAGTGGCATGGAGAGGGTCCACTAGGTCGGCCGACTAGAGGATTTGCAGCAGAGGACGTAGAGGGCGTAGAGGTGGACCCTCTTGGGTGAAAGACCCTCTAGAGGATAGAGGGTGCATGGGGTACAAGGGCCACTATAGAGGAGGGTCAACATGTGGAGGTATATGAGGAGGCATTAGAGGAGGGTAAGGCACCTCCAGACAATGATATTAGGAAGTTGAGATCCCAAATTGTCCATATCTAGATCCAGGTTGGGATACTGCAGACACAACTGCTACAAAAGGATACTTATATCACCACTCTAGAGGAAAAGATAGCACAGGGGGAGAGGTAGTAGTAGGGATATGAGGAGGAGTAGACAACTCTCCATGCACAGCCTACCACTGTAGGCACTCAGATCACATAGCTCATTAGCTAGCAAGATGTGGCACAAGCACAACTGAGTGCCATGACTACTAAGAGGGACCTACTGAGGGTAGATATGGGGGACCCTCATCCACATAGGCTATCATGGCACCTCCCATAGCACCATATCCTCTACTTCCAGTAGGTCATGACCCCATGGCATATATTAAGAGGCTTCATTCCCTCATGGAGGAGGGTAATGAGTGAGATACAACATGCATAGCTCACATCTCCCAGTTGGAGGGCTACATTATGTTGATAGGTGGGGAGGTACTAGAGGATTCCCACACTATAAGGACTCAATGAAATAGATCTAGGACCAGAAATACAAAACAATCTTCTACCAACTTGAGCTATAGGACACACAAGACTTACAGGTCCTCGAATACTCATGGTGCTAGCTCGTAGAGGACTCATAGGGATGGTAGAGGTGACGGAGGTGCCTCACAGGCTGGGGGAGTAGGACCTATCTATTATAAATCTTCAGAGATGATTTTTGTATCAATTTTGAGTGTAATATCGAGGACCTACACAGTTGTAGCCTGCAGTATTTTGACATACCCTGATACTATGTACTCTTTAACATATATATTTATATGATGACAATTCATCTCATTATGTGTATTTTATTTTTGGTATTTTATGTTTATGTTATGCACGTGGATGCAATGCATATATTTGATTTATTTATATATGATGTGATGTATGGATGACATGCACTAGCTAGATGATGTAGATGTAGTGATAAACATGTGTAGATGGACTACTTTATGATGTTATGTATACAAATGCAATATTTGATGTTTAAATACAATTTTGATCTGCTTTACTTGTATGCATTTACTTTATGTTGTTCATGGCATAATGTATGCCATGTATGTACTGCATGTATATTTGATGATATTGTAAATGGACATGTATGTTTTAATCACTTAAAACACAATGTATGCAATATGATATGAGGTTTTAATAATATAATGGATGACACCACAAAATATATAACAATCATGAATTGTAGTTTCTTTATCTCTTTGTGAAAGATAATACACCCATATGTGAGATGTAACGATGTATTGTTTTAAGGTCCGATGTGTAGACCAATTGGTTCATCCAAACCCCATAAGGGGAGCAGAGGTCCAAGGTTCAAATCTCGGGCCTTGTCGAACTGAATGCTTGTCCCTTTCCTAGTTCTTTTAGCAGCGTAAAAGTTTTAAAATTATTGTGGCATGGTGGTTATAGGGGCGGATTACATGAAGATATGTGTGGCGGCTTCTAGGGCGGACAATGCAGAATACTATGGTGACCATAAAAATATGGAAAGCCTATCCGGATTCATGGCGGCTACCGATTCCACCATGTAAATTCAAAAAAAAAAAATGATGTATTGTTCTCTGTTCATAATCTTTTGTAAATTAAAATAATATGTATAATATAATCAGTGGTTTTCTAAATATCATTGTTGATATACATTCGGTATCTAATTATATAGTACAAATAATTCTAATAAACAAACTCTAATAAAATAAATTGATTTTTTATGATTGCATTTGAAAATTTTATTGTTGCTATTTGGGAATTTTTGAGGTTTAACATGAGACTTAAACACCCTAGTTGACTGATCAAAAGTTGTATACTAACTACACTAGACTTCTGAAACATAAGGTTTTTGCTAGGATAGGCCCTAACTATTCATTATTCCTATGTGTGCAAGTGAGTATATTTGATAAGGCACAAGCATACCCCAATGTTAGGTGGGATTCTTTCAGCCCATTTCTAATATTGAGGGTCCGCAAATGTCTTACCCAATCCTAGGTTTATATTTTAGTTGGACTAGACCACTAGGTGATACAGGACACCTGAATCTAGCTCTTCCACATTCAAATATTGGTCTATACATAAGTGAAATGCTAATGCATCAAACATATCATCATGCATAAATTATAGTAGTACTGACAATTACAGGGATTCAAGCTCACCCCCTTCTTTTCTTCAATTTTTTGGGATACTTGCTCATATAAAGTGATAAAAATCACTATTTGTTTTTGTACTATAGTGATAAGAATCACTATTTATTTTGTAATTTCATTTTTTATCTTGAGAAAGGGATGTTATACTAATTTTACTTTCTTTGTACAATTTTAATATTTATTTGATCTGACCTTTTAGGATTTTTACATTTGATATTTTTCTTTAGAAAATTCCTTTGGAGATTTTACTTTGGGAAACTGTTTCTACGATATCTAGTGAGGATATCGATCTTATGATTTCAATATGGGATATCAATATGGGATGTCGATCTATGATATCGATATAGGGTATCAATCTAGAGGATTGATCTAGGATATCACTTTGGGATATTGCTCATTTTAACATAACAAAGGGATTATGGCTAGGGAATAAACTTGTTCTTTTGCCAATTTCCAAAATTTCCCATACCGTCTGCATAGGGGGATAAGCAAGAATAAATATTTTCACCTCAGGATACATGTTCCTACTTCATGGCTTTCATCTTACCCTAGTCCTTATTAGGATTTTTTAATTTGTTGATTAGTGATAGGATTCTGATATGCTAAGGGCTATACTAACCATACCTCAACTACAAAAGCAAAGCAATCTTTCTATCAACTCTTGAGAAGACCTCTAGGTATGGTTGAATGACCGAAAAGCCCTAGTATATTCTTCATAGCAACAATATGGGTTGTGTTTAAAAATATAATTACTCACAAGGGTGATAAATGGATGAAAAATATAATGCATAGATGCATGATTGAGATACAAACATGATGTTTTTTGTAATATTGTAAACACAATTTGTTCCAATGCATGAGCAATGGATGAATATGCCTAATGCAATGTAACGAAATGCAATTCAATGATGCAAATGAAATGCAAATGTTTTTGTTTTTTTTATTTTTCCCAATTTTTTATGAATTTTAATATTTTTGTTTGACCAAAGAGCTAACAAACACCTTTGGAGCCTTTTTGGAATTGACCAAGAGGTTTTGAGAAACCCTTAGAGCCTTTTGGGACTGACCAAGTAGTTTTGAGAAACCCTTGGAGCCTTTTTCCGAGTGACCAAAGGGCTTACAAATGCCTTTGGAGCTTTTTATAAATGACCAAAGGGCTTGCAAATGCCTCTACTGCCTTTTCTAGTTCTTAGGCATAGAACTCTTTAATATGAAGGATATTGAGAGGTTCAGGCTCTTAAACTCATCCAAGTGATGTCAAGTGATATGTCCCAGATCCAATCTTCTCTGAGATCATATAAGGACCTAACCAGTTAGCCATGAATTTGTCTCATATTTTTGGCAAAAAATTAGAGTTTTTTTGGTTCTCTTTCAGAACAAAATCACCAACCTCAAAGTATCTCATATGGACTATGCTATTGTAAGCTCGTTTTAAGAACTCTTGATAAACACAAATGTGCTCGAGGGCATTCACACGATGTTCATCAAGTAGCATCAATTGATATAGGTGAGCTTGTCATGCAATGTCGTCATAAATGAACTCTTTTAATATGACATGCAGCATTGGAATTTCCAACTCTAGGGGCATAATGGCCTCAACACCATATACTAGTGAAAATGGAGTTGCCCCAGTGGGTGTCCGAATGCTAGTCTTGTAAGCCCATAATGCAAGGGGTAGCTGGATATGCCAATATTTGTGGTGCTCTTGTACCATATTTTTTAATATGGAGACCACTATCTTATTTGAAGCTTCAACCTACCCATTTTCTTGCAGATAATAAGGAGTCACAAAAATATGTTTGATTCTATATTTAGATATCAAAGCTCTCACAGTTTTGTTCTTAAAAGAAGTCCCATTATTCGACACTATCTTGGATGGTATCCCAAAATGACTCATAATATTGGTGAGTATAAAATCAACAATCCACACTTCAATTTTTTTTTTTAAGGGAATAACTTCCATCCATTTAGTGAAATACTCAGTAGTTGTGATAATAAATGTATGTCAACCCAATGATAGAGGAGAGATCTTACCGATGAGATTGAGTCCCTACTGAGAAAATGACCAAGCCGCTTGAATGGGATGTAAGGTCTATGATGGCAGGTGCATAAGATTAGCATGATTATGATATTTAACGCACTTCTTGACATACACATTACAATCCTTCTCCATAGTGGACCAATAATAAACCATACGAAGGATGTGTTTGATGATAGCCATGCTGCTGAAATGGCTACTACATGTACCATCGTGAGCTTCTAAAATTGCCTAATATGACTCTTGGGGCTCAATACAATGAAGGATAAATCCATCATAGCTTCTACGATACAGAATGTCTTCTAATAAGACACACTTAGTCACTTTCCATTTGAATGTGTATCTTGCAACACACAACAATCCCTAAGGGATTATACCAAGTTTAAGGAAGTCGTATATCTATGATATCTAGTTTTGGTAAGCTTCAACCTCGACTGACAAGACAACATGCTCCCTCTGTGGTTCTATATTTGCAAATATAGACTAGAAAACAACCTTGTGGTGAATGGTAGTACCACTCCCCATCAGATCCTACGAGATCAAAGAAACACAATATGCTTTCTTTAGAAAGTCTCTGGATCTATAGAACCACTCATGGTTTGATTCCACATGAATCATGTTGATTTACTCTTTTTTATCCAATGCTTCACATTGCATAGCAGAATGTGAAAACATTTTTATATGGATGATAGTAAAATTGGTAGATGAATTTTGAGGTATTAAGGGTCCCAAAGATGCCATTGTGTCTAAAAATCTATTGTATGAATGATGGATTGCCTCAATGTCATACCATTCCATTCAAGATAGATATGTGTCAACCAGATCCTTATAAGCTTTCAATACTGGACATCGACATTGAAATGACATTGAAATAGTCCCTTAAATTGATTTACAATGAGAAGGGAATCACCAAAGATATTTAGCCTTTTTATCTTCATGGTGATAGCTATTTGGAGACCTAGAATCAGTGCTTCATATTTAGTGTTTTTGTTAGTGTAAGGAAAGTCCAACTTGAATGACAAGGGTATTGGAGCTCCTTACGGTGTGAACAACACTATTCCTGCACCACCCCCTTGCTCACACTTCAAAAAATTGAATAAAAAGGTCATATTAACTTTATTGTTTGATTTTTTGGGTTTGGGTGCTTCTGATAAGGCAAAGACCATGTCATCCAAAAGCTCTATGGTGAGGGGTCTACTATTTTCAAGAGGTGCCTCAACTAGTTGATCTGCTATGACTTATCCCTTAATGGAATTTTGGCTTATGAATTCCAAATTGAATTTTGTCAGTAGCATGATCCACTTTGTAGTACGTGTGTTATGATATGTCTTGCTCATCATATACTACAAAGTATTTTGTTTGGATATAACATATGTCATATGACTCAACATATAGTGTTGCAATTTCTTTGTAGCAAACACTACTGCTAAACATAGCTTTTCCACATATGCATATCCGAGCTCATAGCTCACCAAGGTTTGACTAATATAATATATGGCATGTTCTTTGTCTTGCATGTTCTTTTGGGCTAACATGGTTCCCAATGCAAATTTAGTTGCTAATATATATAGCATAAATAGTACATATTGCCTTGGTGGATCTAGCACTAGTGATGTCACCAAGTGTTGCTTTATTTTAGCAAAGGCTAATTGACAATCCTCGTACAAATTGAATGGGACCCCCTTGTGTAGAAGTCAATTCATGGGTTGATATTTATCCAATAATTTAGCAATAAATTGCTTTATGGATGCTACTTTTCCCTAAAGGCTTCTTAGTTCTTTTATGTTAGTGGGATGATGCATTTTCAAAATAGCCTTGACCTTTGTCGGGTTAACTTTGATGCCTCATTTTGAAATGATGAATCCTAAGAGCTTTCCTGAAGTTACGCCAAACATGCACTTCTTAGGATTCAACCAGACATTATGCTCTATCAGGTGATCGAAGACCTTCCTTAAGACCTTCACATGCTCAAAACACAATAATGACTTTGCCAATAAGTCATCAATATAATATTCTAATATTTTATGCATATAGTCATGAAAGATATATGTCATAGCCTTCTGATATGTGGCACCAACATTTTTAAGGTCGAATGACATACATTTATAGCAAAATATTCCACATGGCATTATAAATGCAATTTTGTGTTGGTCTTCGGGCTTAATCCAAATTTAATTGTAACTAGAAAAATTGTCCATTAAGGAGAGCATCTCATGACCTATAGTTGCATCTACAAGAGCATTGATATTTAGCAATGAAAATGAATCCTTTGGTGTTGCCTTATTTAGGTCTTTGAAATCCGTACAAATATGGATCCTTCCATCAGGTTTTCCTATAGGCACCATATTGGATACCCATTCTAGATAGTCGATGGAGATTACAAACTCTACGTCCAACAGGTTTTGTAGCTCATCATTAATTATTAAGGCTACTGTTAGATGCATCTTCTTGAGTTTTTGCTTCACTGGATTCTTTGATAGATCTAGAAAAAGGTTATGAGTAACCAATTTTGGATCTATACCTGGCATATCCTTGTAAGTACCAGCAAAGAGATCAGGTCTCTCTCTCAGTAGAGGGATAAGGTTGGCACGCTCATCAAGAGTTAAACTTTCTCTAAAGTTAACCTTCCTTGGATTGGTGGGATCATTACTGATATCCAGTTCAAAGGTTTCCTCTATTGACATATGGGACCCCTCCTCAAGATAATGGGGTATAGGGATCAAATGGATGTCATCTATTGGGTTTATAGGTTTTGCATTGGAAGCATCCTCAACATGATAGACATCATGTGCACAGCCTGATGCAAAATGGAAAGGTTACAATATTTCTTCATTAGGGAAGAAATATTTAGGCTCTAAAGGTGAATTAGCATGATCGCAGTCGATAGCATCTACATTTAAATACAACAGTTTGGACAGATTGACTGGATTATGGAGTGGAGTGGTTAAATCAATGGAAATCATGTTGATGTAATGGATTATGTCTCTAGGACCACGTGCAAGTGACTCATCATTAAAAAAACTACCATGCCCAAGATGTGGTTCTGGGGGTATGGGGATCTCTGGATCTGGTCTGTGAATAGACTTTTAGATGGTATCATTGCGATCAAGGAGCTCCATATACGTTGGTGGATCAAGAAACACCATATGATAAATAATATTAATATTTGGTGGTCTCCCTCTAAAAAGAGGATGGAGATTAATATCTCGATGCAAATACTTTGAGTGTAAGGTGCATTATGATAGTGTAAGTAGGGAGGTCCTAAATAGGCTTTCTCTGTCTCATCCTCATCATCACTATTGTAATAGATACCTTCATAACTACCAACTAGAATTGGGATATTTTGAAGATGGGGTTCCATGTACGCCCACACCTGATAACTGCTATCGTTCATAAAGGATTGATCATATTTGATGATTGTTTCTTCTGGCAATAGATGACATAAGTTATGAGAGACTATATAGACCACCTCAATATTGTCCTCATATAGCTCATTGCTTAAGAATCCATTGTCATCGTCACTCTCATATATGCAGCTTGGTCCACTTATCTTGTAGATAGATTCTACCGTATCTTCGTCAGACTGATCTTCCAACTCATAATTTATCACTAGATTATCACTGTGAACTTGCATGCCTGTATCACCAACAAACCTCACAAATTTTTTGGTCCAAGTTTTCTCTTGTTAAATCATCTGGATTGGTGTCCACCAAGATATCCTTGTGATATGTCTCGGGTGGTTCTATGGTGATGTAAGACACCATTCAGTTATCCCTCTGGAATGTAAAAGGATTAGGGTGATAAGTATTGAAGTAAAAATCACCCCCTATACTGAGGTACATGAAGTCTATATAGGCCACAAGGAGTTTAGCCTATCCTCCACTATAAAATACCAACCCGAACCTATCAATAGGTAAATGATACTGTAGCTCTATATGCCTCTTACACCCCTACTCAAATAGTCTGAGATAATAACCATGCCAATGGTAACAGTCAAAGTATCACATGGCATAGTCCAGGTTAGATAGATAATGAACATTTACAGTGAACAGTTCACTATCGTCTTCGTCCATGGGTGTGGGAGATGCAACTTGGCATAACCTTCCATATATAAAGTTAGTTTGGTTGGGTGGTACCCCCAATGGTTCCACTGTCCCTATGGTAAGGTGATGGGCTTGCAGTCAGTCCATGTCATGTGAAGTTTTGATAATAGGTGTGAACATCACATTCTACACAATGTATTCCCCTAACCTAGGATTAATCAAATGGACGGTCACCTACGATGCAGATGACCCCACTAAAGACATAGGAGAAGAAGGCTAAGGTGCCTCTTTGGCTCTTTCTTGAACTTCCTCTAATTCTATAGGAGTAGGGGTTTCAATGATAACTAACTTGGGATTTTTCTTTATCTTCTTTTTGCCCATTTTTTCTTTCAACTTCCTATCATCCCACTGTATCGTAGATGCAGTCAGTATAATAGAAGTAGCTATTGTGTGCTCTGATATTTTGAGATATGGATGTTATGGGTCTAGCACACACTTATTTGATTATAACTCTTGGATATTTGATTTGTGATGCTGGTAGCACATCCAGGTGCATTGAGGGGAGCAAAAATTCCCTTGGCAAGTCTATGAGAATCACATATTTAAAGGATTCTTCATCCGAAGGCACCACATGAACCTATACCTCATGAATGTATTTGATACACTAGTGTAAAATAGAAGGGATGTAACAAATTTCTATGATATAAAGCCTATCCAGAAGTATATTATATTGTATAGAACCTTCGATTATGTGACACATCACCAGGATGGTCTTCAACCCCACCTGTATAGGTAAAATTATAGTACCTGCTGTCGAGCATAATGCATCATTGAATGCTCTCAATATGAAGGTTGAATGGATGTTATGCATCTTGGGTAACTTCAAGTGATTTAATGCCTTGGTAGTTATGATATTGATCGACAACCCCATGTTGATAAAAACCCACTTGAACGGTTTGTGATTCACACAAGCTATAATATGCAGCGATAGGTCTGCTATAATAATGGAAATCGTATTTATTTCATGGTCATAAAATTGAATTATAGGCTCTTGAAACTGTTGCACATGCCCCACAAAGTGTGTAAATGCTTCAATATCCTGATGTTACACTTCTAAGGACCTTAAAATATCCATAAGTATCTCCCTATGCTTAGGAGATTGCTAAATAAGCTCATATATGGATAACTTTACTGGAGTTGTCTGTAGATTTTGAATCAACCTACTTTTTATGGTAACCATATGTCTAGTTGGTGGGTTGGGAACATACTGGACTGGCCTTGAAGAAGGCATATCTTGAACCTAATAGGCATTAGAGGTTGATTCGGTCATTTGTACCTTGCATTCCTCATGACAATGTTGACCATACCAATGAACCCATGGGTTGGTGGTTCGATGCACACTTGGTTGACCTGGCCAACATTATTCCTTGATTCCTCATGATTAGGTAAAGGATTTTTGTAAATCCCCATATTTTGATTATCAGGAACTTGTAGTTTGTCTATGAGAAGCGTACCTCTCTCAATCATATTTTTTACAATATGTTTGAAGGACCAACATACCTTGATATCATGGCCATTCATTCTATGGAATATGCAATATTGATCGTCTTTATAGCCTTTAGGCTTAGGCTGGTTAGGGTCTATCATTTTGACCTCGGGTAAGTGTATAGCCTTCACCTTGTATAACTGATGAAAAATTGAATTAAATGACTCTGATAATGGATTGAATATGCAAGGTGGGTATTTCTCCTTATTTTTATCATTAAAGTTGTTGTTGCGTTGTTTGTAATGCACAGGAAAATGTTGGGCTTGATAATTTTACTTTTGCTACCATTTTTCTCCCTTTTTAAGGTTCAACACTACCTAATTAACATGGTCCAACTTGAAATTATGTCTCTCAGTACTTTTTTTATATCCCTCCTTATTATTTCTAAGCTTAAAGTTGCCCTCCTATAACTTGATGTCCTCAATCACCTTGCCTTGTGCCAAAGCCTCTTCGAATGTCTAGTATTGCTACAACTATAACAACAATGAAATGTGCCTGGCATAATTCTTCATGAATATTCACATTAATTTGGAGGATGGGATGGAGAATGGCAGATTTACCATCATCTTCCTTCATCATTTTCCATAATCCATCATTGTCTCATCATCATGTTGTGTTAGAGATGCCAGGTCGGATAAGTTTACCTTATTCTTGACATCGAAGGAAAAGCGTTCAAGAAATGCATCAGCTAATTGTTTGAGATTAGTGATGTTGTGCCTCTTTAGTTCATTGAAAAACTCTCGAGCTAGGCCTAATAGGGTCATTATGAAGGTGCACAGGAGCAAAGCATCATTGCTCTCAATATGAAAGCACATATCTAGGAAACTAGTCATGTGCTCCTGTGCGTCTTCCTCCTCTAGAAACTTTTCTAGTCTAGACATCTTGAAATGCTCAGGATATGCTGGAATAGGCACTAACGTGTATAGAGGTTCATTATGAATTTTGTTCAAGGTAGGCTTCTGATAATCCATTCCTTTATTTTCTATGGCTTGAACCTTATCTTCTAAGGTCTTGTAGGCTTGCAAGAAAAAAAACTCCTCCTCACGATATTGTCTCTGACGCAACTTTAGAGGTAGGTTCCTCCTCAATCGATGCGAGGGACTAGGCTCACCCTACTCTTTGAATTGGGATATTTTTGGATACTATTATTCTAATTCCTCTACCACTTCATTCTCATATAGCCTATGATCATGTTGCTTGGACATCAAACACCGATCTATGTGTTGAGTGATATGGCAAGTACATGTGTCTATGTTCATAGGGTATAACTCAAGCTGTGAAGCCACTTGACTATGGAAACGTTCCTTGATCTCATTGTGTGAATGTAAATCGATGCTAGCTAGTCGATCTTCCATCTATATGCACTCCTTATCGAGGATGTGTTCGTGCACGTGCTATTCATATAGTTTCTATCTAATGAACCTCTACCTCTGAGTATTCTCATTTTTGAGGCACTCTTTCTCTGCACGAACATCCTCCAATTGATATTGGAGAATTTATCATCTATTCTATGACATAAGTCTATGAGCCTTATCAATATTATCGATCATCTGATGTCTTATAGGGGAGCGCTCTATTCGAGCGACTTTATGAGTATGTCCTCCAATGGACTGATTTGTCACACTCTTGCCTCTATCTGTAAATATGGCATTCATGTCAATATATCTCCTATATTCAGTGCCTACATGCGATGCAGGAGCACGCATGTCTCAAGAATGATTGGAGCACTCTCCAGGTTCTCGGGTGGTCCTAATGGTGCTTCCTCTACAAACGGTTGTAGGATGAGAGGATGCACGCATAGGCTTATATTCTTAATACCCTAGGACCTTGTATAGACCATCCAATTGCTTGCTATGCCATGGCTCATGAGATGGTGTACCATTGGCTCCCACTTTGGATATATCTATGGTAAACTTGGTATGTTCACCCCTATGGGGAGTCTATGCAAGCCTATGCTTGGAAGAAACCCTCTCTACTTACCCATGAATGGGTGGATCTTGGACATATCTATGCTCTAGAGGTGGAGGTCATGAGCCTCCCTTAGATACCTATTGAAGGGGTACCAATTTGGATCCCTCGATGATGTATTCTTTAGAAGAACCCATGGATCCACATGGAATACAGTCATGGTATACGCTACCATATGTGAAACCCCCATGTTGGGAAGTCCCATTCTCTAATTTTTACCTATAGGTATGTCTAGTACTTCTTCCAATTGGGGTGTTCTCAATGGAATCCCCTCGAGTAGAATTATCCTCTCTAATGCTCATTTAACGACATCTAGGAGGATTATGTAATTAAGGGTGTTCTACATCATGTTGTGCACTTGGTGTAGCTTAAGCCTCAATATCAATTCTATTCTTGGGTTTACCACTTTGTGTACACACCATTGTGTATCTTATGTCTAGATTTAACTTTTATTAGTACAAAAATAATACAATGGTGATTATCTCTTTTATAGTTTTAAAATGAGTCCTAGATTGTTTGATGTGTTTTCAATTTTTTGTATTAGTAAGGTAACTCTTGTTGTGTTTTGCAAAGTATTTATGATTTTCTCAAATTTTTAATGGATTTCACTTGTATGCTCACAACTCGACAACCTGGCTATGAACTCTGGGTCACGTAATCCCCCCAAATTGTAGCAATGAAAGTCCACACCTGGGAAAGGAGCATAGGTCCTCCTAGATCCTCACTCATTTTCACCTAGTCAGTGTCATACCCTTTGAAGAGAAGTACATGCAAATTTTCTAGGCTATGAAAGGTTCTTGGATCTGATATTGGTCTAGAACATAGGGTACATGAGATTTGGGCCAACAAATGGAAATCACCTCCACCATCGTTGAAACCCTACTAGTGGTTGGATATGACTCCCAACTCACTAGCGTTTACTTTAGAACATGGTGTGTGTGTGTGTGTGTGTTATTTTTAATTTGCATAAAAGTAAAGATGCATAATACAACATTCACATGATAATTTCCTACTTGAAATGCATAAAAAGAACATTTAGTATTTTAGAAACATGCATGACTAATCTACATGATATTTAGACAATTCATATTAATTATGAAGTGGCCTCTAATTGGGTCTCAAGCAAGAAATACAATATACAAGGACACTTTAGCATGCTATATTCTAGGGTGGACTACAATAAGAGATCCGTTGTTCCTAGCAGTGCCTAATGAAACCCTAGAATGGAAAACCTAATGGACCTAATTCATTTCATCCTTTTTTAGTGTTTGTCCTACTTAGGTTACCATTTTATGCTTGTTGGAAAAATACATACAGATAAGACATGAAAGGAAAATGATAGAGTAACCTACCTCATGTATACATTCGATCAAGCTTTAAAATCCCGCTCTATGATTCATTTGTTCCTGATAGTGGCTCTAATGCACAGCTGCAACTGCTACCCGCACTTGTCAACCATGGGATAAATTTTTGACCATGGCTATCAGCCACAGGTAGAACCTACCATAAAAAACACAAACATAATCAGTTAATCATGGCTAGATATGTGGACTTCCATCATGATCGCCTATTGTAACCACCAAAAATGGCTCACACCTAGGATGACTATTACAATTGATAAAGATAAACAAATAGGCATGCATAAATTAACAATAAGAAATGAATGAATACAAAGAATTCTTTATTAATTTCAAAGGATTCAAATTACATATTCGTCCCTCTTAGGGATACCCATTTGATACATCAATTACAATAGGATTCTAATCCCTCTCAAGGGTAGGTGTAATCAAAATGCCCTTCTAGGGTGACACGAACTGCTCTAGGGTGTCGATGACCCTCTTCTCCATGATTAGAGGTATTCACTATGTTGAATTGCATGACCTTGTTAATCCTACATTCAAGAAACAACAAGAAGCATATTAAAAGCAAAGGTAGCCTCTCTTGATGAGGCATTTAGAAGGTATTAGCATAAAATATATCATGACTATCAATAATAAATAAGATGCAATAAATATGCTAAAACTATATAAAACATTAAAATATTATCATAAAACATGTAATCTCAAGAACATCAAACTATCTAATAACCTAATTACAATATTGAAAGCATGGAGGTATGAAAAATATCTATTAGAGTGTTAAATACCACAATGAAAGTAACATGAATAAAACTATAAATATATTTGTCAGTGTCTCTAAATTGCTAATTAAACCAATAATAAAGCTAATCTAACCTAACTAAATAATCTACAAAAGGAAAAATAAGGGAATCTCCCCTAATTTGCTCATTGTGGGTATAATGCACGGGTGGCACTATTGACCACGATTGAGAGACATGGTGGAGCTCTAAGTAAGTTTACCCTCCAAATCAGGGTCTCCTCTCTTATCTACCTTGTCAAATTGATGTCCAAGGGTTGCCTCTATATCCTTTGATAGGTTTTGTAGTTGAATTGGTATGATGGTGCACAGATTGCACGAATTGGTATTTCTTGGCTCTCCTAGGCTCCAAGGGCTTCCATTGCAATTTTATCTCCAATTGGTTGCAAAAGTATCCATCTTAATGCATCTAGGTGAGTATTCAATTTATCAGGGCTTCGTTGCTCAGTTGATAAAATTTTCTCCATAATTATCCCCAATTCCTAGGGGGATCTTATAACATTGGCCCAGGGATAGGGGTGGCTTCCTCATGAAGCCAAGATCAATATTGGGCAGTTTATTTTTTTGGATGGAAGGATCTAGAACATTCCTCACACAAATAACTCCAATATGCAACCAATTGGCCGTTGCAACCAAATTTGGGTCAGATGAAGGCTAACTGATTCTGAGTACTGACCATGGCTGACATGCGTAGTGATCACTACTAACCATGGGTGTGAGTAGCGGCTAGCATTGACTAGGCAAATATACCCAAATAAGTGGTAAAAACAACTGCTATACCTTGTATCTATCCAAAGGTCCTCCATATGGTCTTCTAGCATGCCTCGACATGACGTGTTTTAGGTGTCTATAAAAAGAAGAGATTGGAGGGAGAAAAATATTAGCGAAGGAATAAGAAGAATGGAGGATGAAAATAATGAGTAGTTGCCTCGACATGACGTGTTTTAGGTGTCTATAAAAAGAAGAGATTGGAGGGAGAAAAATATTAGCGAAGGAATAAGAAGAATGGAGGATGAAAATAATTTCAAAGGAAGTGAAGAATATATAAGAATAATATTGGTGAAAAGAAGAAGGTTAAAGAAAAAAGAAAGAAAGAATGTGACAATATACTAAGATAAGACGAGAGAACATTAGAAGACATAAAGCAATGACAGGAGACAAATATGCAATAGTCGATGATTGAAGAAATAAAGTAGATATTAACAAGGAGGAACATTGAGTTTGAGTGGAGAAATGTTGGATATTGGAAGTGGTAGTAGAATGGAATGCTAATAGCTAGAGTTGAATGAAAGATAAAGAAGTTTGAAATAAAAGATATTGGAAAAGAATACAACTTGGATATTGGAGAATAGATTGAAATGGAGATTGGAGTGGAGAGAAGAATATTATAGCATTTTGAAATGAGATGGATTAGCAGATGTGAGAAGTTTAAGAGACTAAATTACAAAGAAGGTAGAAAATTAAGAGTGAAACAAAACATGATAATGTAGCAGTGCATGAAGGATAACGTTGGAGAGTGTCTAGAGGAGAAAAATTTGAAGGAACATGATGTACATTATAGAAAAATCTAATATAATCAGTATTTGGAGAGTGCATTAGAGGAATGTTACAAAATGTTGAAATGACAAAGGGAAAGTACCCAAAAAAAAATCAAATCCTGAGAAATTGGAGAACATTTGAGAAAAAATTAGAGAGTAAAATAGTGTTTTAAGAATACCTAGAACTAAAGGGAGAGTCCTTGGATAAATCCTAGAAGTAAAGGGGAAAATCTTGATAATTATAAGAGCAACGGATAAAATTAAAACCATAATAGCATCTAAGATGCCTAAGAAAAATGGATAATTGTAAACCAGAGAAGATTTTTTAAGAGTGCTTGAGATATTTGTAAAGTAGAATGGGTAAACTTGTACATGAAACTAGACAATGAATATCTAGAAATCGATCCATTTGACAAAGAAAATGGGCATGCAAAGATAATACAAGTTGTAGAGTTAAATTTGGAAGTATAGCACTTTGCCCTAATGTAGAATATAACAAATAAATTTGAAAGGTATTTAAGGGCACATATTACTAATTTATACTTGATTTCTATTAAATTATGTGGGATATAAGGTTTTATTTAATTGAAATAAATTGAAAGGTTGGATTTATAAGGTGAAAAATTGAATGAATGATATAATTAAATATTAAAAGATAAATTTTGAAATTTGGATAAAATAATTGAAATCAGGGAGATATAGTTAAAAAGTTGAAATTAAATTAAAATTTTTGGGAGGCCTAAGAAAGAATTGAATTAACAATTATAAATTGGTTGATGAAGATTTTGATTGGATATTTGAAATTAAATTGTGTGATTGAATTGATTTAAGAGAATTGAATTTACAATTTGAAAAGAGAAAGAAATTTAAAAAAATGAAATTTGATTTAAAATTGGAATATTGAACAATTGAAGAAGAAATGAGGAGATTATGAATTTGATTGGAAATTGAAAGAAATATTATAATTGAAGTTTTTTAACAAGAAGGAAAAAAATATTCAAAGGTTTCATTGAAATAAGTCATCATGACAAGAGAATAAAGAACCTGCCTATAGAGCAAGACTAGCATTATTAGTAGGAAGATCAAGACTAGAGTTGAAGACTAAAGAAAACATATTTCACACCAAATAATGTAATATGTGGGTGTTGGAGGTATTACATTATTTGGTACCTTGAGTACCATTATAAATATTTATATTACAAGTGTGTGTGTGTGTGTGTGTGAAAATTAGGTGTCAAGTTATAAAGTGTATTTATGTGTCATGTGTGCAAGTGTGAGTTATGAGTGAAAGGTGTCATGTGTGCAAGTGAAAGTTATGTGTGATTTATGAGGTGTCATATGTGTAAGTGAAGAGTCATGTGATATGTGTCAATATTAGAAGTATAAAGTTATGTAATCATGATAAGCTTTATCATAATGTAATAAAGGCATATGAAAGATTGTATCTTCCATAACTTTGAGGAGAGAAGAAGTCAAGAGTATTGAAGAGCCTTCTGTAAGGTTCTATATTAGAGAAAAATATCCATACTATGTAACAAATGAATGTAATAGGATTTCATTAAGATATTTTGTATAATCAATAAAGTTATTTTTTTTGTAATATTGGTGTTGTGATTGTGTGATATTATTTGCAAGTGTTTTAGGGACCTGTGATATCTTTGGATCCATTTGCTAACACATCGAGATTAGTAGTACACAATTTCATGTCTTTGAGTGGCTAACCCAGCCAATTATTACATAAATTAATTCAATCTATTTGAGGTCATGATAGGCAATGGGGTAACCTTACCACACAAAGGAAAATGTAGAAATGTGTAGGTGTAGATGGAAAAATAAAATCTCAAGGCTAACATGTTTACTCTTCCTTTGAGAGGATGTGATGTTTTTTTGGGAACATAGTGGATTTAAACTTTGGGTTCAATATTTTAGGAGTTTTTTAAACTTTGGATGTAATTTACCTAGCAAGGAATATAATATACTCTCTAAGAAATGGTTGTAGGGCCTAACCAACTTATCTCTTCTCAACAGATGGGAAATATCTCAAAAATCATCTGATGGAATGGTAGGACAACTATTTGTTATACAAGCCCAAACTACTAAGGAAATATTTCAACCATCATATTTACAACTAATTCTAGATAAACATGCTCTTTGTTGAATTGAAGGGTCTTCGACCATAGTACACTTATGATCATACAATCTAACTTATACCTAGCAATGTACCACCTAACATTTGCCCTTACAATTACCTATATGTATAAAAGTGTGATATTGAGAAAATGGTGCAATATCTATTAGTAGTAGGGTTTATTCGATCAAGTGTTAGTCTGTATTCTTCTCTAGTCTTGTTGGCTTATAAGAAGGGTGGATCTAGGTGGTTTTGCATGGATTTCTATGAGCTCAATAAAATTACAATCAAGGATAAATTTTCTATCCTTGTTATTGATGAGCTATTGGATAAGCTCCATGGTGCTTAATTTTTATCCAAGTTGGATTTGTGCTCAAGGTATAATTAGATTATAATAAGAGAATAAGACATTCCCAAAATAAAATTTTGGACTCATCATGGTCATTGTAAATTTATGGTTATGCCCTTTGGTCTTACTTACTACACCTTTGATCTTCCAAAGTCTTATGTATGTTATATTTTGCTAATTTATTTGTAAATTCATGTTGGTCTTCTTTGAGGAAATCCTTATTTATAGTCACACTCTAGAGGAACATTTTTAACATTTGGACTAAACCTTACAACTTATTATTAAACATAAATTGTGTGCTAAGTTGTCCAAATGTTCCATTTGAATGAAAAAATAGAATACTTGGATCACATAGTTTCATGCAAAGGGGATAACGTGAACCCAAAAGAAAATCATGGTTATATAAGAGTGGTTAAAGCCCCACACTCTTAAAGGTATTTACAGTTTTCTATGTCTCATTTTTTACTATAAAAAAATTATCCAACATAATGGGAAGATTACAACTCCTTTGATAAGTATGTTGAGAAAGAACTCATTTGTATGGTCAAAACCAATGGAATAAGCCTTCCATTAAAAACTTCATGTTAACTATGCTTGTGTTGGAGATGCCCAATTTGTCCAAGAATTTTGTGATTGAAAGTGATGCTTTGGGTAGTATAATTGGTGTAGTGTTTATGCAAGAGAGAAAACCATTGAATTTTACAAGCAAGGCACTATCAAGAAAGAATTCGGTAAATAAACCTATGAGAATTGTATTCTTTAAGGTCTTGGGATGGAGACCTCATGATTCATCACTTATAGAAATTTTTAGGCCATAATCAATAATACCAATGTTCAATTTTTCTCCAATCATGGCTCTTTGTGGTGATCGGTGTCTCTGCATTTCTCTTCAGGTTGTATTTTCAGTCACCTTCATAGGGATATCTTGTGGCCTGTCAAGATCTCTAGTGTATTTTGATCCACTTTCCAAGTCATGTTTTAATTTTTATTTTTATGAGATTCCTTTTTCAGTTCATCTTGACTGAGTTATCCTCTCTGATGGGCATGTTTGTGATGGCCTCGTGTCTCCCTGAATGAGATCCTCCTTTGTTGTAGTTGTTCCCAAATATATTTTCTAGGTGGTTTTTTCTTCTTGTTTCTCTTGGGTGGGAAATAGGGGTATGGTTTTCTCCTTGGGTAGGATCTCCATTTTCAAAAAACAATTATAGGTTCCTTGTTTCTCAGGCCCTCTAGGTGGGTTTCTTCATTTCAAATCTTAGGCTCATTGGGTAGGTTTTTTAATTTTGATTTTTGGTCCGTATGGGATGATCCCACATCCCAATATATTTATGGTCCCTCTGGGACTGTCTTCCTATGCACTTTTTTTTTATATTCAAAAGGTATGTCTTTTGCCTTGTTGTTTTATCTGTTGACATGGTTTTCTCTTTGTTCATTTGTAAAATATTTTGGGGCTCCTTTAAAAACATATTTTTAATACAAAATACCAAAAAAAAACATTGCTTTACCTTCAATATACACACACATGGATATGAGACTCTTAACATTCCCAAATCTTGAGCTTTCTACTTACACATAGTTTTCATATTCTCAACATAAAAAATATATCTAACACTTCATATTTCTCATCGAAGAAATACCACATAATAATTATTCTAATATTGAGTCTACATATCCACATAAGAAAAAAGACTATAATAATTGCACATACTAAATGATAAACTCTCCATGACACGTCACTTACATAACTATACACTTACTTACATAACACCTACTATATACTCAAATATTGATCACACTATAAACAAAACTATTTATATCGTACCTACAATATTCTTTCATGTTACCAAATAATATAATACTTCCAAAACCCCTATATTACATTCTTTAGTATGCTTTTTTAAACCCTGCATTATTTCCATAGAAATCAAATGTCTTCGTTAGTGTTAGGTTAGACAAACACTCTTTTATCTGAGTAAAGGACATATCTATATAAAGTGTTAAAGTATCCTTGGAATTGGAGTGGAAGACATGACATGAGAGATGAATTCTTTATTTGTACCTAATATACCATATTTTGAGTCCATGTCATTTGCAACCGACTAGTTCATTATTGTGCCTACCTTACTACTAAACTTTTCTTTTTGAGCCATTCCAAATAGGTATTTCTCATTTATGACTGCAAAGCATAAGGAAACACATTTTACACTTTTTAAAATTAGGTTATGCATGCCCACAACCAATGAAATATCTCTCATTTCCAATCCCATAAAAATTGAAAAACCTTCCTTTAAGGAAGTGGAACCCTTTAAAAATGTCACTGAAGGTCTTTCATCCTTATTTATTCTCTCCAACATAGAAACAATGGTCTTATTAATTTGCTTTACTAAAAAATTTATTGGTACCATAAATGTTGTCGAATAACCAACATCTATAACAACCAAAGCCATCAATAAAGATACATCAATTTTTCTACAACCAACATCACTCTATAGAAGATGAGTCATTGGTATAATTTTTTTTTAGATTCGAAATAATCTTTGAAGTTACCTTCAATTGAGCATCATTAAGAGAAAAATATGATTTCAAAACATTCGTGGTGAATTGTCAGCATATATCAACACCATAACTTCCAACTGCAAGGCCTATTGAATTCTTAGTCAGATTATGGATTTCGGTTCACATGTTTACCACATCATGCCTTTGAAATATTAGTTCCAACTAAGGATAAAAGAAATCATCAAATTTAAATATTCTTTATGCATACTCAACCTCAATTAAAATCCTTTGGGCAATGAATACTAGAGTAAGATTCATGAAGAGTCATCACGTTGGACTTATCATAACAAAATATGATCCATGTTTATAGGCAAAGAATCTAATAATATCAATATAAATTTTATTTTTATGGATAAATAGGATAAAGCTTCTCTCTTTTTCTTTTTTAATAAAACTCATCTCATTTTAGAATTTGTTCTCTAATAATATCATCACATTTTGATTATTATGGTTGCAATAATTATCCTTTTAATTAACTCCCTTTAATATTATACCTTTCCACTTATATATAATTCCAATTATTCTTCTTTTATTAAATTCCATTTATATATAAATCTCTAATTTTTTAAAAATAAATTATCCGTTCAAATAACAAAATATTTTTTTGTACCTTAGCCTGACATTTTAGGATGCAGTTCTAACAAATCTATCCACTTTGTCTATTACAATAGTAAATGTATGACATCCTTTCAAATAGAAATCTCTCAATATTATGCAATTATATCATTGAATCATACATTTTGTTATTGCTAGCTTGATGTTATGTTACTACTCCTCTGGTCATTGGTTTCCTCTACTATTCTTCTAGTCAGTGATTTCCACTAGGGTTTCTTGTTCTTCCAACGTATTATCTTCTCCTCTATATCATATTTGTTGAATCTTAAGTAATTTATCCAACCTACTTTGTTTCAACTAATTTGGAAATTTCTTCTATCCTTATCTCCTTGGATCCTTAACATACTATCTTATAATTTTTGTTATCTAGTTTCATTGACTTGCCTTGCTTTTTTTCTAATCTTCTTAGTCCAAAGGTTTTAACCTAGATGTCTCAATTGTTTCTTATTTATTTCAATAAATATGGTGCTTTCTCTTGAATCTATCTAGTGTCATGCAAAGCTTCCTTCCATGTCAATATTCAACATATGCTTCAATCCTACAATTTACTCCATGATGCTCTTCCATGAACATTTTTCACCTCACATGTATTCTTATTGGACTTTAGGCATGTGTAATCCTCAAAAATTCCCTATAATTATTTATAATGATCTTATTTACCATGGAATCCATCCACCATTTTACTTCAACCACCATTTTACTTCTCTCATGTGCTTTTATTTGCAATGATATTTCCAAACCAAATTCTTCAATATTATAAATCTCATGTATTTTTTCACATGGGCATTGGCAAACGCTACTCCTGGCTAATATTGCTCCCTTATCCAATATTACAAATCTCACATATTATTTGTGTTGGAACTACTAAATATTTTTTCTAGCTAACATTGCTCACTTCTCCAATACTCTTTAATATGAGGATGTAGTTATCACATTTTTGGCTAACATTGTTCCTCTCCCAATACTCCAATAAAATATTTTTCTCATGTAGAATTTGTTCTCTTGGCTAATGCTACTCTTAAAAAATTGAATACTCTCCACTAATTGAGGCTATTAATATGCTAATGGTGTATCTCACAAAAAACAATCACTATGGTTCTAAATAAACACAACTCGTAGAAAGCCATTGGTGTAGTATAATTGGTGTAGTGTTTATGCAAGAGAGAAAACCATTGAATTTTACAAGCAAGGCACTATCAAGAAAGAATTTGGTAAATCAACCTATGATAATTATATTCTTTAAGGTCTTGGGATGGAGACCTCACGATTCATCACTTATAGCAATTTTTAGGCCATAATCAATAATACCTATGTTGAGTTTTTCTCCAATCATGGGTCTTCGTGGTGACTGGTGTCTCTGCATTTCTCTTCAGATTGTATTTTCTGTCTCCTTCATAGGGATATCTTGTGGCCTGTCAAGATCTCTAGTGTCTTTTGATCCACTTTCCAAGTCATGTTTTAATTTTTATTTTTACGGGATTCCTTTTTCAATTCATCCTGACTAAGTGATTCACTCTGATGGGCATGTCTGTGATGGCCTCGTGTCTCCCTGAATGAGATCCTCCTTTGTTGTAGTTGTTCCCAAATATATTTTCTAGGTAGTTTTGTCTTCTTCTTTCTCTTGGGTGGGAAATAGGGGTATGGTTTTCCCCTTGGGTAGGATATCCATTTTCAAAAAAAAATTATAGGTTCCTTGTTTCTTAGGCCCTCTAGGTGGGTTTCTTCATTTCAAATATTAGGCTCATTGGGGAGGTTTTATAATTTTGATTTTTGGTCCATACGGGATGATCCCACATCCCTATATATTGATGGTCCCTCTGGGATTGTCTTCCTGTGCACTTTTTTTTTAATATTCAAAAGATATGTCTTTTGTCATGTTGTTTGGTCTGTTGACCTAGTTTTCTCTTTGTTCATTTGTAAAATATTTTGAGACTCCTTTAAAAACCTATTTTTAATACAAACTACCAAAAAAAAACATTGCTTTACCTTTAATATACACACACATGGATATGAGACTCTTAACATTCCCAACTCTTGACCTTTCTACTTACACATAGTTTTCATCTTCTCAACATAAACAAGATATCTAACACTTCATATTTCTCATCGAAGAAATACCACATAATAATTATTCTACTATTGAGTCTACATATCCACATAAGAACAAAGACTATAATAATTGCACATACTAAATGATAAACTCTCCATGACATGTCATTTAAATAACTACACAATTACTTACATAACACCTACTATATACTCAAATATTGATCACACTCTAAACTAAACTATTTATATGGTACCTACAATATTCTTTCATGTTACCAAATAATATAATACTTCCAACACCCCCATATTACATTATTTAGTATGCTTTTTTAAACCCTACATTATTTCCATAGATATCAGATGTCTTTGTTAGTGTTAGGTTAGACAAACACTCTTTTATTTGAGTAAAGGACATATCTATATAAAGCATTAAAGTATCCTTGGAATTGGAGTGGAAGACATAACATGAGAGATGAATGCTTTATTTGTACCCAATATACCATATTTTGATTCCATGTCATTTGCAACCGACTAGTTCATTATTGTGCCTACCTTACTACTAAACTTTTCTCTTTGAGCCATTTCAAATAGGTGTTTCTCATTTATGACTGCTAAGCATAAGGAAACACATTTTAAACTTTTTAAAATTACGTTATGCATGCCCACAACCAATGCAATATCTCTCATTTCCAATCCCATACAAATTGAACAACCTTCCTTTAAGGAAGTGGAACCCATTAAAAATGTCACTGAAGGTATTTCATCCTTATTTATTCTCTCCAACATAGAAACAATGGTCTCATAAAGTTGCTTTACTAAAAATTTTATTGGTACTATAAATGTTGTCGGATAACCAACATCTATAACATCCAAAGCCATCAATAAAGATACATCAATTTTTCTACAGCCAACATCACTCTATAGAAGATGAGTCATTGGTATACATTTTTATAGATTCGAAATAATATTTGAAGTTACCTTCAATTGAGCATCAGTAAGAGAAAAAGGTGATTTCAAAACATTCGTGGTGAATTGTCACCATATATCAACACCATAACTTCCAACTGCAAGGCCTATTTAATTCTTAGTCATATTATGGTTTTTTGTGCACATGTTTACCACTTCATGCCTTTGAAATATTAGTTCCAACTAAGGATAAAATAATTCATAAAATTTAAATATTCTTTATGCATACTCAACTTCAATTAAAATCCTTTGGGCAATGAATACTAGAGTAAGCTTCATGAAGCGTCATCAAGTTGGACTTATCATAATAGAAGATGATCCATGTTTACAGGCAAAGAATCTAATAATATCAATATAAATTTTATTTTTATGGAAAAATAAGATAAAGATTCTCTCTTTTTCTTTTTTAATAAAACTCATCTCATTTTAGAATTTGTTCTTTCTAATAATATCAACACCTTTTGATTATTATCATTGCAATAATTCTCCTTTTAATTAACTCCCTTTAATATTATACCTTTCCACTTATATATAATTCCAATTATTATTCTTTTATTAAATTCCATTTATATATAAATCTCTTATTTTTTAAAAATAAATTATCCGTTCAAATAACAAAATATTTTTTTGTACCTTAGCCTGACATTTTAGGATGCAGTTCTAACAAATCTATGCACTTTGTCTATTACAGTAGTAAATGTATGACATATTTTTAAATAGAAATCTCTTCATATTATGCAATTATATCATTGAATCATACATTTTATTATTGCTAGATTGATGTTATATTACTACTCCTTTGGTCATTGGTTTCCTCTACTATTCTTCTAGTCAGTGATTTCCACTAGGGTTTCTTGTTCTTCCAACGTAGTATCTTCTCCTCTATCATATTTGTTGCATCTTAAATATTTTATCCAACCTACTTTGTTTCAACTTATTTGGAAATTTCTTCTATCCTTATATCTCTTTGGATCCTTAGCATACTATCTTCTAATTTTTGTTCTCTAGTTTCACTGACTTGCCTTGCTTGTTTCCTAATCTTCTTAGTCTAAAGGATTTAACCTAGATGTATCAATTGTTTCTTATTTATTTCAATAAATATGATGCTTTTTCTTGAATATATCTAGTGTCATCCAAAGCTTCCTTCCATGTCAATCTTCAACATATGGTTCTCTCCTACAATTTACTCCATGATGCTCTTGAACTTTTTTCACCTCACATGTATTCTTCTTGGACTTTAGGCATGTGTAATCCTAAAAAATTCCTTGTAATTATTTATAATGATCTTATTTACCATGGAATCCATCCACCATTTTACTTCAACCACCTTTTTACTTCTCTCCTATGCTTTTATAGCTATATTGCACACTTGTAAATAGATGAAAATAGAAATTATATGCACTCTAGGTGCCCTAAAGCCTCTTCTGAATCTAGTGCTATCTACATGAATTTCATTAAAATGCTTTTGAATTCTAGCTCTAAATATTCATTCTTGTGGTTATATAAGAGTGGTTAAATCACCACACTCTCAAAGGTATTTAGAGCTTTCTAGGTCTCATTTGTTACTATAAAAAAATTATCCAACATAATGGGAAGATTACAACTCCTTTGATAAGTATGTTGAGAAAGAACTCATTTGTATGGTCAAAACCAATGGAATAAGCCTTCCATTAAAAACTTCATGTTAACTATGCTTGTGTTGGAGATGCCCAATTTGTCCAAGAATTTTGTGATTGAAAGTGCTGCTTTGGGTAGTATAATTGGTGTAGTGTTTATGCAAGAGAGAAAACCATTGACTTTTACAAGCAAGGCACTATCAAGAAAGAATTTGGTAAATCAACCTATGAGAATTATATTCTTTAAGGTCTTGGGATGGAGACCTCATGATTCATTGCTTATAGCAATTTTTAGGCTATAATCAACAATACCTATGTTCAGTTTTGCTCCAATCATGGGTCTTTGTGGTGATTGGTGTCCCTGCATTTCTCTTCATGTTTTATTTTTAATCTCCTTCATAGGGAGATCTTGTGGCCTATCAAGATCTCTAGTATCTTTTGATCCACTTTCCAAGTTGTTTTTTAATTTTTATTTTTAGGGGATTCCTTTTTTAGTTCATCCTGACTGAGTGATCCTCTCTAATGGGTATGTCTGTGATGGCCTTGTGTCTCCCTGAATGAGATCCTCCTTTGTTGTAGTTGTTCCCAGATATATTTTCTAGGTGGTTTTGTCTTTTTTATCTTGGGTAGGAAATAGGGGTATGGTTTTCCCCTTGGGTAGGATCTACATTTTCAAAAAAAATTATAGGTTCCTTGTTTCTTAGGCCCTCTAGGTGAGTTTCTTCATTTCAAATATTAGGCTCCTTGGGCAGGTTTTATAATTTTGATTTTTGGTTTGAACGGGATGATACCACATCCTAGTATATTGATGGTCCCTCTATGACTGTCTTCCTGTGCATTTTTTTTTTTAATATTGAAAAGGTATGTCTTTTGCCATGTTGTTTGGTCTATTGACCTTGTTTTCTCTTTGTTCATTTGTAAAATATTTTTGGGCTCATTTAAAAACCTATTTTTAATACAAAATACCAAAAAAAAACATTGCTTTACCTTCAATATACACACACATGGATATGAGACTCCTAACATTCCCAACTCTTGACATTTCTACTTACACATAGTTTTCATCTTCTCAACATAAACAAGATATCTAACACTTCGTATTTCTCATCGAATAAATACCACATAATAATTATTCTACTATTGAGTCTACATATCCACATAAGAACAAAGACTATAATAAATGCACATACTAAATGATAAACTCTCCATGACACGTCACTTACATAACTACACACTTACTTACATAACACCTATCATATACTCAAATATTGATCACACTCTAAACTAAACTATTTATATGGTACCTACAATATTATTTCATGTTACTAAATAATATAATACTTCCAACACCTCCATATTACATTATTTAGCATGTTTTTTAAACCCTGCATTATTTCCATAGAAATCAAATGTCTTCCTTAGTGTTAGGTTAGAAAAACTCTCTTTTATTTGAGTAAATGACATATCTATATAAAGCGTTAAAGTATCCTTGGAATTGGAGTGGAAGACATGACATGAGAGATGAATGCTTTATTTGTACCTAATATACCATATTTTGAGTCCATGTCATTTGCAATCGACTATTTCATTATTGTGCCTACCTTACTACTAAACTTTTCTCTTTGAGCCATTCCAAATAGGTTTTTCTCATTTATGACTGCTAAGCATAAGGAAACAAATTTTACACTTTTTAAAATTAGGTTATGCATGCCCAAAACCAATGCAATATCTCTCATTTCCAATCCCATACAAATTGAACAACCTTCCTTTAAGGAAGTGGAACCCATTAATCACTGAAGGTTTTTCATCCTTATTTATTCTCTCCAACATAGAAACAATGGTCTCATTAAGTTGCTTTACTAAAAAAATTATTGCTACTATAAATGTTGCCGGATATTCAACATCTATAACATCCAAAGCCATCAATAAAGATACATCAATTTTTGATGCAAGAGCATCCGGATACAGTAGAGAAATCTTGCATCTTCCAAAATTTTTCCAGATTTTCTAAGTACTTTGCATTTTATTTTATTTATTTCCAGCTTGGGGAGAGTTTTGTAAAGCAATTTTCAGTTTGGGAGGAAGTTTGTAAGGCAAGGGGGAAGAGGTCGTGAAATCGTGACCTCCGAAGGCTGCAACATAACTTGGTGAGTTTCGTCGTGATATCGTGACATCGCAATATCGTGACATCGCGATATCGTGACAGGGTTCCAAAGTAAAGACAAAATGCTATAGCCATCGTGATATCGCGACGTCACGATATCGCGACAAGGCTCCAAAGATAAAGCGAAGAGAGAGTGTCGTCATGAAATTCCGACACGTGGCATGTTGTCCAATAGCATCAAAGGTTAAAGGAGGTAGTGAACAAGGCAAATGCAAGGGGCGGGGGTCGCGAAATCATGACATGTCACGATTTCATGATATGTCACGAAATCGTGACCCCAAAGGGCTTCAGCTAGTGAGAGGCGCTTTTGGTCGTGATATCGCAACATGTGATTTCGTGACCTGTCGTGATATTGCGGCCAAGAGAAAACAAGACCAAAAGAGAATGAGCCGACAATCAGACAAGGCCTAATTTGACACGTGGATAGCCACGTGTATCAAAACAGTTGTGAAGGGTACGTGTATCAAAAATATTACGACATGGAGAAGGCATGGCCATATTCACATGCGGTCAGCTACGTGTATGAAAACAAAGGTGAGGGAGGTGTCGGCCACACATTTTTTTTATTATTATTTTTGGCAACACAATAATTACAGGTGATGGCTTTATGGAGGAGATAGTAGTGCAGAGGACAGTCAGAACAAAGCAACCGGTGCAGGTTAAGGGAGGCCATCAATGCAAGCATCATGGTGGATCGGGCAGTTGCCCATTAATGGTGGAGAATTTGAAAAACTTGGCCGGAGGGAAAATGAATTTGAAATTTGTTAGGTGGGGGCATTAATTGCCTAGAGGGTCGAGGCCTCAATAAAAACTCGGATTTTTGGTATTAGTGGGGTGGTGGACCGGAGAAGGGGAAGTAGTACAGTTAGGGAGACCGAAGCCGAGCTTGGTCTTTGTAGAGCCTGCGGGCTATTTTATTTTCATGTGTGTATAATTTTTCGAAGATTTTAATGAAAAGCATGTATATTTTGAATGTGTGAATTCTCGGTCCCCGTCAGTGGTATCAGATCCAGTAATTCCTGAGCGTACAACAGACCGTCGAAGGAGAGGCAATTGTACCAGGACTTGTGGGAGGGCTTGAGATCGGGTGAACAGAATGCCTCCAAGGAGAAACCTCGTTGGCAGGATAGGCATGGCAGTAGGATATTTTTGGGCTTTACAGCAGCAAGTTCAGGCCCTGCAAGAAGAACTGCGTAGAGGACACGAATCGAGAAGAGATGCAGACAGTGAGGATGAAGCGGATGAAGAAGAAAAATAGTTTGAAGAAGAAGAAGAAGAAGTTGTGGATCCAGCACAAGCCAGACTGTACAAGGCCATATCCCAGATTGGGAAAAGGCCGAAGATGGAAGTTTCCACGTATTCCGGGAACTTAAACCCAAAGGAATTGATTGATTGGATAAATGACCTGGAAGAATACTTCGAGTATGAAGAAGTTGAAGATCCCGAGCGGGTCAGATTTGCCAAAACCAAATTAAAAGGTCATGCCAGCATATGGTGGAAGGGGGTATAGCTGGAACGGAACAGAAGAGGAAAAGAACGGATAACCAGATGGGTCAGAATGGTAGAAAAATTAAAAAGGCAGTTTATTCCGGCAGATTATGAGTTGGATCTGCTAAGAAAAATGCAGGGTTTAAGATAGATGAATAAAACTATCCAAGAATATACGGAGGAATTTTACAAAATCTCCATCAAAACCGGTCATTTAGAAGCAAGCAAGGAAAATGTGGCCCGTTATATTAATGGGTTAAGACCCAGTATTCAAGAAGAATTGAGCTTAGTTCGGGTGAGCACCATTGAAGATGCTTACCAGTTTGCTCTGAAGGTTGAAGAAAAACTGAACAGAAGGTTTGAGAGCAAGCAAAGAGTAAAAGGACCTGGAGGAAAGACCGATGGAAGAAAAGATGAAGGAAAGGAAGAGAAGAAAGAAGAGGTTAGCAGCAGCCAAAATTAGAAAGAAGATGAAGAACCCAAACCGCAAGTTTAGAACAATGGCTACCTAAGAGGAAGAGGTAGATCTGGATGCGGGTATGGAAGGGGAGTGTTTCGGGGAACATGTTTCCACTATGGAGAAGAGGGGCATCGGGCATATGAGTGTCCCCAGCACCCCGAGAGAGTGAACAAGAAACAAGTGGGTCCTACCAGAGTTGTTGTGGTAGTGGAAGATGCTGACTCAGAACATTCTGAAGAAGCTGAGAAAGGAGAAGCAATGATCGTGAGGACGACCATGCTGGTGGAGGAAGACAAACCTTAACAGAGGAGAAGCCTGTTCCGCACACGATGCAAAAGTGCGGGAAAAGTCTGTAATGTTATTATAGATAATGGGAATATAGATAACTTAGTTTTTGAGGAGATGGTTGCTAAGTTACAACTGGAGAGAAGGAGACACCCGCATCCATACCGGATTGCATGGTTGCAGATGGACCATGGAGCATGGGTCCATGAACAGTGCTTAGTCACGTTTCAGATTGGGAGATACCAGGATGAGGTCCTATGTGATGTTTTCCCCATGGATGCTTGTCATTTGCTGTTGGGAAGGCCATGGAAGTTTGATCAGAGTGTAGTGCATGATGGTCATGCAAATATGTACTCCTTGAAGAAATATGGAGTGTGGCACAAGTTGAAGCCATTACAGACAGTGGATGAGAAGGTGTGCAGCAATGCCAAAATTTGTCTGGTAGAGGGCAAAATTTTTTTTTGCTAGGAGATGAAATTTGAGCAGGTTGCAAAGGCAGATGACTATTTGGAGGTGTTACAAGAGACACAGACCAAACAACACAGAAGTGAAGGTCACTTCTCCATTTACCCCGGGTGTCTGATGCAGGAGCATCCGACTACAGTAGAGCAATCTTGCATCTTCCAAAATTTTTCCAGATTTTCTATGTACTTTGCATTTTATTTTATTTATTTCCAGCTTGGGGAGAGTTTTGTAAAGCAATTTTCAGTTTGGGAGGAAGTTTGTAAGGCAAGGGGGAAGAGGTCACGAAATTGCGACATGTCACGATTTTGCGACATGTCGCGAAATCATGACCTCCGAAGGCTGCAACGTAACTTGGCGAGTTTCTTCATGATATCATGACGTCGCGATATCACGACGTCGCGATATCGTGACAGGGTTCCAAAGCAAAGACAAAAGGCTACAGTCATCACGATATCGTGACATCGCAATATCGCGATGTCATGATATCGTGACAAGGCTCCAAAGCTAAAGCGAAGGGAGAGTGCCGTCGCGATATCGCGGCCAGTTGAAGGCCGACATGTGGCATGTTGTCCAACAACATCAAAGGTTAAAGGAGGTAGTGAACAAGGCAAAGGCAGGGGGTGGGGGTCGTGAAATCGTGACCCCAAAGGGCTTCAGCTAGTGAGAGGCACTTTTGGTCGTGATATCGCGACATGTCACGATTTCGTGACCTATCGCGATATCACGACCAAGAGAAAACAAGACCAAAAGAGAATGAGCCGACGATCGGACAAGGCCGAATTTGACACGTGGACAGCCACGTGTATCAAAACAGTTGTGAAGGGTACGTGTATCAAAAATATTGCGACATGGAGAAGGCATGGCCAGATTCACACGCGGTCGGCTACGTGTATGAAAACAAAGGTGAGGGAGGTGTCGGCCATGCATTTTTTTTATTATTTCTGGAAACACAGTAATTACAGGTGATGGCTTTATGGAGGAGACAACAGTGCAGAGGACAGTCAGAACAAAACGGCCGATGCAGGTTAAGGGAGGCCATCAATGCAAGCGTCATGGTGGATCGGGCAGTTGCCCATTAATGGCAAAGAATTTGAAAAACTCGATCGGAGGGAAAACAAATTTGAAATTTGTTAGGTGGGGGCATTAATTGCCTAGAGGGTCGAGGCCTCGATAAAAACTCGGATTTTTGGTATTAGTGGGGTGGTGGACCGGAGAAGGGGAAGTAGTACAGTTAGGGAGACCGAAGCCGAGCTTGGTCTTTGTAGAGCCTGCGGGCTGTTTTATTTTCATGTGTGTATAATTTTTCAAAGATTTTAATGAAAAGCATTTATATTTCGTATGTGCAAATTCCCGGTCCCCATCAATTTTTCTACAACCAACATCACTCTATAGAAGATGAGTCATTGGTATAATTTTTTTTAGATTCAAAATAATCTTTGAAGTTACCTTCAATTGAGCATCAGTAAGAGAAAAAGGTGATTTCAAAACATTCGTGGTGAATTGTCACCATATATCAACACCATAACTTCCAACTACAAGGCCTATTGAATTCTTAGTTATATTATGGATTTTGGTACACATGTTTACCACTTCATGCCTTTGAAATATTAGTTCCAACTAAGATTTCAGTTTCTCCTCTATCATATTTTTTGCATCTTAAATAATTTATCTAACCTACTTTGTTTCAACTTATTTGGAAATTTCTTTTGTCCTTATCTCCTTGGATCCTTAGCATACTATCTTCTAATTTTTGTTCTCTAGTTTCACTGACTTGCCTTGTTTGTTTCATAATATTCTTAGTCCAAAGGCTTTAACCTAGATGTCTCAATTGTTTTTCACTAAATATGGTGCTTTCTCTTGAATATATCTAGTGTCATCCAAAAATTCCTTCCATTTCAATATTCAACATATGCTTCTCTCCTACAATTTACTCCATGATGCTCTTCCATGAACATTTTTCACCTCACATGTATTCTTATTGGACTTTAGGCATGTGTAATCCTCAAAAATTCCCTGTATTTATTTATAATGATCTTATTTACCATGGAATCCTTCCACCGTTTTACTTCAACCACCTTTTTACTTCTCTCCTATGCTTTTCTTTACAATGCTATTTCTAAACCAAATTCTTCAATATTATAAATCTCATGTATTTTTTCACATGGGCATTGGCAAACGCTACTCCTGGATAATATTCCTAATTTATCCAATATTACAAACATCACATATTATTTGTGTTGGAACTAATAAATATTTTCCCTAGCTAAAATTGCTCACTTCTCCAATACTCTTCAATATAAGGATGTAGTTATCGCTTTTTTCGCTAATATTGTTCCTCTCCCAATACTCCAATAAAATAATTTTCTGATGTAGAATTTTCTTTCTTGGCTAATGCTACTCGTAAACAATTGAATACTCTCCACTAATTGATGCTATTAATATTATAATGGTGTATCTCACCAAAAACAACCACTATGGCTCTAAATAAACACAACTAGTAGATGTCTATTCGAACACAACAGTGTGGCTATGATACTACTCTTAAAAATTCAACCATATTTTTTGTTTGATCAATATAAAATATCCAAGGTTTTGCATAGCAATGATTAATTAACAAAGGAGAAGAGGATTGGGAGAGATGAGGAGCGATGGAGGAGCAAAAATGGTAGGCAAGAATTTTGAACCAATGGAAGGAGAAGATCCAGAGGTAGGGTAGAATGCTATAGCTAGAAAGGAAAAGGATTCCCTGTCATCTCAGTTTGAAAAGGCTAAAGGTACAAATCCTACAGATAAACCCTTAGATAAAGGGTCCCACTGGGGTTCGGGAGCTCGCAACAAGGGCCCAACCTTTTTGGAAATGCTAAAAGGGAAAAAGAAGGATCCAGTCAGTGAACTACCACCCCTAATACCAAACAATAACAGGTTAACTATGCCAGTGGATATTATGGAAAGATTCTTGGATATGGAGGCATCATCCTTAGTTGGCAAGTTTTTGGGAGGAAGGCCGTACATTGAGACTATTCGCTCATGGGTCACGACAAAGTGGAAAACTTTAGGAAGATTAGAAATCATAGCCATTTCAAGAGGTTTTTTTATGATAAGAATCAACAACAAAGATGATGCAGAGCGCATCTTGACAGGAGGACCCTGGTTTCTAGGAAGACGTAGCCTCTTTCTGAGGAAGTGGGGGGAGGATTTCAACGCTGAGAAGTAGAAAATTAATACAGTACCCATTTGGGTTCACTTACCAAACCTCCAAGCCCTGTTTGTTAATGAGTACTAGCTTAGTGGCATAGCAAATATGATAGGAGAGCTCATGGCAATAGACCATTCAACCCGGGCAAGGACTAGACTAACGCATGCCAGGATCTATGTAAATGCAAACTTGGATTTTGATCTACCTTCTTAGGTGGAACTAGCATATGGAGAGTTTCTAAGGATTCAGCCTATGGAGTATGATAACAAGTCGGTATTTTGTAGTGTGTGCAAAACCCAGGGCCACCTTCAAGCCTAATGTCTGACAATAACTGCAAACAAGGAAGCCACGAGTAAAGGTTTTTTAGGGAAATCTAATGGGAGAGGGATACCAAAGTTTCAAGGACCACATATTAACTTGGAAGGATATAGATAAGTTAAGAATAACCAGGCTGACCAAGCCAACACAGAACTAGAAAAAATCCAAGAGAAAGGAAAGCAACATAATGAGGGAGGCAAAAATCATAAGGTATGTAATAAAGATCCCAACTTGAACATGTTTGATATCCTAGCAAATCTAGAAGTTGAAAAAGAAAATAGTAAGGATGATACCATCAGTGTCAAGTTTCCTGAAACCCTAGACTCCCCATATAAATCGAGACCATCCATAGCTATGACAAAAAGCCCCAAAATATATGCTCAAAATGAAGAAAAATTTCCAGGTCATTTTAGTTTAAACATGGAAAAAATAGAGTCAAGAGTCGAAGTTGTGGAAACAAGAGCCAGGAATGTAGCTCCTAATCCGGTAGTGGAGCAAATTATCCCTTATTAGATGAGCCCAACGGTAAAAGGTTCCTTGAAGGAAAGCCCCCTATTTAGGAACTAGATAGGAGAGGTGAACCAAAACAAGGTTGAGGATGAAGAGGGAATTGAAAACCCCCAAAATGAGGAAGAAGGTTCAAGCCCTAGACTATCATAGTATATGGCCCTCATTTCAGTATAAAATAGACTAGAAGCACTACCAAGTCTCTGATAGATTATGAAAGTGAAATAAAGAAAGGGAGAATATTTATAGAAGAGCACTATAGAATGAGAATCAATTAAGAAATTGCAAACAGAAAGCAAATAACATTGTTACATTAAGTTATTCATGGCCAGGATAATAGCAAAATTGACAAAACCCCTTTGGATCGGGGAAGGGTGCAGGGAAAAAATATCAAACTGTCTAAATGAAGGTTCTCTCATGGAATGTGAAAGGCCTAAACGACCCACAAAAACAAAGGATGGTGAAGTCTATAAGGAAGGATTGAAATCCTACTATTATTTTTCTTCAAGAAACCAAAACAGATGCGGCACAATCAACACTTATAGCTAGAAGGATTTGGAAGCAAGGGGAAGTGGCCTTTCAATAGGTGAGAGGAGCATCTGGGGGCCTCATGATCTTATGGGATCCTATTAAAATAGAAGGAAGTATTATTCAGGTAAATGAGAGTTTTAAGCGTATTATTTCATGATTTTGATACTAATAAGAATTGGATTATGTCAAATGTTTATGCCCCCACACTGTCCAAGGGCAGTCTGAACTATGGGATTTTTTGGGGCATTTAAGCCAAGCTTTTAAAGACATTCCTTGGGTGATTGGGGGAGATTTAAATACCCTCATTTACCCATATGATAAGAAGGGAGGATCTGGGTCACCCTCAAGGAGCATGGAGAACTTCAATGAATTCATTAACACAAATGAATTGATGGATGTAAGACTAAAAGGAGCTAAATTTACATGGAGTAACAAGAGGATAGGAAGTCAGCTGATTCAAGAAATGTTGGACAGGTTTTTTTATCCAAGGAAGCTACAACAATGTTTGGTGATTCAACATTACAAGCCCTTCCTAAATGCGCTTCAAACCATAATATTATTCTATGGGAGGCATTTCAGGCTAACTCCTTTAAAAATCCATTCAGATTTTTTTCAATGTGGGTTAAACATCCGGACTTCAAGAAACGAATAGAGGAATGGTGGCAGCAGCCTATCCAGGGAAGTGCTTCCTTCAAACTATCTCAAAAACTTAAGATGGTGAAAAACAACCTTAGAATATGGAATAAAGAAGTCTTTGGAAATATTTTTGAGAATAAGAAAGCAATGGGGAAAAAAATAAGAATAATATAAAGCAAAATCCAAAATGGAACCTATGATGAGGCGACAAGGACTGAAGAGAAGGAAACCCTTTGTGAGTTTTATAATATTTTTGCTTGTGAAGAGATGTATTAGAGGCAGAAATCAAGGGCATTATGGCTAAAGGAAGGGGACTCTAATTCAAAATTTTCCATGTTACCACATTGAGCAATAGAAGCAACAATAATATTAGAAATTTAACTAAGGTGGATGGATCCTCAACTCAAAACATTCAGGAGATAAGGGATGAGGCTGTTAATTTTTTTAGTTCATTATTGGGTGAAGAACGGGCCTGTAATTCCCAAGCAAAGGACTCTCTCATTCAATTAATTCCACAAATCATTGATGAAATGATTAACGAGTCTCTTACAGTAGCTTTTTCAGATGAAGAGATCAAGGAGGCTTTGTTTAACATGGATACTAACAAAGCTCCTAGGCCAAATGGGTTTTCACCATGGTTTTTCAAAGTTTGTTGGGATATTGTTGGAGTAGAAGTTATTACTGCAATCAAGGAGTTCCAAAGTTCAAATCATATTCCAAGGGGTTTCAATTCAAATTTCATTGCTTTGATCCCTAAAGGCCCCAACCCCAAGACTATGGCTGACTTTAGGTCAGTTAGCCTATGTAATATATCCTATAAAATTCTGTCCAAAGTTTTAGCCAACCATTTGAAGAAAGTTCTACTGGTTATCATTGATCCAAGTCAAGGAAGTTATGTACAAGGAAGATCAATCTTAGATGGAGTTATTACTATTCATGAGGCTCTTCATACAACTGCTCAAACCAAAAAATTAGTCATGGCTTTAAAGTTAGACATGAACAAAGCTTATGACAGGTAAATTGGGAATTCCTACAAGCAATTTTATTAAAATTTTCCTTCAACATGAAATGGGTCAAGTTAATAAGAGAGTGTATTTCTAAGCCTTGTTTTTCAGTTTTGGTTAATGGGTCTACTACAGGTTTTTTTCAAAGCAAATGTGGTCTAAGAAAATGAGATCCCATAAGTCCTATGTTGTTCATCATTGTAGTTGAGGCCTTGGGAAGAACCATTAAGGCAGCAACAGTAGCTGGACTCATATTAGGTATCAAGGCCACGTCGCTAACTACCTCGATGACACATCAACAATTTATTGATGATACATTGCTACTGACTTTGGCTTCTGTGGTTGAGGCAAGAAGGATTAAAAATATTCTCATAATGTATGAAGAAGCAACTGGACATAAAGTGAATTTTGATAAGAGCAAACTTTATTTCATCAATACCCCCATTCCTAGGAAAAAAAACATAGCAAGGATCATGGAATGTCAGATTGCATCCCTTCCCACATCCTATTTAGGTCTTCCCTGTTTATGGGGAAACTTGAAGGATCAATGTGGAACATAGTTCTGGAGAGGATCCAAAAAAATCTAGCAAGTTGGAAAGAACATCTGTTATCTCAAGCAGGCAAAGCAGTTTTAACTATGGCTTCACTTCAAAGTATACCCATTTACTTCCTATCAGTCTTCAGATCTCCCAGCAAGGTGTATCACAAAATTGAGCAGCTTCAAAAAAAATTTCTCTAGTCAGGGACTAAGGATAAGAAAAGGATCCATTTAGTAGGTTGGAATAATATTTGCAAACCTAAAGCTGATGGGGGGTTAGGATTGAGGAGAGTTGCTCATCTCAATATAGCTCTGTTAGACAAACAAACATGTCAGTTATTGACTAAGGTCGATAATGAATGAACTACCATAGTTAGGAGGAAATACCTCCAAGGTGTGAACTTCCTTAATGACAACTTAGCAAGTAGGGGGTTCGCTTTTTAGAAGGCAATCCTCATGAGTAGGGATCTTGTCAAGAAAGGTCTTAGATGGATTCTAGGAAATGGGCAAACAATAGACTTTTGGAAGGATCGATGGGTGAGAGCTGAGGAGTTATCTCAGAATCCTCGTTTGGCTAGGATTCAAGAGCATATGGAGTAGCATATTGGGAATAATGTTGCATATTATATGTGGCAGGATATAAATATCAACAAGTGGAAACACATTAGAGTATAGGGTTTTGAAGTGAAGTCTAAAGAGCTTTATAACATTTTAACTTAGAAAATTATTCCCTCTGGAGAGGATGAAGATCACATTGTTTGGGCTGAGACTGAAAGTGGTGACTTCACAGTTAAGTCTGCCTATAATTTGCTTCTCAATGTGGAAGGTCAACAATTTCAATCGATTTTGGTTTGTATCAAAGGCTTAATTCCTAAAATATCCTTTTTTCATGGTTGGTGATTCAAGGAAAAATCCTCACTATGGACAATATGATATCAAAAGGTATGGTTATTGCTAATCGTTGCTACATGTGTAGGGCAGGATGGGAGAAAACAAAACACTTGTTTCTGGAGTGTTCGGTAGCGGAGTCCATCCTAGATGAACTTTTCCAAGCCTTTAGGATCTCGTGGGTTAAGCCTACTCTTATATCCGAAGTGTTCCATCAATGGCCTCAACCCTTTGTTAGCCTAAAACTTAAGTACCTATGGAAAATCTGTTGGCATCATTTTCTCTAGAAGATTTGGCTAGAAAGGAACCATAGAGCCTTTAAGGATACCATTCACAACCCAAAAACCATCCTCAACAATATTATTGTCTTTGCGAAAGAAAACCTTAGCACCTTAGTGGATGAGAACCACTCAATTCTTCCCCAAGAAAAACAATTAGCTCGGGCCTTAGGTATTGAGGACAAACCTTCCATTCCTTTACCCAATCCCAGAAATGGGATTTCTTGGGAGCCACCCCCCCAAGGTTGGTTTAAACTAAATTTTGATGGTGCAGCCAAAGAGAACCCGAGAAGAGCTAGAGTTGGAGGAATAATCAAGTATCATCAAGGAAATCTGGTCAAGGCCTTCTCTAAACCATTGGGAATCAGAACTAATAATGAAGTAGAAGCTAGAGTTCTTTGGAGAGGCTTGCAAGTAGCCCAAGAAACTCAAGGTAACTTGATGATTGAATGTGATTCTATGAACATCATCAACCTGTTAACCAATGGCAAAAAACCTCCATGGAGAATCGATGGAGTCATCCATGAAGTTAAGATCCTTTTTGCGGACAGACAGAATAGGAGGGCTCGTCACGTGTATCATGAGGCCAACAGGTCAGCTGACAAATTATACAACATAGGTTTTGATGTTTCT
Source organism: Wollemia nobilis (assembly GCA_028583015.1). Lineage (NCBI taxonomy): Eukaryota > Viridiplantae > Streptophyta > Pinopsida > Araucariales > Araucariaceae > Wollemia > Wollemia nobilis. The sequence goes on from JAQPPZ010002550.1 coordinate 6,929,801, forward strand.
AGTTTGGTGACATGGACACAAGGTGTGCCACATGAAGTGGAAAACATTATTAGTCATGAAAAGAAACCTACACGTTAAGGAGAAAGATGAATGGGTGTTTTTTCCCCATGGATCTAGTAATAACTATGGGGTTTCCCTCTAAATAATACCAAATTGGAAATGAAGGTAACAGAATATTTTGACAGAGAATAGGAAATGGGCAAGCAACAGGTTTCTCAAGTGCAAAGTTCCAAACTTCAATTCCTGTCAATGTAAGTAATGTTTACAGTTATGTTTAGGTATGGGTGTGCTTTATTAGTAAGGTTTTGTAGGGGATTCAACACAATTTTTGGTAAGAAATTTTCAAGGATGACTAGGATCTACAATCTCGACAGAAGGCTGGATATTGTAATAGGTTTTGGGTTAACCTGCAAAACCCGATAATTAATGAAGACTTTTATTTACCAAAAAAATATATAAAATATTAACACAAGTGCATAAATTAAATATCACACTTATTGAATAATATAATTGATGAATATTTTAATATATCACTATTGAACCAATTATATTTTTTACCTTCAATATACACACACTGATATGATATTCTTCTCATTCATAACTTTTGATCTATCTACTTACACAAAAGTTTCATCTCCTCACACACAAGAGAGATCTAACACTTTATATTTATCATGGGAAAATACCACATAATAATAAACCTATTATTGACTCAACATATCCACATAAGAACAAAGACTCTAATAAATGTACATAATAAATGATAAAATATCCATGAAACCTCACTTACATAACTCCACACTTACATGACACCCATTATATACTTAAATATTAATCACACTCTACACTAAACTATTTACATGGTACTTACAATATTCTTACACATTATAAAATAATACAATACTTATGACAACAACAAAGGTGGATCTCCAAATTACTAGGGTACAATTATGAAATAATTTATAAAAAGGACAAGGAGAATGTAGTCATTGATGCCCTTTCTTACCAGTATTTTATTTGGTATTTCAACTCTGCTTCCCCAATGGATCCATTAGCTTCAAGATGAGGTAGCTAAGAATCCACCTTGCAATCCCTAATTTAGGATATTAATGGGATGGGAAATTATTACGATACCAAGGTCACCTTGTCTTTTAAAAAAATTTCATTCTTTGAATTTATATTATAAGAAATTTATGAATCCCCAACTACGGGTTGTTTTGGGCTTCTTAAAATTATGAGAGAAAAAAATGCACCTTCTTTTGCTTAGGAATGAAAAAGGGTATTCATACTTTTGTGGCTATATTGGACACATGTAAATAGATGAAAATAGAAATTATATGCACTCTAGGTACCCTACAACCTCTTCTGAATCTAGTGCTATCTCCATGTATTTCATTAAAATGCTTTTGAATTCTAGCTCTAAATAGTCATTCTTGTGGTTATATAAAATTGGTTAAAGCCCCACACTCTCAAAGGTATTTAGAGCTTTCTAGGTCTCATTTGTTACTATAAAAAAATTATCCAACATAATGGGAAGATTACAACTCCTTTGATAAGTATGTTGAGAAAGAACTTATTTGTATGGTCAAAACCAATGGAATAAGCCTTCCATTAAAAACATCATGTTAACTATGCTTGTGTTGGAGATGGCCAATTTGTCCAAGACTTTTTTGATTGAAAGTGATGCTTTGGGTAGTATAATTGGTGTAGTGTTTATGCAAGAGAGAAAACCATTGAATTTTACAAGCAAGGCACTATCAAGAAAGAAATTGGTAAATCAACCTATGAGAATTATATTCATTAATTCTTGGGATGGAGACCTCATGATTCATCACTTATAGCAATTTTTAGGCCATAGTCAACAATACCTATGTTAAGTTTTGCTCCAATCATGGGTCTTTGTGGTGACAGGTGTCTTTGCATTTCTCTTCAAGTTGTATTTTTAGTCTCCTTCATAGGAAGATCTTGTGGTCTGTTAAGATCTCTAGTATATTTTGATCCACTTTACAAGTAGTGTTTTAATTTTTATTTTTACGGGATTCCTTTTTTAGTTCATCCGGATTGAGTGATCCTCTCTATGGGCTTGTCTATGATGGCCTCGTGTCTCCCTAAATGAGAACCTACTTTGTTGTAGTTGTTCCCAGATATATTTTCTAGGTGGTTTTGTCTTCTTGTTTCTCTTGGGTGGGAAATAGGGGTATGGTTTTCCCCTTGGGTAGGATCTCCATTTTTTTTTCTTAATTATAGGTTGCTTGTTTCTCAGGCCCTCTAGGTGGGTTTCCTCATTTCAAATCTTAGGCTCGTTGGGCAGGTTTTTTAATTTTGATTTTTGGTCCGTATGGGATGATCCCACATCCCATTATATTGATGGTCCCTTTGGGAATGTCTTCCTGAGCACTTTTTTTATTATTATTCAAAAGGTATGTCTTTTGCCATGTTGTTTGGTCTGTTGACCTAGTTTTCACTTTGTTTATTTGTAAAATATTTTTGGGATCCTTTAAAAACCTATTTTTAATACAAAATACCAAAAAAAAAGCATTGCTTTACCTCTAATATACAAACACATGGATATGAGACTCTTAACATTCCCAACTCTTGACCTTTCTACTTACACATAGTCTTCATCTTCTCAACATAAAAAAGATATATAACACTTCATATTTCTCATCTAAGAAATACCACATAATAATTATTCTACTATTGAGTCTACATATCCACATAAGAACAAAGACTATAATAATTGCACATACTAAATGAAAAACTCTCCATGACACATCACTTACATAACTACACAATTACTTACATAACACCTACTATATACTAAAATATTGATCACACTCTAAACTAAACTATTTATATGGTACCTACAATATTATTTCAAGTTACCAAATAATATAGTACTTCCAACACCCCCATATTACATTATTTATTATACTTTTTTAAACCTTGCATTATTTCCATAGAAATCAAATGTCTTCCTTAGTGTTAGGTTAGACAAACTCTCTTTTATTTTAGTAAAGGACATATCTATATAATGTTTTAAAGTATCCTTGGAATTGGAGTGGAAGACATGACATGAGAGATGAATGTTGTATTTGTACCTAATATACCATATTTTGAGTCCATGTCATTTACAACCGACTAGTTCATTATTGTGCCTACCTTACTACTAAACTTTTCTCTTTGAGCCATTCCAAATAGGTGTTTCTCATTTATGACTGCTAAGCATAAGGAAACAAATTTTACACTTTTTAAAATTAGGTTATGCATGCCCACAACCAATGCAATATCTCTCATTTCCAAACCCATAAAAATTGAAAAACCTTCCATTAAGGAAGTGGAACCAATTAAAAATGTCACTGAAGGTCTTTCATCCTTATTTATTCTCTCCAACATAGAAACAATGGTCTCATTAAGTTGCTTTACTAAAAATTTTATTGGTACTATAAATGTTGTCGGATAACAAACATTTATAACATCCAAAGCCATCAATAAAGATACATCAATTTTTCTACAACAAACATCACTCTATAGAAGATGAGTCATTGGTATAAATTTTTATATATTCAAAATAATCTTTGAAGTTACCTTCAATTGAGCATCAGTGAGAGAAAAAGGTGATTTCAAAACATTCATGGTGAATTGTCACCATATATCAACAACATAACTTCCAACTACAAGGCCTATTGAATTCTTAGTCAGATTATGGATTTTGGTGCACATGTTTACCACTTCATGCCTTTGAAATATTAGTTCCAACTAAGGACAAAAGAAATCATCAAATTTAAATATTCTTTACGCATACTCAACTTCAATTAAAATCCTTTGGGCAATGAATAGTAGAGTAAGCTTCATGAAGCGTCATCAAGTTGGACTTATCATAATAGAAGATGATCCACGTTTACAGGCAAAGAATATAATAATATCAATATAAATTTTATTTTTATGGATAAATAGGATAAAACTTCTCTCTTTTTCTTTTTTAATAAAACTCATCTTATTTTAGAATTTGTTCTCTCCAATAATATCATCACCTTTTGATTATTATGGTTGCAATAATTCTCCTTTTAATTAACTCCCTTTAATATTATACCTTTCCACTTATATATAATTCCAATTATTATTATTTTATTAAATTCCATTTATATTTAAATCTCTTATTTTTTTAAAAATAAATTATCCATTCAAATAACAAAATATTTTTTTGTACCTTAGCCTGACAATTTAGGATGCAGTTCTAACAAATCTATGCACTTTTTCTATTACACTAGTAAATGTATGACATCATTTCAAATAGAACTCTCTTAATATTATGCAATTATATCATTGAATCATACATTTTGTTATTTCTAGCTTGATGTTATGTTACTACTCCTCTGGTCATTGGTTTCCTCTACTATTCTTCTAGTCAGTGATTTCCACTAGGGTTTCTTGTTCTTCCAACGTAGTATCTTCTCCTCTATCATATTTGTTGCATCTTAAATAATTTCTCCAACCTACTTTGTTTCAACTTATTTGGAAATTTCTTCTATCCTTATCTCCTTGGATCCTTACCATACTATTTTCTAATTTTTGTTCTCTAGTTTCACTGACTTGCCTTTCTTGTTTCCTAATCTTCTTAGTCCAAAGGCTTTAACCTATATGTCTCAATTTTTTCTTATTTATTTCAATAAATATGGAGCTTTCTCTTGAATATATCTAGTTTCATCCTAAACTTCCTTCCATTTCAATCTTCAACATATGCTTCTCTCCTACAATTTACTCCATGATGCTCTTCCTTGAACATTTTTGACCTCACATGTATTCTTCTTGGACTTTAGGCATGTGTAATCCTCAAAAATTCCCTATAATTATTTATAATTATCTTATTTACCATGTAATCCATCCACCATTTTACTTCAACCACCTTTTTACTTCTCTGCTATGCTTTTCTTTACAATGTTATATCCAAACCAAATTCTTCAATATTATAAATATCTTGTATTTTTTGACATTGACATTGGAAAACACTACTCCTGGCTAATATTGCTCACTTATCCAATATTACAAACCTCACATATTATTTGTGTTGGAACTAATAAATATTTTTCCTAGCTAACATTGCTCACTTCTCCAATACTGTTCAATATAAGGATGTAGTTATCGCTTTTTTGGCTAACATTGTTCCTCTCCCAATACTCCAATAAAATAATTTTCTCATGTAGAATTTTCTCTCTTGGCTAATGCTACTCTTAAGCAATTGAATACTCTCCACTAATTGAGGCTATTAATATGCTAATGGTGTATCTCACCAAAAACAACCATATGGCTCTAAATAAACACAACTAGTAGATCTCTATTTGAACACGACAATGTGGTTCTAATACTACTCTTAGAAATTCAACAACTTTTTTTGTTGGATCAATATAAAATATTAACACGTGCATAAATTAAATATCACACTTATTCAATAATATTATTGATGAATATTTTAATATATCACTATTGCACCAATTATATTTTTTGCCTTCAATATACGCACACGGATATGAGATTCATCTCATTCATAACTTTTGATCTATCTACTTACACAAAATGTTCATCTCCTCACACACAATAGAGATCTAAAACTTCATATTTATCATGGGAAAATAACACATAATAATAAACCTATTATTGACTCAACATATCCACACAAGGACAGAGACTCTAATAAATGTACATAATAAAATATAAAATCTCCATGATACCTCACTTACATAACTCCACACTTACATGACACCTACTATATAATTAAATATTAATCACACTATACACTAAACTATTTACATGGTACTTACAATATTATTGCACGTTATAAAATAATACAATATTTATGACAACAACAAAGGTGGATCTCCAAATTACTAGGGTACAATTATGAAAAAAAAATTAAAAAGGACAAGGAGAATGTAGTCATTGATGCCCTTTCTTACCAGTATTTTATGTGGTATTTCAACTCTATTTCCCCAATGGATCCATCAGCTTTAAGATGAGGTAGCTAAACACTCCACCTTGCAATCCCTAATTTAGGATATTAATGGGATGGGAAATTATTAAGATACCAAGGTCACCTTGTCTTTCAAAAAAAAATCATTCTTTGAATTTATATTATAAGAAATTTATGCATCCCCAACTATGGGTTGTTTTGGGCTTCTTAAAATTATGAGAGAAAAAAATGCACTTTATTTTGCTTACAAATGAAAAATGGCATTCATACTTTTGTGACTATATTGGACACATGTATATAGATGAAAATAGAAATTATATGCACTCTAGGTACCCTACAACCTCTTCTGAATCTTGTGCTATCTCCATGGATTTCATTAAAATGCTTTTGAATTCTAGCTCTAAATAGTCATTCTTTTGGTTATATAAGAGAGGTTAAAGCCCCACACTCTCAAAAGTATTTAGAGCTTTCTAGGTCTCATTTGTTACTATAAAACAATTATCCAATATAATGGGAAGATTACAGCTCCTTTGATAAGTATGTTGAGAAAGAACTCATTTGTATGGTCAAAACCAATGGAATAAGCCTTCCATTAAAAACTTCATGTTAACTATGCTTGTGCTGGATATGCCCAACTTCTCCAAGATTTTTGTGATTGAAAGTGATGCTTTGGGTAGTATAATTGGTGTAGTGTTTATGCAAGAGAGAAAAACATTGACTTTTACAAGCAAGGCACTATCAAGAAAGAATTTGGTAAATCAACCTATGAGAATTATATTCTTTAATGTCTTGGGATGGAGACCTCATGATTCATCGCTTATAGCAATTTTTAGGCCATAATCAACAATACCTATGTTCAGTTTTGCTCCAATCATGGGTCTTCGTGGTGAATAGTGTCTTTGCATTTCTCTTCAGGTTGTATTTTTAGTCTTCTTCATAGGGAGATCTTGTGGCCTGTCAAGATCTCTAGTGTCTTTTGATCCAATTTCCAAGTCGTGTTTTAATTTTTATTTTTACAAGATTCCTTTATCAGTTCATCCTGACTGAGGGATCCTCTCTAATGGGCATATATCTGTGATGGACTCGTGTCTCTTCGAATGAGATCCTCCTTTATTTTAGTTGTTCCCAGATATATTTTCTAGGTGGTTTTGTCCTCTTGTTTCTCTTGGGTGGGAAATAGGGGTATGGTTTTCCCCTTCGGTAGGATCTCCATTTAAAAAAAAAAAATTATAGGTTCCTTGTTTCTTAGGCTCTCTAGGTGGGTTTCTTCATTTCAAATCTTAGGCTCGTTGGGTAGGTTTTTTAATTTTGATTTTTGGTCCGTACGGGATGATCCCACATCCCAATATATTGATGGTCCCTCTCGGACTGTCTTCTTGTGCAATTGTTTATTTAATATTCAAAAGGTATATCTTTTGCCATGGTGTTTGGTCTGTTGAACTGGTTTTCTTTCTGTTCATTTGTAAAAGATTTTGGGGTTCCTTTAAAAACCTATTTTTTATACAAACTACCAAAAAAAAACATTGCTTTACCTCTAATATACACACACATGGATATGAGAATCTTAACATTCCCAAATATTTACCTTTCTACTTACACATAGTTTTCATATTCTCAACATAGACAAGATATCTAAAACTTCATATTTCTCATCGAATAAATACCACATAATAATTATTCTACTATTGAGTCTACATATCCACATAAGAACAAAGACTATAATAATTGCACATACTAAATGATAAACTCTCCATGACATGTCACTTACATAACTACACACTTACTTACATAACACCTACTATATACTCAAATATTGATCACACTCTAAACTAAACTATTTATATGGTACCTACAATATTCTTTCATGTTACCAAATAATATAATACTTCCAACGCACCATATTACATTATTTAGTATACTTTTTTAAACCCTACATTATTTCCATAGAAATCAAATGTCTTCCTTAGTGTTAGGTTAGACAAACTCTCTTTTATTTTAGTAAAGGACATATCTATATAAAGTGTTAAATTATCCTTGGAATTGGAGTGGAAGACATGACATGAGAGATGAATGTTTTATTTGTACCTAATATATCATATTTTGAGTCCATGTCATTTGCAACAGACTAGTTCATTATTGTGCCTACCTTACTACTAAACTTTTCTCTTTGAGCCATTCCAAATAGGTGTTTCTCATTTATGACTGCAAAGCATAAGGAAACACATTTTACACTTTTTAAAATTAGGTTATGCATGCCCACAACCAATGCAATATCTCTCATTTCCAATCCCATACAAATTAAACAGCCTTCCTTTAAGGAAGTGGAACCCATTAAAAATGTCATTGAATTTATTTCATCCTTATTTATTCTCTCCAAAATAGAAATAATGGTCTCATTAAGTTGCTTTACTAAAAAAATTATTGGTACTATAAATGTTGTCGGATAACAAACATCTATAACATCCAAAGCCATCAATAAAGATACATCAATTTTTCTACAACCAACATCACTCTATAGAAGATGAGTCATTGGTATAAATTTTTATAGATTTGAAATAATCTTTGAAGTTACCTTCAATTGAGCATCAGTAAGAGAAAAAGGTGATTTCAAAATATTCGTGGTGAATTGTCACCATATATCAACACCATAACTTCCAACTGCAAGGCCTATTGAATTCTTAGTCAGATTATGGATTTTGGTGCACATGTTTACCACTTCATGCCTTTGAAATATTAGTTCCAACTAAGGATAAAAGAAATCATCAAATTTAAATATTCTTTACGCATACTCAACTTCAATTAAAATCCTTTGGGAAATGAATACTAGAGTAAGCTTCATGAAGCGTCATCAAGTTGGACTTATCATAATAGAAGATGATCCATGTTTACAAGAAAAGAATCTAATAATATCAATATAAATTTTATTTTTATGGAGAAATAGGATAAAGCTTCTCTCTTTTTCTTTTTTAATAAAACTCATCTCATTTTAGAATTTTTTCTCTCTAATAATATCATCACCTTTGGATTATTATCGTTGTAATAATTCTCCTTTTAATTAACTACCTTTAATATTATACCTTTCCAGTTATATATAATTCCAATTATTATTCTTTTATTAAATTCCATTTATATTTAAATCTCTTATTTTTTAAAAATAAATTATGTGTTCAAATAACAAAATATTTTTTTGTACCTTAACCTGACATTTTAGGATGTAGTTCTAACAAATCTATGCACTTTGTCTATTACACTAGTAAATGTATGACATCCTTTCAAATAGAACTCTCTTAATATTATGCAATTATATCATTGAATCATTTTTTAATTTCTAGCTTGATGTTATGTTACTACTCCTTTGGTCATTGGTTTCCTCTACTATTCTTCTAGTTAGTGAATTCCACTAGGGTTTCTTGTTCTTCCAACGTAGTATCTTCTCCTCTATCATATTTTTTGCATCTTAAATAATTTCTCCAACCTACTTTGTTTCAACTTATTTGGAAATTTCTTCTATCCTTATCTCCTTGGATCCTTACCATACTATCGTCTAATTTTTGTTCTCTAGTTTCACTGACTTGCCTTTCTTGTTTCCTAATCTTATTAGTCCAAAGGCTTTAACCTAGATGTCTTAATTGTTTATTATTTATTTCAATAAATATGTTGCTTGCTCTTGAATATATCTAGTGTCATCCAAAACTTCCTTCCATGTCAATCTTCAACATATGCTTATCTCCTACAATTTACTCCATGATGCTCTTGAACATTTTTCACCTCACATGTATTCTTCTTGGACTTTAGGCATGTGTAATCCTCAAAAATTCCCTATAATTATTTATAATGATCTTATTTACCATGTAATCCATCCACCATTTTACTTCAACCACCTTTTTACTTCTCTCCTATGCTTTTCTTTACAATGTTATTTCCAAACCAAATTCTTCAATATTATAAATCTCATGTATTTTTTCACATGGGCATTGGCAAACGCTACTCCTGGCTAATATTGCTCACTTATCCAATATTACAAACCTCACATATTATTTGTGTTGTAACTAATAAATATTTTTTTTAGCTAACATTGCTCACTTCTCCAATACTGTTCAATATAAGGATGTAGTTATCGCTTTTTTGGCTAGCATTGTTCCTCTCCCAATACTCCAATAAAATAATTTTATCATGTAGAATTTACTCTCTTGGCTAATGCTACTCTTAAACAATTGAATACTCTCCACTAATTGAGGCTATTAATATGCTAATGGTGTATCTCACCAAAAACAACCACTATGGCTCTAAATAAACACAACTAGTAGATCTCTATTCGAACACAACAGTGTGGCTCTGATACTACTCTTAGAAATTCAATCATATTTTTTTTTTGATCAATATAAAATATTAACACAAGTGCATAAATTAAATTTCACACTTACTGAATAATATTATTGATGAATATTTTAATATACCGCTATTGCACCAATTATTTTTTTTTGCCTTCAATATACACACACGGATATGAGATTCATCTCATTCATAACTTTTGATCTATCTACTTAAACAAAATTTTGATCTTCTCACACACAAGAGATATCTAACACTTCATATTTATCATGGGAAAATACCACATAATAATAAACCTATTATTGACTTAACATATCCACATAAGGACAAAGACTCTAATAAATGTACATAATAAATGATAAAATCTCCATGATACCTCACTTACATAACTCCACACATACATGACACCTACTATATACTTAAATATTAATCACACTCTACACTAAACTATTTAAATGGTACTTACAATATTCTTGCACGTTATAAAATAATTCAATACTTATGACAACAACAAAGGTGGATCTCCAAATTACTAGGGTACAATTATGAAATAATTTATAAAAAGGACAAGGAGAATGTAGTCATTGATGCCCTTTCTTACCAGTATTTTATGTGGTATTTCAACTCTACTTCCCTAATGGATCCATCAGCTTCAATATGAGGTAGCTAAACACTCCACCTTGCAATCCTAATTTAGGATATTAATGGGATGAGAAATTATTAAGATACCAAGGTCACCTTGTCTTTCAAAAAAAAATTCATTCTTTGAATTTATATTATAAGAAATTTATGCATCCGCAACTACGGGTTGTTTTGGGTTTCTTAAAAATATGAGAGAAAAAAATGCACCTTATTTTGCCTAGGAATGAAAAAGGGTATTCATACTTTTGTGACTATATTGGACACATGTAAATAGATGAAAATAGAAATTATATGCACTCTATGTACCCTACAGCCTCTTAGTGCTATCTCCATGTATTTCATTAAAATGCTTTTGAATTCTAGCTCTAAATAGTCATTCTTGTGGTTATATAAAAGTGATTAAAGCCCCACACTCTAAAAGGTATTTAGAGCTTTCTAGGTCTCATTTGTTACTATAAAAAAATTATACAACATAATGAGAAGATTACAACTCCTTTGATAAGTATGTTGAGAAAGAACTCATTTGTATGGTCAAAACCAATGGAATAATCCTTCCATTAAAAACTTCATGTTAACTATGCTTGTGTTGGAGATGGCCAATTTGTCCAAGACTTTTGTGATTGAAAGTGATGCTTTGGGTAGTATAATTGGTGTAGTGTTTATGCAAGAGAGAAAACCATTGAATTTTACAAGCAAGGCACTATCAAGAAAGAAATTGGTAAATCAACCTATGAGAATTATATTCTTTAAGGTCTTGGGATGGAGACCTCATGATTCATCGCTTATAGCAATTTTCAGGCCATAATAAACAATACCTATGTTCAGTTTTGCTCCAACCATGGGTCTTCATGGTGACTGGTGTCTTTGCATTTCTCTTCATGTTGTATTTTTAGTCTCCTTCATAGGGAGATCTTGTGGCCTGTCAAGATCTCTAGTATCTTTTGATCCACTTTCCAAGTCATGTTTTAATTTTTATTTTTACGGGATTCCTTTTTTAGTTCATCCTGACTGAGTGATCCTCTCTAATGGGAATGTCTGTGATGGCATCGTATCTCCCTGAATAGATCCTTCTTTGTTGTAGTTGTTCCCAGATATATTTTCTAGGTGGTTTTGTCTTCTTGTTTCTCTTGGGTGGGAAATAGGGGTATGGTTTTCCCCTTGGGTAGGATCTCCATTTTCAAAAAAAAAAATTAGAGGTTCCTTGTTTCTCGGGCCCTCTAGGTGGGTTTCTTCATTTCAAATATTAGGCTCGTTTGGGAATGATCCCACATCCCAGTATATTGATGGTCCCTCTGGGACTGTCTTCCTGTGCACTTTTTTTTTTAATATTCAAAAGGTATGTCTTTTGCCATGTTGTTTGGTCTGTTGACCTAGTTTTATCTTTGTTCAGTTGTAAAATATTTTTGGGCTCCTTTAAAAACCTATTTTTAATACAAACTACCAAAAAAAACATTGCTTTACCTTCAATATACAAAGACATGGATATGAGACTCTTAACATTCCCAACTCTTGACATTTCTACTTACACATAGTTTTCATCTTCTCAACATAAATAAGATATCTAACACTTCATATTTCTCACCGAAGAAATACCACATAATAATTATTCTACTATTGAGTCTACATATCCACACAAGAACAAAGACTATAATAATTGCACATACTAAATGATAAACTCTCCATGACACGTCACTTACATAACTACACACTTACTTACATAACACCTACTATATACTCAAATATTGATCACACTCTAAACTAAACTATATATATGGTTCCTACAATATTCTTTCATGTTACCAAATAATATAATACTTCCAACTAGAGATCTTGAGCCATTCCAAATATCTCTAGCGTTTGCAAATATTCTTATTTGGAAATTTCTTCTATCCTTATCTCCTTGGATCCTTAGCATACTATCTTCTAATTTTTTTTCTCTAGTTTCACTGACTTGCCTTGCTTGTTTCCTAATCTTCTTAATCCAAAGGCTTTAACCTATATGTCTCACTTGTTTCTTATTTATTTCACTAAATATGGTGCTTTCTCTTGAATATATCTAGTGTCATCCAAAACTTCCTTCCATGTCAATCTTCAACATATGCTTCTCTCCTACAATTTACTCCATGATGCTCTTCCTTGAACATTTTTCATCTCACATGTATTCTTCTTGGACTTTAGGCATGTGTAATCCTCAAAAATTACCTATAATTATTTATAATGATCTTATTTACCATGGAATCCATCCACCATTTTACTTCAACCACCTTTTTACTTCTCTCCTATGCTTTTCTTTACAATTCTATTTCCAAACCAAATTCTTCAATATTATAAATCTCATGTATTTTTTTCACATGGGCATCGGCAAACGCTACTCCTGGCTAATATTGCTCACTTATCCAATATTACAAACCTCACATATTATATATGTTGGAACTAATAAATATTTTTCCTAGCTAACATTGCTCACTTCTCCAATACTCTTCATCACTTTTTTGGCTAACATTGTTCCTCTCCCAATACTCCAATAAAATAAATTTCTCATGTAGAATTTGCTCTCTTCGCTAATGCTACTCTTAAACAATTGAATATTCTCCACTAATTGAGGATATTAATATGCTAATGGTGTATCTCACCATAAACAACCACTATGGCTCTAAATAAACACAACTAGTAGATCTCTATTCAAACACAACAGTGTGGCTCTAATACTACTCTTAGAAATTCAACTATATTTTTTGTTGGATCAATATAAAATATCAAAACAAGTGCATAAATTAAATATCACACTTATTGAATAATATTATTGATGAATATTTTAATATATCACTATTGCACCAATTATATTTTTTACCTTCAATATACACACACGGATATAAGATTCATCTCATTCATAACTTTTGATCTATCTACTTACACAAAATTTTCATCTCCTCACACACAAGAGAGATCTAACACTTCATATTTATCATGGGAAAATACCACATAATAATAAATCTATTATTGACTCAACATATCCACATAAGGACAAAGACTCTAATAATTGTACATACTAAATGATAAAATCTCCATGATACCTCACTTACATAACTCCACACTTACATGACACCTACTATATACTCAAATATTAATCACACTCTAAACTAAACTATTTACATGGTACTTACAATATTCTTGCAAGTTATAAAATAATACAATACTTATGACAACAAAGTTGAATCTCCAAATTACTAGGGTACAATTATAAAATAATTTATAAAAAGGACAAGGAGAATGTAATCATTGATGCCCTTTCTTACCAGTATTTTATGTGGTATTTCAACTTTGCTTCCCCAATGAATCCATCAGCTTCAATATGAGGTAGCTAAACACTCCACCTTGCAATCCCTAATTTAGGATATTAATAGGATGGGAAATTATTAAGATACCAAGGTCACCTTGTATTTCAAAAAAAAAATCGTTCTTTGAATTTATATTATAAGAAATTTATGCATCCCCAACTACGGGTTGTTATAGGCTTCTTAAAATTATGAGAGAAAAAAATGCACTTTCTTTTTCTTAGGAATGAAAAAGGGTATTCATACTTTTGTGACTATATTGGACACTTGTCAATAGATGAAAATAGAAATTATATGTATTCTAGGTACCCTATAGCCTCTTCTGAATCTAGTGCTATCTCCATGGATTTAATTAAAATGCTTTTGAATTCTAGCTCTAAATAGTCATTCTTGTGGTTATATAAGAGTGGTTAAAGCCCCACACTCTCAAAGGTATTTAGAGCTTTCTAGGTCTCATTTGTTACTATAAAACAATTATCCAACATAATGGGAAGATTACAACTCCTTGGATAAGTATGTTGAGAAAGAACTCATTTGTATGGTCAAAACCAATGGAATAAGCCTTCCATTAAAAACTTCATGTTAACTATGCTTGTGTTGGAGATGCCCATTTTGTCCAAGACTTTTGTGATTGAAAGTGATGCTTTGGGTAGTATAATTGGTTTAGTGTTTATGCAAGAGAGAAAAACATTGATTTTTACAAGCAAGGCACTATCAAGAAAGAATTTGGTAAATCAACCTATGAGAATTATATTCTTTAAGGTCTTGGGATGGAGACCTCATGATTCATCGCTTATAGCAATTTTCAGGCCATAATCAACAATACCTATGTTCAGTTTTGCTCCAATCATGGGTCTTCGTGGTGAATGGTGTCTCTGCATTTCTCTTCAGGTTGTATTTTTAGTCTTCTTCATAGGGAGATCTTGTGGCCTGTCAAGATCTCTAGTGTCTTTTGATCCACTTTCCAAGTCGTGTTTTAATTTTTATTTTTACGAGATTCCTTTTTTAGTTCATCCTAACTGAGTGATCCTCTCTAATGGGCATGTTTGTGATGGCCTTGTGTGTCCCCGAATGAGATCCTCCTTTATTGTAGTTGTTCCCAGATATATTTTCTAGGTGGTTTTGTTTTCTTGTTTCTCTTGGGTAGGAAATAGGGGTATGGTTTTCCCCTTGGGTAGGATCTCCATTTTCAAAAAAAAATTATAGGTTCCTTGTTTTTCAGGCCCTCTAGGTGAGTTTCTTCATTTCAAATCTTAGGCTCGTTGGGTAGGTTTTTTAATTTTGATTTTTGGTCCGTACGGGATGATCCCACATCCCAGTATATTGATGGTCCCTCTAGGACTGTCTTCCTGTGCACTTTTTTTTAATATTCAAAAGGTATGTCTTTTGCCAATGTAACCTTTTGGTTATATTGTAGTCTAAAAAGAATAGTTTAATCAACAACACTAATTTTTTTCTTTGGTTGATTAAATCTATGTCTTATATAGAGCACACTCATTACAAGGAAGAGTATGAAACAATTAATTTATGCTTCAATAATATGTTCTTTGGCTCTCAAGAAATTGGATTGACGGTTCAATGCATAGTTCAATATATATACACAAGGAACAATATGTACTATAGGGCCTCAAATAACCCTATATGTAGATTAGTTTATGGATTTTCATTTCACCTCTGCAAATCTATGAGTACATTTTAATACTATGTTTCTACATGTTCTTCCCGATAAAATCATCCTACACATGGAAATAAAGGTTAGTTTTTAACTAAATTTTGCAGTAAATGTTAGACAACAAATATATTCATTTATCTCTACATTAGTTTCCACTACACTGCTGAAAATGGTAACAGTCTCTAGTGTAAGGCTATATCTATATATAAGTGCAAAGTTTATTCATCCTTGGTCTGGAGTTACTTCCAAAGTATGGTAGCCAAATAGGTGCAATACTAGGAGACTTATTCATGGTTTAGATTGTGGTATCTCAATTGGTAAAGAAGTATTGGGCATGATATTAATTTTATTTTTTAAGAAGTAGTTTTAACTTAACTGTAGTTTGAGGGTCAATTGAAAACAATCTTTCTTTTGTTCAAAACTTTAGATTTATACAGCAATTAATTCAATGCAAAGCCGTACCTCAAACTGGAACTTAACCATAATTAATTTATAGAAAATATTTATGTATTTTGCATTTATCGAGAGTAAGCAATACTTAGAAAAGAATATATGCACATGCCATGAATTTTAAATTATTTTCAAGGAGAGAAAACTTACTCCTACAAATCCTAAAAAGGGATGCAACCTTCTCTTTCTATGTGGTTGAGCTTGAGAAGAAAGAGATGAAGTTTTCAATATTTTCTTTCACAACTTCTTTATTCCTATTACAATAACATTTCCAAAACAACCATAATATTTTTAATTAAATGTATCTCTTTTGCAAGGCTAATTGTATTCGCATCAGTTTTTGTCATCACCTATAAAATCAAAAATAAATATAATTTTTTAATTTATATTATTAATTTTTCTTTAATGTTTATGTAAAAACATAACATTAAGGAAACATAATAAATTATATTAATTATTTACCTGATTAATTTATTTATGATAATTGCTCAACAAAAAATGTATCTTAACACCTATTTCCTTAAGCGGGTGGTTTTATATTATCACCTACCTACTAAGGATGGCTCCTTTGCCTAAGCAATCTACTTCTCTATGGTGAAATTTAACCAAACACACAATTATGCAAATGTGTTTATATGAAGGTACTCTTTTACCCTTGAGCTATCGATGAGAATGTCATCCATCATTTCTCTTTTGTCTCTCAACTCTAGTGGTTATCTCATACCAATCCACTCATGAGAGTATCTAGTCCTGTAACCAAATATTTCATTAGTAATACCATATTCTAAAGAAAATTAAAAAATCAAAACATAAAGTACAACTAACCATACATCTTGATAAACTAATATGAGATTAAGCATTTGATATCCACACATCAATACATAATCAATATAAAGAATAAGTCCTTTACAAGACAATATTATAGGAGAATAATATTATAATCAAATTCTCAAGTATTAGTAGGATTTCTGGATGAGGAACTTTGCTTTGGAGATGTGAAGGTTGAGGATTCTTGTCATCCAAATTTAAAAGTTGTAGAAGGAATTGGATGATGTGATATTGATTTATGTGGCTAGAGCTTTGAATACAGTGACAAACTTCTTGGTTAAGATAGATACCAAGAAGGAGGTAGGGGTTCAGTGGCACATAGACATGGCTATTAAGGATGAGAGGATTGGGCAGGTTCGTAAGCAAATCCAGCCTTTGGCTAATTTGGACAACCATTGCAAACATATGATTTAGGATATTTTCTCATAGTATTATCACCAAAAGTGATTAGTTCTTACGATCTTAAGATTTAAAGTTATGAAAGTTTATTGAAAAGCTAAAAGGAGGAAACGAGTGCTCTTGTTTGCTAATGTTGAGAGCAATCTTGTCCCAACTTGTAAATAGTCTTTGTTTTAATATAAAATTTTCAAATTATTTTAACAAAATAGTAAATGTAAAATTCTATAAATAAAAATCATCTTTTAAAATGATACTAACTTTGAAAAGTTGAATATAGAAAACACAAATCAATTTACATTTTATCTTAAAAATTTAAGCATGACTAATTAAAAAAAAACACATTAATTATAACAAAATATTAAGTCCAACATTTTAAACATGTAATTATTACTATATTTTTAAACAATGTTTTTGAAATTGATTATATCTTCAAAACAAGTGGTTAAAAAAATCTAAATTTAAACCATGTTAAATTTTTACCAGAATTACTTGTATTAGATGGCCTACAAACTAAATTTAATGAATAATATTTATTTTAAAACATAATTAAAAGATTTAAATAAGTAATAAATAAAATTAGTAAGAAGTGCATTGATGACGGATGGAATAATGGAAGTGCATTCGGATAGGGCTTTGTTCCAAACATGTTTGGCATTACACATAGTTTTGTGTGAATATAGTTTCATGTAAAACCTAAAGTTAAAATTTTGAATTATCCAAACCTAAACCTCGTATGTTTTTGCTTGTTATCCTAGGTAGTAAGGGGTCATCTTATGTGCTATGTTTGGAAGAAGCCTTGGACTGTAAGTTTTTTCTCAAAGAAAAAGAGACAACTTCAAAGGGTTATAAAAAGGATAAAATGAATGAATTTTTGGTGGAAATTTTAGACTTTGTGACGGGGCACCAGGAACGGACACTTCAAACAAATTCCAATTTTTCATTAAAATTAAAAAAAAAAAAATTACAAGCTTGAAAGCAACAGCCCGCAGGCTTACAATGGCCGAGTTCGGCTCTGGTCTATCTCTCTGTTCTACTTCTCTGTTCTCCGGTCCGCCCTCATCTGAAAACAAAAATTCCCTCTTTTTAACGAGGTCCCGGTCCTCCAGGCAATCAATGCCTCCACCAAATATAATTTCAAATTCAAATTTCCCTCCTCCGGGATTTTTGAAATATCAGTCTTAAACGGCCATCTGCCCGATCTACCACGGTACCGGCATTAATGGTCTTCCTGCACTGGCTGCGTCGTTCTGACCGTCCTTGCACTGTCGACTCCTCCATTAAATTACCAACTGTAAAATGTTACAATGCCAGAAATGTCGAGAAGAGAAAAAAAAAAAAAACGCGGTCGACTCCTCCCTTAACAGTTAAAGTGACCCATAAAATAGCTTGTACACACGTGGCCGGCTGCGTGTTCATCCATCCAAGCTTCTCCCCCTGTCGCAACATACTCGACCCACGTGTCCTTCACAACTATCACGTGTTCGGTTTGGTCTAGCCCGGCCGTTCGCTAATCACCCCTGGTCTCGTTCTCTAACTCTTTTTAACTTTCACCACTATTGGAATATCGACCACGTGTCGACCTTCACGACCGCCACGTGTCGCCCCTTTACTGGCCGCGATATCGTGACCAACTGCCTCCACGCCTTCGTCTTTACCTTGCCGAAGTCCTTTGCTACGCCTTCTAAATTTATTGACTTTCGTGGCTAACCAAAGTGTGCCACGTGTCGACGTTTGACTGGCCGCGACATCGCGACAGGCCGCGATATCGCGACCTGTCGCGATATCGCGACAGTAACATCTCCTCTGCCTTTGCATTGTACCATCATCGCGATATCGCGACAGGTCACGAAATCGCGACATGTCGCGATATCACGACCAAAAGTGCCTCCCTTTGTCGTAGCTCTCTGGGGTCACGATTTCGCGACCCCCTTTGCCTTCGTCCCCTTCGGCAAGAAATGGTCGTGATATCGTGACCATTTCTCGCCTCTGCCAACTGCCGCAAGAAATGGTCACGATATCGTGACCATTTTTGCCCTTTTTTTTCACTTTTGTTCACTGTGTCTTGCCGAAACTTACCTGTTCTAACTGCCTCAAGACCACGCCACATGGCAACCTCCCACTGGTCGCGATGTCGCGACGGTCACGATATCGTGACGTCGCGATATCGCGACGAAAACTCCCCTTGCTACTCTGCAGCTCTTGGGGTCGCGCGACATGTCACGAGAGCGCGACCCCTTTTCCCCAACTTTTGCCTTGGAAAAGAAAAAAAAAAAAATTTGCTGAACTTAAGCTTTCCCCCTATTTTTCAGAGCCTGTCTATGATTGTTCTGTTGCCACCGGATGCTCCTACATCAGAAATCCAGGGTAAATGGAGAAGTGACCTTCACTTCTAAGCTGTTCGGTCTGCGTCCTTTGCAATATTTCCGAACACCCATCAACCTTTACAACCTGCTCAAGTTTCGTTTCCTGGCAATAATTTCTGCCTTCTACTAGACAAATTCTGGCATTATTGCACATTTTCTCATCTTCGGCCTGTAATGGCTTCAACTTGTGCCACACTCCATCTTTCACCAAGGAGTACATATTTGCACGGCCATCATGCACTGCACTCCGATCAAACTGCCATGGTCTGCCCAATAGCAAATGGCATGCATCCATAGGGAATACATCACACAGGACTTCATCCTGGTACCTCCCAATATAGAACGTGACTAAACACTGTTCCCGAACCCAAGATCGATGGTCCTTCTGCAACCACACAATCCGATACGGGTGTGGGTGTCTCCTTCTCTCTAGCTGTAACTTAGAAACCATCTCCTCGGAAACCAAGTTGTCTGTACTCCCATTGTCAATAATGACATTATAGACTTTGCCCGCACTTTTGCACCGGGTGCGAAACAGGCTTCTCCTTTGCTCAGACTGGTCTTCATCCACCAGCATGGTCCTTCTCACAATCATGGCTTCCCCCTTTTCAGCTTCTTCAGAATGTTCTGAATCAGCATCTTCAACTGCCACAACTGCTCTGGCGGGACCCACCGGTTTCTTGTTCGTCTTTTCCCGATGTTGTGGACACTCGAATGCACGATGCCATTCTTCACCACAATGGAAACATGTTCCACGGAATACCCCTCTTTCATTCCCACGACCAGATCTACCCCTTCCTCTCGGGTAGCCATTATTCTGAACTTGCGGTTTTGGGTCTTCATCTTCTTCTTTCTGATCCCAGATGCTACTCTCTTCTTCCTTCTTCTCTTCCTTTCCACCGTTCTTTCCACCCGGTCCTTTTAATTTTTTCTTGCTTTCAAACCTTCGGTTCAATTTTCCTTCAACCTTTAAAGCAAACTGGTAAGCATCTTCGATGGTGCTTACCCTAACCAAGCTCAACTCCTCCTGCACACTCGGTCTCAACCCATTAATATAACGGGACACCTTTTCTTTGCTGGCTTCTAAGTGTCCGGTTCTGATGGAAATTTTATAAAAATCCTCCGTATATTCTTGATCTGTTCTGTTCATCTGCCTCAAGCTTTGCATTTTACGTAACAGATCCAGCTCATAGTCAACAGGGATGAACTGTATTTTTAATTTCTCCACCATTCTATCCCACCTGGTAATTCGTTCTTTTCCTCTTCGGTTTCTCTCCAGCTATACCCCCTTCCACCAAATGCTAGCATGACCCTTCAGTCGGGTCTTAGCAAATCTAACCCGATTAGGGTCTTCAACTTCTTCGTATTCGAAGTATTCTTCTAATTCATTCACCCAGTCTATCAATTCCTTTGGGTTCAAGTTCCCGGAATACGTGGGAACCTCTAACTTCGGCCTCTTCCCGATCTGGGATATGGCCTTGTATAGCCGGGCCTGTGCCGGGTCTACATCTTCCTCCTCTTCTTCAAACTCATTCTCCTCTTCCACTTCATCCTCACTGTCTACATCCCTTCTCGGCTCACGTCCTCTACATAGCTCTTCTTGTAGGGCCTGGACTTACCGCTGCAAAGCCCGAAAATCTTCCGCTGCCATGCCTCTTCCACCCATCGTGTTTCTTCTCGGAGGCATCTTCACCCAAACTCAAACCCTCCCACATGTCCTGGCGCAAACTGCCTCACGGTCGACGGTCTGTTTACGCACTCAGGAACTCCCGCTCTGATACCACTGACGGGGCACCGGGAACGAACACTTCGAACAAATTCCAATTTTTCATTAAAATTAAAAAAAAAAATTACAAGCTTGAAAGCAACAGCCCGCAGGCTTACAATGGCCGAGTTCGGCTCTGGTCTATCTCTCTGTTCTACTTCTCTGTTCTCTGTCCGCCCTCCTCTGAAAACAAAAATTCCCTCTTTTTAACGAGGTCTCGGTCCTCTAGGCAATCAATGCCTCCACCAAATATAATTTCAAATTCAAATTTCCCTCCTCCGGGATTTTCGAAATATCAGTTTTAAACGGCCATCTTCCCGATCTACCACGGTATCGGCATTAATGGTCTT
Organism: Wollemia nobilis; assembly: GCA_028583015.1. NCBI lineage: Eukaryota > Viridiplantae > Streptophyta > Pinopsida > Araucariales > Araucariaceae > Wollemia > Wollemia nobilis. The sequence goes on from JAQPPZ010002550.1 coordinate 6,951,905, forward strand.
CCTGCACTGGCCGCGTCGTTCTGACCGTCCTTGCACTGTCGGCTCCTCCATTAAATTACCAACTGTAAAATGTTACAATGCCAGAAATGTCGAGAAGAAAAAAAAATGCGGTCGACTCCTCCCTTAACAGTTAAAGTGACCCATAAATTAGCTTGTACACACGTGGTCGGCTGCATGTTCATCCATCCAAGCTTCTCCCCCTATCGCAACATACTCGACCCACGTGTCCTTCACAACTGTCACGTGTTCGGTTTGGTCTAGCCCGGCCGTTCGCTAATCACCCCTGGTCTCGTTCTCTAACTCTTTTTAACTTTCACCACTATTGGAATACCGGCCACGTGTCGACCTTCACGACCGCCACATGTCGCCCCTTTACTGGCCGCGATATCATGACCAACTGCCTCCATGCCTTCGTCTTTACCTTGTCGAAGTCCTTTGCTACGCCTTCTAAATTTATTGACTTTCGTGGCTAACCAAAGTGTGCCATGTGTCAGCGTTTGACTGACCGCGACATCGCGACAGGCCGTGATATCGCGACCTGTCGTGATATCGCGATAGTAACATCTCCTCTGCCTTTGCATTGTACCATCGTCGCGATATCGCGACCAAAAGCGCCTCCCTTTGTCGTAGCTCTCTGGGGTCGCGATTTCGTGACCCCCTTTGCCTTCGTCCCCTTCGACGAGAAATGGTCACGATATCGCGACCATTTTCGCCTCTGCCAACTGCTGCAAGAAATGGTCGCGATATCGCGACCATTTCTGCCCTTTGTCTTCATTTTTGTTCGCTGTGTCTTGTCGAAACTTACCTGTTCTAACTGCCTCAAGACCACGCCATGTGGCAACCTCCCACTGGTCGCGATACCGTGACAGGTCGCGATATCGCGACATCGCGATATCGCGACGAAAACTCCCCTTGCTACTCTGCAGCTCTTGGGGTCGCGATCTCGTGACATGTCGTGAAATTGTGACATGTCGCGATCTCGTGACATGTCACGAAATCGCGACATGTCATGATTTCGCGACCCCTTTTCCCCAACTTTTGCCTTGGAAAAGAAAAAAAAAAAATTTTGCTGAACTTAAGCTTTCCCCCTGTTTTTCAGAGCCTTTCTGTGATTGTTCTGTTGCCACTGGATGCTCCTGCATCACTTTGATATACTCGTGGATGTGGATTTCAAAAATATAATTTATTTTTTAATTGAGTTGAATATTTTAAAAACAAATTATATGTTGTTTTGAAAACATGTTAAAGTTTTATAAATATAAGATGGCCTGAAATTTAAAGAATAAATTAATTTAAAACATAGTTAAAAGATTAAAATAAAACATAAATAAAATTAGTAAGAAGTGCATTGACAAAAGATGGAATAATGGAAGTGCATTGGATAGGGCTTCGTTCCAAAACGAAATAGTGTCATGAAAAACCTAATCTTGTTAAAAATTGAATTATCCAAACTTAAACCTAGTATGTCTTTGATTGTTATCCTAGGGGACAAGGAGCCATCTTATATGCCAAGTTGGGTTGCAAGTTTTTCTTAAAGAAAAAAAAGGCAACTTCAAAGAGTTAGAAAAGGGATTAAATGAGTGAATTTTTGGTGGAAAAATTAGATTCTTGGATTTCAAAAATATAATTTATTTTTTATTTGAGTTGTTTATTTATAAAAAAATTATGTGTTGTTTTGAAAATCAATCCAAGATGAATGGGAGGTCTTCAAACCAGCTATATCCTATGTTGTCTTCAAAATCACAAAAAAAAATATTGTGGCTTGTGGAAAAATACTATTAGCCACCTAAAAACAACTCTAGATATTTCTCTCTAACCAAGAGTTTGTCCCAAGGGGATAGGGCAATGGGTTGGGCTTTGACTCTTATTCGGGAGGTCCAAGGTTTAAAATGTGACGTGTGTGGATATGTTTTAATCTCCTATTAGGATTCATGACTAGGATGGGTATACTCAACCCTAAGAGTGGATCGCAAGGGTTTCTCACACTAACCAAATAATAAAAAACAAAATTAATATTACAATTTAAAATAATATTTTTTTAAATTACCCCTTAAATAAATAAATAAATATATATATATATATATATAGACTTATTAGAAAACTATATTTAATGATATTGAGTCCCCTAAAGAGTATGCTCACAAACAATTATCCTAAAAGTTAAGTTCTCTAATTTAAAATTAACAAAAATTAAAATATTTATAAAAAATTATAGAAATTATATTTTGCATTAGATCTCCTCGTATAGAATATATATCCATAAACTATATGTTAAAACAATTATCATGTACAAAAATAGATGTAAAATCATATTAAGTATATCTTTATAAAATAAAATAAAAAATTAAAGATCTAGAATGAATTACATTACTTTTTTTATTTAATTTGGATATTGTGAGAAATTTCTATAACCAACATTTAGGTTTGTGCATTCTCATTCTAGCCATAACCCTTCGTAAGGTTGAGAGCTAAGCTTATCAATAAGATATTACTACTTAAAACAAAATATATTATAATATTTATTAGGTTTATTTATTTATTTTAAATTATATCCCTTTTTACACTTCATTCCCAATATTTGCTATGCTAGCATCCTTTAATTTGGATGAAGAAATAAAGAAGGGGTAAAAGTATAAGCTTATCTCAACCAAGGGCTAAGTGGATTGGTAATTGCTTTTTTGATCAAGTATTTACCAAGAAAAGGTTTTAGGTTGAAACCTTGGAGGTGCTAATTTGCAAAGGTAGTAGTCTACTCTAAATCCTCTGAATGCACGCCTAATAACAATAATACAAACCCCAACAATCGGTGGTGGTCTCCCTCTCACACCTGGTCAACAACCTATGGTTTGAACCCTAGGGTTGTCAACTACTAAAAATAGTGTGGTTATAACCAACTCCCTTATGTCTAATAAATATTAGGCTTGAAAATTAATTTTCACAATTAAAATTGTGAAAGGAAACCACCATAAAAATGTATGGATTTTGTAGCGCAAGTGGAGAAGGCGAGCCTGGCCCTATTGAACAGGAGGTCCACATTTCGAACCTCTATAATGCAAAGGGGGACACAAAGGTTGTGTGTTAAATTCCCTATTGATAAGCATAGCTCTCGGCTTTACGAGGGGTCATGGTTGGGAGGAGACTGCTCAGCCCTGTGCGTTGGTCATAGGGGTTTCTCACACTAACCTAAAATTTTAGTCTACGAGGGCTAGGTGGATTGGTAAGTTCTTGGGCACTTACCAAGAGGAGACCTAGGTTCAAACCTCATGGGCATGCCCAACTTAGCAGAAGAAGTAGTCTGATATTAATCCTCTGAGTGCGCACCAGACTGACGATGACGATATGAATCCTGTGTAATTGGTGATCCACATCTCATGTCGGGTTAAAGTTAATGAGATAGATAGGTTTGTTGGGAGCAGTCCCTGTGGTTTGAACCATGCACTGATAGTTACTAAAAATAGTGGTTGTAACCAACTCTCCTATATACCAAAAAAGAAAAATGTATGGATTTAAGAATATTAAAATGGATTGTAACAACTTAAAATGAGAAAGATGAATTAGTAATAGTCAATTGTTTGTCAACAAATTATTTTTATTTGATTTTATAAAAAATTAAAACCTATTGATTATATATTTATAAGTGAGAAAAAAAATTACATTTAAGTTTTAATTGTGGAAAATCAAGTGCTGACTATAAAAACATTGTAGTCACGACTGCAAAAATTAGCTGAACAAGGTGAGTGAAACATTAAAAGCACCATGTGAACTTTACCTGAGTAGCGATGGAGATGTTGGGCGTCGCGTGAGCCTCGCACAGGCTTGCATGCCTCTGCGAGTACCTGCATGAGGGAGTTTTCTCCTTCTTTTGATTCGGTGGCTTTTTCTGATTGCGGGGTGGGTATTTTATCAGTTTTTGGGGTGGGTTGTTGCTGCGCGAGAGTGTCTTTTCCTGATCCGAGTGTGGGATAGTCATGGCTTTGCCTGGAGGTATCCAATGCCGGAATAATGTCTCGTTTAAGGAAGCCCTTCGTGGCTCGAGCTCTTCTTTTGTTTGGCATAATGCGGATGATAACTCTTCAGGCCCAGGTGGTCCTTCTTTGGAAGGAGGGTTTCGTGCAAAGCGAGTTAATGGATGCTTGGAAAGGGCTGGGGAGCGGCCTGTTCTTGTGATTCAGCCTGAGTCAATTGCAGAGGATGTGGATTATATGCAAAATCATGCTTTAATATGCAAATTTTTGGGTATTCGTGTCCCTTTCTTGGCATTTGAAACGTGGGCCAGGAGTACTTGGAACCCGGTTGGCGACATGGAAATCATGAGGGGAGCTAATAATTTCTTTTTGGTGGTGTTTTCTTGCTTGGAAGACCGGAATAGGGCTTTTGAGGGGGGCCCATACTTTTACAACTAGACTGGCCTATTTATTAAACCTTGGCACATGGGTTTTAATCCGACTGAGGAGATTCCTTCTCGGGTTCCCGTGTGGGTTAGGCTTCCATGGCTGCCTTTGGAGTTTTGGTGGATGGATATTTTGCACATGATTGCATTGTTGTTAGGCAAACCGGTGGGACCGTCTCAGCAAACTTCAAAAAAAAAGGTAGTCTCATGTGCCCGTATTTGTGTTGAGTTGGATTTAGCTAAGCCTCTGCCTGATTCTATGCAAATATGTGTTGGGTCTTTTTCTTGGGTTCAAAAATTAGACTATGAAACTCTTCCTTTCCATTGTTGGTTGTGTCATGAGTATGGGCATCTTCAGCATAAATGCCCTAAAATGCCTGAGAATAAATCATCTGGTTCTAAAAATCTAAATCTGCAATCTTCTGGTGGGAAGTCAGTTACGCAAGATGTTGGGCCTGGTCAGGGGAGTGGTCCCATGGATGTTAGTGGGGCGGATAAAGAAGGCTTTGTTTCGGTTAAGACTCGTAATAAGGGAAAAGGGTTGAAGCGGACCTTTACTGATAGACAAATGGATGGCTTACATAATAAGTTTGATGCCTTGGATGAATTGGCATTTCCTGATGAAGGAATGAATGGTAATTTGAATATGGATGCTCAAAATGTGACTGAGGTGTTGGACCATAATGGGCAACAGGAAGTAACAGATCCTTCTTTGGACACAGCCCTGGCAATTGTTCCTGTTTCGGAGGTGCGACATGATGGAGTGAAAGGGGATGACCCTCTTTTGGTTGATTTGTTGAATACTGGTAGAGGAAAGGATTCCAAGCCTGGTCCTTCTCTAGGGTTGCTCCAAAAGACCTTAAAAAAGGGGCCCCTGCGAAGCCGGTTAAGGTGGGTAGGAAGAAAGATGCAGATAAACTTCATGTGGAGGGAGAAACATTGGTTGAGAGTGGGGTGGTTAAACCCCTGGAGTCTCACTTTTCTTCTCTCTCTAAATGATTGTTCTTTCATGGAATGTGAGAGGTTTGAATAGCTTACCTCATCAAAAAGCTATTCGGGATTTGGTGCAGGTGCATAAGTCGGATGTTGTTTTTCTTCAAGAATCTAAATTATCGGTGGAGGGTCTATTTAGTATTGCTTCTAAACTCTGGGCTCGAGGTCTTTGTCAGTGTGTTGGGGCTGTGGGTAGTGCTGGGGGGATTGTTAGCCTTTGGAATCCATAGAAGCTTACTCCTCTTTGGTGGGTCTCGAATAAGTCAGCTCTTTCTATGATAGCTTCTTGCCATGAGTCTGGAGAAGTGGTTTTATTAACCAACATTTACGCCCCCTCGGATCTTGCTAGGAAGGTGTTGCTTTGGAACCATATTCAAAGTGTTCGGGCCTTGGTTCCATTCTATCCTTGGATTATGGCAGGGGATTTTAATGCTATATCTAGTATTGATGAGAAGCGGGGAGGTGTGGGTACTTTGGGGCCTGCCTCTAGGCTCCTTAATGATAATATTCAGCTTCTTAATCTTGTAGATATTAAGCCGACGAATGGTGTGTTCACTTGGATGAATAGGCGGTGTGATTCTAACTCGATCTCTGAGAGGTTGGACAGATTTCTTACTTCTTCATATTGGGTTAGCAATTCTTGGGTTATTAATTCAGAGGTTCTTGACTGGAGGGGATCGGACCATTGGCCTATTAAACTTGCTATCTCTCGGAAAGGAATGGGTCATCATCCAAGTTTTAAATTTTAGTTAATGTGGCTTAGGGATCCCTCTTTGTACGACTTGATGAAAGTCTGGTGGATTCAGGGTTGTCCTTCCTACGGTACTGCTATGTACTCTTTTGTTAAAAGGCTCCAATTTGTGAAATTTCAACTCAAAAAGTGGAACAGGCAGTGTTTCGAGAATCTATTTTAGGCTAAAGCTTTGGCCCAAAGTAGGCTTGATGTTATCACCAGACATATCAGAGATCATGGGCTTACGGAGCAGAATCTGCAGGAGGAGTCTGAAGCTTTGCATGAGCTTCAAGAGTGGGATCTTCGGGAAGAAATTTTTTGGAAGCAAAAGGCCAGAGTGGAATGGTTACAGGAAGGAGATCGAAATACAAATTTTTTCTTTAACATTGTTAAGGCTCGAAGACATGGCAATGGTATTTCTTCGATTATTTCTTCTCAAGGTATTCAGTTGTCTGCTTCTCAAGATATCTCTCGGGAGGTTGTTCGGTTCTTTTCTTCCTTATATTCCGAGGATTCTTGTGTGGATCACGTTGATGATCATACTATTTTGTGTTGTATTCCTTCTATTATTTTAGAAGAGATCAATGCTCGTCTTCTTCAACCTATTTCCATTGATGAACTAGAAAGGGTAGTTTTCCTTATGAAGACTGGGAAAGCTCCGGGGCCTGATGGATTCCCTGTTGAGTTCTTTCAACACTTTTGGGAAATTATTAAATCTGATCTTTTGAAGGTTGTTCTCGAGTCCTTTCATAACCATCAATTTTTGAAAGCTTTGAATTCCACTTTTTTGGTTCTAATTCCTAAAAGGGAGGGGGCTAGCTCTTTTGATCAGTTTTGGCCTATTGCTCTCTGCAATGTGGTGTATAAAATTATTACAAAGCTGATTGTAGAGCATCTCAAGCCTTGGCTGGATAGAGTTGTTTCTGATGAGCAGGGTGGCTTTGTGGTTGGTCGATAGATTCTGGATGGGGTGGCTATTGCTTTCGAGGCTATTCATTCCATGAGCACTTCTAAGGATAAATTTATGTTTATGAAGTTGGATATGGTGAAGGCTTATGACAGGGTGAAATGGTCTTTTCTTCACAAAATCCTCTTGGCCTTTGGATTTGATCCTTCCTGGATTGAGTGGATTATGAGTTGTATTACGACTCCTTCATATTCTATCCTAATTAATGGGGAGCCCTCTCCTCTATTTCATGCTTCCTGGGGTCTTCGGTAGGGGGATCCTTTATCTCCCTACTTGTTTATAATTATGGCTGAAGGTTTGGATCATTTGCTTAAATATCAGGTTCACCAGGGTCTTATTCATGGGTGGAAATGGGAGACTGGTAGGCCGACTATTTCTCATCTTCAGTTTGTTGATGATACTGCTCTCTTGGGTGTGGCATCTATTCGTGAAGCCACCAACTTTAGACGCGTGTTGGATATGTATTTGGTTGTCTCTGGTCAGAATATTAATGAGCATAAGTCTACTATTTTCTTTTTCAATACGGATCCCAGGATTCAAGCTAGAATTGCTCAGATTCTCAGGTTTCAGGTTGGGACTCTTCCCCTTACGTACTTGGGGATTCCTATTTCTGTTGGTCCTCTACCTAGGTCGGTTTGGACTAACATACTTGATAAATTCCGCAGTCGAGTTAGTCATTGGACTCACAGATGGTTGAATTTTGTTGGTCGGGTTTTACTTTTGAAGTCGGTTGTTCAGGCTTTACCGGTGTATAGATGCCTTATTCAGATTGCTCCGACAAGTTTTCTTCATGATCTGGATTCTCTTTCTAGGCAATTCCTATGGGTTGGTAATCTTGATTCCTCAAAATGGAGTCTTGTTAATTGGAAGACTATTTGTCGACCGAAGCAGGAAGGGGGATTGGGTCTCCGCCTAAGCTCTATTTTTGGGACTGCTTTGGTTGCTAAGGGGGATTATCTCCCACAAGTATCTTAGGGGGGTGGAAGGTTCTGAGATTCCTAGATACAACTTGACTGGTCGAGGATCATTTGTTTGGAATACTCTGAAGAAGGGTGCAGAGTTGGTTAAGCAGGGGTTGTTCTGGATTTGTTATACTGGGTCTCGGGATCTTTTTTGGCATGATTCTTGGGATGGATTTTCTCCTCTCCTTAGCGAGTTTCCCCATCTTCAAGATCTTGCTCAATGCTTTTTGGATGTTGGATGGGTGAAGGTGGCGGATTTCAAAACTGTTAAGTCCTTTGGTCAGATGGTTAGTTTCCAGTGGAAGGATCCTCGAGAATGGCCTACTGGTGGCACTATGGATGCGAGGGTGGAACTGGCCCATATTTTGGCTAGTCGTCCCTGCTCTTCTCTGCCTGGGGATGATGTGCTAGCATGGGGGAGGGATAATAGAGGGATATTTTTGGTTGCTATTGGTTATTGTGTTTTGGATCGACAACGGTTTGGGGAGGATGTGGTCCCATGGTGGAAGCAAGTTTGGAATAAGTATGTTTGGCCTAAGTGTAGTTTTTATGTGTGGTTGGCTACTCATAATCGGTGTCCTACTTGGGATAATATTCAAAAGCGTGGTTTTGTTGGCCCCTCTTTATGCTATAATTATGGGAAGGATGAGGAGTCTGTTGGGCATTTACTTCTCCAATGCGACTTTGCTCGTCAACTCTGGCATTATTGGTGGGGAGTGTGGAATCAACCTTGTTCGCATGCTTCATCTGTAGTTGATTTTTGGAGGAGTATGGGGCGGCCTCCTGCAGGGGCTTTCTTTTTAAAAGTTGGGTGGAGCATTGGTCCTTCATGCATTTTTTGGCAGATTTGGCTTGAACGGAACCGCCGGATTTTCCAAGGGAAGGAGTTAACTGCTTCTCAGGTCTGGCAGAGGATTTTGTGAATGATCCAAGAAACTGTGTCTACAAAATGTCAGATTATTTCTCTCGTGGACCAAGCGGAACGTCAGATCATGGAAAGATTAGGTTTGTTGGTTAATGGTCCTGGTCCTAATGTCTCTTGTAGATGGATGGGTCAGAGTAATCGGGTGCGGAGGGCTGGTAAATGGAATCCGCCTCCTCCAAGAGTGTTGAAGATTAATACGGATGGATCTTCCCAGGGTAATCCGGGTAATGCTGGTATTGGTGGTGTGGGGCGGGACAGTAGTGGTACTGTCCAATTTTTTTCTCTTGCTTTAAGGGATATCATTCTAATAACTTCATGGAAGCCCTTGCGATTTTATATGCTTTGGAGCAAGGGTATGCTTTGGGTTGGCGTCGGATTGTTTGTGAATCTGATTCTCAGATTGTTATAAATTTGTTGAATTCTGGGGATAGTCTTCATGGGAGTTGGCGGTTGAGTTGGATTGCTCGGAAAATTCTCAATATCTCTGCTCACTTGGAGTTCATTTCTTTTGTGCATATTCCTCGAGAGTGGAATGGGGTAGCGGATTTGTTAGCTAAATGGGCTTCTGAGTTTCAGGATGGTTGGGATGTTCAGAATTGGTCTCAACTTTCTTCTGATTGCTCTCAATCTCTCTCTTCTTTATTGAGAGCTGATATGTCTGAATAGCTTCTTCTTTTTCTTTGTATCTTGGATGTTTTGCTGAGTTAATAAATTTTTACCCTCTTTTTCAAAAAAAACATTAAAAGCACCATGTAATAATGACATTATAGGAGCTAGTTGTAGGTAATTAATAGGCAAGTTAGTGACCCAACTAGTAAGGGAGGTATAAATGATAGGAATAACATGTATCAATATTTGGTTGAGGATGACACATAGTAGAGGTTTTGTTAAGGATGGCATGCCTTGTAATTATTCAAGAAAATTCTTAATATTTTAACTAAGTTATATAGGAAAATAAGCACCCAGGTGTTGTAGGTGAGTTGGAGAGGAGAAGGCAATCTTCCAATGGAGGTCCCAGGTTCGAATCTCCACCCTACCAAAAATTTGAATTGGGTACCCAAAATCCAATTGATAATGTTGGTGTGGGCAGGGCCGGGTGTGACTCTCGGGTGACTTTGACGGTGTAGAATCCCTTGTTCATGGTCTCTTAGACAAATGCGGCCCCACAATAGGTTTTTCGCTTCAAAATATATATATTTAGGAAAATAAGAATATGAAGAGTCAAGAAAAACATTAGGATTGATTGTTGTACTTTTGTAAACAAAGAAAATCATTATAAATATTGGATTATGCATTGTGGGATATAGGATGGTAATGAATTTGGATTTAGTCCTTTAAATTTTGTGGTTTCATCCCCATAGAGTAGTGAGTTAGCCGATATTTAAAAAATTAAACAAAATTTTATGTTTTAGATAAATTTTAAAAATATGTTTAAAGAATTAAATTAAGAAAGTTTAAAATTATTATTTTTATATAGAAGTAATTTGAATTGAAAAGATGTAAATTTTTATATTATCTTTTTTTTTTAAGGATATATAACAATGTTATCATCTCTTATAAGAATTTATAGATTATAATTATGAATCATTATTGAATTTAATATAAATAAACGAAGTATTGTGTAACATATACTATAAACAATAACTATACATATACATTTATAGTTTTAAATTTGATAATTTTTTCTTTCCTACCAAAAATAACAATAGCCCAATTACATTTTGCTTCTAAGAATTGTTTATTTCACTTGTTTTTGTACCATATTTTGGTAATACCTCTTGAAGATCCTATAGCAAATGTGGGTGTTTCCTCATTTTATAATTTTGTTTGAATGCATCCTTACATTCATCCCTAATTATTTTTTATTCTTTTATTAAAATAATGTTAGATCTACAACCACCAATTAATTCCTTAATAATATTTTTGTGGGGTTGTATTCATACCCTTACTATTGTAAGAGTTATTATGTTAGTAACTATGATTATTACCTCATTTGGTAATTTGTAAGATTCACCTAGATAGATTTAATTTACCACATGGTAAAAAGTAGCTTGTTACTTTTTACCACTAGTATTTACCTAGGGTTAGTTAGTCATTGTAGTCAATTTGACTACGTTAGTTAATAGGTTAGTTGTTAGGCGCTTTATTTGCTAAGCGCGTTGGTTAGCTGCCTTCATGGGGCAATTACTTAATAGGCTATTCATAGCCTATTCAAATGTTATTTAAGCTTCACAAATATTAATTCTAAGATTAACTGGTTCCACATTAATTTGTGCTCTAACTTTGGTATGAGAGCCAATTTTGTAGGTGAGCCAAAGGACGTGAATTTATGCATATAACAGGGCTCAAATCCTTATTCGGAACCCCTTTGCATGATTTTTGAGGTAATATTTCCTGCTCTGGAAATTCTTGATTTTTGATGCTCTATCCCTTAGTTTTGCCTACACTAAGGTTTGAAATTTCATTTTTTGGAATTTTATTTATTGGAATTTTATTTATTATCATAAGAACCTGATAGGAACCTGTGGTTGAATATGGTTTAGACCACATCTATTTGCATGATTCTATGGTGATCTGGATCTGCTAACAGTGCAAAAACCCATATCAAAGTATTGACAAGGGGGGATGCGCTGATCAGAGGGGCGAGAGATCCTTGATAGTGATCTAATGCTGGAACTCACCTCCACGTATTATGGCACAAATCCATCTTGATGTGTTGATGACATGTGCAATAGAATCTACCCCAAACTGCTCATTGAAATTGATGATCTTGCTAGATATCATACACTCACTTCAACGCATAAACATGGTTTGACTTCATACATATCACTAACAAGAAGGCCGGTTTTGTCCATAACACTAAATCCAGATGCTAACTGTCAAACCACGCCTAGACTCCCACCAGCCATCGGACGAGTGTGGATCCCATACCAAAATTTGATGTGACCTTCGATACTGACAATGAGGCACATATACTTTGATAGGTGGGTGTGGATACAAAACCAGAATCTGACGTGACCTTCGATGCTAACAACAAGGTACACAAACTTTTAGGTGGCTGATCTGGTGGATGGCACATGTATTGAAGCGAACACTTGGTAGGCAATGAGGTGCTGATGTGGTGGACACACAGATGCTCACGTAGAGTGAAATAATTTGAGGTGCTGAGGTGTCATTGAGTGATTTTCCAAAGGTGGTGCAACGTTTTGTTGAGTGATTCGCCAAAGGTGGTGCAATGTGTCATTGAGTAGTTTTCTACTGAGGCAGGCAAAAAAATATGTGATTGGTTGGTTATTACCCAAAGGCAATCACTTCCATTATTGCACCTTCGTATTTTTAAATAGGCGCAATGCACCTAACAGGGTGCATGTGGGATTTTTTAATCCCAAGCCTTTTGAAAAGGCTTTAATTTTCGCCTCTCGGTGGATATGCCATTCAAATTGAAGGGAGTGCCTAATTAAAGTCATTAGGCTAGATAGCCCGAATGGCTATTCAAGGTACGCTAAGAAACACCCAAGGACGGTCAGGAGTTCAACTCCCATCAGCGCCCAAGGTAATTTTTTATTTTTCTTTATTTAAATTAAAAGTTTTTTTTTATATATTTTCTTTAATAATTTAAATATGAATTATGTTTTAAGACAATCATTTTTTTATAAATTGATTTTTTTCATAAAACATTATTTTATTTTTATTATTAATTAAATTTATATGATTGAATTTTTTATTTAAATTTTGCAAATTAAAAGAGAAAAGGGTTATTTTTTGCAAATTAGAAAGCCCTAAATTCTTCTCAACCTTGTTAATTTTGCAACATAAAAGGGGGACAAAATCAAAGACATTTGATTCTTTCTTGCAAAATTGGAAAACAAGGAGACTCAAAATTTTGTAAAATTCAAAGGCAAAGTGTGCATTTGTTTTCTCCAAGGGGGATATAATACATGAAATTGCACATTCTATTTTTTGCAAAATTGAGAAGAAATTGAAGACCTTGGGTCCATAAAAACCAAGTCGTTTGTCGACTGGTTCTGGAAGCCTTTCAAACGCGGGTCGTGTGTCGACTTGACTTGAAAGGAGTGCTATTTTGTTAATTTTGCAAAACAAAGGGGGGAAGACAAGAAATTGTATTTCTTTTGCAAAATTGTAACACAAAAGTGAGGAGCACTTAAAACAAAATCAAAACTTGTTAAATTTGCAAAACAAAAAGAAAGGCAATTGTTTTATGCCACATTCTTTGCAAATTTGAAAAACAAGAGGAGACATAAAATATCAAATTTTTGCACAACACAAATTCAAAATTTTGTTGCAAAAATTAAGTAAATAAGGTGCATTTTCTATTTTACTCGACACCTTCATTTCAAATTGGCAAAATTAGGTGCATTTTCGGTTGCATCCGACACCTATGTGATAAGAATTTTGTGGGCATTCTTGTTTGATTATTGCATTATTTTTTGCAATTATAAGTCATAAAATCAAGAACACTCAAAACCCCAAAATTTCACAATAATTTGTGTAAATCATTTGCACAAGTATAAGCCATTTGTAAAATTGATATTCTCTCCTTACAAACCCCTAATTCACTCTTATTTGTTTGGCTTAATATCCTCAAACTGATTATTCCTCTTCAAGAGGATTTTTAGGCAGGTGCCATTAAATATATTTTTGAGTGAATTCTCTTTCACCTCTTATTTGTTTGGCTTAAATATCCTCAAACTGATCATCTTTCTTCAAAGAGATTTTTCAGGCAGGTGCCATTAAATACCACTTAAGAGTGAAAGAAAGATCCATCTTAGTGCAAATTCTAGGACCTTCATCATGGCAACTATCAACAAATACTTAAATGATACACAATTGCTTAAAGGTCCTAACTATTCAACATGGAAAACTAAGATGAAAGCCATCCTGACTGTAGAGGAAATGTGGGATTTAGTAGATGGCACTGAATCAAGACCCACATCAGCAGGAGCAGATCAAAAAGCATGGGATAAAAAGAACAATCGTCTTCTCATGTTGATCCTCCTAGCAACTACTGATGAGATCCAGCCTCACATAAGTGAAGCTAAAAATGGTAAAGATGCATGGGATGCACTTTATACCATTTTTGAAGGTAAGAATCAATCAACTGTTCTAAACCTTCAAACACAACTTCATACACTCCATATGAAGTCAGGAGAATCAGTAGAACTATTCCTCTATAGAGTGGTAGAACTAAAGTCAAAGCTAAATGCTTTAGGAGCCAAAGTAGAAGATACTATTCTGACTTCAGTAATATTGAGGGCTCTTCTCGAATCCTACAAAATGTTGATTACATCCCTTAATGTATCTCAAAGATCAGTCACCTTTGTGGAGTTAGTCAATTTGCTTCAAACAGAGGAAGCAAATCAACTCCAAAGCGATGAAGTGTCAAACAATGCACTTTACTCAAACAATCAGGGTGAAAAGAAGAAAGGAAACTTTCAAAAGGGAGGATCATCTTCAAAAGGTAAGGGAAAGAAAACTCAAAAGAAGTTTTGCTCGCATTGTAAAAAGGACAACCATGACACCAATCGGTGTTGGTTTAAAAACAAGCAAAACAAGAATGGCAAAGGCACATCACAGAAGCAAAACAAAGGCAATATTGCTAGTGAAGTGTCTGATTCCGATTTTGATTCTAGTTCAGAAAGAGCACACAAAGTGCTCATGGCTAAGACAATATTGTAAAGGGGAAACAAATTTGTCACCTTAAGCAAGCACCATTTTCAAAACCTCTTTTTAGGCTTCATAAATAGCATAAGTTTTTTGTTTGAAGTACTAGCAATAAAGGGGTGATTGTACCTCTTTTAGGCTTCATAAATAGCAAACTCTCTTTGTTTGAAGTACTTGTAACAAAAGGGGGGAATTTTCTGGTGTAAAATTTGCCTAGGAGGCAATCTTTGTAAAAACCTTCACAAAGCTTCTTGAGTTGCACATCTTTTGCAATTAAGGGGGGATAAACATTTATTTTCCTACTTCACACAATTTTTTGTAAAAAGGGAAGAAGACTTATAAGGGTGCATTTTTGGCAGCGACCGACACCTTAGTCACACTTATTTCAAAAATTCCATTACAACATGTTTTGCAACAAGGAGGGAAACTTATAAGGGTGCATTTTTGGCAGCGACCGACACCTTAGCTACCTTATCAAAACTTTTTGCAAAATCATATTGTAACCGAATGAACCTCGTATGAAGTGATCTACTCTACTACACCTAGCGGTTGCAACGGCTGGTTACCCATGCAATTTGGTTGGATGACAAGATTACAATAAGGACATTCATTGATGTGAAGACAAAGTGAGGAATGACCCACTTTTTTCTTAGGAGCAGCCAGAGCACTGTGATAGAGCAAGAACCAGTAGATCAACATCTTTTTCACTGTATTGGGATAGTTATATACATTACCCAAATAATGTAATAAGGGGGGATGTTAGAGTTACTATGTTAGTAACTATGATTATTACCTCATTTGGTAATTTGTAAGATTCACCTAGGTAGATTTAATTTACCACATGGTAAAAAGTAGCTTGTTACTTTTTACCACTAGTATTTACCTTTTACTATTTACCTAGGGTTAGTTAGTCATTGTAGTCAATTTGACTATGTTAGTTAATAGGTTAGTTGTTAGGCGTTTTATTTTCTAAGCTGGTTAGTTGCATTAATGGGGGAATTACCTAATAGGCTATTCATAGCCTATGCAAATGTTATTTAAGCTCCAAAAATATTAATTCTAAGGTTAATTGATTCCACATTAATTTGCGCTCTAAAAACTATTCAAATATACCATATTTGTCATCACATTTTATTCTTATTTACAGGTTTAAAAATTCTTCTTGTTAACATTTTTTTTTCTATTTTTTAAAATTGATATCCATTTGAGTTTGCTTTCTATTTTTTTCTTTGAGTTTTTTTTGTCCTTTTTTCATTCCAATTAACACTTTTTTGTTTTGTTAGAGAAAAAGAGGTTGTACTCGGTCCCTCACACTTAACAAATCATAATTATCTCCTTTAGAGTTTGATAGTTTACAAATAGATTTAATTTTCATCTCAAATGAGTTGTTATAGCAAAATACATGTATCTTTTTTTTATAACATTCTAAATTCTTTATTTTCATTTTTTTTTGGATATTTTTCATTTTTCTTTGTAAATAAAAATATTCCAAATTTCAACATCCTTCTTCTTGAAATTTTCCTATAGCATCCTTCACAATACTAAAACTCGACCTCTACTATTTATGAACTACATCTTCATAGAGTAATATTTGTAAAACTTTGCACTATCATAGTATGCATTACTACATTTGGATTGCTAGTTTCCTTCCTAGAGCATAAGTGCAACAACAAGAATTTGAATAAATAGTTTATATGAAAACACATTAATGTTATAAAATACAACTTATATTACCAATGGAAGACATTAAATTAGATCTTAATAATTATTGATGCATGCAATCAACATTTTCTTGTTAGCTTTAGCTAAACTTACTACTTCCTCTATCCATGGAAAAGAGAATTTAACGTCACAATCCTCTATTAAAACCCCTCTATTGGCTAGCATATATGCACATTTGTTCCCTTACCATAACGTATTTGTAAACTTGTTTTATTCAAACTCTATAGGAAGGTTTTGTATTTCCAAAATGGTCTCTGATATGTTTCATGGAACCTTTGCTTTCCTTAAAATTAAATTTATTACTATTAATTAATCTCTTTCCATCCATAATCTATTCCATTTTATTTTTCTACGTATTTTTAACCCTTCCAAAGTCGTCCAAGCTTCAACTTCATTATTTGTCTTAAATCTACTATTTAAAATATAATGAGACAAAATATCACCCTTATTATTTCTAATTATTCCTCCTCTTATTTCTCCTAAATTTTGTTTAGATGCTTCATCAAAATTTAATTTTACCGATTCCACTTCTATGGTTTCCACTGTATATTTTTTTCCTTCCTTATTTTTCTCCAATACCCAACATCATAGTTATGTTTGATGACTTGACTCAATCTATCAAGGCTCTCTACTTCAACAGTAGGGATTGGGTGAGTTGATAGGGTTGGTTTAGAATCCTCTATAGCTAAATAAATATTCCTTTTTATTACCTCTAAATTGCTTTATTTTCCTTTAAATATTTTTATATTCTTTCAACTATACAATTCAAAGTGTTGTATATTTCGATATATTCCAAATTGTCTATAATTTCTCACCTTCAAAATTCCTCTACATTGCTTTAAACATATGAAGAATCCATTGCCATAGTTCCCAAACTATTGAATATTATCCCAAAATATGGTATATACTCTCCTCCTCCTTTCTACGTAGAACACATTGTGAGATACCATGAAAATTTCTTTTCATTAGATTATCCTAGGATAAAATTTTCCTATAACCTACTAGCCATACAAACATTTTGAATTTTGGAATGTCTAGGCTATCCAAAATAAATTTCCATATTTTTTTGGTATACTATTTTATAAGTGATGTTCAATATATCCACTTCTTGTTGTGTATTATCCTAATGTTAGAGTAATATTCCATCATTTGGTATATTTACCCTTTCCCTACTTTAGGTAGAATTTATTTACTGCATGGTAAAAGTAGTTTGTTACTTTTACCACTCGCATTTACTTTTACTTAGGATATTTACATTGTTCGTAAATATCTAAGTAGTTAGTTGTCGTAGTCATTTTGACTACGTTAGTTGTTAGTGTCGGCATCATTTTGTTGTCGTCATTAGTTAGTAGTTAGCACTATTTAGGGGGATAGGCTATTTTTAGCCTATGTAAATGTTTATTTAAGTCTTTTGATTTTAATAAAGTTGTTAATGCTTTACACCCTAACATTGGTATCAGAGTGTGCGATTGAGTAGCCTGCGGCATTAGGAAGAAGTTGACCTGGGCTTAATTAAGTGACATTTTCTATCACTCCTGGACTGGAACTGTGGGGCCCAAATCTTGAGACTTGGGACCCCTAGATAGGCCCGCATCCCAAGGATATCAACACTGGCATGAGGCTCTTGATCTAATATTTGGGCATGATCCGGTTCTAGACTCTGGTTTTCTGATAGGTTACCAGACTTGACAGGTCCTTTGAGTCCTAGAATTGGGTCTGTCATTCGATGACCACTACAAGAGGGCAGGAGGCCTTCTACACCGGTCAACCATCTCAAGAGGGCGGGTGTGCCCTCAGATGACTGACCATCGGCCATGGTAGGGCCAGCACAGGCGATCAATCAGCTCTCACCCACCCACCATCTAGTGACCAGGATGGAGTTTTGGCTCATGATTTGAGGTGGCCCAGTGACTGGGATCTGAGAGGACAGGAGGTCCTTCAATATTTGACGATCGTTGATAGGAGCCAGGGTAGGAGCACCCTAACTCTAGACATGTGGAGTTGACATAAACCCTAATCCACTGAATAGAACCTGGACATGACACAGGTATGTTATACGAGGTAGATAGGTAGCGGTAGAGTAGGTTGACGTGGCCTTGCAAAAAGCTGACCTGGACTAGTGAACGACACAAAAACCAAAGCTCTTACGTGGTAGACTTGAAGCATGTAGGATATGTGGCTCAGTGACTTGGACATTTTACGTGGTGGTGCTGAGCTAGCAGATGGATGGGAAACATGGTGACGTGGTGAAAATTGATTCGTTGAGCTGACATGGCAAAAATTGATTCGTTGTCTCACATGGAAAAAGGGATCAAGAATATTCTAGATTACCCATAGGAAATCAAAGTAATAAGGGTATATTTGCAATTTTAAATCCATCCCAATCGCCCTGCCTGGGTGACGTGGGATAAAAGAAGCCTAAGAGGCTTCATTTTTTTCTTCTTCATGCGTGGGCACAAAGGTATTAAGGAATCGTCGGCTACTCTAGTTAAAGGATCATCTAGGTAGCCTAACTGTCTACCATCTATCATCGAGGGTAAACCCCCGTGAGGACACGGGTTAGACCCCCTACGGGTTCGATCAAAGAAATATTTATTTTGCTTAGAAAACCTTAAAAGGTATATTTCATTTTTTTTGTAATTTTTTTTAATTTTTTAATTTTTTACTTTATAATTTAATATTTTTATGATAAAAATTTAGTTTTAAATATTTAAAACTTATTTTTTTATCTAACTATATTCTATTATAAAAATTTGATTAAAACTATGAAAATTTTGCATTAAAAATAGAAAATTGAAGGAGGGCTATTCTTTAAAGCAGCTACAAATTTGGTGTTTTTCCTAGTTTTCTTCTTGAAAAAGGGGATAAATAGACAGGAAAATAAGACACTAAACTGTTGCATTTTTTTTAGAGTTTTATTGTCAAAACTTTGCTCCCATTTTTTTTCTTCTACTCATTTGATTGGAGCGCAAAATTTGAAACATCTCATGAAGAATAGGCCCTAGATCAAGAAATATCTTCATCATCTACAAGTCATTTGAAGAAGAAATGAACTCTGCCGATAAACCACAAGATCCAATTTTCGACGAATGCTTAGACGACATCGTAAGAGTTTGCCCAGATTCAATTTCTACACAAATCCTTGGAAGGGATTGGATCGTAGCTACGGTCCTATGTGGATCAGAGAACCATTTGATCCAGAAGCACCTCCCATTTTTTAATATTGAATACTAAAGGGCACTTTGAAAACCACGTCGTGTGTCGACTGGTTCTGGAAGCCTTTCAAACGCGGGTCGTGTGTCGACTTGTCTTGGAAGGAGTGCTAGTTTTTTTAATTTTACAAATCAAGGGGGGAAGACAAGAAATTGATCTTCTTTGCAAAATTGTAACACAAAAGTGAGGAGCACTTAAAACAAATCAAACTTGTTTATTTTGCAAAATCATAAAAGATAGGCAATTTTTTATTGTCACATTATTTGCAAAATTGTAAGACAAGGAGGAGACAAAAATATATCAATTTTTTGCACAACACAAATTCAAATTTTGTTGCAAAAACTAAAAGGTGCATTTTCGATTTTACTCGACACCTTAATTGGCAAATTAGGTGCATTTTTGGTTGCATCCGACACCTATGTGATAAGAATTTTGTGGGCATTCTTGTTTGATTATTGCATTATTTCTTTTTGCAATTATAAGTCATAAAATCAAGAACACTCAAACCCCAAAATTTCACAATAACTTGTGTCAACCATTGAACAGGTTTAAAGCCAATTTCACTTGATATTCTCTCCTAAAACAAAGACCCCTAATTCACTCTTATTTGTTTGGCTTAATTTCCCCCCACCTATTCCTCCTCTAAAATTTTTTGCGGCCCCCCAAAAAAATTTTTTTTGAGTGAAATATTTTTCAACTCTTATTTGTTTGGCTTAATTTCCTCAAATTGATTATTTCTCTTATAGAGGATTTTTAGGCAGGTGCCATTAAAGACCACTTAAGAGTGAAATAAATATCATCTTAGTATAAATTGTAGGACCTTCATAATCGCAACTATCAAAAAATACTTAAATGATACACAATTGCTTAAAGGTCTTAACTATTCAACATGGAAAACTAAGAAGTCATCTTGACTATAGAGGAAATGTGGGATTTAGTATATGGCACTAAATCAAGACATGCATCAGCATGAGTAGATCAAAAATCATGGGATAAAAAGAACAATTGTCTTCTCATGTTGATACTCCTAGCTACTACTGATGAGATCCGATCTCACATAAGTGAAGCTAAAACTGGTAAATATGCATGGGATGCACTTTGTACTATTTTTTAAGGTAAGAATCAATCAACGATTCTAAACCTTCAAACACAACTTCATACACTCCATATGAAGTCAGGTGAATCAGTAGAACTCTTCCTCTGCAGAGTGTCAGAACTAAAGTCTAAGCTCAATTCTTTAGGAGCTAAAGTAGAAGACACCATTTTAACTTCATTAATATTCAGGCTGAATCCTATAAAATGTTGATTACATCCCTTAATGTATCACAAATATTTGTCACCTTTGTGGAGTTAGTCAATTTTCTTCAAATAGAGGGAGCAAATCAACTCCAAAGTGATGAAGTGTCGAACAATGCACTTTACTCAAAAAATTAGGGTGATAAGAAGAAAGGAAAATTTCAAAAGGGAGGATCATATTCAAAAGGTAAGGGAAATAAAACTCAAAAGAGGTTTTGCTCGCATTGTAAAAAGGATAACCATGACACCAATTGGTGTTGGTTTAAAAACAAGTAAAATAATAAAGGCAAAGACACATCATAGAAGAAGGAAAAAGGCAATATTGCTAGTGAAGTGTCTAATTTCGATTCTGATTTTGGTTCAAAAAAAGCACACAGAGTGCTTTTGGCTAAGACAGTATTGTAGTGAAGTATTGTCACCTTACGCAAGCACCATTTCCTCTCTCTCTTTTTTAGGCTTCATAAATAGCATAAGTTTTTGTTTGAAGTACTAGAAATAAATGGGTGTTTGTACCTCTTTTAGGCTTCATAAATAGAAAACTCTCATTGTTTGAAGTACTTGTAATAAAAGGAGGGAATTTTCTGGTGAAAATTTTTTCTAGGAGGTAATCTTTGTACAATCCTTCACAAAGCTTCTTAAGTTGCACATATTTTGCAATTAAAGGGGGATCAATATTTCTTTTCTTAATTCATACAATTTTTTGTAAAAAGAGAAGAAGACTTATAAGGGTGAATTTTCGACAGTGACCGACACCTTAGTCATACTTCTTTCAAAAATTTGATTACAATATGTGTTGCAATAAGGGGGGAAACTTATAAGGATGAATTTTTAGCAACGACCACTACCTTAACAACACATTTTTTTGTAAAATCATATTGTAAATAGAATGAACCTCATATGAAGTGATCTACTCTACTACAAATAGCAGTTGTAGCGATTGGTTACCCATGCAATTTATTTGGATGACAATATTACAATAAGGACATTCATTGATGTGAAGACAAAGTGAAGAATGACCCATTTTTTGCTTAGGAGTAGCCAGAACACTTTGACAAAGCAAGAACCAGCAGATCGACATTTTTTTCACTGTATTGGGATAGTTATATACATTACCCAAATAATGTAATAAGGGGGGATGTTAGAGTAATATTCCATAATTTGGTATATTTACCCTTTCCCTACTTTAGGTAGAATTTATTTACCACATGGTAAAAGTAGTTTGTTACTTTTACCACTCGCATTTACTTTTACGTAGGATATTTACATTATTCGTAAATATCTAAGTAGTTAATTGTCATAGTCATTTTGACTAAGTTAGTTGTTAGTTTCGGAATCATTTTGTTATCATTATTAGTTAGTAGTTAGCACTATTTAGGGGGGATATTATTTTTAATATCCTAAGTTGAGTTTCAATATATCCACTTCTTATTGTGTATTCTCCTAAGCTATTCAAATCCTAAATTAGCTTATCCCGAGCTCTCCCTAGAATAATCACTATAGTTATTTTCTTTATAAATTACCTTCTACCAACAATGTTTGACATATTTGTAAAAATATCTTCTTTCCATTTGTAACTTCCTTCTTGATCCTTGTATATAATGTTTGAAACCTTATCACCATATTTATCTTGAATTAATCTCATCCATGGTTTCAAAATTAGATCTAATATTGAATGGTTTTTTTTATCACACCAAGTATCTATCCAAATATAAATTTTTATGTAGTTCACACCACCCATATTAGATATTTTTTTACTAGATCAATTGATTTTTTAAAATTGTTTCATAGTGTAGAACCATTTGGTAGTGATAATGCAATAAATATTAAGCTTGGGTTATTAGGCTTGATGTACTTACTTAGAATAATTCTTACTCATTGTCTTTGACTCTCTTTATATAATATCCAAAATACTTTTTCCCTTAAAGCTAAGTCTACATCCATAAGAACTCTTAAATTATGGTCTCCCTTCATTTTATCATCACACACCTTGCTCCATTTCACCAAAGGAAATTTCCTTTTATCATGTAATGCTTACAATAAAATGACTGCGTAATATAGATTAATATTTTATTCCTATCAATATCTTTGATTTTTCTAAACTATTCATAACAAGACTTATAATCTATATATTTATGTTGCTATAAATTAAAGTGCAAGGAATATTCTAAAACATACTTTCTTCTTTATGTTGCCCTAGATATCCTAATGTGTAATGAAAATCTTTCATAATAATTTGTATCTTATCCTAAGAACCTTAAATTGAAATGAATATCCTTAATACTCCTTTCCTTTTTATGTTGCTCTTGAAACCCTAATGTGCAAGGAATAAAATCTAAACTAATTTCATTTTTGTTGGAAAGAGAGCATTTTCTATCATATGAGGAAAATTAAGATGATTTACCTAGATTAAACTTCACCTAATATACCTTCCTTTTCTATTTTAAAATTTTCCTCCATATCTTCCTTCTCACCTTTAACTACTTTTGAAATTTAGCTTACACATTGTAATTCTTCATTCCTTATATCCTTTTTTATTTCTTATAATGGTGGACTTGAGTGAACCATGATGGTATTCACCTTTTGATCGGGTAAAGAGGGTTTCTTTACCATTTTTATTGGAGTGGAAGATCATTGATCTAATATAGTTTCTACTATAGGATAATATCCTTACTTTATCTTGATGTTTGTCTCATGACTAAAATTTTCTATTTCTTTGCCTATCCTTTTTACTCTATATTCTTTTACTATGTATCAATTCCCACAATATTTGCACCATTGAAATATAATTCTTCGTACTCCACTTATTGATCACATTCTCTTGATTTATATTTTATCTTAGAAAAATTTAGAAAAGGTTTTGGAATATCCACGAAAATACAAATTTGGCTAGATTCAACATGTTTTTTCTCTTTAGTAGTTGGTACCTCATGGATGAACTCCACAAAAATGTTACCAATATTCTTCAAAATATCTTTATTAATAAGAATCTATGGAAGACCAAAAATATTATCGTAAAATAGAATCCTTTTACTATTTTCTATCTCCACCAAAAATTTCTTAATCCATGGTCTTCAATACATAACTTCTCTCCACCTAAACCATGGACCACTGAGCATTATTTTATCCTTGATTTTTAAACTCAGAAAGATGATAAGAAAAATATTTTAGGAAGAAAAATCTTGAAGTAATTTGAATTTAATCCCCACAT
Organism: Wollemia nobilis; assembly: GCA_028583015.1. Classification (NCBI taxonomy): domain Eukaryota; kingdom Viridiplantae; phylum Streptophyta; class Pinopsida; order Araucariales; family Araucariaceae; genus Wollemia; species Wollemia nobilis. Next base: position 6,975,996 of record JAQPPZ010002550.1, read on the forward strand.
CTATTTTATCTAATTGTAAATTTTCAAAAATACTATATATGTTAAAAGTAAATGTCAAACCTCTAATTTTAACTACTGTATCATGTTACATCAATTCATTGTAGATGATCACTTTTGATGTAACACCTATTACTTAGATAGATATTATCATAGTTTTATTATTCCTCTTGTCCCCAACAAGGGTATCCATACTTCTAGTCAAGGAATACTTACTCCCATTTAAGGGTTCCATGAATTACTTTCCTTTTATTTTGAACAAAAAATATAAGGCTCTCTCATGGATCGTACTAGCTTCCTTGTATTACTGTTGTGAGTGTTTATGCATATTTAAAATTATAATACCATCATAAGAATTTTACCTCATTTTGATTAATACATCTAAAACTTTACAAAATAAATTCATAAGTAATTTTTTATTTAAAAATTCACATTATTTTAATAATATTTTTTAAATTAAATATATACAAAACATAATAAAAAGTGATATACAAGTAAAAGTTATATTATTATTCAAACTTAGATTTTTACTAATTTTTATAATTAATATATCTTGTATTAATTTATCATTTATATATTCAATATTTTTTAAAATATACAAGTTAAATTATGATGACAAGCTAAAAATGTGTATTGCTGATTTTCATACCAAAGATATCTTATACACACCTCATATTTCAAATTTAAAATGTATTATTCTTTTTATGCATGTTTAAATGCTAAAAATAACTATTTATTACAATTTTAATCCTCTTAATAATTGTTGTAACTTTAATATATTATATGTTATTATTATATAAACATATATTAATATTTTGAAACATTATTTTAACTGTATACTTGTATTGTTTTAATAAAAGCTCAGGTGTTGTAGATGAGTTGAGGAGGAGAGGGTAATCCTCCAAGGGAGGTTCCAGTCTCCAACCTACCAAAAATTTTAATAGGTACCCAAAATTTAATTGATAATGTTGATATGGTCAAGGCCGGGAACAACTCCTAGATGACTTTGATAATGTAAAATCCCTTGATTACCAAAACAACCCACAATAAATTTTTCACTTTTAAAAAATATATATTATTTTAAAAAAATATTATTATCTTTATAAAAAATTATATATATTATCGCATCTCATTCATTTAGTCTCAAATCTCACACAATATGACAATAATTTCAAAAGTCTGAGTTAATTATAAGTTGAAATAAATATATTGTTCATTTGTTACATGTTGCCAATTACTCCTTGTGTAAACTGAATTCTTGTTTGTACACTCTTAAATTTTAAATAAGAAAACTCTAATTCATTGTGTAAACTGAATTCTTGTTTGTACACTCTTAAATTTTAAATAAGAAAACTCTAATTTATGAACGGTGGTGAAGTTGAAAGAAAAGAAGAAATAAAAAAAAAACGGAACAAAGTTTAAGAAGAAAGAATAAACAATTCAATAAGATTTTAAGAGATTAGTATATATTAATACTCTCATTTAAACTACTAAAACTGTATATAAAATGACCTTTAATTATAACTTCATAGTGCCTAATAAAATAAAAAAAATTAAATTAAAAGTCAATATTACACCCTACTTTATTTTACCTTTACCATTTTTTTTGCGTATAACCTTTACTTAAAAATTTCTAAACTCAAAGTCAATAAAAACATAAATTTACTTAAACGATGATCTTTCGATAAGTTATGTCTATTTTAATAGATAATACGAACCATACAGGAAAGAAACACTTTATCCATTCTTATATTTAAGGTTAACGATTTTCAATGGTCAGTCGACTTCACAACTTGTCATGAGTTCCACTTTAGATTTGTAAGGTCACAGCCATTACGAGGACCGCAGTTGCCGATTGTGTTAACCTATTAACGAAGAGTTTCCGTCTAATTAACATGTTAACGAGCAATCCTAAAACATACGACGAACTGACAATGACCGTAAACAACTTGACGATTATCAAGATCGCATTCCGAGCATTACAGCTGAATCTCCTAATTCTGTTATTCGATTCAATGTGAGAAAATAGCGAGAAAAATTGACGACTGAAGCCATTAAAAATCTTGAGCGCCTTGTTAAACTCAGCGTACAGGCAACGGACTAACTTTCTTAAGACCCTAAAACTCTTAATGTACAATTCAACCGCACCGTTAGATTACAGAAAGCTTCAAATTCAGAACAGGATTCGAAAGACCAGCCATTAGAAAGCAACCAGAAATTTGCGATGACGATAAAATGAAACCCTCTGAGATTTACCAGTTAGACTTCACATATATGTATACAAGGTTACAACCAAGCCGAATCCGATCTCAAACCTCGGCCATTTTACAGCAGATTTTGGATAACAGTTCCTGTTATGTTTGAAAAACCATGGGGGAGGCCCATACCTTGTCTTATGAGCGGAAAAGAATCAACTCGCCACAACCTTGCGACGGCAATCTCCGCGATTCCGTCAAGTTCACCCCAAACAATCTAACCGCCCTCTTCTTCGTCGGGGGTTCGAAACTCGAAGCGGCCTCTTTCTTTTCCGGCGGGTCCTGTAGCACAGGGGGCCGACCAGGAGAAGGGGCGATGTTATTGATATTGACACAGAGGCCGTCGGAGGGGATGCCACAGAACCCGCGGCGATCGGCTTGTTTGGGTGGCGTCGAGAAATACAAGGGAATTGCAGGGCTTTGAGGCGGCCACAGAGTTGCATCCACATGACCGAGCGGCGATTCAGAATTGGGCCAGAAGATGTGCATCCACTGGGGATTATACGCCGCCACATGCTGCGCCGGATGGAAAGGGTTTAAAGATCCGTAAGCGAGCGTCACCTTTGATTGGAGAGGGGCTCCCTGCTGAGTGCAGGGCCTTCGCCGCCACGTGATGTAAAGCTGGTGAGGATCCGCAGGGTCCGTCTTCCCCTTGTGGAAAGAAACTATGTCGCCTGCTTCCAGTTTCTTGTCCTTCACAAAGCGGCTCCATCCCTTTGTTAAAACGTAGCTCTGGCTGCTGTTCCAGTATGAGTACCGGAACCGCCATACCTTTCCCGTGTTGTCTTCAAAGTTCAAGAGCAGCCCCTTCTCGCTAGAATTCACGTCCAGAGGGAAATACTTCTCGGCATGCTGCTTCGGAATCACCAGACGGTTCAATTTGCCGACGTCACTGGGCGTCAACGCCTTGTCGAACATAGGCTCGCGACTAGGACCGGAAGTCGAATTGCCAGGCTGGGGCGAGGGAAGAGAAGAGGCATTTGCGTTTCCGTCGACGGCAACGGAGCCGGGGCAGCAGCCTTCGTTTTCTTGACGGTCGCCTTCCTCGCCGCTGTTCATCGATGGCGCCGCCGCCGCCGTCGTCGTGACGGAAGTCGTTTTGGTGTGATGATGGAGTTCTTCGTCGAAGGTGTGCTTGCGCAACATGTCGACGATTTCCCCCTTGGTGCGCTCGCTCATGAACCGAGTCTCTGGATCGCCGTCCCGGACGGGTCTGAAATTGGTGATGGCGTCTCGGCCCCGGAACTTGAGAGCCGCGCGGTCGTAGGCCTTGGCGGCGTCTTCCTCCCGATTGAAGGTCCCCAGCCAAACGCGCTGGTGCTTCTCGTAAATCTGGGCGCCCCACCGCCCGTTGGGCTGTGGAACCACGCCTTTGTACTGCGACGACGGCAGCTTCCCCTCCGACATGGAATACTTTCTTAGCTCTTGCCCTCCTCCTTCGGAATCTCCCGACACCACGCTCATTCCGCTCCCCATCCTCTCGAGCGCTCCTCGGTTCTCCGCCGGTTTCTTTTCCGTCGATCCGGACGTGGACGATCTCACCGAACTCCAATCCATGAACGAAATCGCCTCCTGCTGGGGACGTCTGGGGCCGTTCTCCGGCCAGAAAGACGTGAATTCTTCCGTCATGGCGCTGCCGACTTCGTCGTCCTGCGGATTCATCGTCTGCTGTTGACCCTGCGCCTCAGACGACTCAAGCTCCGTAGTCGGGCTACAGCTGGTAGAGTTCATCACCGGGCAGCACGCCAAGGTCAGAGCTATATCTGGGTTTCCCATCCACAAATTACTCTTGAGATCACTTCCCTGAAATTTCATATAAACTAAATGTTAATAGACTGCAACAAATCTTGATGCAATTCTTTTTCACATTGAAGCATGATCCATCCAATTTATTAGATATAAAAGAAATATCTACTGAAGAGCACTGTACCCACAAACCTTGCTGCAGTCAAAAGCCATGGAGGCCACCATTCTTGCCGTCATGTTGTGTGATGCCTCAATCATACAGGACAATTATTGAGCATCAGTGACCGTCTGAAATTTCATTTTCCCCAAATAAAATATATCACGGGAAGGGATTCGGAAGTATCAACCAAAGGTTGTAGATGGAAAGCAAAGCTCGCAAACAAATATATATACAATGCATGGAAAGGTAGTGCATTAACACACGCTTTAAAAAATATGGGTAGCCTCCGCTGGGTCAACTCTTCCAAGAAAACCACCCAACCCAACCCAACCCAACCATCTGGGGGGAAAGCAAAGATTGAGGAAGCTAACTAACTTTTGGTTTGCTTTGCCTAAATTGTGCTAACTAATATTTATTTCTACGCCTGCACTCCCCATATCCTCTGCTTCATCCCTATGTGAGGGTCCACACGGAAGCGGGCAGACTGCCCGATTTATATTATTATATATATTATTTACTCCCCTACTTGAAACGGTATTTACCGCTCCATTTCCACACGCTTTCAGACTCTTGTTGAGACGGTTTCGTCCCCGCTGTCCCGCAGTTGGAAACTTCTGACCATGACGTCGTCGCCTGTCAATCAACGTGAGAGTTTTTGCCGGTATCGCATTAAATTTTCTTTGGCTTTTTTAACCTGATTGATTGGAATGTGGTTATTAACCGGGTAATTTTTTTTTTTTTTTTTTTTCTGTTTTCGTTATTTTCTTGTTCGTTCTTTGTCGTAATATTCTGTTTGTCTTTCTCAAACAAGCTACTACTTCTCTTTAACGGCAATGTAAATCAAGAAATGCACTGCCGAATGAAAGTTACCTTAGTGCTGTCCGCACTAACAACGTGACCAACTTATTGTCCATAGCACCACCTCGTTACGTTCTGGCTTTGAGAGATCCCAATACTAGTTTATTGCTGCAAAATGACTTGAAAGCGAAGAAAAGAACTTTTCCTCTATTACTTTATCCATGCCGACTGTTGTAAAAGTCGGCACAAACAGTTCCCACTGTTAAGGACATCTTTCAATCTTACATCTCTGTCAAGAAATATTATGGGAGTGGGGTACATATTAACATGTAGCTTCAAGTATTATAAGATTTTTAATCCATAAAAATTCAAATTAATAGTTCATGAAATGGAAAATTGTTTAAAGAATGCATTGATTTAGATAAGGAAGAATTATGTAGAAGAATACAATACCTTTTAAAGAAAGACTCCAACGATAATAAATTGTTATACAATAATGAGACCGTTACCTAGAGTTTATAGCATCATGCTTAAAATTAAGTAATTAACAAGAACTAACTGAAGAAATCAATCAACCTTCAAACATCTACCGTTAGCTAGCTATTTGATGTGAGTTTATAGGTTATTATAGAGGTAAACTTAAAATTTAGTAACTAACAACGAATTTATTGAACAAATCAATCAAACTTATGTTCACCTTATGTGCTTTTGATAACCTTTAAAAGTTATTTTGTTTGCATAATAAACCTTAATAATTATTAGTTTATTGGATAATAATTAAGTTAATTAAAGTCTCACTATCAAGGAATGGAGCTAGTACAACTTTCGTAGTAAACTTTTATAATTATTAGCTTGTTGGATAAATATTAAGTTAATAAAAACCCAGCTATCAAAAAATCAAACTAGGACAACCCACCTGCAAACATTAATCAACTACAACAGACCTATCCTTTCCTACAACCTCTGAAAAATACTTAAGAATGTAATAGTGATAACTTGGACCACAGCAATTACACAGGGAATAAGAATATTGATGCAGCAAGAATAAGTTCTCATTATTGCTTTGTACTTGTTGAAGATGTATGTGAAAGGGGTGTCCTATGTATTTTTGATTGAAGTGGAAACTCATCGCATCATGGTGTCTCCAAAGCAGATAGAAAAGAGAGGGTCTGCTTCTTTTGTTTATACATATTCATAAAAGATTCACAAAGAACCTTCTGATTTTAGGTGTTTGTAGTCATGAAGTATTCTAAAAAATTTAATTTCAGATAATACCAACAACATGCTGTCCAATAAAACCTACTTTTATAGATCTTCTTTTGTGACTTTGATGTTTACTTTAAATCTTTATGAATAATGGAATGCTAACTCCTTTATGGATTTCTTCCGTAGAAAGAAAGAGGAGATATTTTACGGTCAATCCTCTGATAGTATCATTTTAGCGTATCAGTAATCCAAAATTCTCTGAAAATGGTAAAACTAGCTGTAGAAAGAGAAAAAGCAATCTAAAAAAGATTGCATATTTTTAAAAAATGCTGCGAACCATAATGTCATTACTCTCATAATAGATGCCAAAAAAATGCTATTCAAATTCCCACTCTGCGAGAGTTTGATGCTTAGTTTACATCTTCTTTTGTAAGGATCGATGGAAAGCCACATAAGTTATTATTTGATTTCTTCCACGAGTAAAATGACTCTATCTAGAAGTGATATAGTCATTCAGGTAATCATTATTTTAAAACATTCCTCTAAATGGTAGTCTCCATCTCAACCATATTCTATACGCAATAGTCATATCCCATTTAACCTTTGATTCCCGGCACTTATCTACATAATATCTTTAATGTTCACAATTGTGGAACATATCTGATGTTAATGTTGGGACCGCATAAAATGGAGAGAAGAGCGCCTAATCTTTACTGTAGAAAAATACAAACTTTCTAAGCTTCTTTTTTAATGGGAATAATTGAGAATGCAAGAGGTATATTATTTTATCATTTTAGCTTGACTAAATTATGTCGAATGATAGGAAAGATGTATGAGTTAAGGCAAACAGGGGTGTCTCCATGTTGGGGGACCCATCATTAAACAAAACGTTGAAAACCCTGTTACCTAAAGTTAATCCCTCCCAATTTCCATCATTCGTTCACACTTTCCCGGCTGTTTCGGATAACAAAATTAATATCGATGTCTCTAAACTATTCAAATAATTAGCTGATTAAGACAGATACATGTGGAATATCAGGAAGTGAACACATTCCAGATGAGATTCAACGAAACCTCAGCCCACTTGAAGATACCCTTTTGGCTTTCCACGCGCCTACCATCTCCCATCGAATTAGATTCCTCTGGGGTCCTCCTCACCCCAGCAACTTGCTCTGCACGAACCGCACATACCTCCCGTACAACTTGCATCACCATACTATTATAATACCATTCTATAATCCACATGACAGAAGTATATTATACTTCAGACGTAGCCATTGGAATAAGGTTCCCACCACCGCCACTGTAATTCCGCATCCCCATCTTCCTTAGCCAGACCGATTCTTCCTTGGTAGCTGGATTCAAATATTCTAAGCCTTAGCCTTCCACATGGGCGGCAGAACAAGCCCTAGTGGACGGCCCCCGGGTCCACCTCATCAACAACACTGCTAAAAGAAATAATTGAGTCATTCTACCCAAGGGGATAGGATAGGATACGCTGGTTAATCATTGGGTTTCATAAAAAAAAATGAAATTGAGTCATTCTAATCGGCCATTGAACCTGTTTCTGTAGCTGCGGTTCTTTCCAAATTCCCACTGTGCCCTCCATAACTTAACTGATTGAAGGGCTCCAACCATTTAGCATCGAATCTTACCTCCCTTGCTTTTGTTTTTAAGTAAACAACTTCAAAAACAGGCAAGTAAAGTTCAGGGGAGAAAGCAAAAGCCGGCCATCTTCACAAAAAAATCAAGATTAAATCATTTAATTTCATGCACTTGCTTCTGATCGGCCCTTCAAGGACCCCGCCATGATTTGTTATTTTCATCGTGCCGACAGCCCCCGTTATGCAAGCGGCTGGGCGGTTAGTAATGGAAGATCCTACGTGTCAAAGCATTTAACAGAGGACAAATCAGTCGTACCATGTGAGAAACTACTGGCCATGTCAGTTTTACAAGGAAGTTAACCGGGTCTTACTAAAAAAAAAACAAGCTGCAGCAACCAGCTGGACTGAGCAGAAACCATGTGAACCAACAACCAGGACCGCCGATGGTTCTTAACTTATTCACTCAAATGTAAACCCTAGTATTCAAAAATGGTAAGGAATACAAAATCCCAGGCATTTGGCGGGCCCATCAGATAGACCATCCCTCCCATGTGACGGTTTCGCTGGCTTGTCTGTAGGACGCCAGTCATGAATGGTCATTTAATTAGAGTGGAGAGATTGTGCTGCTGATTACGTAAGGGCCAGGTAACTTGAAGAATGGCGCCAGCATGCCGTCTGTTGTGACGTCATCAATGCTGTACCTTTGTCGAATTGGACCCAGAGATGTTACACCCAACGTCACACATCCCACAGCACGGACAGTCTCCGAATTTGTTGGAGAGAACACACACCGCTGGATTCCGCCAACCTCTTCCCATCAGAATGATTCGGCGGCAACAGGCTATGACAGGACGGATGCTCACTGTATTGTTCTCTGCTAGTTTAACTACTTGCTAGTTTTACTACCCTGTGGGATTGGACAATCTGTAAGAAAAAAAAATGAAGGAACAGTACAACTCAGAGGACCAGATATGTTTTGTGGATCGTACAGGGTAGAGTATTATGTTGTAAAGCGCAGAAAAGCTGATATTTGTGTCTGTTGTCACGAGGTGGTGGTGGAAACCTGATGGGTAAAGAGTGAAATCTGTGCTGGAAAAAAATGTGACAGAGATCATCTTGGGTGTGACGTGAAAGATCGACTTTAAAGGGCAAGTTGATGAAATTATAAAAAGCTTTAATGGGGGGCCAGCTATAAAGGAGAACGGCCCCCTGGCCCTTCTGCACTTGAGCAGGACCAACGAGCAGGTTGGTTAATGAGGTGGACATGATGTGGTTGCTATCTAAGAGTGAGTGCCAAGACAAAAGTACAGGTTCTGGGCCTGGGCCCCGGCAAATACATTGACATTGGCCTTATATAATTAGATATCTTAACAGATGACATATTTGGTGCGAAAAGGACCGTGGAAAAGAGGTAAATCTACTGGTCCGGGGACAACCCTCTGCGGCCCCTTGAAATTAGAAAACAAAATAAGTTTAAAATATTTATAGTGCATGTGCCCGCAAAGCATGATTGCCTCTTGTTGGTGGAGGTAGGAGCAGATGCTATGATTGAGTATGTGGACTGGGTAAGGGGGAAGATTAAATTAATACTGACAGAAGGGTATGGCACCATGTTTGGGCTGCTGTTGCAGGTATTCTTCTTCTTCCCCGCCTTATGGCCCTCCGCTTTGTTTGGTGGTATTACTGTTTACAATTATTATCAGCTGCTGTGTTTCAGTGAATTGCATCGAGACAAAGGTTGTCGGCGATGCCGTGAGTCCTACTTTCCTTTAACAATATTTGTTTTTAAGGTCTCTCCAACCAGAAAAGAAAAAAAATCAGAAAATTTACTCCAATCATGTTAACTAAGTAGTATGCGTGACACAAGCCATAAACTAATTGTTTATTGTTGCTACTGATAAGCTTGTTTTTCTTTGTATTTTAAGCTGAATCACCAACAAAAGCAGGAGAGAGAGGATATTCAGGAATCTTAGAACGATATGACCCATAGAGCTGTCTTCTTTCTCGTTTATAACGTGTGATTATTTTCGGAAGGGACTAAAAGTAACGACGATAGACGCTTGGGTGGTCAGTCAGCCCTTAATAGTACAAATTAGCCAAGAAGATTAAACAAAGGTTGATTTTGAAAATCTCAATCTATAATCACGAGCCGCCCAAGAGTCACGCTTCTCACCGTATTAAAAAAAAATCAAGTTTTAAATGCAACCTAACTTCAAAATTAATTAACCTAGTCTCTGTCAATACAGCACATTGGTGTGGCTTTGGTTTTGGGGTTTTATTGTAAATACTCAAATAATGGGAAGGTAGTTTTGTAATATTAGCTGTATGTTTTAGTTGTTAAAGTATTTTTTTAAAAAACAATGAATTGGTAGAATGTGGCTTTGGTTTTGGGGTTTTATTGTAAATACTCAAATAATGGGAAGGTAGTTTTGTAATACTAGCTGTATGTTTTTGTTGTTAAAGTATTTCTTTAAAGAATAATGAATTGGTAGAATTTGAAGTTGAGTTTAAAGTTATTTGTAATTTATTGGAAAGAAGAAGCCGAACGTGGAAAGTGAAAGGAAAAATATAAAGGAAATTTTATTAGTTGAAAATTGAATGTTTAAATGGAAAGAAGATTAAGGTCAAGGGAAAAATTAGAATATTTGAGGAAATATTAAATAAGATTTAAAATATTGAATTAGGGATTTAAAAGGCTTTTTATTTGATAATTATGAGTTTTTAAAAACATTATGGTAAATGCAAAGATTTTTTTTTTCGAATTACAATTATTAAAAGTATTGAATTTCATTCCATGGAAAAGTAAGATGAAATCAATACTTCTTGTTGAAAACAATTGGGAATTAGTAACTAGAGAAAAATTATTTCAAAATATGCCATAGGTAAAGAGAAATATAAAGAAGAAGATGTGAAAGCCCTGATGCTAATAATATTTGGTATATTAAATGAGATCCAAGCTCTAAGGCTAAAACTTAAATAAAATGCTTGGGATAAAATTAGCACCATATTTGAGAGAAATAATGAATCTACTATTTTACACTCGCAATCACAATTGTATTCACTAATAGTTTATGATGATGAAAACATAGAACATTTTTTCAAAAAGATAATAGAACTGAAATCAAAGCTACAAACTATAGGAGAGAAAGTGGACAAAAATTGTATCCTCCAAGTTACACTCAAAGCACTTCTAGAAACATTTAAAACATTGGTCACATCTCTCCAAGTGCTAAACATAAATGTATCATTTGATGAATTGGTTAACATACTTTAGGAATATGAAATAGAAAACCAAGCAAGATATGAAAAGGCACAAATATACTTTTATTTTGGAAAAATTATTACGAAATAACACAAGAAGCTCTACTACCTCATCATCACAACATCAACCTAAATAGAAAAGAAGATATTGCCATATATGTAACAAAGAAGGCTATATCAATCTAATTAACAATGAACGCTAGTGGAGGTGGTGAGATCCAAAGAAATAAGTTTGATTACAGATTGCACAATATCTTGGCTAAAGAAGAGATTATGTGGTGTTAGAAATAAAGGAATTTATGGCTCAAAGAAGGACACTGAAACACAAATTTTTTTCATACGTCTGCATTGAGGTATAGGAGTCACAATAGGATCCAGGAAATTTGAAATATGGATGGTGAGGTTACTAAGGAAATAAATAAAATTAGGGAAAGTTTTGTGGAGTTCTTCAAAGACTTGTTATGCTTCTTGGTTCCTAGAAACTTGTAAATGAAAATTTATCTTCTCTATAACATATTGATGTTGGTCTTCAAAGATATGAACAAACCCTATGGGATCCATTCAATGATGACGATATCATAAAGATGGTATTGTCAATGGGAGGTCTTAAGGGTCCAGGTCCAAATGGTTTCTCACCTATATTTTTTCAGAGGTTTTGGTATATTTTGGGTCCTAATATTTGTAATGCAATCAGAGAGGTCCAAGGATCTAATTTTATCCCAGTTAATGTAAATTATACCTTTCTATTTTTACTGCCTAAATCATTGGGTGCCAAAGGATTTACATAGTTTAGGTCGATTAGCCTATGTAATATGATTTTCAAAATTATGACTAAATCCATGGCCAATAGACTTAAAATTTTTCTCCATTTGATCATTAATGCTTCACAGAGTGGTTTCATACCCCAGCGATAGATTTTATGGTGTTATTATTGTTCATGAGATCATACACTCTACTAATAAAAGTGGGAGGTCCAAGACTCTTCTCAAGTTGGACATGAACAAGGCGTATGACATAGTGGCTTGGGATTTTCTTCTTAGGATCCTTAACAAGTTTGGCTTTGCCTAGTGTTGGCTGAGACTAATTAAATCATGTATATCTTCAGCTATATTTTCAATAATTATTAATGGATCTCTGGTGGGCTAATTTCATAGTAATAGAGATATGCATCACGGAGACCCTTTATTGCCCTAACTTTTTATTCTTATGGTTGAGGTATTGAGTAGGTCCATCAAAGCTAATTAGGTAATTCAAGGTTTTAAGCCAGCTTAATCGATAGATCCCATATCCCATCACCAATTCATTTATAACACTCTTATTTCCTTCGTAGTTTCAATCCCTCAAGCTAAAGTGATTAAATCAATTTTGGTGGATTTTGAGAATGCGGCAGGTCAAAAGGTGAATTTAGAAAAAGTTTGTTCTTTTCTTTCATATCTTGATTGATAGATAGAGGAAGATAGTAGATATTCTAGGATGCAACATTGGTTTCATTCAGTTAGTTTACCTTGGGATGCCACTATTCAAAGGTGCATTAAAACCATCACTATGGGATTTAGTAGTTGAAAGAGTTCAAAATAAGTTAGCGGTGTGGAAAGGTGCCTTTTCTAGTCAAGCGAAGAATATTTTATTGGTCAAATCCACTTTACAAAGCATCTTAGTGTACTTCCTCTCCTTTTTCAAGATTTCAAGAAAAGTTATAAATAAGTTAAGAGCAAATCCAATGGTCCTTCTTATGGTCAGGGGCTGAAGAGAAGAAGATATTCCACCTGGTGGCATGGTATCAAGTCTGTAGTATAAGAGAAGAAGGAGGCTTAGGATTGAGAAGGCTGAGAATGTTGAAGAAAGCTTTGATTACAAAATAATCTTATAAATTATTTTAGGATGAGAATGTCATCTGGATTAATATTGTGAAGGTTTAGTATCTTGGTGGTGGTAGTAATTTCTTGAAATACCAAGCTATCTTTGTGGGATCTATGTTTTGGTCCAGCATAGTTGGCAGTTGGGAAGATATGCGTAAAGGACTTCGTTGGGTGGTGGGGATGGTTATTCCATTGGCTTTTTGGGATATTTTTGGGCCTCACCATCCCCTCTTGAATATTGTATGATCTTTAGCTATTTGAATTCAATTGCTGATAGGTTCTTTGGTCCCAAAGTTTTTGACTTTTTAGAATTATTCAATAGTCATCTTCGATGGAAGTTATTTAAATTCCCAAATATTTATCAAGAGGAGAAGCTTGATTTTATAAATTTAAAGAACTCCATAAAATGGTTCTTAACCTCAGATACTAGTCTTCATGATAGGATGGTTTGAGGTCCTGAGAAAGATGGTTAATTTTTAGTTAAGTCTGCTTATTACTGCTTTGACTATGATTCAAATCCTCGGTTCCCAATGAATCAAGTTTGGATTTAATACCTAATACCTAAATTCAATGTGTTATTCTATTTGGCAATTCAGGGAAAGTGCCTTACTCTTTATAATCTTCAAAAATAGAGAATGATTTTCCCTAATAGGTGCTTCCTATGCGTTAGGGCTTTTGAATCACCTTTCCACTTATTTTCTCATTGTGCATATACCCTTGAAGTATTTCATTAGTTTTTTTTATTTGGGTGTTGCTTGGGTTCTTCCCAATTTGCTGGAGGAACTAGTTGTTCTATGGGTCTCCCCGTCTCCTCTTTCCACCTATGCCACTTTTAGAAATTTGGTTTACCCCATATTTGGTGGTGGGTGTGGAAGGAAATAAATGCCTACACCTTTAAAAATATTTTCCATCTTGAGTCATTGATATCCTCAAGGGCCATTGTAGATACGGTGGAAAATGTGAAATCTTTAAAACTAGATTCGATAACTTGTGAATGGGAGATTGGTTTGGAGAGATTATTGGGTGTTTTAACTCAACCTCAAAATACAGTGAGTAGGGTGAGTCAAGACATGGCTAGCATGATTTGGGAATCCCCTCTATTAGGTTGGCTCAACTTTGATGAAGCTTCTAAATGGAACCCAGGTCCGACGGGTGCAAAGGGTTTGTTTAGAAACTCGAAGGGTAAAATCCTTCTTGTCTTTGCTAAAAAATTGGGTCACAAAATTAGCCATTTCTCTAAATCTTCAGCATTATTTGTAGGGTGTTTCCCAACTAAACTTGGTGAATTACAGGAAACTAATCATAGAAGGAGATTCACTCAATGTTATCAACATGATTAATAAATAGAATACAATTATGAGGAAGAACATGCAACAACTCATAGATCACTTATGGGAAAAATAATTATAAATCTATCTATCCTTGATAATTATAGTAAAATGAATGTATGCTTTGATCATACAAAACCTTTAGGTCAAATTGATAAAGAGTATGTTGATGATTTAAAGTCTTCCATTTGTGACAAGGATAATAATAGTATAAGCCACTCAAAAATTTATAATAAGGATCTAAGTTATAGTAATAACTTATTCTACTCAAGTCAAGACAATGATGAGCTTAAAAGGCACACAAAGGAAGCAAAATCTAATAATCATTTGATAAGAAACAATGACATCAAATTTATGACAAGGATTGAAACATTAGTTTTGTAACAAGGAAATATGGCATAGATAATATTGAAAACAAGAAAATTTTTATTAAAATGAGAACAAGAAATAATCATACGATACATGAATATAAAATGAAATATTAGATCCTATATAATTGCAAACTTTGTAGAGAGAAAAAACAATCTTATTTTAAGAAAAGAAAAATAAAAGTGATGTCCACTATGAATGGATAAATAGAATAGAATGAAAGAGAATTATGAAAATACTAAAATATTTCTACAAAAATAAAATGATCTTGATAAGCATGATTGTACAAAATAATAATAATATGTAATTGATCTAGGAATAAAATACAAGTTAGGATCAAAAGGACAAATCCAATGCCTAAAATTGAGCTTGAAGGAATAAAAGAACCAAAATCAATACTAGAGTCAAAGTAGGAAGACCAAAACTAGAATAAAAAATTGAAGACAATGAACCATATACCAAATAATGTAATATGGTGTTTTTTAGAGTCTATTACATTATTTGGTATCTTAAAATACATTTCAAGGACCTTTGTAAATACTTTTTAAATATATGGTGTGAAAAAGATCTTGTAAATACCAAACATTTAGAGTTTACCATTTAGTAATTATTAGAGGTGTGTCATTGTTAAGGGTCAATAAAATATATTTCTCTTATGAGAAATATGAAGATTCATCTCCTAAATATTTGAGGAGATGGATAGTTTGATGAAGATGAAAAGTCAAGAGTCTTTACAAATGCTATATTTAGAGGAATCATATGGGACTTATGTGATGAAATTTTAGTACTTCATTGATACTTAAATACTAAGTGAGATCCATGGAAATATATAATGAATACTTGTATATGATTGTATATGAATCTTAAGCTTGATATCTTGTGAGAGAATAGCTTGAATTCTAACATCTACTTCTACCCTTCATCCCTTTATTATTAAAGGAAAAACCAGATATTTTTTCTGTAAACTTGCAAGAATCCAATGTAAACACATTAGGAAAAACTCTAAATAACTTTTGAGTCTTCTTGGCCACAATTTTACACCACTAAAAAATTCTATGTTTTTGACCTTCAACATGTGCAGATGGATTGTTCTAGATAAAATTATTTTTGATAAGCAATTCCTAAATTTCTCTGATTTGGAAATCAAAAGATATCTATAGTTGTAGGTGGTTACTATATAGTTTTAGACATTTGAGGAAGACCTTACTTGTGGTCATATTTTTTTGGAAAAGAGAGAAAACATTCTCATGATGAGAATAATTCTTTGGACTAATGCAGAAGATTATGAATGAAAAAAATGATCATACCTAAATAAACCAACACCTTCTAAACTGCTTAATAGTAAGGTGTATGCTTATTTAAATTAATATATTTGTGTCTGATTACATAAATGATTGTAAGCCATTTAATGCTTGGTTTCATAATATTATTGCCTTTGAATATATTTATCCCAATAATAAGGGACATCTCAAAATAGACATTTGGATGGTTGACATTTTCCCAATTAATAAGTTAATTAGGTCATTTCAAGAAAAATATTAATGCCATATAATATATTATTTGCATAAGCAAACATGTGAAAAATTATTTGAGGATTATGCTAAAACTTAAATGAGCATCAGAATTACTAGATTCTTGATAACATATGTCAAGTTTACTAGGGAATACCTGGTAGGAGGAAAAAATATTATCGATGCAATTGTAGAAGTAATTGTACCAACAATATTTAGGCTCACTGTAAATATCGAAGATCTAAATAAAAATACCAAGAGTGGCCTAAAATAGAATGTATGGTCTATTTGCAAGAGTGTCTTCATACTTAGTTTGTGGGAAATTTTAGAAGATACAATGAATTGAGAAAATTCAATGGAGGCACGACTAATAAAGTTCAAATTCAATTCATCCAAATTTACATCCAAGAGGAGACAAGTAAATAGTATTTATGCAAAGTTTTTTCTTTTTAAATCCTTTCTATACATGTGGCATAATCTAGACAACAAGAAAACCATAAGTAGTCATTCCATGGACAATGGGAGAAGATTTATTTAATCTAAAAGTAAGGATAATTTTTTAAACTCTGACATCATAGGGAGCTCAAACAATTAGTGCATGATAGATTTGGAGCACTTGGTCCTAGTTTGATTTCCATCAATGATACCTTTTTTAGCAAAATAATATAAGATATTGTAAGCAAATAAGATAGCACCTTTGCACATAAAAGACAAATACAAGTAATATGTAAATATATGTATTTTATATTAAACTTTAATAGAGCCTTGATCTCCTTTTGCAATGATTTTGCCTTGAGTGTGTGGGGATATGATTACAATGTTTGCTTGCTTTCTAAATACAATGATCAAAAAATGGGGGAAAAACCCTTTTTTGCCTAATCTGATGAAAGTGGTTTTGATGGTATTCTTTTCTATAATCAATTTGTTGGATTGACTTTGATATCCTTGTGGGCCATCCTTTTCTTCAATAGTTGTTCAAATACCTATCACCTGCACATGTATGGATGCAAATAAGAAAAGGAGTTAGTAGAACCTGTTTGATATGCATAAAAAGAATGCTACAAAAATCCTAACATAAATGCTTGCAGAATATTAAACAATGTACAGAATATAGAAAATAATAAAATTTAATACCTTGCTACTTTACATGTATGATCTGTGTCTGGAAGTGCTCGAGTTGCTCTTGTGCAAATCCAAGGCTACATTTGGGGATGATAAAACATAGGGTTGCATTTGTGACCTATGAGACTACATTTATGACCTACAGGATTGCATTTGGAGATTGTGTAAATGTAGGGTTGTGTTTGACATTGAGTTGTAGGAGGGTTTTGGGGTCCAATACAGCAATCCTTAGCTTCTATGGTTTGACCTTCGAGAATGTTAGCGTTCTCTTGGCATAATTTTTGTAGTGTAACAGTATCTTTCCAGTCTCCCTTACTTGATAAAATGGTGGAGCCTTTATAGGATTTTGTAAGATGAGGGGGGTGAGGATAGGTGTCAAGCTAGGACTACCAAGTGGCAAGGACTAGGTAGCCACCTATCCTAGGCAATTAGAGTGAGTCACCTAGGATGTCTCAATTAGGTAGAGTGGTGGCATGTGGGTAGGTGAGAGTGGAGTGAGATGTGTGATATGTGGCAAGGGTATGGGTAGTGGTTCTTAGGACACATGTCAAGTGGGGAGACAAGGTACCCTAGACAAATTTCTAGATTTTACAAAATCTAAAAAATAGGATAATGTGCAGTAAGTTGTGCCTAAGTTAAACCTTAGGCATATTTTTATTATGCATATTTGTGGTGTAATGGGTGGGTTTTGCAAGTGGTTAGGATTTGGTGTCTATATATACCCCTTTTTGTATCACATTACACAAAACATAATGTAGCATAAAAACAAGAGACACCTAGCTTTATTAGATGGAAAAAACTGATTTTGTTGCCCTGATGCAAGGATTGAGTGACTCTTGTAAATTTTGATTTTGACTTACCCCCTCAAGTGACGAATGGGTGAAATATGAAGTAGATAAATCCCATAAGTCACTTGATAAAATGATGGTGGAATGATGTGATTTTATAGATGCAAATGTTGTAAATGAAAATCAAGTTGATTAACCCATGTTTGGGATAGGTATGCATTGTCGAAACTTTACCTTTGGTAAAAAATTATGCTACTTTTTTGTGGTAGATAAAAAAAAACATTGACAGGTGCATATTTGACCCATTTCTAAATGGCATACTACATAGTAATTTGAAATTTGTAGAAGTTTCTACTTTTGCAACCCCACAAAAAGGGTTTGATGATAGCCTTGAGAAAAATTTCTTGGATGCATGAGACTCTAAAATTGAGGTACCAAATTGTTCTAATTTGGGACAAGATAATGTGGTATGTTTTGATTGATGCATGTATGAATTAATTTGATGGTTTTGTGAAAATTTGTAGCCTTTTGGAAAAAATTTGGAAAGTTTTGGGGTGTTTAGAATCTTTTTAGGTTCAAATGTAGGTTTGTGTTTGAGGTCTTACAAATGTAGGCCAATGTTTGAGCTTTTACAAATGCAAACTTGTTTTTTTAGGTGCCTAAAAAATGCAATTCTACATTTGGAGGTGCCTAACAAACACAATGTTACATTTGTGAGTGTTTTTTTTTGCATTCGTGAAGGTTCATTTTTCCTTCATTCTCATAGTTAAGAGCTCTGAGTTTATGTGTGATAGAGAAGGAGAGTGAAGGAGCTTGTGTTTGTGATGGAGGAAGCTAGTATTTTAGCTAGAGTAGGAGGGTACATTACAGAGGTAGGCTCCTATAGCCCTGTTTTAGTTTAAATATTTTACTTGTGCTTTTTTTTTTTTGGCAACGAAAAGGGGTGGACAAAAAGTTTTTTCTTTTAAGATGAAATGAATGACATACTAATATTTTTTTTATTTAGTGGTGCAGTTGAAGATATTAGTGGCTCAACATTCATTTTATCTTATTTTACCTTGAGTGAGGAAGGCTATGACTGGTGATGAGTGGAAGTGGAGGGAGAGGGTGGGGTTTGCTAGAGTTGTGCAAGTGGATGTTGTTAGGGTGGATGAGGGGTACCTTTTTGCATTGGTGGAAAGGTGGGATCCAAATAGGGGAACATTTTAGATCCAAATAGAGAATATGATGGTTACACTTGAGGACATTTACACCATATTCCATGTGCTTGTGGAGGGACTACATGTTTGAGTTATATGGGACAAGAAGATTGAGTTGAGGCACATTTTTGGTGATGGATGGCAGTGTGTGGATGTTAGCAAGGGTGGCATCCAGTATCTTGAGATGTTCTAGATGGAAGACTTGGAGATATTATCTACCTATGTAAAGTTCATTCTGGCTAACATGTTTTTATAAAACAACATAGGAGCTAGGTTCACTTGGAATCATATTGGGTTGGTTTATGACATGGTCAATGAGCCTCGGGTTTACACTTGGGCACCTGCCTTATTAGCTCAGAATTACATTGAGCTATATGATATGAAGAGGTGGGAACAAAAGGGATTAGGTTGTAACTTGCTACTTCATATTTGGGGTTGGGAATATTTTAGCATCGATCACCCTATTGATTTGCCTTACCAGTGGGATAGCTCGTGCCCTTATGCACTCAGGTGGTGGGTAGTCAAGAAATTATGATCGAGCCACCCTAGCCATAGTTCATAGGACTACAAGGACATTTATATAAGACTAATATTCGATGATGTATTTTTATGGTCGTGGCGAGGGGATGGATGGCTTGAGGATAGTGAGTAGTTACAATGAGTCTAACAAGCTTGATGGGTGTTAGGATGCCATGGCAGTGAGAGAGAATTGATCTAATTTTCTAATGTTTTGTGATAGTTTGGGTTACCACAAAGGATTTCAGATGCTTTAGTGATATACATGCATCACGATGATGAGATGAGCCTACCTCATTTTGATGATTAACCAATGGATGATGAGTATTATGAGGTATTATATATCCCAAACATGGATGATGTTGGGAGAATAGCTGAGTATGATGCCTAGTTTAATTTGCATCTACTTTGAGAATCATTTTAGGTTATAGATGATGATGATGGGAATGAGGGAGATGCAAGAGAAGTGGAGGAACCTCCTCGTTGACAAAGATATCATCACCTTAGCAGTGGCACAAAACTCATGAGGGTTAAGGCTGATAGACCTACAAAGGGAGGTGGCGAAGGTGGTGGTCATGCTAGTATATATGGAGGTATCGACATAGGGGTTATGGGTGAGGATTCAAAGAGGGCTTCATTGCATAGTGAGGAGGAATGGGCTACACTCTAGGTGGAGCAAAATAGTTTATCAAAGGAGTGTGACCATATTCTATAGGTTGTGGAGGCTCACGATACCAATATGGTAGCTTAATATGTTTAGATAATGTAGTTGCAAAGCAAGGTGGAGGGGTTACGGAGTACCTTTGGTGTAGGTAGTGAAGAGGCTACAACTTTTGCTTCTAAAATATAGGTGGTAGTGCATGAATGATGGCTACAACAGGAAATTACATATGCATGGTCCTTGGAGGATGATATATTGATGCATGGACTTCCACTAACAAGGTGATATTCTTCGATGAGATCAAAATATAGTCGACAAAGTGATTCAAGATCCAACAGTTCCCATTCTAGAGTACCATATTTTTAAAATCCATCAGTATCACAGGGATCTAGCTTGGGGTCTCCTCTCAAACCACCTAGAGGCCTTAGTGGTGCTGGCTAGCAGCACTTATTATACTTATTTTCAATTTTTTTTATCACAATCCTTAGAACTCTGTTGCACATAGTCTATGGGCAAACTATGTACTTTACATTATATATATACATGGTTTTTTGTGTATCATTTTTATTATGCTTTGTGTTTGTTACTTTTATTATGAATGTATGGATGATGATATATGCATGTGATGGAATGAATGTACTATGAATGAATGCATATGATATTCTAATGATAGATGTGAATGAACTAAATGGTATGACCTCATCAATTGTCATTTGAATAAGTTATGGATCATTGTTTAGCAAACTTTACCTTCATTGCTTAATCAAGGACACCAACATAGTAATACTATTTTGATGATGAAATGATCTATAATACATGTGTGATAATGCGATGGTGGTATGGAATATAAGCTTGCTTATCAACTTATTTTTATGGATAAGGATCTAGAGTTGTTGCAAAGACTTAAATATCCTAGTGATCTTGAACAAACTCCTCTATTAATCTCACAAATCCTTAAGATACCAAGGGTGTCCTAGTGGAGTCCAATCTCTCAAGGACCAACTGTGTGTGCCTTTGAATATTTGTTACCACTCATGAGAATGGGTAGAATAATCAATTGTAACTTATGACAATAAGCTAGCTCATCCATGAGCACACATAGGTATGTAAAAAATAATATCACTAATATGATAGACATATCACCACACCAGGTGTACTCCATTACCAGTGAGGCGTCTATAGCCCTGGTGGTAACCCCATAATATAATCACTTGAGAATTCTAGGGATTCAGGCTTTTATTTGATTTTTTGCAAAAGACTTATCTTTTTCTTTTGTGCTTGTCCTTTTGCCAATTCATAGGGTTAGACCATATGCATGATAGGATGATCAAGGTAAATAGTTCACTTTATGGTAATAGATACTCACAAGTTTGTTATTCCAAGGCATAACAATGTGATTAATGTGTGATAATGTGCATGGTCCAAGAGGAAACTTGATTTATCTAGGAACAACCTATAGAATATAAGGATTTTTTGATGTTCAATGGAGGTTGCGTGAGACACTAGGAGTGGTTGAGTGACTAAAAACACCTAGATATTCCCTAAACCAAATATTACTAGAGTTATAAGGTGTTATGGGATTTATTGCTATGTGTTTTTTTTGGTGGTGGGCGGTGAAATGAAACCAATACTAGGATGAAGGCACCCCTAATTAAGGCAAAAAGAATCAGTAGTCTAACAATATTCAAACTAACTAAATGACAACTGATATGGTAAGAGATATTAATGAATGTAGATGATAGGGATACGTAAATGCAATGTACAATGAACTATGGAATGTATATGAGTTATCGATGCATGAATGAATGCACAAAATGTAATGTGAATGGCTAAGATAAGATTTGCTTAATGTTGTTTTTTTACCATGTATATATATATTACATCAGGTTGGCCAAGGTGGTGGTGTTGGTTCAATGGGTGGCTTGGATTGCTCTAGTGGGAGGAGCAGATGAAATATGAGCTATGAGATGGGAAATATATGAAGGTAAAACTCATCTTCCTTAGTGAATGGCACAATGGGGACCGAATATCCATTGAAGCTATTAGAGGTAATTGCGAGTACATCAAATTTATCATTGAAGTCTTCCTCAAAGTTGTCATAAAAATGGAGTTCATCATGGCAACATGTGGTCGCATTTCTAAAAAAATAGCATATAAAAGAATTACAAACTTAGGATCTATATATTCATTGTCACTATCATCACTATCCTCATCATCTTCCTCATTAGGGTTTAAGGTAAGTTGTTGAAATACTTTCTTAAAGGAAGATGTAGAGGATTGTGGCCTATATCCCAAGCTAGAGAGATCATGTGCCTCTTGATAGTGCAGCTTAAATATTTTATGAATACATTTTTCATGTCATCCTAAAATATATCCCTGCTAGTTAACCCATCAAAAATATCACATTGGGAAATTTAGATTGGATAAAAACTCGATATTAGCACACAATTATTTTTGGGGTTCATCGAGAGGAGGTGGATTAGATGAAGAATTGACTCCCCATATAAAAATTTGATCATCTTTGGAGTTGAACCCATGTTATATACTATACCTATCGCTAAATGTGGGTCACATGAGCAACCATAATATCTAACAGTATTGATGCTAGGTGTGGTAATTATGACATTTTAAACTATGTACTCACCAATACTTAGATTAGCAATATGGATTGCAATTTGGGTGGGTATGGATATGGATGATGTGAGTGTGGAGGTGTTGGATTCATGAGAAACTTGTGGCTTAGATGATTTAGATGGCAAAGGTTCTAGCTAAGTGATGTGGCTAATAGGTTGGGGTTCAAAGCAAGATGGGGTGATGCTAGTTGTTGACTAAATTAGATTGGGTGGTTGACTCTATGATGTGGAGGCTTCCTCCTATTGTGTGATGGTTATAGGGGTAAGAAAATAATTATTTAGGTGAGGTGGAGGGATGTGATTTGATGAATATGAGGGTTTATTTCCAAGATGATCAATTTTTATGGGAAGGTGATATGAAGTGGAGGATGAAGTATGGTTCAGGTTGATGGTTTGGGATGTGGAGGTGTAATCGACTATGTAAAGAGACTTCTAAATGGGTGCTTTTGATGATGTGTCTTGGCATGGTGTTGGTTGAGTGGTGATGGAAGTGATGGATAAATAGATGTATGGCAAAGATGGTGCATATGTACTTGAATGGTTCTTCATTTATAGGAATATAATGAATTTATCCCTCATGCACATATTTTCGACATTGATGTAATGTTGAGGGTATGATGTTCATGTCTCTAATCTAGGGGTATACAAGGAGTATGTTATATTGCATGGCCCCTTCTAGGATATGAAATATTGTATGAATATTTTTTACCCTCACTCGTATAGGAAGTACAACTATTCTAACTATAGAAAATAGGGCATCATTGAAATCTTGCAAGGTGAAAGTACAGCTAGCAATGTGTGAATGTGGAAGGTTAAGGTGTTGAAGTGCTAGAGTGGTGATAATGTTGATAGAAAAGTTGGTGTTGATTAACACTCATTTGAATGGCTTTTGATCTATATGAGCTATGATATGTAGTGGAGGATAAATTATATCCATCGACATTGTTTTGATCTCAAAATCATAAAATGTAATTGATGGTTCCATGCATGTTTGAATATTTCCCATAAAGTTTGCAAAAGAATTGGGATCTTGTATTTGAAGTTCAACGAATTTTAGGATCTCCATAAATTCTTCACAATGTGGATGAGATTATTGTATCAGCTCATATATTGATAGTTTAGCCAAAGCTAATTTCAAACTATGCATCAATCGACTCCTCAATGTGATGGTTGGTCTTGGTGGATGGTTTTGGGTGCCAAACACTGGTTAATTTTGTCCTATATTTGTCATAACACTCGCATTTAATTTGTCAACCCGGGAGCTCATAGACTTTAGAAGTGCCACGATTGAAACTACTCACATCACCACTTCTGAGATGAATCCAATTATCTACCATTGGGGGTGTTTGTGAAACAACGGTTGATTCATCCACACCAAGAAAACTTAAACATAAATGAAATGCATGAAAGTAAACACACCACTCTAAAAACAATAATATGCCTACTATAAAAAGAACACAGCTTCTAAAATGATTAAATTAATCTAGGAATGAATATACTACTTTATGCAGGATTAAATCTATGAAAGAAAATGACTAAGAGACAGGGGAGGAATACTGGCTTGGAGTGGGCCCGAGCTCCAGTAGATCCCACCCAACAATTCATGAAAACCACACGCGGATGAAAGAACGCTCAAGATTTATTAATAGTGCAGAAAATATTACATGCAATAATGTTCTAGAATGCTTCCCCCTGCTATAGAGAAGTCCGTGTGTTTATATACCACACACAGGACTTCCTGTTGCAGTTATGTTACAACAGGCATCCTGGTTACAGTCTAAACTGGGATAGTCCAGTTACTGTAGCCGATGCACGATGATCAACATCTTCATCATTTACTTGCAATCGGGCGAGTTACGGTTCTACTTCGGGAGTGGTTGTGCATCCATCCACACTGGCTGGGACAACTCATTCATCAATGGTTTCCCACTGATGACATGGAACGGTGGTCATCGGGGTCCTTCTCCAGCCATTTGGTCAACGTGCATGATCTGGGCATCCGCTCGAGGAAGGTGCCTACTTTAGTAAGGTGCCTACTTTAGTAAGGTGCCTACTTCAGTAAGGTGCCTACTTCAGTAAGGCACCTACTTAAGTAAGGCGCCTACCTCTGTATGCCTTCATATGATTGGGTAGAACCATGCCAGGTCCATGTAGGACCTCGACTGATCAAAAGATGACAAAATCTAGGAAATAACTACACAAAACACACTTCACGCATGGATTAGATAATACACATGATTTTATTAAATACATACATAATATTTCATAAAAATATACAACTCATTATATATTGCCATGCAAAAACCATTAGTACATATACAAAAATATGAGCATATCTGGTGCTCATCATCCCCCCATGCCTAATATGTGCCACGCCCTCGTGGCACCTAAAACTAGTAAACACCTCCTCTATGTAGGCCATTATTCATCATTTCCTTTTCTTTCTAGTGGCCTTGGCTTTCTCTCCATCCTGAGGCTTTCGTTTCTACTGAGGGGCCCTAGTTTGTTGTAGGGCATCCTTGGGTTATGCTTCCCTTCGACTACACTGGCTACCAACTATGTTGGGTTGGCCTACATTCTATACCGATTGCTTGTTATGTTGGCTCTACCTTCCAATCATACTTGGCCCATCACCTATGTTGGGTGCTATCACAGTCATTGTACCCTTCTAGAAGGTAGCCTCTACTTCTTGCCATAGGTCAACGTGTTGAGGGCGTAGCTCTTCGAATGGGATGTCAGAGTCGTCCCTCTTCTGTACAACCATGCTGGCCTTGTACAACTAAAGTTCTTCGAGGGTGAGGCTGATGTTCTCTTCCATGATCATTGCTACCTCTACCTTCTATCCATATACTCCCCATCTTGCTAGCCATTTCTTCATCTTAGAGGGCCGACCCTACGATGAACCATAGATGTCCCAAAATTGATCATCGTCAGTAGGGTTCACATAGATGCCTGGCCCTATTTCTTCATTTTTGGTAGCTTTCCTAGCTACCTTTGCCTCCTCGAACTCCTTACGGAGCTATTCAAATTTTTCTTTCTATGCAATGAAGGCCCATAGACCTTCTTCCCATTCCTCGTCCGAATGGGGGTTCGGTTTGGAAAACATCACCCTAGCCTTTCTTTTGGCCCTCTTCTACATCATTTGAGGTGCCTTCCCTTTCCTCCTCTCTAGTATTATGGTGACCTACATGGGGAGGTCTTCCTTTCCTATGGAGGTTGCCTCCCTATTAGAGGGTTCAAGGATCTATCCTTCTGGTCTTAGGCCTCCTATGGTTGTTTCTCCCATCCGAGGGTACCTTCTCTTCTGGTTCTTCAGGTAGCGGCCCCTCAATTTTAGGTGCCTAGTGCTCTAGAGAATCCTTCTAGGCCTCAGGTTCAGGGTTTTGCCCTTGGCTCTACCCTGAAGGCTCATCATCATCAATATTGATAACAGGGGTTTCTATTTGAAAAATAGAATTCCCCTATTCCTTTGGAATTCCTCTGTCAGAGGTGCACGATCCTTCTCCCACCTCCAATTCCTCATTGAAGGCATCTAACATGACTACCCCAGATGAGACTACTCTCTTCAATGAGGTTGGAGAGTTCATGGGCACCTCAATTGCCCAATCGATTTGGGTAGAGGCATCCCGCCTATCGATCACCCTTACTTGCAGCTGTTGGTTCTCTACCCTAAGCTGCTAGATCAATTTCTAGAATTGGGTGATGGTGGCCTCCTACCTCTAAATTTTTCATGTATTCATGTCCTTATATTCTTTGAATAATTCCTACATCATGGATTTCTCACTCTGCTCAACGTGGTCCTCTTCCATCGGTACTTTGGACTACTGTGGTAGGCTTGCTGAGGGTTGCGAGTCTTGCGGGCTTCGAGCGGCCAAATTCTATAGGGTTTGGGCCATGAAGCTGAGTTTTGCATCATCCTCCTCTTCCTCACTCAAGAGGATTAGGTGTCATAGTCATCTCTGACCGCGTATACACTCTATCCATCATACGGAAGGTTCGGGGCTGGAAGATCTCGACATTTCCTCCATATAATTAGGTAGAGAGCTCTACCTTTCCTCCACAACATCTGGTGAGAATTGGGGGTATTCCTCTTTGAAAATCCCCCCAATTTGACATCATCCTCTACCTCCATTGCCACCTACTTTGATGCATTAAAAAGCTCTACATCGGAAGGCCCAACCCTAACTTCTTCGGTCATCCCTCTTAATTCGACCTCTTGTTTTGGTTCGGCCACCACCTGCTCTCGTGCACCAGAGTGTTCGACCCTAGCCACCAATGAACTTCCCCTATGCTCCTCTGCATGGCATACCAAGGCTGTAATTAGCCCATGGTGGGCTAGGGTAAAATATGCCCCTCTATGATATCATGATGCCTCATCCTATAGGGCATTTTCCAGGTAGAACGAGATGTTAATTTTATGCCCATGCACCAGATGGCTCAAAAACTGCATATGGTTCACATTTAGGTGTGAATACTTCCCGATGCATGTGAAGTATCTCACCACCTACTCAAAGAGCTTCCTCAGGTGCATAGGGAGCTTCTACTTTGGGAGCCCATGTGGGTCGCATGAGATGCTCCCTCATTCGAGTAGGACTTCTATGCACACTTCTTCACCATACCATCCTTATACGTGCATTCCCCAGTAAGGGGGAGGTCGATGACTTGAGCAATGTGCTCTGGGGTGACTGGAATTTCTAGTCCTCATATTCGGGTGACTCCTCTATTTATAGAGGCAGCAAACTCCTTTGTTGCCTCTACATCCTGGTCTTGGCTGACCAAGCGATAGTAATTCATCCACTCGGCTACTTCGAACCGGTGTGCAACATCTCCCCTGATCCCCTCAGTGTTGTTGGGCTCATGCTTTTTGAGCGCATGATTCTTCGATCATCCACCCATGGTGAATTCCCTACTGGTTTCGACTAGTTTGATGCCCTGCCCTCAATAAGGCACATTTTTATAAACTCAAGCACCTAACTCTAGAAATTGTTTCTACATTGGGGTTGGTAGGGTATGCCACCCAAATTAATCATCCGATACGATGTATTAGGCATGAGGGTGAATTCAATTCTTGCACTGAAAATATTTTTAGAGAAGCACATTATATGAAAAATTACATATATATCTAAATTCAATCATGCGCATACTTGATTGGTCATTTCATGCTATGTGGAGTATGTTGAATTGGTACTCAATGATATTTTTCCCATGTGTTGATTACATCACCTTGGGTACTTCATTCCTGGTTCGCCCGAGGTCCTACACTAAAAATATAGTGGCTCCTATTGGTTCAGGTTGGGATGCATATCTCCTTGATGGTTGGCCTTGGGACATGCAGAGATCCCATCCAATGATTTCAAAATATTTTTGGGTGCTTTCGGATTTCCATCACGTGAGATGATGGCATTGGCTTCAGATGCTCCATGTACTACCAAGTTTGCGCATGTGTTTTTGAGTCGATCGAGGTGCCTGCTTGAGTAAGGCTCCAGAGTAAGGCACCTTCCTTCCTCTTAGTAAGGCACCTACTTTAAATCCTCTATAGTAAGGTGCCTACTTGAGTAAGGCACCTACTTGAGTAAGGCACCGCATGACTATGAAGAATGCTCTGGAGTGACACCTCCTTGGAAAAGTAATGAATCGCTCCTCCTTAGTAAGGCACCTAAGTAATATGCCTCCCTTAGAAATATAAATATATATTTTTTGAAAGAACGATAAAGATATCTAGGGGTGGCACCTCTTTGGCAGAGTAAAACATTGCTCCTTCGGGGTAATGCACCTACTTGAGGAAGACACCTACTTTAGTAAGATGCCTACCTCAGTAAGGTGCCTACCTCAGTAAGGCACCCACTTCAGTAAGGTTTTTGACTCAGTAAGGTGCCCTTTGACCATGATGAACACTCCAAGGTGGCACCTCCCTAGCTGAGCAAGGTGTCACTCCTTCGAAGTAAGGCACATACATTAGTAAGGTGCCTCCCTTATAGAGTCATTCGTTCCTCCATCATTGAAAAATTAGTGGCTGACATGTCTGTTGATGTGAGGTTGATCAAGCCTCCTAAAATTCTCCTTGTACAATATCGACATCCGCTTAGTCCAGGCATGGGGGTGCATAATTTTTCCTTAGTGGGTAATTGGTGCCCACCCTATGCTTGGATCTGCACTATCCTCCTATTGCACAGGTTTATGGATGTTGAGCCGGTCTAGGCCCTATTCCCAAAGATGCCTATTTTTCAAGAAATCAGGCCATTCCCCTACAAAAAAAAAATGAAAGAAAAATAAAAATGTAGTTAAACGTAATCCATGCCTATTAGGCCCTGGCTCTCAGGATGCCTGCAGCTTGCATGTGGGTGTTGTCCCTAAAAAACACATCATAAGCTAAAAAATAGGAAACTATACTAATTTTTCTTGGTGGACACCTCTGCATCCACCATGTTGTTGAGAATTTTGGTGAAATTTTACTTGCATGGGGTCTCCCCCATGCCTATTCTAGACTCCACCAGCATGCTTTCAGACCTATGATATGGGTGCAATCGATGGCCATTTGCTATCAAAATGGTGTTGCTATCATCAATTGTCTTGACTCGCACAACACCATTTCTAATTATCTCTACCACCTCGTACGGTCCCATCCATATTTGCATTAGTTTCCCCTTTCATTCCTAGAATCTGGAATCATACAATAGTACCCAGTCTCCCTCTTTGAATTGCTTCATTTTAATGTGGCGGTCATGCCACTGCTTCCTTTGCTTCTGCACAATTTTGGTTCTCTATAAGGCATCCATTCAAAATTTTTCCAGCTGGTTCAACTATCAAATTCATTCCTTCTATGCTTCATCCAAGCTCAGGTCCAGTTCTACCACCATTTTGAGTGTCTTCACCTCGAATTCGATGGGCATCATTGCATCCTTCCCGTATACCAGCTAGAAGGGTGTGAAGTGGGTGGTTGATTTCCACATTGTATTATACGCCCATACTACCTCTAGTAATCTGGTAGCCGAATCATTTTTATGATGTTGCATGGTTTTCATCAGGATGTTTTCTATCTCCCTGTTGGTTACCTCCACCTACCCATTCACCTATGGATGGTAGGGGGTGGTTCTATTGTGTCGTACCTTGTACTGTTCCATCAATTCCTCGATCAACCTGGAGGTGAATTGGGGTCCTTGATCCATTGTAATTTCCCTGGGCACTCCAAACCTTGTGAAAATATGGGCGAATAAGAATTCGGCTATCATCCCCTCCTTGGAATCTCTCAATGCCTGGACTTCGACCCATTTGGTAACGTAGTCTGTGCAGACTAAAATATATCTCCTTCCAGTTGAAGGTGGGTTGATGGGTCCCATGAAATCCATGCCCCATTTGTCAAAGGGCTCAATATGTACGTGAGGTTGAAGGGGCATTTCATCCCTGTGGGTTGGCCTACCCATTCTTTGGCATTCATCACACTTGTTGGCGTATGCGGTTGCATATTTAAATAGAGTGGGCCAAAAGTACCTAGTTTGCAATACCTTATACGCAGTCCTTCTTCCTGAGAAATGTCCTCCACATGGCTCATTGTGATAGGCTTTGAGTATATCTAGAAACTCATGCTCCGCTACGCACCTCCTTATGATTTGGTCGGGCCCTATTTTGAATAGGAGGCCATCAATCCATTGAAAGGAAGTGCTCTTTTCAATCACCCCTTGCTTCTCTCTGTATGAAAGGGTAGGGGATGTTCTACCGATGGCCAGATAATTGGTGATGTCTGCATACCATGGTGTCTGTTCACTGATGACGAATAAATGCTCATCCGAGAACTGGTCTTCTACCACTGCATGATCTGTTGGGATTAGTCTGGACAGAAATTCTATGACTACGTTATCCTTCCTGGGCTTGTCAACTATGGTGATGTCAAATTCCTATAACAGCAAGAGCCACCTTATTATCCTACCATTGATCGTTGGTTTACTCATTAGGTATCTGATGGCTGCATGGTCCGTGTGAATGAACACCTTGTATCCCATGATGTAGTGGTAGAATTTGTTGATGGCATGTACCACTGCAAGGAATTATTTCTCCGTTACTATGTAATTGAGCTCAGCCCCTGCTAAATTCTTACTAACATAATAAATGGCATAGAATTCTTTGCCATCCTTCTGCCCGAGGACCGCTCCAATTGCATTATTGGAGGTATCACAATATATGTGAAATGGGATAGCCCAATTTGGGCCCCACAACACTGGGGCAAAAATCAACTTCTCCTTTAGCGTCTGAAATGCTCGCTCGTAATCCCCCATCCATATGAATTCCACATCCTTCATTAGTAGGTTGTGCAGTGGTTTAGCAATCTTGCTGAAATCGATGATGAATCACCTGTAGTACTCGATAGAGCCGAGGAAACTCCTCACTTCCCTCTGCGTTTTTGGGCTGGGTAGATCTTTAATTACTTCTATTTTCTTTTGATCTACTTTAATTCCTTCTGCTGAGAGATGATGTCCCAACACTATGCCCTCACGCATCATCATAAAACACTTCTCATTGCTGAGGGATAGGTTGTTTTCCTCGCATCTCTGGAGCACACGCTCTAGGTTTGTTGTCGCCTCTTCGAATGTCTCTTCATAAATGGTGAAGTCATCCATATATACCTCAACTGCCTCCCCCATCATATCCAAAAATATGCTCAACACCACCCTTTGGAAGGTGGCTGGTGCGTTGCACAACCCGAAGGGTAGCACTCTATAGGCAAACATTCCCCATGGGCAGGTGAACATTGTTTTGTCTTGGTCCTCCTCCCCGATCTGAATTTGGTTGTACCCACTAAATCCATCCAAAAAGGAGAAATATTTTCTTCCAGATAGTGTGTCCAACACTTGATCAACGAAGGGGAGTGGGAAGTGATCTTTCTTTATCGCTTTGTTTAGCGATCTGTAATCAACATAGATTCACCATTTCTCATTCTTCTTGGGGACCACCACAAGTGGTGATACCCACTCACTATCGGAGATCGGGTAGATGAATCCTGCCGACAAGAGCTTCTGTAGCTCGGCCTTGATAATGTCCTTCATGGTCGGGTTCATTCTTCTCTACGGTTTCCTTACTGGAGTCACCTGCTCTTTGAGGTATATCCGATGTGTGCAGATTTTAGGGCTGATTCCCTTCATATCCGAGTAATCCTAGGAAAATGCTCATTGGTGCTTGGTTAGGAGCTCTTTTAATTCTACCAATTGTGTGGTGGTCAACTCACTACTGATATTCAACATTCTACCAGGCCCAATGTCGATTTTCCAGGTGTGGTGGTCCTGAGCGCCGACCAATGGTGATTTGGGAACCATGAGGGAGGATTCTCCTTGCAGGAATCTCGTTATAATGCCATCCTCATCGGCATCCTCCTCCAACTCTATCAATGCCATCACCAGCTGAAGCATGGATAACGAAGTGTCATCCTACTCGATCAATGTGGGTTCACCCAACGTGTCCACGAACTGAGCGGGAGGAGAGATTGTCAATCTCTTGATGTTCTGTCCATTCAAAATAGTCATGAGTCCATCACGGTAGCTGATGTAGGCATCCATCGTAGCCAACCATGGCCTCCCTAAGATGAGTGGGTAACCACCCAATCCTATATTTTATTGCAACACCAAAAATTCCATTGGGTATTCCCATGCATCGACCATTACGATCACATCTTCGAGCATCCCTTCTAGCGCTACGGTTGATCGGTCGGCCAATTGTAACACCATCTTGGTGGGTTTCAAATTTGTAAGCTTCAGCTTCTGCATGGTCTCCTACGACATCACGTTGATGGCTGCACCTAGGTCAACTAAGGTGTTCGCTAGTGAATGCCCTCCTATTTTTACCATCAATATCGAGCTACCTAGGTCTGCATATTTGGGATGATATGCATTCCCCATCATTAAATCAACCAATTTCCCTATGACATTGATGGTTTGTGCCACCTTACATCCTAGTTTCCTCAGACATAATTCTTTTATCACCTTGGTGTATATAGGCACATCTCTGATAGCTTGGAACAGTGGGATGGTGACCGTGAGATTCCTCAAGCTTGAGAGGATATCAAATTTTGATTATGTCGACTTCCTCTACTCCTACAATCATTTAGGGAATGGGGCCTCCATTTTCTCAACAACTTTCTCTACCTCCACCTCTTCTATCAGAGGAGAGTCTCCTACATCTTCCTCCTCTTCTACTAGGGGAGGTACTTCTACTCCTAACTGCTTGCCTGATCTAAGTTGAATAGGATTACAACTAATATTATACATCGGATACATCTCTCCCTCTACTTGATATGTTGGCTGGTTTACCTTATTATTTGGGTTTATCGTCGACTGTGCTGGTAACTACATCAGTCTCACCGTAGGTAGGGCTGGTAAGCCTTGTTGAGGTGGAACCTGTGTCATGTTTTGTGGAGAGAAGTTCCATGGAACGTGGTTCCTCCACTATTGCTCGGGGTGTTGATATGGCATCCATGGTTGCTGATTCGGAAATGTAGCTCTTGGAGGTACGTTTGTCCATGGTGGTGGTCCCCACCATCCCATATTGGGTGGTGGTGGCTGCCCTTGTGGCATATATGATCCTCCTCCATAGGGTGGCATTCCTGTGGGCATATTCCCCATAGGGGGCTGCTACCAATTTCTTTGATTACCCATGAAATAGGCTTTCATTACGTCAGCCTCCTCCTTGGTATTGGGCAGCTATAGGCACAGGTGGGTCTTGTGGTTCTATTGGAAAACTGTGCATACTCTGACCTTGTTCTCTAGGCACGCATTCCTAGCATGCTTCCCTCTATATTTTGGACAAAAATAGGTCAATGCTGCATCGTTCTCTTATTTCTTCTTCTCCAGCAAGAGTGTATCCAACTGTAATGCTAGAGAAGACAACATTTCACTCTTTAAATCTTCCAACATGTTGCCTATCTCCATCTTTGTGATCGATGCAGTCACCTTCATGGCCCTGGGAGCCAGTTTGCCTCTTCTCCATGAATAATTTTGACATAATTATTGGATATCTTCCATGGCATGTTGGTAAACATCTCCTCCCGAAATCATATTTAGTGCTTCCAATGACTCGTTGTTGAGTCCTCTCAAGAAAATGCTCTTGAGAGACTTATCTCCTAAATTTGCATGAGGAGATCATTGTAGGTTGAAGTTGAACCTCTCCCAGTATTCTTCTAGGGACTCATCCTCCTTCTATGTCATGCTGAGGACTTCTTCCCTGGAATCCCGTGCTCTACCGAAGTCCTGGTACTACTCTAGAAAGAGCTTCCTCATCTCTTCCCATGTGGTGATCTATTTGTTCCCCAACTCGATAAACCATCATAGAGCTGAGTCATCCAACATTGATGGGAAGAGCTTCAACTTCTGAGTGTCTAACTTGTAGTCAACAGACCTGCACAACACATCAAACTTAAACAAAAATAGGTCAGGGTCTTCGATTGGATATCCCCGAAAGGTGGGGAGATGGGTAGGGGATATGTTCTTCATTTTGGTTTCCCCTGATCCTTCCTCTATCGGGAAGCTAAATCTAGATGAGACTTCTTCAACCATTTTTTTAGGAAATGTGGTCTCTTCTGTAGCTTCTATGGCCTTTCGATCGCTCAAGACTTTCTGTATTAGAGCCTCTAAGTCGGCTGGTGTAATAGTCTGGTCCTCTATGGATTTCCACAGTAGGGCTTCCTCCGAGGGTGTTCTTTTGAACAATGGGTTTAGAATAATCTATTCTTTCCCAGGTCGATGAGATGAGGAGGCACTTTGCACAAAGTGAGGATGCTCACTCCAGTGGACTGTTGGGGATGAGTCGGGAGAATCTAACTCAAATTCTAGGTCGTCGACTGACTCAGATTTTTCTGATGGGTTCTATCTTATAAAATGACCGTTGGGTCCTCTTCTTCTTGGGGGACTCATACAAGGTCAAGCAGAAGGTTTAGAGGGGTAATGTAATTAGTCTACTAGTGATGCTTCCTCGAGAAATGGTGCCAAAATATTGGGTGTGCCAACACTGGTTAATTTTTCCATATATTCGTCACAACACTCGCATTTAATTTGTCAACCCGAGAGCTCGTAGACTTTAGAAGTGCCATGATTGAAACTACTCACATCACCACTTCTGAGATGAATCCAGTTATCTACCATTGGGGGGTGTTTGTGAAACAATGGTTGATTCATCCACACCAAGAAAACTTAAACATAAATGAAATGCATGAAAGTAAACACACCACTTTGAAAATAATAATACGCCTACTGTAAAAAGAACATAGCTTCTAAAATGATTAAATTAATCTAGGAATGAATATACTATGCATACAAAATTAAATATATGAAATAAAATGACTAAGAGATAGGGGAGGAATACTGGCTTGGAGTGGGCCCGAGCTCTAGCAGATCCCGCCCAACAATTCATGAAAACCACATGCGGATGAAAGAACGCTCAAGCTTTATTAATAGTGCAAAAAATATTACATGCAATAATGTTCTAGAATGCTTCCCCCTACTACAGAGAAGTCTGTGTGTTTATATACCACACACAGGACTTCCTATTGTAGTTCTGTTACAATAGGCATCCCGGTTATAGTCTAAATTGGGATAGTCCAGTTATTGTAGCCGGTGCGCGATGATCAACATCTTCATCGTTTACTTGCAATCGGGTGAGTTACGATTCTGCTTCGAGAGTGGTTGCACGTCCATCCACACTGGCTGGGACAACTCATTCATCAGCGGTTTCCCATTGATGACGTGGAATGGTGGTCGTCGGGGTCCTTCTCCAGTTGTTTGGTCAACGCACATGATCTGGGCATCCGCTCGAGGAAGGCGCCTACTTCAGTAAGGCACCTACTTTAGTAAGGTGCCTACTTTAGTAAGGCACCTACCTCAGTAAGGTGCCTACTTCAGTAAGGTGCCTACTTTAGTAAGGCGCCTACTTCAGTAAGGTGCCTACCTCCGTATGCCTTCATCTGATTGGGTAGAACCATGCCAGGTCCATGTAGGACCTTGACTGATCAAAAGATGACAAAATATGGGAAATAACTACACAAAACACACTTCACGCATGGATTAGATAATACACATGATTTTATTAAATACATACATAATATTTCATAAAAATATACAACTCATTATATATTGTCGTGCAAAAACCGTTAGTACATATACAAAAATATGAGCATATCTGGTGCTCATAAGATGGTTTTGGAGATGAATTTATGGTGGGTTGGTGTGATCCGATTATAGAGGCACGATAGTTGATGGTGGCATAGGAGGGAGTACCATAGGTACTGGTTCATTTGATTGTTGTGTGCTATTGGCATTTCTCTAACTCTGGGTGACTATGTAGATAGCACCCACAAAACCTTGGTATTGTTAAGTAGTATGTATATGATTCACTTGGTTGGGGGAACTATAGTAGTTGATGCCCTCATTTTTTATTAATTCACCTTATGATGAGGGAGATATATTTGATAAATACCAAGGTTTTGGTTTTTTTGTGCTAAAGGGTTATCAGTCTTGATAGTCCTCTTGTCAATCATATCTTGCACAATATCTTTAAAAGAATAGCAATCACTTATGTCATGACATTTTTGTCGATGAAAGGTACAATACTGATACTCCTTGTAATTCCTACCACATGGTTTATTGGGGCCTTCAGGCTTGACCTATGGTAGTGTAATCATTTGTGCCCCATACAACCATAGGAAGATGTTGGAGAGTGGTTCAAGTAATGGGGTGTAGTTGTGAGTTGGCCAATTGTATTATCAGTGTTGGTAGTTATCTACTATGTTGCCTAATTTTGTATTTGAAGTACGGGTAATACCACTTGATATGATTTTTGTTGCTATGGTTGTTGGATTTAGGGTTGTTGGTATTGGACTTGAGTTTGTTGAGTCTATGGTTGAGGTGCACTCAAGACCACCTAGTTCACCTGGCTAGATTTGAACTGACCCTAATTATTCACTCTTTGGTTCTTGTTCTATCATTCCTTTTTCTTAAGCTTGATCTCACTCTCTTGGATTTTAAATTTTTCAATGACCCAAGATTGGGTGAGGGCTTCTTTGAATGTTATATATTGTTGTAATGTTAACAATAAGGTTATGGGTTTTGAACAACTTCTTGTGAATATTCTTGTGAGTTCCACCATGGGGAGGGTGAATGGTAATCTGGTTATAACTACCCTCCAATGGTTTTTTATAGTCATAAATTGACTCATATTTGAATTGATGTAAGTTGAATAGGTCGGTCAATGTGGTTTTATTTCTAACATTTAGAGATAACCACTCTAGAAATTGGTCCATTAATTGCTCAAAAGCATAGATACTATGGTTTGAAAAATGATTGTACCATTCTAGGGCATCTCCTCCAAATGTTTGAGGAAAGGTTTGGAGCATTAAGGGGTAATTATCTTGTATTATGAAGCATGCATAAATTAACATGCCTTCATACTCTTGAGGATCCTCATCCTCTTTGAATTTATCAAAATTTAATAGTGTAAAATAAGTAGGATAACATGTTGATGGTACCGAAGAATGAATTGAGTGATTTACTAGATACCTTAGATTTAATTTCTAATATAAAATTCTAGGCATCTACATGGCTAAGTTATCAATCTAGTTCTACATAAACTAAAAATTAGGATCTTCCAATGGTGATTGAAAGCCTTGGTTTGTCTATTGTGTATAGGTTGGGTGATTTTTTTGCATGTTGAATTATGCTGATAAAATGGGATTTTGATTCGTTAATGGATTGGTGTTGGCTGGTATTTTGTTGGATGTTCTGGTGGTATTGGTTATGGAATTATTGTTGTTGATGATGTTGAGGTTTTTGATATGGGGATGGTGGAATGATGGTGTGTTGGGTTGATGAAGTGGCATAAATTTTGTGAAGTGGATGAGTGGGTATGGTTACGGTGGGTGGTTACAACACCTAAGATGGATCTTAGGTGAAGAAAGTATTTTGGTTTGATATGGGTGGATGATTAAAGTGTGCTACCTATGATTATTTTTGCGATATGGGATGGATGCCTTGATTAGAATTACTAGCAAGCAACTAATGTAGATGATATAAATATTTTTGTATAGCAATCACAAATGCAGGTTGCATAGTTGAAGGGGGCAAAATTTTAAACATGATGACTGGCAGTGACATGGGTGGATGTTGGTGGGGGGTAAGTTGCAAATGGTATGGTGCATGGGGTTGGTAGATGGTAATGTTGTACGTGGAATAGATGTTGGCACCTACAAACATAATTAACTTGTGCTTCTTTGAGCAGGTTAAAACATATGATGTTATGGATGGATGGGATGGAAATGTATTGGTTGGATGATTATGGAGGGTTTTGGCTTATGGGTATGTATGTGGCCTCAAAAATAGGGTTGATGACGGCTTGGTTGGTATGGTGAGGGTGTGAATATATGGGTTTTTTTGGAAGGTAGAAATAGGTGGAATGGTGAGAGGTGGTAAGGATGGCAAGACCAAGTTCAAATAGGTCTTGATGATATTAGAATATATGTAGATAATGCATTTGTCAAAGGGTGTGGATGGCTCGATCTAAGGGATATCTAGGATGGAGGTATGGACGGCTCTCTACATCATATCCATATATGAAGGATGTGTATGATGTGAAGTCATAGTAGATAAATCTAGGTACATGGTCCATGACAGACCCCTTGCTCAACCATAGAAATGGTTGGGGCATGAGGAACCTAAGAAGAATGCTTCATGGATGCAGGGGTTGGCTTTGGATATTTGCTAAAGCTTTAGCTTGACTCTAGTTCATTACAATAAGCTAGGGGTGATATGGTATGGTGAATGTGCAATTTTATGTGTGGTGAATATGAAAATACACTTAAAATAACAACACACAATCACACAAGCAAGCAAATAATTTTTTATTTTGCAATTTTTTTTTTCTTTTTATTCTTTTTTTTTTAAGTTTTTGAAGATTTGTTTGTAGTTTTTGAAGTTTTTTAAGATTTGTTTTTTATTTTTTGTGTGTTTGATGTTATCTAGGCCTATAAAATATAATGGATAGGTGGTGAAGTGGAATTTATAGATGTGTATTTGAACCCACCCCTCTAATGAAGGATAAATCACGAACAACTAATAAACCTTCCTATATGACATTTTGGTGACGGGTGTAATCTAGGGGAACAAAATATCTCTTGAGAGAGGTTGCATTATCTAGTGCCATACTACTAGCCCATCTATGATTTCACTTCACCCTTGTATGAGCTTGGACATAGATGATAGTTTTGACTCCATAAATTATTAAGTCTTGGGGATGAAGGGCATCTAACCTTGATTACCTTGAGCTAACCTCAAGGATAACTAGTTTCTTGGTGATGAATTCCAAGAAACTATTGTACTAAATATGGTTTATCTAGGACTCTACTGATGATTGGTGATGAATTCCAATGCATTTAGGAGGTTTTCCTTGCACTTATCAAAGTAGAGATAAAAAATTATAATTCATGTAAGTGTATGTGAGGTTTTATTTTATTTTACAATATTTTGTGACATAAACACAAAACTAACCCTAAATATGCAAGCTATGATGCAATTGAAATTTCAATGCCTAAAAGTGCAATCAAAAACATACAAAATACAAAAAACACTTAAATAAGTAGAAATAACCAAATTTCTAAGATAAAGTGCAGATAGAAAGTTTTAAAAGAGCCCTAAAATGGTTTTGATACACAAATCCAAACACGGGGTTGCATTTGGGATTGTTCAAATGCAGGTCTATGTTTTCCAAACAAAGTGCTATATTTTGGATTCACCAAACATTGGTCTACATTTTTTCCTATGTTTTAATAGCAAACAAGAATTAGAAACCCTAATATGGCCTAAAATGCACTTAAAGATGCAAAATTAACCCTAGATACAGCTGATGTATCTTTTACAATATGAAATTTATCCTAAAATGTAACTTTTCTTGGGTTCTTAAAAAATCTTTACAATATATTTCTATAATGCATACAAAATGCTCTATTCCAATATGTACTTCCAATTCAATGAAAATAGAAGAAATATTTTTCTTTTTGAAAACCAATTTGATATATAAAAGGTCGAAACCACAAACCTGGAAGCCTAAGCTCCATTTTTCAACTTTCCCAAATATAGATCTACATTTGCACAAGTTCCCAAATGTAGGGTTGTATTTCCCAAATGTAGGGTTACATTTTCTCAAGTTCCCAAAAACAGTGTTGCATTTGGATAGGTCCAAAAAGAGTCCAAATAGTCCTTGAAACTACCAAAAGTGATTTTTGAATTTTGTGTGATAGAGTTCCAAAAACTTACAACCAACAAACAAATATAGATCAGAAGGCAAGAAACAACAAGGTAAACAAAATAAAACCCTTTGGGGGTCCCACCATGATCACAATTTTGTAAGAAAATAATGTAGCACCTTTGCACATAAAAAATAAATATAAGTAATATGTAAATAAATGACTTTTATATTAAAACTTTAATGGATCCTTGATCTCCTTTTACAATTATTTTTCCTTGAGTATGCAGGGGTATGATTACAATGTTTACTTGCTTTCTAAATACAATGATAAAAAAAGAGAGAAAATTTTTCTTTTTTCTTAATAAAATGAAAGTGGTGCCAATGGTATTTTTTGCTACAATTAATTTATTGGATGGGCTTCGGTATCCTTGCAGGCCATCCATTGCTTCAACAACTCTTTCGAAACCTGTCACCTACACATGTATAGATGCAAACAAGAAAAATGGTTAGTAGCACTTGTTTGATATGCATAAAAATAATGCTACAAAAACCCTAACATAAATGCTTGCATAATATTAAAAAATATGTAGAATATAGAAAATAATAAATTTTACTACCTATAGGCAACAAATCCACCTCCTAGAAGAAGTGATCCTTGGATTTGCATAGTTTTGTGTAGTTTTGCTCAATTTTGACTAAAATGTACAAGTGTCAAAATGTACAAGCAGGAGAAAAACATAAAACAATTCAAATATATGATATGAAATGAAATTAAATTAAATGGAAATGTGCATTTGGGGTTAATTTGATAAAACTCAAATTAGACCTTACTAAACCTTGTAAAAGATTTATTTTGGAATTAGTTTGGGAATGATAGTTGTAAATATTGTGATTCTTCATAAACAACTTTGGAATGGTATGGGCATGCATTATATATCCCCCCCCATTCATTTTTGGTTGTTCTTGATAGTCATTCATGTTTTTAGGCAGTTCATTGTTGATGCATAATTCATGGAGTATTGATTGTTGAGTTCTATATTGTTCCTTGTGCTAATTGTTATGGTTGTGAGCAATGCCAATGGCTATATGTTGTAGGATTACTCATAATATGAATATTATAGTAGTTCTCTTTATTTCCTTTCTCTTGTGAATTCCACCATATGTTTTGGTTATTGTGGTTTATGTAATTACTGTTTAATACATAAAATTGGCATGGTAGATGGATAGAATTGCATTGTGAATGGTCTTGGTTAATTTACAGACTTGGTGTGAATGAGGGAAATTATTATACGATGAGTTAAAGTCATACAAATATGTTTCCAGGATTTTGTACAATTTCTAAAATTATCTATGATAAATACCATTCATTGCTAGTGAATTAGAGTTTGCATGTTATGGAAGGTTGGAGCAATTGACACATAGAAGCTTTCCAAAACCTGTCTTGGAAGGATTGGTGATGTAGAGTGATATATCTAAATATTATTTGCAGTAAGGGTTCATACAAATCATACAATTTCTGTAGAAAATTGTACAAGTTGTTCGTTTACCCTATTTGGTAATAAAGTTGCAACCAAGAACCTGCTAAATAAGGAAATATTGCTAGCTTGGAGAAATCGATTACAAAACCGATCTATTTAACTTAAAAAATAAATTATAGTGAATTTTATGAGTACTAAATCATACAATGTGTAGTTTTTTAGGATTTTTATCATACAATTTTATGAATTTGTGATTGCATAAGTTGTTTTGGCAATTTGACCTAGTGTACAATGAAGACCGTAGAAGTTGTATGATTTGTACAAGTTGGATTTTGAGATATTGGTGATAATTTATGGAGCTTTCAAAACACATCACAACCATAAATAATACACCCTTGCCTCTACATTTGGCACAATTTCCCTATAGAATTTTGACATTTTTGTTGAAACGGGTCAAAATTCTTCCAATTAAGAAGATTTTGCAAAAGTGACAAATTTTGAGTACATAAATTGGAGGTGAATGATAGAAAAAGTCTACAAATGTGTAGGATATAGGATAAAGGAGAGGAAATACCAGTTAGAAGGAGCACGAGAATTGCTCAAAGAGGAAATGTGAACAGTGTTGAATACAATACATATGAACCAGTAATATAATAGGTATGGACATCTGAAAAAGTATACATTGAAATGTTGGATACATTGTTTATTGATACAGAGAGGGAGAGAAACAAGAAGCACCCATATTCAAGTATAACATTAATGTAAGAGAATACATTAACAAGGAAACTATACAAAATTGAGGTGAGTGGATGGTAACACCTGAGAAATTGATAGATAGGTTGCAAAGGAGTGTGGTGTATGGGAGTCAAGCACCAAAGTAACAATGCATAAGGTATTAGAATGAAGGACCAATGCCATAATATACACATCAGTGAAGAAGGTCATAGAGTGAAGACACACAAGATATTGGTAGATGATTGTTCAGTGAATACAAGATTCCTCACATCGACGGTTTTGATGACGACGAGCAAATCAAGTCACCTATAATATGGAATCAGTCAAGGATTCTAGGTGATACTTCATCAAGTGAATAAGAACAAACACCACCAATGGTCCACATAGAAAATTATGAAGGAAATTAAAGATGCCCACCTTTTATGGGGTAAGGAAATGAAGACCCGATAATACATATTGAGACATGTATAACCATTTGGAGAGAAAATGGTGTAGACCAACCAGATGAATGGTTGCATCTATTTCCTACCACATTACAAGGATTGGCCATAGATTGGTACTTAAAAAGGTAGAATACACCAAACTTCTAGGCTTGGAATACAATGAAAGATACATTCATTTATGAATTTCACCCTTTAAATGATGATGGAGATATCATAACTAAACTTTGTGCCACTAAGAAAAAATCTTATGAAGATGTGAAGTCATACAATTGTCGATTGAAGTAGCTAGTGGATTAGATGCAAATGCACATGGTGGATGTGCTACTAAAAAACTGGTTTGTAGATGGGTTGTTACCTATATATAATAATAATATGAAGGTAGTACCATCAACCACATATGAAGAAGCCTTAGAAAATACAAAGAATTTTAAAAGTGAGGTGAAACAAATAATAATTGGGACAATAACACATGTGAGATGTGATTATTTAGATAGCGAGGAAGATGTTACAATCCAAAAAATAGTATAGTGATTATGAAAAAAATTGATAAATTTATCAACAATTTAAAAGGAAAATTCAAGAAATATCGAAAGAAAATTTGGTGTACAAATTGCAAGTCAGAAGGTCACATGAATATGACTTGTCCTCACAATGATTATTGCCACATTTGTAATGTACTTGGACATGAAGTGATACAATATCCATTTAATTCAAAGGTGTACTCATAGGTTCTATCTATCCAAGAATAGAAGGAGAAACCATAACCTCAAGGGATTTTCCAGCAAGCCACTAGTGGTGGTTATCGAAATAACCATAGAGGGGGATAACAGTATCAAGGCAACCGACAAGGAGGATAGAGCCACTTGCAGTATGATTTATATGGGAGACCAATCATACAATGTTAGAATTTCTAGGAGTGGGGATATTTTATGAAGAACTATACATCACCCCATAAATAGAAGATACAACATATGAATACTACACACATGTGTAGGTGGTGTGATCCAGGGAACCACAAGGAAGCTAATTGTCCAAAATAGACAAGTTCTAGTAACCATAGAACATGAATTTTTTGGACATAAAGGTTCCTCTAGCTAGCAAGGAGACCAAGGAAGTACTAGTTGTGACAAGGAATTAGGCTAGGAAGAAAAAATATCCTAAAACAGCCAAAGAAAATAAGCGATGGCAAGTAGCAAAGAGGGTACTTGATGAAGAAACAAATAAGGCAAAATAATTGAGAATAATGGGAGAAAAAGAGTTAAAGAAACCATTGGAGGACAAAGTGGTTGTGCAAAATCTGGTGACACAAGTTCTAAATACGATGATTGAAATTAAGATGGCAAGTTTTCTATAAGCCATACCATCATTACATAAAGTGATGGCAAAAGATATAAAGCCTCATAAGGTGATAGAGGTAGAGAGACAACCAATCAACGAAGAGGAATGAAGTATTGCCAATTGGGAATCCTAAAAGTTGTAATTGCATGATTCTAAATTATACACATGGAAATCAAATAGATATAGTCAGTTGGTACCCAACGATGCAATTACCCACAATGTAGAAGTGGGCAATGCAAATGATGAGTC
This sequence comes from Wollemia nobilis, assembly GCA_028583015.1. Taxonomy (NCBI): domain Eukaryota; kingdom Viridiplantae; phylum Streptophyta; class Pinopsida; order Araucariales; family Araucariaceae; genus Wollemia; species Wollemia nobilis. The sequence continues at coordinate 7,020,463 of JAQPPZ010002550.1, forward strand.
AACAAATGGAATCGTGCAAGTGAATTTCACTCTACGATTTTTGCTATGGTAAGTACTAAAATATTAAGGAATATATATATATATATATATATATATATATATATATATATATATATATATATATATATATATATATATATATATATATATATATATAGAAATATCCTTATTGTGAAAATCCTCCAAGATGCAATTAATATGGAAGGGGTTGAAAACCGAAAATGGTGGCCCCTTAGAAAAAAAAAAGAGAAGAAAAGAGAAAAAGAAAAATTATCTTAATTGTGAAAATCCCTTGGGATACAATTAATATGGAGGGTGGTTGAAAACCGAAAATGGCAACCCCCTCTAGGAAAAAAAAAATAGGAAAAAGAAAATAAAATAAAATAAAAATAAATAAAAGAAAGGCAAAGAAAAGGAAAAAAACAAGAAAAAGACAAAATCGCATGCACCATAACGGTGAGTTGTCATTCATCCGTATAAGAGGACAAAACCGCATGTAGATGAGGTCAAGGTGGCAGAATTTTATGCATTAATATGTTAGGGTTTGAAAAAATTTAAATTAAATTGTTGTGCAGAAATTTTCTTTCCCACTTGCAAATCATACATATGCAACACTGGAATTTTGGATACTTTGTAGGCAAAAAGGGTGCAACTAGAGAAATTTTCTATATGGGCAGTTGAAATTCCCAATTTACTCAAGTTTCATGACCCATTTTAAATTAGCACCACTAGAATTTTTGTTTTGAGAAAAACAAACCTGATTGGAGGAAAATGCTACTAGCATTAGGTTTTTTACTCTGAAAAAAAAGTATTTTTAAAATCATGTTGTAGGTAAAGAAAAAGTGTTGTACGAGCAATATTTTGATGGAATAGAGCACACAAGGAAACCCTCATTGCAAAAAAATTAAGGTTAGGGTTTGAATTTTTAGAATTAGGAAAATGGGAAATTGCAAGGAAGAAAAATAGGTAAACCTTGATACAAAAATTAACCATAAAGCATAAATAAACCATAAGGTAGAATTCATTTTGGAGTAAAATTGCACTAAAGGAAGGAGAAATTGCATAAACCCCACTGAAATTGTACCAGAAAGAGAGATTGAAGGTTTTCGGAAATTGAGTTCCAAAAAAATCGTACTAGTTGAAGAAAAAAAAGGATTTTTGACCAAATGACATTTTTTAGGGCCGTATGTATGATTTGGGGATGTGATTGTATGATTTGGAAATACATTGTATGATTTTTAGGCTCTCAAAGACCCAATTTATGAAGTTTTGAAGAGATTGTATGGAATTTTTGTAGTTGTACGAACTCTGATGAGGTTGTATAGAAGAGAGGTGTCCTCGTATAATTTAAAATTAATTGGTATTATTTAATATCAAGGTTATACGATTTGAAGTGCCATTTGTACGATTTATTGTAGTTGTACTAAATCGGGTGCGATTGAACATATTCAATTGGAGTTGTATGATCTGGGTAGGTTTGCACAATTTGGAAATGTACATATATGAACATCCTGAGGCCTTGTTTGATATTGATAGTTTTTATATGTTTTGGAAGTAGGCGTATGGAATTTTGAAATGATTTTGTATGAAGTTATCTTGAATTACTGAATAGAGGAAAGAGTGTGTGAACAAGGTTTCCACTTAGCAATGCCAAAATTATGAGCTCCAAGCAAGAATTCCAAGCATGTTCTAATTGCATTGTAGCATATAGGGTAGATAAATCACCAGGAAAATTACACCAAAGAGAATCACAACCTAGGTGATATCCCTCGATTTTCCCCATTCAAAACTAAGGACATTGATTTAAATCACCTAGGAGGTATGGTAATTATCCTTAGAGAGGAAGAGGATAGAGGTTGTAGAGGGGTTAGAGATACTGGCATGGTGGTATAGGAATAGAACCACTACAATGCAAAAGAGAGGAGATGGAACCACCCAAGGCAAATAGAATGGAACTTCGCAGTGAATTTCATAGAGAGAAGACTTTGGAAGAATAGGAAGAACTACCCAGTGAACCAGAGGAGAAGCAAGTGGACATCAGGGATGTCACTTTTGGGTAGCCCATGGGAGAATTTTATAGGAAATTATGGGACAACCATGATGCTAATAATCTAGTGAAAAAGACATTGAGAAATACTAAAGTGAGTATTATAGTGCAAATCCCACCACAATATAAAGTGTTCTTCAATGGATACTTATTGTAGATTCTCCAATCATATGAACCTATCGAGAAATGTACAATGGTATGAGTGGGTAATAGGTATGTCAAGGTGGATATTTTAGTAGAGGTATTTTTATGGACATTCGTATTACCTAGGGATGGAGCTCCAACTTTGAAGAATATAGTAGATCCCATTGAGACTCACAAGTTGATCATGGCACTCACATCTGTGAAGTCACCTATTGTAGCTAAGATTTTGGGTACTGGGACCCATGGAATAAAAAAGAGTTGGTTGAATACTAATGAGTTGGCTTGTGTGATGAATGTTGTTATGGCTTGACTATCTAGAGAATCATAAGCCTTAAAATGTCAATTTGGATGGTAGAGTACATGGAAGGTGTTTATAATGGCATGAAGTATGATTGAGGAACATATTTAAAAGAACAAATGTAGTAATCATTGACAATTAGGAGGAAGATGTTATCTATGACTTTTAATTCCATTGCACTTATATTAAACATAGTTTCAAGAATAGGAATTCACTTCCTTGATAGCACCCAACCATAGGATATAGCACCATTATAGCCTACCATACTATAATGAGCAAATATTATATCTCTATCGAAGGTAACTATAAAAAATTAAAGTTCAAGAAGAGCACAAAATAATTAATCCCTATGATGCAATAATAGATTGAGACTGCATCTAATGAATATGTCCATCCATGAAGGAAGAGAAGAAGACATTACAAGCCTTAGAATAGTAGGCCCAAGCCCAACAACTATAAGAGCAGCCTATTTCTTTTGAAGAGGATGAGAGGGTGGAACAACAATCCAATCCTATAAGGATTCAAATAAGAATGTAACAAGATAAACAAAAGAAACCCATGCAACAAGAGAATACTGAATCAGCACCAGAGGAAGGGTACTCTAACTCTGAGGAGTTAAATTTTTTGAATTTTAGTCTACTAGGTCTATAAGGGATGGGAAGAGAAATGGGATCCACGAAATTGCTCTAGACCTATGATTTCAAACTTTTGGATTCATCTAGATATTTTATTGGAATGACGGTAGTACCACCAACCTCAAAATAAAAAGTCATGATGGAGGTTCCATTGGAGGAGCCCAAGGGCACAAAGATAAAAATTGTGATGAAAGGTGGTAATATCCAATAGGATTAGATAAGTACATAGGTACCATAAGAATAGTTTTCTCTTGACCAAACATTTGCAACTCTAAGAGGAGTGCACCCGAACCCATAAGATGAAGGGTTGATAGGAATGTGATAGGAGGACTTACCTAATTTGCAAGAGGAAGTCCAAGTATCGGTGGAAGAGCAACAATATCCAAAAGAAATCATTGATGTCAAGGAGACACAATAACTGGTAAAAGGAGAGACAAGTGAGATATTAGCTCACAACCTGCTACAAGAATATAAAATAACCAGAATGATCAAGGAATTCAGAGGAAATTCTCATCCATAGATAGATGAAGAAGAAGGACAAACTCCACCATAGGAGAATACCACAAAGCTTTGTACAAGCTTTCTACTAGAAGTACCTCACTTTGATAATGCATAGGATGTGGGCGACAAAATTGATGAACATGTGGAGTACTTATTCCGATAGGTCAATGAAATATTTTCTAGTGCTAGGTTGCAGTTTTGCATTGGTGGCATTGGAAATTTGAAATAGTGGAGGAAGAAAACCTTCACTAAATTAGAAAATATTGTGGAATGGGTGTGCAATGAGGATCGCACGAGGCAAATAGCATACATCCATGCACAAAATCCATGGTTTTTCCCTAGGGGATATGTAACAATGATTCTTGGAAAACAAGATTTATTGAAGGGAGTAAAGACCAATTACCATACAATTCCACACGTGTATTTGGATAGGACAATCTGTCAAACTTATCCATTGAATACAATGGGTACAAAATTTTGAAGAGTACCTCTAGAATTGGATTTCACTCTAAGGAAATTGAATTTCTTGACTTACTATATTGAGTGGCTCATCTTGGGACTTGAAAAATTTTACCAAGCCAAAGAAGTACATCGAGAGGAAGTGGAAGCTACTCAAAAAGAGATGGTTGCGAAGGTGGAAGAGTTAACACGTAGAAAAATAATGGCTAATGAAATATGGAATAAGGTAAAAATAGACTTGGTTAGCATGAATTAGGCTTACTAGTTTAGGCTATGCTCATAGGAGGCAAAAAAATAGCTTGTGATCCAACAGGCAGAAGAGCACACAAAGCAGTTGGAAGCTCAACTAGAAGCATAGAATGAATAGTTGGCCATATAGGAAAATTAGTTGAAGGAAGTAGATGAAAAAATATAGGAAAAATATCATAATATTGAAGAGATACCAAGGACGCCACATGCTATAATGAAATTATTATGGATCATAAGGCCCAACTGTAGGCTAAGGATGAGAGGATGGCAACTTATAAAGTCAATATTCATGAGAATCTATAGGTCTTTATCGAGAAGAATGAGAAATTAGCCATAGAAAGCAGAACAAAAGCCTTATTTATGAATAAGCTATGCAAGAGAGCATCTGATGTGAAATCTAGCTAGGAGCATTACTGGCTATTGCATAAGATAAGGCTAATGAGTACGTGTTGAAATCCCTAGAAATTAGTCAATATGCAACTTGCCTAAAGGATGAGCATACTACCTTGAATTTTTAGCTTACTGGGTATCAAGAGGCATTATCCAAAAAAATTAAGATTGAGATGGTGAGGACACCACCTAATTTAAAGGGGAGGGCATATCTAGGCAGCAAATCCACCTCTAAGAAGAAGAAGTGATCCTTGGATTTGCACAATTTTGTGTAATTTTGCTCAATTTTGACTAAAATGTACAAGTGAAAAAATGTACAAGTAGGAGCAGAACATACAATATCACAAATGTACAATGTGAAATGAAATGATATTAAATGGAAATGTGCATTTGGGGTTAATTTGATAAAAATTGAATTAGACCTTAGTAAACCTTGTAAAATATTTATTTTGGAATTAGTTTGGGAATGGCAGTTGTAAATATTGTAATGCTTTAGAAACTACTTTGGAACGGTCTTGGCATTTATTATATAGCCCCCCATTCATTTTTGGTTGTTCTTGATAGTCATTCATGTTCGTAGGCAGTTCATTGTTCATGCATAATTCATGGAGTATTGATTGTTGATTTTTACATTGTTCCTTGTTCTAATTGTTATGGTTGTGAGCAATTCCAATGGATATATGTTGTAGGATTAGTCATAATATGAATTTTATAGAAGTACTCTTTATTTCCTTGCTATTGTAAATTCCACCATACATTTTGGGTATTGTGGGTTATGTAGTTACTGTTTATTATATAAACTTGGCATGGTAGATGGATGGAATTGTATTGTGAATGATCCTGGTTACTTTAAAGACTTGGTGCGAATGAGGAAAATTATTATATGATGAATTACAACTATAAAAATATGATTCCAGGTAGTTGTATAATTTTTGGAATTATCCATGATGAATACCATTCATTGCTAGTGAACTAGGGTTTGCATGTTATGGAAGGTTGGAGCAATTGACACAGAAACTTTCCAAAACCTATCTTGGAAGGATTGGTGATGCAGAGTGATAGACCTCAATATTAGTTACAAAAATGGTTTATACAAACCATGCAATTTATGTACCAAATTGTACAAGTTTTTCATTTACCTGATTTGGTAATAAAGTTACAACCAATAACCTACCAAATAAGGAAATATTTCTAGTTTGGAGAAATCAATTACAAAACTGATCGATTTAAATTGTAAAACCTGTAAAAGTGAATTGAATAAGTACTAAATTGTACAATTTGTAGTGTTGTATAATTTTGTGATCATACAATTTGTTTTGACAATTTGACCTAGTGTACGATGAAGACCGTACAAGTTGTACGATTTGTGCAATCTGGGTTTTGAGATCTTGGTGATCATTTCTAGAGATTCCAAACCACATCCCCACTAGGAATACTACACCATGGCCTCTACAAGACCTTGCTACATTACCTATCTGATCTATACCCATAAGTTCTCGATCTACTCATGTTTAAATGTAGGACTATGTTTGGGGATGGTCAAATGTAGGGCTACATTTGTGATCCATAGGGATGTGTTTGTGACCTATGGAATTGCATTTTGAGACTATTTAAACATCAGGATACATTTGGTACTAAGTTGTAGAAGGTTTTTGAGGCCCAATATGGTGATCCTTAGCTTTGATGGTTCGACCTCTAGGAATGTTGGTGTCCTCCTAGCACGATTTTAGTAGTGTGATGAGATATTTTTAGTTTACATTACTTGATGAAATGGTGGAGTCTTTATAGGCTTTTGGGATATGAGAGGGGTGAGGATTTGTGGCAAGCTAGGGCTTCTAAGTGATAGGGATAGGTAAGCCAACTATCATGGGCAGTTAGAGTGAGTCACATAAGATGTCTTAGTTAGGTGGAGTGGTGGCATGTGGGTAGGTGAGAATGGAGTGAGGTATGTGCTATGTGGCAAGGGGAGGAGTAGTGGTGGTCATGAAACATGTCAAGTGGGGAGACAAGGTATCCTAGGGGGATTTTCTAGATTTTACAAAATCTAGAAAATAGGATAATGTGCAGTTTGTTATGCCTAAGTTAAATCTTAGGCATATTTTTATTATGCAAATTTGTGGTGCAATGGACGAGTTGTTCAAGTGGTCAGTATTTGGTGTCTACATATATTATTTTTCAAAAATTAAAATATGAAAAAGTAATTTTAAGCAATGCTAAAATATCATAACAAAAAGGAAAATGAATGAATTATTCAAAAAAAGATAATTTTATAAAAGAAAAATAAAAAATGAAACAAAAAAAGAAGGGAGATATAAGGCATATTTTCTTTTCCTTATAAACTATAATTATTTTTTAAGAGAAATAAGGTGTATAAGGTTCCTCTTGTTTTATTAATTTTTCTCACACATTAAAAGAAAAGAGACATAAGGTGCACAAGTACATGTTTTATATATTAACATTTTTGGCACTTTAGAGAAAGAATCTATTCATATTTTTAAATTTATTTATATATGCCCTAAATTTTATCATATAAAACTATTTTGAAACAATATAACATGGGAGAGCAAGTTAAAAATAGCTAGTTCCTAAAAGGTTAGGATCTTTATGAACATAATTTGTAACACTTAAATCTTGTTTATGATCAATTATCATTAAAGATTATAGTAGTGAAGATTGATTTGAAAATAATGTTCCATTCCCTATTAAATTTGTTGAGATAGTATACATAGAATTAGTTAAGACAAAGAACAAAATAACAAAGGAAGAGTTGAAGAGCAAACAAGTGATGGTCAATACTTATGACACAAGAAATATAAGACCCATAATGGTAGATAATTGTTGTGATACATATGATATTATTCAAAGAGAAGATACAACTTGTAATACAAGTGATATTTTTCAAGAGAAAATACAACTTGTGATACAAGTGACCTTCTTCAAAGAAAATATTTTATTTTTAATCCTATAGCAAAAAATATGAGTTGTGATACAAGGTATCTTATATAGGGGATAAATATAACTTTTGGCATCGTGTATTTGAAAATTATTAGTAAAGATATAATTTGAACAAAAATATATTATATTGGCCATGATAAAAGACATCCTATTGAAGGACATTGTGATTTTGATGATGAATTTGGATACTTTGAAAAACATAAAATAGAGATTATTTCTAAAGTCGTGTAGAAAATGGGATACAATGTTTCAATTTTACGAAGAAATGATCAAGGTGTGAAAGATCTCATAGTACTAGATATAAGGCCAAAAAATGAGGGACTTGGATATATAGGATAACAAAGTGGTAATACAATTATGATAGGGACCAGTGACTCAAAATTTGTGTCAATAATTAGTAATACAAAATCTATGAGAAGAAAATATGAAGAAAATCAAGTAGCTAGTTGTAGTCATTATGGAAGAATAGGACATATGTCCAAGATATATTAGGACCTCCATTATTATGAAATTTGTAGAGGAAAATATCATTCTCAAATATTTTGTATGTGTAAAGCATAAATAAGCTATAGAAAAATACACATGCATTGTGGATGGATGAATGTGACATAATAGAATATAACAAAAGATGTTGTATGGTTTCTATAGAAGGAGACCTAGTTTATTGAATGTAAAGAAGTATGTAAGTTTTTCCATGAGTAAATATGTTGGGAAACCTGAGGTAAATAATTTTAATATTAGAATAATATGACCTATGGTGATACAAACATGTAGAAGAATGATTAAATACTTACAATGATGAGTAACCTATGGATAAATATTTATATGAAATATTTTAAGGATGTAAATAATTTTTCAAAGGTGATGACCTAATGACTGATCTAGTGGATGACCTAAAGGTAGAGACCTAGATGTGGCCCATAAGTAATGACCTAGTCTAGTGGTGACCTAGAATAAAATTACTTAGAGGTAAAGACCAAGAAGCAACCCAAATGTAACAATCTAGTGATAATAACCCAGATGTAAATCCTATGATAGACCAAAGAGCTAGAAAAATACAGGATCCAGAAAACAATACTATGCCATATCTAAAGCATACACTAGTTCTTGAACTAGCTTAACTATTCTTAAAATTATATCCTCTAGATTAAGGGGGGTAGTCATTTATTTATTGTAAAAAATAATGTAATAAGGGGGAATTCTAGCCTATATTATATTATTGGTTAATCTATTTTTGTACTAAGGTTAGTTTAGAGAAGTTTTAGAAGATATACTATTATAACTTCTTTGTAATGGATTCTATTGTATTATATGATACAAATATCCATGTACATATGACATGCTTAAAATTAAAGAAATACATTATTTTTAATATAGCTCTTATTCCTTGCCAACCTTACTCTTTTTCAACAAACTATAGAATTTTTCTTTTTTCAATATAATTTCCTATAGTTTTAAACCTTTGAAAATATCAAGTATAGAAGGTTTTCCTTTCAAAACATTATTCTATAGTTTTAAGTTTTTCAAAATCCCAGACATAGAAGGTTTTCCTTTAAATATATTTTTCTATAGTTTTTAAACATTTCAAAAATTTCAACTATAGAAGAAGTGTTTTAAATATCCTTTCAAATATTTAAAACAAAATATTAAGAAATGTGAACCTGGATAGTTCTTTTTTATTGCATAAATTTGTTTAACTCAAACCGGGCACATATAGATGCTTTTGATGAAATTGAAATATTTGCACATTTTTAGCTTTTATTTGGCTTTTGTGTGACCAAAAATTCTCACAAATATCCATATTTTCTCTAGTTGTGGCACTATCACAAATGCTTACAAATGCTATCTAGTTTTTATTTGGCTCTTGCATGATATTAATATTTTTTTGATGCATTTGACAAGACCATAGTACATTCTTAAAGCTTTTCCTAGAACTTTTCACAAGGCAATTAAATAAAAAAAGTTGGTGCATTCTTAATGTTTTTCCTAACATATTTCACAAGACTTAAAATAAAATTCATGCACATAAATCACACTATGTCACATGTAAAAATGGTCCTCCCATGCATATATATCATATGTAAAATTGGACTTCCCACTTCAAAATATGTTGCATAATATTATTATAAATGTTCTCTTTTGAATACTTCCATTGCATTTATATAATATCAGGATAAATATTAAATTTCCTTTCAATTGTCTCAAGCATGAGAAATCTCCAAGCAAATATTAAAACTTCTTTAATTCATCTCAACCAAACAAAATCTCCAAATATTAAAAAAATGGTTTCAATTGTCTCAACTAGATGAAATTTCCAAGTAAATATTAAAATACAGTGATTATATTACCAAACTACTTGAATTACATTTGGATCTATCTTTTCTCTCTAGACTAATTTTAAATTTATTTGCAAAACTTTTAATTGAATTGCACGAAATCTAGCATGAACTCTCACATGTATTTTTTAATTGGAGCATCACCATATTTGTTTTTTGGTCTCCAGTATCTATGAGGTCATCTAAAAACTTTGACATCTTAATAAAAATCACTTCTTAAAAAATAAATCTTCACCTTGTCTTAATGGCTTCCCTTATATCATGCACTTAAAATAAATATTTCGGCTCATGGCATTGGAACATTTGTAACATTGGATCTGATACCACATGTTGGGAATAGAGTAAAATATAAAATATTTTTTTACTATTTCATATATCCAACATCACAAAAAAATCCTATAGTAAAAGAATCCCATATAAGGAGAATCTCATATAAGTCATTAAGGTAACAGGATAATGAGAAATTTTAAATAGTAACCTCTTGATATTTAATGTAACATATTATGGAGGATAACAAACAAAAATAGGACTTTATAAAATTTATGAGTCTATAGTATAATAAAAATGTGTGCGATAAGGTTTTATTTCTTCTATTTGCATTAAATCTTCTTTGCAACACTTATACATATTCCTTTCTTAGTACAATAGAAACTTATTTGTCTAATGTACTCATTTTTTTGTGGTTTTTGGCTACAATTTTACCTTTTAAGGTAGACCAAATGCATGTGTTTCTATATCTATATCTATATATATATATATATATATATATATATATATATATATATATATATATATATATATATATATATATATATATATATATATATATATATATATATATATATATATATATATATATATATATAACATTCCATTAAAAAATTGAACAATAAAAATTGAACAACCCTAGTAATGTGTCCAAAATAAATGAACTAAAGTATATTTAGAATCTCATTTTTCATTTAATTGATCCCTATGGAATTATAAAAAATATAAGAATCACTTATTTTTTCCTTCTTTTATTTATCAATAATATAAGAGATTCCCTTCTATTTTTACTTTCTTGTGACTCATGCTTTTTACAACAATACCTTCAAGAATTTCATCCAAATTATCAATTATGTTTATACACTAAAAATATTCAAAAGTTATATATCTCCATTATTATTAGGTTAACATTTATATCATTACTCTCATTATTTCTAATTTTTTCCTCTATACTTCTAATTTATTTGAGAACACTTCAATGTTATAATATATTAAATGTGTTTTCTAATTGTTGGTTGAACTACATTAGTATCAAGATTTAGATATTATATTATATTATATGAATTATATTATAATTAAGTTTGTATAAGTTTACATTAGAATAATTCCAAGTCATTTAGTCAAATAGTTGATAATAACTAAAATTTATTAACTACTTGTTTGTGTATTATCTAGGTGACATGGGTAAAAATCACATGCAATCATAGATGTATACTTTATTTATGCATTACTACATTAATAAAAGTAGCAAGAGTAGAGTATAAAAGGCTCCAAGAATAAGAAGTGGTGGTAAATTCTAAAAAAAGGTTGTATTTATTAGTATACAATTACACATATGCTAGTCATTATAGATACCCAATTTTGACACACCAGTCGCAACTTTCCAAAACTAGTCGCAAACATCCCAAAACCTCCCAAAATCAATTCCAAATATCAAAAACATCAATTTGGTCATCTCCAATCAAATTGGGAATGAAATTTCACCTTTACCCAATTCAACACTCTAACCAAATTTTCTAGTGGTGAATTTGGCAAATTGAGTGACAAATTTGAAAAAATTACAAAATCAACCTTTTACTGGCAAATTGAGTGACAAATTTGAAAAAATTACAAAATCAACATTTTACACTTAAAATCATTCTTTTATTAAGTGATTTTGGAAAATTTTCAAATTTAAAACTAATTATAATCATATTTGATTCCTTACCAAATTCACCACTCATAACCAAATTCACCACCCTTGTGGAGAATTTGGTCAATGATGGCGAATTTTGCAAAAATGGTTGGGAATATTCCACATGAACTAGTTGGGTACGGATTGATATCCCTTTCACCGTTGTCATATATTTTGCATGCTTCAATAAGTATTGAGATTAATTTGTTTGAATTGGTCTTATCCATCCATTCCCTCCAAGTCCCCTCCAAATCCTATTTAAGGAGGTCATGGGGCAAGCATTCCACAAGAAATTTTCACTGTAGCAAAGCTCTACCAAGATTTCTAAGTGCCTTCTCATCTCATAGTATTCTTTATTTTTAAGTTTTCTTCAAGTTCTCCAAGCCTCTTTCAAGCATTTGGAGTCATTTTGCAAGCATTTGTGGAGGGCAACTAGGCAAGGCAAGGGAGCTTGGTGGTAAGGAGATATTCATCATAGGGAGGGGCCATAGCTAGGTGACATATATCATAGCTCTATCCTTAATTTTATTGCTTCCTTTTACATTTTAGCTTCCTAATTTTAGCTTTGCAAGTTGACTAAATCCATTTACTTGATTTCATTTTGCATATTCCTCATTGTTGAGCTCACCCTTGTTTTGTAGGCCCTAACATATTTGCTTGTAGGTATTATTTCAAGGATTTAGAATATAATTTATCATATTTAACACTTATTTATAGGATTAACTTAGTTTGCATTCTTATTATCATAACATTTTGTCCCTAATCATCTATTTTGCAAGATTTTTAATATATTTTCTTTCATATTTCACACTAAAATTCTTACTAAATTTATTAGCTACAATCATTTCATGTTATATACAATATACTAACACTTTATATCTTCCTCCATGCTCTTTTAATTTCTTGTTTTCTTTTACCTACAAGCATATATTCATCATAATCTGCATTTTGGGCATATTGATGAATTCTTAAGCCATATTTGCATGTCATAATCTAACACTATTTAAATCACTGATTTATTTTCATTAAGAGTTAAGTTAGTGATTTTCTACTATCTCTAACACTTTTGTATGTAATTTTGGCTCCCTGCGTTTCAGTTTCATTAAGATTTAGTCATATCTTGTATAAATTGATTATTACAAATTACTTTAACTTGTAGAGAATTTTTTTATATTTTCATCTAATCCTCTCATCTGCCATTGTTTCTTGTTTATTTGACCCTACTAGAGGTTATATTAGAATCTCCATAACATTCCTAATATATTATATTGCATCGCCTATCTTCTTACACTTCAAATTTATCAAATTTATAGTCCCTTGAGGGGATTCTATCTTTTCTCTATCATTCTAATTTTAGTCCCTAAATTCCCTGTTTTAGAGGTTGAATCCTCTTATTTTACCACTTATATATCTTAAAAAAACATAGTGTTATACTTACCTTGCAATCTCAGCCAAAACCCTATTGAAATTAGCTTAGAATATACCCCAAAATTTCAAAATCTGTTTGTGTTAGCTTTTGGAGCCTTAAACATAAAAGAAATGCATTCACAAGTATTGAAATAACCATGCAATGAGATAACTATGATAATGGAAAATTAAAATGCATGAAAATATGATAGAAAACTTGATACAATGCTCTAGAAATTCTCATAAATGAAAATTCAAGAAAATTACAATGCTCCTCTCATGAAGTTTGCAACTCCTCCATGATAGAAAAATGGAGCTATATTGTGACTACTACTACTCTCACTTTTTGCACTATTAAACACTCTACAATCACTCAAAATGAGGCCTTTATATATAAATATAGATTCCTTGCCTCTCACTCAACCCTAAGGCTTATGTACATGTGGACTACATGCACATTTACATTATTTCACACTCTAACACTTGTGCATTTATTATATTACATTAATAAAGCAATAACTCCTAAACTAAATATGTACCCATGAGGGTACATTAGAAAATAACCAAATGATATAATAGCTAGATTTTCCAACACCCCCTTGTATTACATTATTTTGTTGTTAAAGACTTTAGTCTTCAATATGGATCTGTGTCTCTTGAATAGTATTCATCTTGATGAAGTCCTCTTTCTGTTGTTTTTAGTTTACCTTGCATTGTATTCCTTCTTGATTTGATGCCTCCTCTTCATCTTCTTATTTCTTGTCATTGGTTCCAATTATTGTACATTCATATGTGGTTGCACTATCACCTGATTCCTATGATAGTATTTTCTTTTTGCCTTTGTCTTTTCTGCTACTATCCTTGTTGTAAATAGAAACTTCTGAAAAAGCTTCATGATAAAATTTTGTATTAGTAGAACTTGGAGTACTAGTATTACATGATGCTTGAAACACTTTCTCTAGGAATGATTCATCTATATTTGATTTCATTTTGAGTAGCTCAATTAGTTCTCTTTGTTTTGCAACCACTTCTTTGTGAATTTGAAGTGAAATTAATGCCATGTATAGAATGCTACCAAACTCTAAAGGTATTGGAATATCTTTTGTTTCATTCTCAATTACTTCAGTAAGCCTAGCATGAAGATAAAATTCCATAGTAGTGAAATCTTATTTTAGTACCTCACTATAGATCAATATTGAACCAAGATCTAAGTTCTTGGTTTTATTCAATATATTCTTGATTCTTTATTTAATAACAATAATATTTTCCCTTATAATGAAGTTGTTCATATCATTTTTTATTTCACTCTTTGAGGTTTGACACATTTATTTTTAGTATTTTTTTTTATTTTAGAAATATTTTGATAAATTATTTGTAGTATACATCCTTATCACTTGCAATCAATCAATATTAGTCCTTCTATATTAATATTCCAACTATAGTTTTGATGCAATTATAGGTTCTAAACTTCTATAAATTCAATTGAAGTAGGATTCCTTATATCTCCCTAGTTAGAGTTTGCAACTATTCTTTTGAAGCAATGGAAATTAAATAAATGCTTCAAGTTTTAACCAATGTTTTCTATATAACCAATATTATTTTCTAGATATCCTTTCAGCATATTATTACTCCTACTAATATCTCTAGAATATGCAATAAACTTTGATATCAAACTTACAATATAATAATGAATATATCTCACCTTATTAATTATGATTTACAAGTTGTTTGTGTGTGGTTTGCAAGGGCTGATTTCACTTATTTCTCTTCACCTTGCTTGTACATGTTCTCATTTTTGTATATGGATTGATTTTCCTTCCTATATTCAACTGAATTCTAGTTGGATATATGTTCTAATCTTCACACTTGAACTCTGATTGTTATGTGTATTGTATGAGGCTTTAACTCTCTTCTTTAAATCTGATCTATCATTGGTATGTAGCCATATTTCTATTGCTAGTTTCTACATACTCTTAAAAAATAGCAACATTTCACTTCTTCAACTATCCTCCTTTTCATTTATGTATGTTGAACATCTTCTTAACTGGATGCAATATGAGATGGGGGTGCCAAGTGACACTTGTCTTTTCCTACCTTCTTGAAAATGTTCATTCTAAACATTCATGTAGCGCCTATGACATGTGGCGCTTGTGTTCTACTCCATTCTTGGAAAATTTTGCTGGGAGTGCCTTATTTTAATGTCTATGACAAGTGTTTCTTGATTTAGTATGTCTTCATGGTTGAAAATATTGTAACTCCTTTTACCATCTTCCTCCATGTTGGGCGCTCGTATATGGAGGGTTATCAATGTTGTTTTATCTTTTCCACCTATTTTGGGTACTCTTCTTCATATATTCACTATATTTAGAGTATGAGATATTACACTATACTATTGGGCACTTAATATTCCTCTTCAATATGGTACTCTTCACTTTGGATGTATGGAATAAGTCTCACCATGTAGTAGTAGGTTTCTAACTCTTCCTTGAATCTATTCAGTGCTTTTCAATGCTCAACTCTTGATGTCTACATATTTTCCTTAGCATAATGAATCGACCATATTATATGGCACTATTGGATGTGCAAACTCATTATTTTCCATCTTTATTCAATGGTAATGGCACCTCCTTTGTGGTGACAGAAGACTTGCACTATAACTTTAACTTTTACTCTTGTATTTTTTGTTTTGTAGGTCTGGTTTTATCCTTTGTGTATGTAGCAACTTTGATGATTATGGAACTTCAATGGGTGTACCTTAAATACCTTGAATTTAGACCTCTTTGAATTTCCCTTAATTTTTCTTTATGAAGGCTCTCTAAAACCTATCTTTTTATAGCTCTTATGGAGTCCTTTGAGTGACTCTTAAATGTAGATTACAATTGTCCCCCTATACTTAGAAATGTTATCTTTACTTTGTTCAGAGTGCGAGCTTCATTTTTATGATATGGTTGTTTGTATGTATGGTTTAAGCTTTATTCAAAAGAATATTTTTAATATTCTCCAAGACTATCCGCAAAATCCATTTGGAGATGTGCACTTAAACTTGGAATTCCTTCTTCCTTTCAACTCTTTTCCTAACTAGACTATGTTGACTTATATTCTCCATATTTTGGAGGTATTTTTATCCTTTTTGGTGGTTATTCCTTGCCAAAATATTCGACCATTTACTTATTCAAAATATATTTTAATAAATTTGCCTTTGATCACTAATTTCGCTGAACTGGGTTATTGCCTTTAAATCATGACAATACCTTCCTTGCTTGGCTATTATTCACTTATAAAAACAAGCTATTAAATGTAATAATTTGCACTCTATCTTATGCAAGTATAGTCTTATTTTATTTAGAATGAGCAATAGAATATTGATACATTTCTTTATCTCAAAATATACCTAAATTCTATTTCTTCTATGTGTAGGTTTGAACCTTGTATTGTATAACTTATGCACTATTTATAAGACTTGAAATGAAACTATTTTATGCAACTCTTTGAACCTTGAAATTGGTGCTTGATAAAACTTAATATAAAACCAAATATAAAGCTAAAATAATGAATTTTTACACCTTAATGTTGCATAACGTTTTCTCTCGTAGATGATGAATATTGTGGTGATTCAAGTCCTCAATGGCTGCCTTTTGCTGATGATTTTACAGCTCTTCTATGCTGTCCAAAAATTACTCTTTGCTCTCCTTTTTGCAGCTTCAATACCTTATCAATTTTCTACTATTAACTCTGATTTGATGGCTCCAAAAATTCTTCAGAATGCACTCCTGGAATCTGATTTTTAGCAGTCACTGCACTGCCCATAGTTTTTGAAATTTTCAGCACTAATCAATCTTAACTGATGCTTCTAATTCCTTTGATTCAATACTCTTTTTGTTGTCCACAAAATCTATATTTTGTAGATTTAAGTGTTGTTAATATGCTGCTTTTTCTTTATCTTCAAATCTGAAAAATTTCTAGATTGTAAGGCAATCAATACTATTACTTAAATGATGTCTTTGAATCCCAAAAATTTTGTAGGATTCTTCCCAAATTGTAGGTGAGATATTTTCTCAAGAACTCTTCAATGGTGGCTCGCATATTTGGTGGTTATTCTCTATATTTTATCTTATCAAATTATGACTTCAAATTATATCTCCTCAAACAATCTTGAGATCTTGAGATCTATTCAATACTACATTTTTGGTTTGATAATCTTCTTGTCAAACTTTCTCCTTTGGTATTGTTTTTGAATGACAACAATTATCCCAATTACTTAACTTCTTCTTTAGTAGTAATCTCTCTAATGATTTCTTATATGGAATCCTTCAATGAGGTTCACCAAGACTTCTTCTTTTTTCTCCTTGAGACCTATCCAATGTTCTCAATCTTGTAGCTTCAAAATATTCAATGAGATCTTCCATGGCCTCTTCAATATTCAACTATGGAAATGAGATCTCCTTCTAGGATCTCCTAAATCTATTGCTATTGAAATATACAATAGAACATTTTGTTAGTTCTTCTCAATGCTCAATATTCCACTATGGAAGTTATTAAATAGGGACTTCAATGGATCTCTTCATGAATATGAACTTTTTAGTCTTCAATGGAGATCACCAATATCCAATATTTGATAGGACTCTTCTTCTTGATTCTCTTTGATCTTCAATGGGTCTTCTTTCTAGGACCTCCTTCCTAGATTTATAATATTCAATGTGGCTTCCTTGGCCACTAGCTCTATCCTCAATATTTTAACTACGAGTCTTCAGTCTATAAATATTTCAATGGGGCCTTTCTCCTTAGGCCTACAAATTATCAAATCTCATTTTTTTGCAACAAAGAATCAATCCCTACATGAGGAAATTAAAATTGAATTTTAGGCAATGAATATGAAGTTCTTCTCTATCTATGTAGGAAGCTTCTCATCTTCTGAGAGTTAATCTTATTCAACAAGAAAAACTTGGATGATAGTAATCAAATGGTTCTCCTAAAAACTTCTTTTTCTCTATTACAATGGAATATTAGAGATAAGAAAAAATCCTATGACTCTATGAAAAATAATCTTCACTAGTTGTATTGCCAATCTAGTAGATACAATGTTGAGTTCTAGTCTTCACAAGCATTACAACTCTTGTGGAAAAAATCTAGCCAAATCATGTGGCTTTCTCTATTTTCTATTCTTCTATCTAGAGCTACTTCTATCAAAAAAAATTATTGTGATGGTATTTGCATATAGCGATACACTATGGTTGGTATGATTTGAAAATACTCAACAATAGTACCTGTGGTTTTCCTTTGATCCACCATGGCTCTAATAACACTATTAGCTTTTTGAGCCTTAAACATAAAGGAAATGAATTCACAAGTATTGAAACAAGCATGCAATGAAATAACTATGATAATGTAAACTTAGCATGCATAAAAATATGATAGAAAAATTGATACAATACTCTAGAAATGCTCATATAAGAAATCTCACAAAAATTAGAATGCTCCTCTCATGGAGTTTGCAACTCCTCCATAATAGCAAATGGAGCTACATTGTGACTACTACCACTCTTTTTGCACTACTCAAAACTCTCTACAATCACTCGCAATAAGGTATTTATATAGAAATATATATTCCTTGCCTCTCACTCAACTCTAAGACTTATGTACATGTGGACTACATGCACATTTACATCATTGCACACTATAACACTTATGCTTTTATTCTATTACATTAATAAATGAATAACTCCTAAACTAATCATAAAATAAATATGTACCCATGAGGGTACTTTAAAAAATAACTAAATGATGTAATAGCCATATTTTCTAGTACATAGAACCAAATTCACCACCCCTGTGGTAAATTTGGCAAACCAGAATACACTGAACCAAATTTGCCACCCCTATGGTGAATTTGGCAATAGGAAAAAAATTTCATCCGAGGAGGTAAGCATACTCACTTTATTTTATCAATAGGGGATCATATTAGGTGGAGAAGATAGTTTACCACCTCACTACACTCAGAAAGAACCCCCAAATTAGACAAATTTAATTTTTTTCAAGTTTATGTGCAGGTTTACCAAATTTGCCACCCTTGTGGAAAATTTTGTATACAGGCCCTAGGAGAGGTAATCCAACCACTTGGCCAATCCTTATCCATGTAATTTCATTTTAACTATGTTTTGTTTTTGTTTTTATACTATTTTGAAAATGTAAATCACATCTATTTTGGTAAATTAAGGAATTCTAACTAGGAAACCTTAATCATTTACAAAACTTGCAATTTATTTATAAAACTCTCTAATTTCTTCACAATATTCTTAGTCTAGTGCATTAAAAACTTGAAGTGCATATAGGTTAGATCTTTTTTTCTTGCATTTGTGTGATTTAAACTTAATACTTGCATTTAGATGATACTTGATGACTTAGGTTCAAAAAAACATTAAGGCTTTGATAAAGAGTCAATATTATTAGAGATCCAAAATCCTTAGGTGTTTATCTTATTTTAACTCATAAACACCACCTAAACAAGCACTACACCAACTATCTTACAACCATAGGAAAAATTATTAAAGTATGATTCTAGTTGTGTTGAGGACTTTCATGTACTCAATATCTCCTTTGGAAGAGATCCTCATGTGGGTAAGTAGAGATTCTAATGAATCTCCCCCATGCACACTTGACATTAATTAGGCTTCAAGGGAAAAGAACACAAGGTTTTCTTACCATCTACATAAATTGGTGAACCCAACGTGAACACTTCATTTTGCCTTAGCAAAGATAAAAGTTTGTTGAACGTAAACAAGATCATCTAATTTTCTTTCTTAGCTTACATCACATTAAATTAAGATAACAAGAACATAACCAATTGCTAATCCTATTGGGGGAAGGATAATGACCCCTTGAGTAAACCAACGTATGAACCTTAGGGAGAAATCTTCTTTGGCAAGTATATTACAATGGATTAGTGGGATTCATAAGGAGTGTTGTTTATTTGGGTGACATAAGGATCTCAAACATATTCTCTTATTTGCTATAAGTACTCTAGAAACAAAAATTTAACAAATTAACCTCCTCTCAAATCTTAGTCTTAAAGCCATGTCTCAACATCCTTATAACACTATAATTAAGGGTGTACCTATCACTTCTCAGGAAGGACTGCCCTCTCAAGGACAAATTGAAAAAGAGGTAAACCCTTGGTCATAACAAGGACCTAGGGAACAAGAAAAAATTGTTGAATAAATCTCCTATAAAAATTTAGACCATGTTAGAGACTAAAACAAAAGAAACAAGGGAAAATTTTTGGATGTCCTTAAAGATAAACTTAGAGAACGAGAAAAAGTAAAATTTGCCACAATGCATGAAAACATACGATATTCTAATGAACAATCAATCGTTGCTCAAATCAATGAAATTCAAAACAACATGATAAGTCTCAATGAGGCTACAACATAACTTATTGATTTTATAAAACCTCCTACTTTGTCCATGGAAATGCCTACTTTGGAAAATATTTTTTCAATATTTCCTAGTGAAAAAACTAATTCTACAAATCCCTTTTTCACCATCAACACAAGACCTAGTCAAGTCCCTCCCATCATAAAATCAATTCAAAATGCTTCAAATCTTACAAGTATACCTTTTATGACCCAAAATTTCACTCAATCACAAACTCCATCAAACGATATTCAAAATATCAATACCAAAATTTCAGACTTAGAAAAGAGAGATGCCAAGTTTGAAGAACTTGAATGTCAAATTTATTCTCTTCAAGGAAGGTCTAAACTTAAATACTATTTTGAAGAGTTCTATAATAAATGCTTAGATCCTGAGATCCTTAATCACCTATTTCCAAAGAATTTTGAAACTCCCAAATTTTAGATGTACAATGGCAAATAGGATCCCATCAACCATATAAGGCTATTTCAAATAGCTTGTAGTGATATCAATCATGATGAAACATTTCTCCTCAGGTTATTCCCTAAAATTCATAGTGGTTTAGCCTTAGAATGGTATTTCAAAATACCTTGGCATTCCATAAAGAAGTTCCAATAACTTATGGAAGCCTTCGTTAAATAATTTTCAATCTACATTGAAGATAATGTTACCATAGATGACCTTTATCAACTTAAATAGGGTAAGAATGATAAATTCTCAAACTTCTTGGTCAAATGGAGAGGTCTCATAGGAAAACTTCAATACATTCCTCATCATAAGGAACTCTTACATATTTTCATATAAAAACTTCATGAATAATTGTCATATCACTTGGATATGACAAACTTAACCTCTTTCAAGGAAGACATTGACATGGCTAAAATGGTAGAGGTTGTCCACATAATATGATGCCAATTCAACTATAACAAGAAAGAATATGAAAATCCCTCTAACAAGGGGTAATACAAAAATAAACATGTTGTGGGATATGGTGTAACTGACTCTCGACAAAATAGTAACATAAATGCTACTCAAAATTCTCCTCAAAAGTTAGTTATCTAAAAGGAAGACAAACCTCAAAGGTAATATACCAACACAGGACAAATTCAAATATCCATGCTAAAACTGCTCCTCAAATCCAAACTCATAGAACTTTCGCCCATCATACTTTGGGACCTATCAAAAGAAGAATCATTTTGGTATAGGCAATATGAATTTTGTGACTTTCATCGAACAAAGGGAAACACTGCCAACAAATGTAGAACTTTAAATAATATTATCCAGGACCTTATCGAGGAAGGAAAAGTGGCAATTACACAAAATCCCAACAAAGGCATGGGAATATTTCAAGATACCCTACCAACATGTGATAAAAAATCAACCAACTTTGTAGGTGCTATTCATCTATCAAGATATTCCTACGCTATAACTAGGCAATAAGAAAAGAATAAATCTTTGGATCAACCTTCATTGGTTGTCCTAAGGGTAAAAATCAATGTTCTCAATAAATCACATTTGGTGATCACACCTTCTCAAAACACCTTTCATACATTCGACCTTCATCAATAATTAGATGAGGTAGCTACAAATATTTCCCTCTTAGAACTTCTAAAAACATTGCTTGCTCATAGAGAAATATTGTTGAAGCTCTTAAGTGAACAAGAAGTCACTCAAGACCTATATCCAAATGACATTACCAACATGGTTGGTTTAACTGGAATAAACAACACTATCTTAGCCTTTCATGAGGAAGATACTCCTCTTGAAACCATATCAGAGGATTTCCCTCTCTATATCATAACTCAAATGAGTAAGAAATATATCAAGAGATTTCTAATAGACAATGGATCAACCTTGAACAATTTTAATGTCAAATTTTTACAAAACTTTGACTTAATCAAAAATTATTTACAAAAATAAAACCTCATTATTAGAGCCTTCGATAATAAAGAATGAGAGGTGATAGGCACCATTACTTTACCTATCAAATTAGGGCCTCAAGTATTAAATACCCTCTTTTATGTCATATCATGTGATATAACATATAACATGCTCCTCATAAGACCATGGATACATGCCATGAGGGTCATACCCTCTACCTTACATCAATGCCTTAAATATGAATACCAAGAAAGGGTTTTCAAAGTTTTCGAGGACCTAGATTCTTTCACCATGTGTAATTATATAGAATTATAAGAGATTAATATTTTCCTTCCATACAATCGACTAAGTCAAATGAACAATACAAAATAAATAAAGGAAAGGAAATATTAGAGGAACCCCTCATAAAATTAAAGGAAACTCCCCAACCATCCTTTTTCAATGATTAAGTTAACCATATTTGTCAAAAAATGGATCCTTTTACATAACTTGTAAGCATGCTCCTTTCTCCTTGAGACATAGGTATACCTAGTAGAAAGGGACTCAAAATACAAATAGGGTCATGCACTTTCATCCATGGAGGGTCTGCCTTTGATAAGAAGATCCAAGGATGCAACCTCATGTAAAGTGAATAGACCTACATTGCATGTTACATGTCACATTACTTTCCCATAGTTCAACAAATGCTTGTTAATATGGGTTATCAAGGCAATGGCCTAGGTCATTATTAATAAGGTATTAAAGAACCCTTAGAAGTTGTATCTTGGCTAGCATGATGCGGGATTGCGTTTATCCCCAACAAAAATGAACCCTCTCCTATATCAGTAGAAGAAGACAATGATGACTACTTTGAATTAAGACATGGATCTAAATGGAGCAAAAGAGGATGAAAAATAACTATGGTCACTCCTCAACCAAACACCCAATAAAAATATATGATTTGGGAGCATTAACATGTTAGAACTAGTCCATATTAAAGCAATCACAACCAACATTGATCTTGAAAAATATTTGAATAATTACCATATAGAAGAATATCTCGAACATATATTCAATTTAAATTTCATCCAACCTACCGACTTGGGGAAAATTTTTAATAGAACCTCAAGAACTTAAACAGTTAGGAATTATAGATGCCCTTCTTCATTTTTAAGATGACTCATAAGCTTTAATTGAAGAGACCATAGAAGTCAACATTGAAATAGATCAAGATCCACACCTTATCAAAATAGGAAAAGTCTTAACCCAAGAAGAACAGACAGAGTACATGAATCTATTAAAGGAATTCTTTGATGTCCTCACTTTGGGATATGATGATATGCCAAGACTTGATCCCTCATTAGTAGTCCATCATATAGTAGTGCGTCCTGATGCCAAACCTGTCAAGAAAAACTAAGAAAAATACATCCAAGAATTGCCTTTCTAGTGAAGGATGAACTTCAAAAGCTATTAGACATTGGCTTCATAAAATACATAGACTATTAGTATTGGATCTCCAAATTTATCCCTATCACCAATAAGGAAGGGTTCATCTGAATTTTCATCGACTTTAGAGATATAAATAATGTTTGTCCTTAAGACAGTTTCCCCTTACCAAACATAGACATCATAGTCAACTTCATCGTAGGGTTTGAGATGTTGTCCCTATTGGATGGATTCTCAAGCTACAATCAAATCAAAATCATGATAGAAGATCAATATAACACAACATTCACCACCCCATGGGGGACATTTTTCTTCCAAGTTATGTCTTTTGGACTTAATAATGTAGGAGCCACATATTAGAGGGCTATGACAAACATATTTCACAACCTTTTGCATAAACTGGTAGAAGAATATGTGGATGACATCATAAGTCGATATCAAGAAAGGAAAAACCATACTCGAGACCTTATATGCATTTTCCAAAGACTACAAGACTATAAAATCAGAATAAAACCCCTAAATTACATTTTTGGAGTAAAATCAGGAAAGATACTTGGTTTCATCGTATCTCACCATGGGATTGAAGTTGATCCGTCTAAGATCATAGATATAACAAACATGCCACCACCTAAAAACTTGATTGAGTTACAAAAAATTCAAGTAAAATTATAGGTCACATGTAGATTCATATCGTAACTTGTAGATAAGTTTCAACATTTATCCAAATTGTTGAATAAAGGAGCTAAATTTGAATGGATGAAGGGTTTCAAGAAGCCTTCAAAGCCCTAAAAACTTATCTCTTAACACCACCTGTCTTAGTGCCACCAAACTTAAATAAAATATTATTGCTATACATAGTGAATTAGGGAAATTTTGTGCACCTAATTATGATGAATAATATATGTATCTATCTCCTACTACTTAAGAGCATCAAACGAAAGCATGCAAGTAAAATGGAAGAGATACCAAATAGCAAGAAATGAAGCAAAAGAGAGTTGATTTATTATTAATTTGGTGGATAAAATCCAATGTTACATAAAATTACCCTTTAGGGCTCAAATATGATACAATTTTTACAAATTGGGTGCCCAAGGATCAAAATCCTTCAAGTAACTCGGGTGCACATTTAGTGTCTTTCCTCGTACCCACAATCGAGGTGGGCAGGCTACTTCTGCCACCGCTTGTATATTTTATCTTGAGGCATTGTGATACTTACTAATTCACTATATAAACCTGCACCTACACACAAGGAAACCATAAATGTCAAATAGCAAGTGCGTATGATGAAAAACATGCAATCCCCACAGGCATCAAAATACTAGTAATGAGAATATGCATGGATATTATATCAAATCAACTCAAAATGACTTGAAATTGTATAGGGATGTAAAATAGAAGTTTTTGGGAATATATCACCAAAAAAATAACCCAATTTGTATCTTATGGCATGTCGTATTTGAAGTGACCATTCCCAACATGCAAAACCCAAAGCAAGCAATTTATGCCCCTAAACAGATCCAAAATACATGAAACTTGGAAATAATAAATAAAATAACATTTTTAGAGGACCCATGTATTCATATTTCAGAAATGAGGCTCGGATCTTGATGCATGCTCTGGTGGGTCCCGCAAGCCTGTAAAAACTTCAAATCATGATATCTCGGCCAATATAACTTAGAAAAGCATGAAATTTAAACTGAAGCATAATATGATAATATATAAAATTCATATTTAAAAAAATTAACAAAATTGTGCACATGTTTGTATTCATACCATGGAGGACAAATTTAATTATCACAGATTGGGAGGCACCTGGGGGTGGGATGCCCACCAATTATGCATAATTTTTGCCACAAATTCCATTTTGGAATCATACAAAACACTCTAAGGGTTATTTAAATAAAATTTGGTGAATAAATTCACTCATATGGTCCGGTTATGTGAATAAATTATGCCTCTTGGATCACTCGTAAACCTCCTTCACTAGGTAGATATTTTGAGGGAAAAGGGGCACAAAAAGGTGAAAGGAAATCTTAGTAGCACTCAATTTATATTTATTGAAACTCCTATCCTACTTTGGTGTGTAAAATACATCCACTTTATAGCCACAGGGGGCTCATGTGCAAAAGGGCATGTAAGGGCATGCGTGGTAGGAGGTACCACTTGGCCACTGGGGTGGCATGCATTGGAGGGGAAAGATAATCTCCCAATTTGGCCTTAATTATGAAGTATTTCATAAATATGTTGTGTGCTCTGACTTTCATGCGATAATAGACAGAGAAAATGGTAGTTTCTAGGCACCTATTGTCCAAGGTTTGACTTTTTGGGGGTCAAACTTGCTATTCGCCCCACTTTGGGATGAATGTTGCTATTCATCCTAGGGTGGGATGAATAGGATTAGAATTCATCCCAGGGTGGTAAAGTCATGAATAAGGAGCCAAAAGGTCCTAAAAATGGGCTGAAACCTTCCAAAACCTTGCACATAGTGGCTAGAACCATTGTATACCTTCTAAGGGCTGCCCTAGGGGCCATGTGATGTCAATTTAGTCATTAGTCATGGATGCCTAATAGGATTGACCATATTTTAGTGTCTACACATAGCTACTACTGAACATGTATTAGGAGTTATTTTACAACAATACAATGAAGAACACTGAGAAAAGCAAATCTACTACATTAGTAAAAATCTAGTGAACTATGAAACTCATGGCACATAGTTAGAGAAGATTTACCTAGCAGTTGTCTTCTCGTCTCTTAAACTAAGACATTACATGCTTTTTCAAAAGACTTACGTATTAGAAAAGGTAGATCTATTGTGATACCTTATGTCAAAACCTTATCTATTGGGTAGAACTACAAAATGGATCATAACCCTTAGTGAATTCAACATAGAATTCGTAAATCAAAAATAACTAAAAGGAAAAGTTATAGCGGATCAACTTGCCACAACTCCTTTAGAGTTAGAACACCCTATAAACACCTCTTTCTCTAATGATATGGTCTCATCAATAGAATTTCAAGAATATAAAACATGGATCTTGTACTTTGATGGAGCTAGATATGCAAAAGGAATAGGGGCAATAATTATCCTAGTCACCCTGGAACAACAACTCATCCCACTATCCTTTAAAAAAAAATTTCATGCACAAACAATACAATTAAATACGAAGCACTTATTTTAGGCCTTAATGCCATAAAAAAATTAAATATAAAAAACATAATGGTATATGCTAACTCACAACTAGTGATCAACCAAGTAAATGATACCTATCAAACCAAATATGAAAAGCTAAATCTATACAAGGATATTGTAGATATATTAATTTTTTTTTTATCAAATAACTTTAGAATCCATACCACATTCTATCAATCGCCATGCCAATGCTATGGCAACAACTGCATCTCTCATACCTTTAGATTTGGAATACAAAGAAACTACTATTATCATAAGGTCAATAAATGAGCCTTCCACAATCAAATCATGCTTACAACCTTTTAATATATGTAATATCAAAACATATATACCTCAAGAACCTTGGTATCAAGACATATTCAATTTCCTCAAGAAAGGAACATTCCTTTAAGGATTCAACTCTTAAAAACATAGATAATTTAGGCTAAAATCTTGCAAATATGTCATCATCAAAGATATTTTATATAAATGCTCCTTTGAAGACATACTCCTTAGATGCATAAATGTAGATGAAACACAATATCTCATACAAGAATCCCATGATGGATAATGTGGTGGCCACTTAAGAAAACTAGTTGTAGCTAGGAAGCTCCTTAGGATGAGCTATTATTAGCCCTCCATGGAAAAGGAT
Organism: Wollemia nobilis; assembly: GCA_028583015.1. Taxonomy (NCBI): domain Eukaryota; kingdom Viridiplantae; phylum Streptophyta; class Pinopsida; order Araucariales; family Araucariaceae; genus Wollemia; species Wollemia nobilis. Next base: position 7,048,366 of record JAQPPZ010002550.1, read on the forward strand.
AATCATAACTATGTCAAGAAATATGACAAATACCAATGACATGAAAATCTTGTTCATACTCCATCTCAAGAACTTCAACCTATCATATATCCTTGGCCTTTCTCCTCTTGGGGATTGGAAATTATAAGTAAAATTAATCCTCAATCATCCAATGGAGATAAATTCATTATTACAGCTACAAAATATTTCCCTAAGTATATTGAGGTAATACTTCTATCCTTTTCCATAGGCATACAAGTATCAAAATTTATCCTAAATCAAATCATTAGCTGATAGGGTATCCTTCTACCATAATTATAGAAAATGGTACCTCTTTTAAAAATAAATAGGTTTCCAATATGTGCAGCAAATACAAAATCCAACAAAAATGGTCTACACCATATTGTCCACAAGGAAACAAACAATATGAATCCTCCAACAAAATGCTAATCAAAATTCTTAAGAAACTAGTCAACAAAAATAGCCAAGACTGGCACTTATAACATTATATTGCATTATGGGAATATCACACAAGTGTGCATACTCCCACTAGGGAAAAACCATATGCTTTATTTTATGGTACCAAAGTAGTATTTCTCTTCAAACTTGAGATACCCTCTCTAAGAGTCTTATTACAAGACTCTTCGGTAGGAGATGAATATCGCTTAAGACTCTTACAACAACTAGAAATATTACAATAAAAGTGCATCAACACCCTAGAACATCTTAGAACATACCATAATATGCTTTGGTATGACTACAACAAAATTATGTATCATAGGTCCTTTGAAGTCTGGGACTTAGTCCTCAAATAAAATCAAAGGAATACTAACACCGACATTGACCTTAAAGGAAAGTTTGAATTAGGACCCTTTATTATCACAACCAAATTCAGATAAAGAGCCTACCACCTAGCCATATTGGATGACCAAGAACACAAAGAACTAATTAATATCATTCATCTTAAACAATATTATGCATAAAACACATCGATTCATTTGCCTGCTCATTTGATTGCATACATGAAAAAAATCATCATATAATCACTTACACTTCACCCCTTGTATATTTGCTTTGTTTTATTGATCATACCATTGAGTAAAAAGGGTTTACTATGATGCAATGACCAATACTTACTATGATTACATTTGTAATGCATTCATCTAGGCTAACTATATGTTGAGTAAACTCTCTCAATCCAAAAATCTTGTCCTCTAAAAACTTCTTCTACATCCTGCTGCACTATTATCATACTTCTTATTGTCTTCTTCCTCCCTTGGGTGAAGTGATGTATGATGCGATCATATGTAGACTTGATAACCTAGCCTTCTCCCTTTCTTTTATCCCAATATTGGGGTAACCAATAGACAAATAATATTCAATCTTCATCTATTCACTTATTTCTTTTTTTCAAAATGAACACTACATCTAACCTCACTTTCTTCTATTTCATACACAATCACACCATTGATATCAAAAACCCTATCAACAATACACATCTATAATATTTCTTAATGAAAATAATTTTGTGTTTCATCAACACTCATGATTATTCAATTAATATCGAACTTTGCCTTTGGTAGTCCATGCAGATTTTGGATACTTTATTGATCCAATATCTTGTAGGTCTACAATTACTTGCATATCTTTCTAGGAACTAGATTAATATTATCCTCATAGCTTCCTGGTTCACATTTTTGGAATTCTATAAAACAAAATCATAATCTCTCATAGACTATTGTTTAAAAGGGTCTATAAGACTATGAGTCCCTATAGATCCAATGCCTAGTGAGCATGCAATCATTTGTACACTTAACCAGATACTGGATCTATATTATATTGATAACTTCCCAAGCCTCTATAACAATAGAACATACACAAATCATACTATCACCATCATCTATTTGCCTAATAATACTATTGTATTAACAAAGTTCTATTTCCAATTAGCTATATTATGAAAATATACAATAAAACATCAAAATATCAAAAAATAACCACATATCAAGCTGGATATTCTCTTTCTATTCACACAAAATAGATAGAGAACTTCCTACCTCTTGATATGTGATAACAAGTTATCACTTCTTATTTTCTTCAAAATAAAAAATATCCTGGCTGACTTATAGACTCTTTGGAAGCATAGGGATTTAGTAATCAACACTTTACATACCCATAATCATTTATGACTACATCAAGAAGTCGATTATTAGATCCCTATGCATCCTAAAAGCCTATAAGCTAGCATGGATGTCATCCACTCACAATCAAGGTAATTCTATGATATGGACTTCCTAGATAAGGGGATTTCTTTTTCCTATGCTCTATGCCTATACATTTCTTTGTACACACATCAAGCATGGGAGAAGGGCTTATTCTCTTGGATTGTGCATATGGAAGCATTACCCTCAATCTAAAAGATTTTTTTTACAATATAAAATCATCTAATATTTCAACATATTAGAGGTGGTGATGAGTATCACATCCAATTCCTGACATACATGTAAATATTTGCATATGTGTAATATTAAATTTTTTCTTCTTTTAAAGCATTATGCTTTTGAAAACAAATGAGAAACACAAAAATAATTCTACAAGCCCTTTTTACAAACATTCATACCCGTTGTAAAATTTATTGTAGTGCATTACAATAACCAAAATAGAATAATCTCGACATTGTTACATTGCAAACCCCAACATCATATTTGCAAATTGCAATCATCATTGCAATAACAAAATATCTTGCAAATTGCAAGCATCGATAACATTACCATACATCTCTTGAAAACATCTACTTTGCAAAACATTTGCAAAGATCATTATATTACTTTACAAGATATCTATAAAGATAATTTTCCATCACTTTGCAAAAATATTTGCAAAGAATGCAAAATCAAATCATAAAAGCATTTCACTACTTTGCAAAAACATTTGCAAATATCATTCTATTACTTTACAAGACATTCTCCATATGCTTTGCAAGATATTTGAAAATATCATTCTATTACTTTACAAAAAAATTGTAAAGATCATTTTCCATAACTTTGCAAAAAAAATGTAAAGAATGCAAAATCAAATCATAAAAGTATTTCACTACTTTGCAAAATATTTACAAATATCATTCTATTACTTTACAAGACGTTCTCCACTACTTTGCGGAAAAAAAATCAAATATCATTCTATTACTTTACAATACATTCTCATCCCTTTGCAAAAACATTTGAAAATATCATTCTATTACTTTATAAAACCTTTGTAAAGAACATTGTCCATACCTTTGAAAAAATATTTTACAAAGGACACAAAATCAATCACAAAGGCATTCTCTTCATTACTTTGTAAAAAAATTGCAAAGGTATTTTTTTCGAAACATTGAAAAAATAGTACAACTGATTATAAAATATTTTGTAATAATTGAAAACACATTTTACAATCAACATCAAAAGTATTCTCGAATTTTATATCAAAGATTTTGAAAAGGCTTGCAAAATAAGAACTTTCATCTGCACGGTTAAGTATTTCATAGAATATGGTACTTAAAACATTGATGAAAAAACAATCTAAATCTTATCTACGCAGTCAAATGTTTCATAGAAAATGGTATTTGAACATTAATAAGAATCAATATAAACCCTTATCTACATCTATCAAATGTTTTATAAAGAATGGAATTTGATAAAAAGAAATCAAAACTCACATCTACATCTGTCAAATGTTTCATAAAGGATGGCATTTTATAAAAAGCAATCAAAAATATTATCTACATTTGTCAAATGTTTCATAAAGAATGGTATTTGATAGAAAACAATCTAAATATTATATACGCAGTCAAGTATTTCATAGAGAATGGTACTTGAAGAAAAAACATTTTTCACCTACACATTCAAGTGTTTCATAGAGAATGGCACTTGAACATTGGTGAAAATATTAAATCTTATCTACACAATCAAGTGTTTCATAGAGAATAGCACTTGAATATTGATAAGAAGTAAAAACATTTTCACCTATGCATTCAAGTGTTTCATAGAGAATGACACTTGAAAATTGGTGAAAATCCTAAATCTTATCTACGTAGTCAAGTGTTTCATAGAGAATGGCACTTGAACATTGATAAGAAGCAAAAACATTTTCACCTATGTAGTCAAGTGTTTCATAGAGAATGGCACTTGAACATTGGTGAAAATCCTAAATCTTATCAGTGCAGTCAAGTTTTTAATAGAGGATGGCACTTGAACATTGATAAGAAGCAAAAAAAAATCACCTACACAACCAATTTTTTCATAGAGAATGGCACTTGAACATTGGTGAAAATCTTAAATATTTTCTATGCAATCAAGTGTTTCATAGAGAATGGCACTTGAACATTGATAAGAAGTAAAACTACCTCATATACACAGTCAAGTGTTTCATAGAGAATGACACTTGAACATTTATGAGAGGAAAAATAAATATACATATCTTGTACATATGATAGGTACCTCATCTATGCAGTCAAATGTTTCATAGAGAATGGCACTTGAACACTGATGAGAGGAAAACATATTATATCTCATGTAAATACTATAGGTACGTCATCTACGCAGTCAAGTTTTTCATAGAAAATAGCACTTGAACACTAATGAGAGGAAAACATATTATATCTCATGTAAATACTATAGGTACCTCATCTAGGCAATCAAGTGTTTCATAGAGAATGGTACTTGAACATTGATGAGAGGAAAAACATAATTCATTGTACATATTATAGATACCTCATTATGTATTAAATTATATCATGAATATAGCATCATAGGACACCATTTAAACATAATTAGATCATGTTCCCACCTATGGGAATGAAATAAAAGGTAAAACATTTACATCTAAATAAAATGAGCGTTCTCCTATATCATGTCTAGAGACCACCGCTCATAACATACACTTTGGTATGGTCATATATCATCCAGAATACTCAACACATATCTCAAATGGGGCATCTCCCTTTCATTTACATTTGATCATCATCATAAAACCCTCACCAAGAAAATCAATCAAAATATAAATATCTAATCAACTACACCTTATCAAAGCATCATTATATCAAAGAATCATCACATCAAAGCATCATCACATCAAAATAATCTCAACAATCAATACATCAATACAGTTAAATCAAATCATCATGTAATTAAATTTAATTTGAGGATATCCATGGGGTAACTTTTCCCCCATGGGATGAATTTGACAACATTAATACATCATAGAATCATAATTGAGTTTTACTACTTAAATTTTGATGCAATCCCATAAGAATAACATAAAAACTAAAGTAAAATATAGATACTCAATTTTGACACATCAAACGCCACTTCCAAAAACTAGTAAACATACCAAAACCTCCCAAAATCAATTTTGAATATCACAAAATATCAATTTGGTCATCTCCCATCATCTTGGGCATCACATTTCACCTTTACCAAATTTAACACTCTGATCAAATTTTATAGTGGAAATTTTGGCAAATTTTCAAATTTCAAACTTCTCATAATCATATTTTATTCTTTACCAAATTCACCAATCAGAACCAAATTCACCACCCTTGTGGCAAATTTGGTCAACAATGGAAAATTTGGAAAAATTGGTTGGGAATATTCCACATGAACTAGTTGGGTATGGATTGAGTTCTCTTTCACCTCTTCCATTAATTTTGCATGCTTAAATAATGTTTGAGATTAATTTGTTTGAATTGATCTTATCCTTTCATTCCCTCCAAGTCCCCTCCAAATCCTATATAAGGAGGTCATGAGGCAAGCACACCATAGCCATTTCACTGTAGCAAATCTCTACAAAGATTTTTAAGTGCCTTATAATATCATAGCATTCTTTATTTTCAAGTTTTCTTCAAGCTCTTCAAGCCTCTTTCAAGCATTTGGAGTCATTTTGAAAGCATTTGTGGAGGGCAACTAGGCAAGGCAAGGGAGTTTGGTGGAAATGATATCTTCGTCGTAGCTAGGGACCATAGCTAGGTGACATCTAGTATATCTATGTCCTTCATTTTATTGCTATCTTTTACATTTTAACTTCCTAATTTTAGCTTTGCAAGTTGACTATTTCATTTTACTTGCTTTCATTTCATTTCCCTTTGCTATTCCTCATTGTTGATATCACCCTTATTTTTTAGGCCCTAATATATTTGATTGCAGGCACGATTTCAAGGATTTGCAGCATCCTTTATCGTCTTTAACATTTTTTTTTAGGATTACCTTAGTTTACATTTACCTCATCATTACTTTTTGTCCCTAATCCTCTATTTTGTAGGATTTTTAACACATGTTCTTGCATATTTAACACTAAAATTCTTACTAAATTTATTAGCTACAATCATTTCATGTTATCTGTAGTATATTAAAACTTTCTATATTACTCCACGCTCTTTTAATTTCTTTTTTTTTTTTACCTACAAGCCTATATTTATCATAATCTATATTTTGGGCATATTGATGAATTCTTAAGCTATATTTACATGTTATAATCTAACACTATTTAAATCACTGATTTATTTTCATTAAGAATTGATTTAGTGATTTACTACTATCTCTAACACTTTGGCATGTAATTTGGGATCCTTGCATTTTAGTTTCATTAATATTTGGTCATATCTTATATAAATTTATTATTGCAAATTACTTTAACTTGTAGACAATCTTTTCATATTTTTATCTAATCCTCTCATCTGCAATTGTTTCTTGTTGATTTGGACCTGCTAGAGGTTATATTAACATCTCCATATAATTAATAATATGTTATATTGTATCCCCTATCTTATTATAGTTTATATTTATCAAATTTATAGTCCCTTGAGGGGATTCTATCTTTTTCTCTATCATTATAATTTCAGTCTCTAAATTCTCTATTCAAAGTCTTAATCATCTGATTTTACCACTTACAAATATTTCAAAACATAGTGGGGCCATTCCCTTGCAATATTGATTGAAAACCTATTGAAATCAACTCATAATATGCCCTAAAACTTCAAAAATCCATCTCAAGACCAACTTCACGACCCCTATGGTGAATTTGGTAAACCAGAATACACTGAAACAAATTGACCACCCCTATGATGAATTTGGTAACAGGCTAAAAATTCCATCCTAGGAGGTTATCATACTCACTTTTTTATCAATACAGGGTATGATCAGTTGGGGAAGGTGGTTTACCACGTCACTGCACTCAAACAGACCCCCCAAATAAAACAAATTTGATTTTTTTCATGTTTTTGTGTAGGTTTACCAAATTCACCACCCAATAGTGGTAAATTGGTATTTTCTATGGTGAATTTGGTAAACAAGATCTAAGAGAGGTAATCTGGCAACTTGGGCCATCCTTAGCCCTACAATTTCATTTCCTCTATGTTATGTTTTTATTTTCTACTATTTTTAAAACATAAATCACATTTATTTTGGTAAATTAAGGAATTCTAGCTAGGAAACATTAATAATTTATAAAACCTTACAATTTATTTACAAAAATATCTTATTTCTTCACAAAACATTAAAATACTAATCAATAAATGAGTCTTAGATTGAAATTTAACCCTTGTATTACTTTCAATTACTTAGGTAAAGAATAAAAAAATATATAGTTGCATTAGGCTAGATTTTCATACTGCATTCCTCCTTGTTTTACCTTTAAATAAAAATCTCCTTAGTCTAGTGCATTCAAAATTTTAAGTGCATATAGCTTAGCTCTTGATTGCTTGCATTTTTGTGATATAAACTTAAGCCTTGCATTTAGATGATACTTGATGATTTAGGTTTAATTAATCGTTAAGGCTTGATAAATATTCAACATTACTAGAGGTCCAAAACCCTTAGGTATTTGTCTTAATTTAACTTATAAACACCACCTAAACAAGCATTACATCAACTATCATACAACCATATAAAAAATAATTAAAGTAGGAGTCTAGTTGTGTTGAGGACCTTCGTGTCTTTAGGATCGCCTTTGGAAAGAGATCCTCAAGTGGGGAAGAAGAGATTCTAAAGAATATCCCCCATGCACACTTGATATTATTTAGGCTTAAAGGGAAAATAACAGAAGGTTTTCACACTATCTAAAATCATGTTTTAGTAAGTAAAATCCTTTGTTATTTAATAATTATGAAAAAAAAAAAAAAATTTGAAGAGAGCCCCAACCCTTTTACATAAGACAAAGAAACTTCCAATAAGGACAAAATCCCAAGGCCAAAAATCTACAACAAAATAAAAATATCATATCAAAGAACAACATGAAAATCAACACAAGAGGCTTGCTATCAAAGATTACAAATAGAAGAAGAGAGCATAAAGGCTAACTAAGATTTGGAGAGACTAACATTGACCTCCAATTCTTTCTTCTACTTCTTAATCTACACTTGGATAGTCAACACCTCCTAAGATTCCTTCAATACTTATCCATCCCATTATTCTGAGACAACTGAAATTTAGCCTTGGTCACAAAAGCATTAGGATTCTATTTTATTTCACCATAATTAGCACTAAGAACACTACTTAGAGAAATAAAACTAAAACTCAGAGGAAAATATCCATGATAGAGCACAACTTAATTTTTTTTTTTACATTACCAAAGCAGAAATGATCATCAAGACCTAAAGAGAAGATAACATGAGGAGGAAATGAGTCCATCCAAAAATTTCTTGAGCTACTACTAACTCCCTGACTGGCCATAAAGTCAATAAATTTTTTCCTTCTCTTAACATGTGCATGATTTTCACCTCTTGAAAGGATTGTAGTAAGGAATTATTATCCCTTAAGATTTCTTCCACCATCCATCTTGGTTCTTCCTTCCCAATTAAGTAGTCAATGATATTTTTGGAGTCCTCTTCAACTATAATATTAATATAATTAAGCAAGGACACGAGCTTTATTCAAGATAGAAGAGCCCTCACTTTTGCAACATGGCTAGTTTGAATACCATAATGCTCTAAGTAGGTCCCAATCAAAACCTCTTTTGAAGTTCTAACAAGACCTCCTCCCCTAAATTTTCTTGGTTTTCCTTTCAAGGCCCCATCAAAGCTATGTTTCACTTAGCCTTTCTCAATATCCTTCCATTTGGTGGTCTTCCTAATATCCTCCTTTGATATGGGGTCAACACCAACCTAAGCTTCTAAGTTTCAACATTTAGCTATCTCCTTTTCCCCCTATCTTAGCCTCATCCAAGTGCTTGGTAATTGAAATATTCTCACAAGAAATAAGATTTATTCTAAGGAAAACCCCCTTTTCATCTCTACTAACACCTCTAAATATCCTTATGTTGTGTTTCAACCATATACCCTAGAATAAATGAACAAGGGAAAAAATCCAAAAACATGTAAGTCTATCACTTTTAAAAGGGGAGTACAATTGTTTTACAAAACCAAGGATCGAATGGGGCACCACCCTTGAATAGCTAAAGGCTTGAATAAGTAAGTTGATAACCTTGTTTGAGAAAGGACAAATAATAAAGAGGTGCAATACCGATTCCTCATCCGCATTACACAATGGGTGAATATTTAGGATATAGAATCCTTTCTTCTTAATATTGTCTATTGTTAATATTATCTTGAAAGGAAATCTAGATGGAGATAGAAACTTTTGGAGAGATGTATTTCAACCACAATCTACTAATAAGAAATCTAGGAATAGACCCATCCTTAGATACCATATGGCCTGATCTAGCTGAGTAAACTACAAAATAAGAAAGGAACCAAATGAAGGAGTCTTGAGAGGGGCTTAAGGTAGTATAATAAGAGAGTATTAAACATTTAATAAATTATACTTGATTCTAGGCCTTCTAATTTTAGGCAGTAAGGGAGATATCCTTCCATCTTCTCAGGGGTCCTTCACCTTTAAGATAATCATAAATCTTTCTACCAAAAATGTCCTTTATGGGAACAAAAATCTAGTTGCATTGTCTCAAAGCATAGAGGGGCTTGTTTGTAATCCAAGTTTCTTCCTAAAATACAAAGAAGTTACCATACCCAAGTTTCTATTTTAATCCTTTCATCAATAGATATCTAGAGTTAACAAGTCTATTCCACAAAGCAAAACCCATAGGAGGGTTATCACATCTAAATAAAGGTATGAATGAATCTAAGTACTTGGTCCTGATGACTTTGACCTAAGGAGTTTCACCTTCTTTGATTATTCTCCAGCCAAGCTTAGACAATAGAGCTTCATTAAATTATTGAATTCACATTATGCCCAATACTCCTTATCTCTTAGATTTACACACTTTATCCCAAGCAACAAGAGGAATACTTTGTTTGTCCTCAACCCTTGACCATAAAAAATATCTCTGGATTTTCTCCAATAGTGAGGTCACTTTTACACAAAATTTTAGCATTGAAAGAAAATAAATTGGCAAATATTAAAGAGTAGATTGCAAGAGTTGCACTTTACCTACCTAGGATAGTAGAACCCCCTTTCACCCTGCTAACTTATGTTGAAACATTTCTATCATATAATTCTATAGAATGTTTTAACTCTTACTTTAAATAGGGGTAAGCTCAGATAAGTTGAGGGAAAATCATCAATATCACAATAAATAAATCTAGAGATTTTAAACCATATAAGGGTCAGAGTGTTAAAAAATAACAACTTGATTTTTTTAAAATTGATGCATTAACCTAAACATTTTTCATACTCCTGGAGCACCTTATTTACATTAGTGGCTTCTCTAACTAAAGCCTCCCTAATAATAAAGGTATCTTCCACAAACTAATTATGAGTAATCAATTCAATTGAAGTAGCTGGTTTGATCCCTTGAATTTGACCTTCCCTTCTAGTTGAATCAATGGCCCTACCAAGTACCTCAACCATTAAAATTAATAGGTAAGTGGATAGATGGTATATCTATCTTAATACCATATGGATGATAAAGAATACCGATGCTTGGTCATTTACTAACATCAATAAAATAGGGGATATATATACCGAGAGACCCAGATTCTCCAAATTAAACTAAAACCAAAGCTTTCTAAAACCTTATCCATAAAGGTCCAAGACACCCTATCATAAGCATTTCTCATATCCAATTTTAAAATAATACCTATCGATCCTCTTTGGTCCATGGAGTGCATCACTTCATGAATGTTTATAACACCACCATAATCTACCTCATAGCCACAAAACCCCCTTGAATATGAGAAATTAACCTGGGAAGAAGTATCTTCAGTCTATTAGCTAAGGCTTTGGTAAGAATTTTATAAATGATGTTGCAAAGGTTGATCAGTCTAAAGTCCTTGAATGTGTTAGCTCCTTGCTTTTGAGGGATTAGGACTTAAAAAGTAGAGTTCATTTCTTTGAATAAAGCATTGTAAGCTTGTAACTCCCAAAGAGTATCCCCTATATCATGTTGAACTATGTGCCAACACTCTTGAAAGAAACCAAGGGGAAAACCATAAGGGCATAGAGTTTTATACCTCTACATACCAAACATGGCTTCTTTTATTTCATAATTAGTTAAAGGTTAGATTAAGTACTCATTAAATAAAAAAAAAACCAACTTAGAAATATTTTAAAGAATGGAATGAGATGAATCCTCATTTCTATTTGCACTAACATTTAGTAAGACTAAAAAAGTAATGGTTGCATCTATAATTTTATCCTCTATCTAGATCGTTGAACCATATTCTAGATTTATCTCCTTTATTTTGTTCAAAATCCTATATTTGAGAGTGGATAAGTGGAAGAACCTAGTGTTATGGTCTCCCTCCCTTAGCCAAAGCAATATGGACTTCTACCTATAGAAAACCTCTTGCTTTACAACCATAATATGGTAGTCACTGAGAAGATACTTTTCCTTCTCATAAGGAATAATAGATATTCCATGAGTTTGCATGAATCCAAGTATTGGATCTAGTACCAAAGATATTTTTTTACTTGAAAATATTATTGAAACCTACAAGTTTCACAACTTTAACTTCATTTTTAGAAGTTTCAATTTTTTTCCACAATAAATATTTTGGTCCCCTAATGTCAAAACTCCACCATTCCTTCACTTTCTCCTTCAATTTGGGGTGATGCAACCAAATTAGTTTGAATATGAAAGGAGGTGTTTTTGGTTTAGAACCAAGGACTATATCTAGGCTCAAAGGGTTGTGGTTGAAGGCTAATGAGCACCAGAAATGCTCATATTTTGCACATATTTCTTTGATCAATATGCGGCTGTATAATAAGGATTGCGTACTTTTATGAATGATTATATAGATATTTGATATAATTATGTGTGTTATCTAATTTGTGTTTTTTTAGTATGTTTTGTGGAATTGCAGTTGATTTAGTTAGATTTGGAACGGTCGAGGTCTTTTGATGGACCTGGTACTTTATTTCATCGGGGGTCAATGTAGAGAACATAGGCACCTCCCTACAACCGAAAGGCACCAAGGGAAAAAGTGCCTCCCTGCAATCAAAAGGTGCCAAACCAAATGCGAGCGCCTCCCTGCAGTCGGAAGGTGCCAACTGAATACAAGCACCTCCCTACAATCGAAAGGCGCCAACTGAATACGAGTGCCTCCCTATAGTTAGAAGGTGCCAACTGAATACGAGTGCCTCCCTATAGTTGAAATGTGCCAATTGAATGTGAGCACCTCCCTATAGTCAGAAGGTGCCAACTGAATGTGAGTGCCTCCCTACAGTCGGAAGGCACCAACTGAATGCGAGCACCTCCCTGCAACTAGAAGGCGCCAACCAAAGACAAGCACCTCCCCATAGAAGGCGCAAACAGAAGGCAAGAACCTCCCCACAGTCGAAAGGCGCTAATATAAGGCAATAACCTCCCCATAGCAGGAAGGTGCTAATAGAAGGCAAGCGCCTCCCCACAGCCGAAAGGTGCTAATAGAAGGCAAGCGCCTCCCTACAACCGGAAGGCACTGCGATAATAAGGTACCTTCATCATAAGGAAGGCGCCATTGATTCTTTTCCCGTTGACCAAATTTGAACGACGTGGACCATAGCGGCTGGTGTAGTTCTAGCTCTGCGTCATGTAGAGCTAAATTGGGGATAGCGCCAATGTATCAAAATGTCTTACTGATGCCAAGCAAAGCATGAACCAAAACAAACATGTCGCCATCAGAATAGAATGCCAAACGTCGATTGCATTCGCTAGACTGTTCTAATTTAGTCTGGGAAGAATTGACTGTTGTAACCACTTCTGTAACAGAATTTCTATGGGTGTGTTATATAAACACACGTAGATCGTTCTGAGGAAGATATATAGAAATAATTAAAAAAGATCCATTTAGAGTCACAAAAGATAGATTGTAATACATTGATAAATATATTACAGTTCCAAAAGTTCTAAAGCACGTGTTCCATCGGGAAGAAGCTGCTGGAGCCTGGGCCCAATCCAATCCAGTATCTCTTTCCCATTTCCTTTTTGTTTATTTATTTTAATTAGTTTATTGCTTTCATAAGAACGTTTTTTAGTTTACTAGTTCTAGTATTTGTAGTAGATTTATTTTCAGGAATGTGTACATGATTTTTTTTTGTAGATTTAATTATGTTCTTCTTATGTAATTTATTGAGGAGTGCAGGAATGATTGCCAAAAATTTCAAGAACACCCCCCAAATGTAGGATTAGCAGATTCACCTCCAGTGGTATTATAGTAACCTAATTCCGACTCTTTGCAAGTTTACAAAGCTCCTTGGGTTGATAATTAAATGCACGGGCATGTGACAAAAATAGGAAACCATTCACCTTGTTTGGCTCGCAACATTTTGGCACCGTTGTCGAGGAAGCGTCTTAATTATATTACTTACAATACCCTGAAACCTTCCATCGACCTTGTATGAGTTCTTCGAGAAGAAGAGGACCTGACGGTCGCTTTATAAGAACTAATCCATCAAGACCTGAGTCAGTCGAGCATTTTGGATTTGAGTTAGACTCGCCCGACCTACCAGTGTGAGGAACCACACTTTGTACAAAGTGTCACCTCATCCCATCAACAAGGGGATGAACGAATCATCATAAATCCCCTGTTTAATAGGATTCCTCTAGAGGAAGCCCTATTGTGGAAGGCTATGGAGGATCAGACGATCTCACCAAAAAACCTTAGAGAATTGACTCAAAAATTTTTAAATGACCGGAAGGCCATAAACGCTGCATTAGAAACCACATTTCCTAAAAAAATTGCATATAACGATGAAGTCTCATCTAGCTTTAGTTTTCCAATAGAGGAGGGAGTAGGAGATACCAAAATGAAAAATATATCCCCTGCTCACCTTTCGTACTTTAGAGGACACCCAACTGAGGACCCTGACCTATTTTTATTCAAGTTTGATGTTTTGTGTAGGTCTATGGATTACAAATCAAACATGCAAAAGTTGAAATTATTTCCTTCTACATTAGATGATGCAGCTCTGCGATGGTTCATCGATCTGGGAGACAAACACATCACCACCTGGGACCAGATGAAGAAGCTCTTTCTAGAGCAATATCAAGATTTTGGGAGAGTAAGAGACTCCAGGGAGGATGTCCTGAGCATGACACAAAGAGAAGATGAGTCTTTCGAGGAGTATTTGGAGAGATTCAACTTTAATCTTCAACAGTCCCCTCACTTGAAGCTATCTGATAAGTCCCTCAAAAGCATCTTCTTGAGGGGACTTACCAATGAGTCACTAGAGGCTCTCAACATGATCTCTAGAGGTGATGTCTATCAGCATGCTATGGACAACATCCAAAAATTATGCTAGAACTACTCGAGAAGGCGAGGCAAAATCACCACCAGGACCATGAAGGCGACTGCTTCAGTCACCAAAATAGAAATAGGCAACATGCTAGAGGATTTGAAGAGCGAAATGCTCTCATCTCTAGCACTACAGATGGATACACTGCTGTTAGAAAAAAAGAAACAAGAAAATGACACAACATTAGCCTATTTTTTCCCAAAATGTAGAGGAAGGCATGCAAAGAATGCATGTCCAAAAAACAAGGTCAAAGTATGCGCAGTTTGCAGGCTGAATCATAAAACTTGATTGTGCCCACAACTGCCCAGTAACCAGGAAGCGGATGAGAGCATGGAGGCCTACTTCATAGGCAATAGGAAGAGTTGGCCATAGCCCCCTATAGGGAATATACCAATCGAAATGCCATCATATGGGGGAGGGTCATACATGCACCAAGGACCCCCTCAACCACCTAATATGGGGTGGTGGGGACCATCACCTTGGACTAACGCACCCCCAGCAGCATTCCTGAATCAGCAGCCATGGATGCCATATCTATATCCTGGGAAGTAGTGGAGAGGTCATAATGCATGGAATCAGACTCCATAGAGTGTAGTGCCTACTCACATCCAATAGAACTTACTAGCATTGCTAGCAGTGAGACCTACGTAGCTACCAACACAACTGACAGCAAACCCGAACAACAAAGTAAATCAACCGGCATACAACGTAGAAGGTGAGATGTATCATATGTACAATATTCAACTTAGATCAGGTAGGCAACTAGGAGTAGAGACACCGCCTCTGGTAGAAGAGGAGGAAGAAATAGTAGAGACACCTCCACTGGTAGAAGAGGAGGAAGAAATAGAGGAGACACCTCTGGTAGAAGAGGGAAAAGCACTTGAGAGAGTGGAGGCTCCATTTCCTAGTCGGCTATAGGAACAAATAAAAACAACACAGCCAAAATTTGACATCTTATCGAGCTTGAAGAATCTCACGATGACAATCCCATTATTTCAAGCAGTTCAAGATGTCCGTATTTACACCAAGGCAATTAAAGAAATGTGTCTAAGGAGACCGTGATGAAAAGCTATCGAGACTATCAATGTCATGGGTAAACTGGCAGATCTAATGATGGGTGGAAAACATCATCCGAAGTATGCAGATCCAGGCAGCCCAGTACTGATCATAAAAATTGGAGGACATTCCCTGTCCAACACATTGGTTGACCTCGGGGCAGCCATCAACATGATGCCTCGAGAGACCTTGCAGAGGCTATAGCTCACGAACCTGAAGCCAACCACGATAGTGCTGCAATTAGCCGATCGATCAACCGTGTCCCTGGAAGGGATGCTAGAAGATGTGATCGTAATAGTCAGTGCATGGGAATATTCAACCGATTTTCTAGTTTTGCAAACCAATACTAGGCTGGGCGGTTACCCGCTCATTTTGGGGAGGCCATGGCTGGCAACAGGTGATGCTTACATCAACTACCGGGATGGGCTAATGACCATATCCAATGGGTAAAATGTCAAAAGGCTGACCATTTCACCGCCAGCTCAGTCTATGGACTCGACAGAAGAACCTAGGATCACCGAGCATGGAACTACGGAGTTGTCCATAATCCAATCGATGATGACCTTTTAGGCGGTGGCAGAAGAGGGCAAGGATGGTGCTATTGTGGAGTTTATCCATGGAGAATCATCCACCCCCACACCTGGATCGCCATTGACTGGTGCCCAAGATCAGCACATCCGATAAATACACATTGGGCCAGGAAGGATATTAAACGTCAATAGCAGGTTGACGCCCACACAGCTAGAAAAATTAGAAGAGCTTCTGGTAAAACACCAGCAAGCATTTGCATGGGACTACGCAGATATGCATGGCATCAGCCTAGAAATATGTACCCATCGGATTTATTTAGATGACCAGGCAACTCCTAGTCGACAGCCATAGAGAAGGATGAACCCAGCAATGAAAGACATTGTCAGAGAAGAACTGCACAAACTTCTGTCTGTTGAATTCATATATCCAATTTCTAATAGTGAATGGGTATCACCATTAGTGGTGGTCCCCAAAAAGAATGGGAAATGGTGGATCTGCGTGGACTATCGGGCATTGAACAAGGCGACTAAGAAATACCACTTCTTGCTCCCGTTCATCGATCAGGTCTTGGACACACTCTCAGGAAGAAAATACTTCTTCTTTTTGGATAGTTTCAGTGGTTACAACCAGATCCAGATAGGGGAAGAAGATCAAGATAAAAAAACGTTCACCTGTCCATGGGGAACATTTGCCTATAAGGTATTGCCTTTTGGACTGTGTAATGCACCAGCCACCTTTTAAATGGTGGTGCTTAGAATATTCTCTGATATGATAGGAGATGGGGTGGAAGTATACATGGACGTCTTCACTGCCTATGGAGAAACCTTCGAGGAGGCAATGACAAATTTGGAAAGAGTGCTCGACAGGAGCAAGGAAAATAATTGTCCCTAAGTAATGAAATTTTTTTATGATGATGCAGGAAGGCATCGTGTTGGGACACCACCTCTCTGTGGAAGGAATACAAGTAGACAAGAGGAAGATCAAGGTCATCAAATACCTACCTAGCCCCAGAACATAGAAGGAGGTAAGAAATTTCCTTGGATCAGCCGGGTACTATCGATGATTTATCACCAAACTTAGTAAGATTGCCAAACCATTGCACACCCTACTTTCTAAGGACATAGAGTTCAATTGGATGAGAGATTGCAAAGAAGCGTTCCAATTGCTGAAATAAAAATTGATATCTACACCGGTCTTGAGAGAACCGAATTGGGCCATACCGTTCCACATTTACTGCGATGCATCTAACGGTGCGATCGAAGCAGTCCTCGGGCAGAAATATGGTGAAGAATTTTATGCCATCTATTATGTCAGTAAAAACTTGGCGGGAGCAGATCTCAACTATACGATGACAGAAAAATAATTCCTCATAGTTGTCCATGCAATAAAAAAATTTTGCCACTATATAACGGGATACAAGGTCTTCATCCATACGGACCATGCGGCTATCAGGTATCTGATGAGTAATCCGACCATTGGTGGTAGAATTATCAGATGGTTGTTGCTATTGCAGGAATTCAACATCACTATAGTCGATAAACCAGGCAAGGACAACGTTGTGGTGGATTTTCTATCCAGATTGATACCTACAGATCATCAAGCAGTGGAAGATCAATTTTTGGATGAACATCTGTTTGCTATTAGTGAACAAACTCCGTGGTATGCATACATAGCCAATTACTTGGCCACCGGAGGGACCTCACCTGCTCTCTCCTACCAAGAAAAGCAGGCGGTCATAGAGAAAAGCGCATCATTCCTTTGGATGGATGGTCTCCTATTTAAAATAGGACGAGACCAAATTATAAGAAGATGCATAGCAAAACAAGAGTTTTTAGAAGTGCTCAATGCATGTCACGATGAGCCATGCAGAGGACACTTTGCAGGGAAACGAACTACCTACAAAATCCTGCAGGCTGGGTATTTTTGGCCCACTCTATTCAAGGACACAACAACATATACCAACAAGTGTGATGAGTGCCAGAGGATGGGTAGACCAACCCACCGATATGAAATGCCCCTGTAGCCCCAGGTACACCTAGAACCTTTTGATAAATGGGGCATGGACTTCGTGGGACCATTTAATCCACCTTCAATGGGAAGGAGGTTTATTCTGGTTTACATGGATTACGTCACCAAATGGGTGGAAGTGTAGGCATTAAGGTACTCAAAGGAAATAACGGTCATCGATTTCTTATTTTCCCATATTTTCACATGATTTGGGGTTCCTCGGGAGATAACAACAGACCAAGGGCCCCAATTCACCTCCAAATTGATTGAGGAGCTGATGGAGCAGTATAGAGTTTGGCACAATAAAACCACGCCCTACCATCCGCAGGTGAACGGGCAAGTAGAAGTGACAAATAGGGAGATAGAAAACATCCTGACCAAAATCGTGCAGCAACACAAGAAATATTTGGCCACACGGTTGTTGGAGACAGTTTGGGCATACAACACCACGTGGAAATCCACCATAGGATGCACACCTTTCCAACTGGTCTATGGAAAAAATGCGATGATGCCCATCGAGTTCGAAACCAAAACTCTGAGGATAGCTTCAGAATTAAATTTGAGCTTGGACGAAGCTCAAAAATAGAGGATTCGCCAACTAGATCAACTAGATGAAATCCAACTGGATGCTTTGCAGAGGATAGAGATTATACAGAAGCAGAGAAAGAAGTGGCATGATAACCACATCATGCTGAAGAAGTTCTAGGTAGGGGAATGGGTACTGTTGTATGATTCTTGGTTCCAGGAAAGGAAGGGCAAACTTATGCAGAGGTGGATGGGACCGTATGAGGTGGCAGAGATCATTAGGAACGGGGTGGTGCATGTTACGAAAATTGACGATAGCAACACCATGTTCACAGTCAATGGCCACCGACTACACCCCTATAATAAGTCTGAAACGTTACAGGTGGAATCCAGAGTAGGCATGGGGGAGACCCCATCTTGCTAGATCTAGACCGAACTCTCACAGGTGAAATGGTGGGCACGAAAGTGCTCACCCAAATTTTTTTTAGTTAATATAGTTTTTTTGTAATGTGTGTTTTTGCAGGGATGACGCTCGCATGCAAGTTGCAGGCATCCTAATCTAGGGCCTAACAGGCACGGAATGCGTCTAACTACCTTTATTTTCCTTTATTTTTTGGTTGTTTTTTTTGCAGGTGGAGGACCTAATAGCATGAGGGATAGGTATCTGGGAAACCAGGCCTGATTCGGCTCAGCATTTCGACATTGGCTCATAGGTAGAATCTAGGCAGCATGAAAAAATGGGAAGGCTTGATCACCCTTTTTCCAGTCAAATCGCCATCCAGAAGAAGGTGCCTTACTACACCCAGAAGGTGCCAAGTCCATTAGAAGGTGCCTTACTGCACCCAAAAGGTTCCAAGTCTAGAAGAAGGCACCTTACTGCACCCAAAAGGTGCCAAGTATAGAAGAAGGCGCCTTACTGCACCTAGAAGGTGCCAAGTCCAGAAGAAGGTGCCTTATTGCATCTAGCAGAAGGCACCAAGTCCACAAGAAGGCACCTTACTACATCCAGAAGAAGGTGCCAAGTCCACAAGAAGGTGCCTTACCGCACCCGAAAGGTGCCCATCCAAAAGAAGGTGCCTTACCGCACCCAGAAGGTGCCAAATCTAGAAGAAGGTGCCTTACTGCACCCAGAAGGTGCCAAGTCCAGAAGAAGGCGCCTTACTGCACCCGAAAGGTGCCCATCCAAAAGAAGGCACCTTACTGCATCTGGAAGGTGCCAAATCAGAAGGCGACGCTTTCCATCCATTCAGAAGTTCTAAAAAAAAAATACACATATGTAGGCACCTTCCGTGACAGGAAGGCACCAACTTAAAAAAAAAAAAACAGCCTAGATGCCTTCCAACATCAAGAAGGCACAGTCATCTAGCCAAGACGCCTTCCAACATCGGGAAGGCATAGTCATCCAGCCAAGATGCCTTCCAACATCAGGAAGGTGCAGTCATCCAGCCAAGACGCCTTCCAATGTCGATAAGGCACGAACCAGAAGGAGGCACCTCCCACATCGGGAAGACGCTTGCAGACAAAAGCGTCGTCCATCGCCAGATGATAGCCAATCAGAGGCACTTCCTAGCACTAGAAGGCACATTCATTCAAAGAAGAGTGTTGGCAATGTTGGAAAGGCGCTACAAGGGCACCATCCACATGGGGAAGGTACCAAAGAACACCTCCCACATGCAACATTTACATCTACCGGATGCCTCGAGCGAAACGAAGCATTGCATGAATAAGTGACATCAAATGACCATACCCCTCCCTCGTGTCACAAGTCAACAAATCAACGACTACCATGATGATTGGAATGCCGAATCAGGTACGTGCATACTAAATCAAATCATTTATATAATTATTTATAAATACGCAGTACCAAAAAAGATACCGTCGTCATAGAGATCGTCCCCCCATAGCCGAAATCACGTGCCAATGATAGGGAATCTTCCATAACTGCTAGGGTTAGGCATATTTTCTATAAGAAGGTGCCTTCCTGAAGAAGGAAGGATGAAAAATAATATACAGTAGTAGAAGGCACCATGGGAGGAAGGTCCAAGAACTACGTGATCAAGAAGAATGAACCCAATGATACTGATGGGATCAGAGGGGCGGTAAAGACCCAATTCAAAGCTGAGGGGTGGCTTGAATATTGCACCATGGTCAGTCAGGGCCAGGACGTGGAGGCAGCTAGAGAATTCATCGCCTCTTTGAGGGGCAATGCAGCCCAAGTACAAGGGGTGGAAATTCTAGTCACCCCTGAGTTCATCTCATAGGCGACTGGATTGCCTCTCACGGGGGAATGCACATACAAGGGCGGAGTGTTAAAACTATACACCGAAATACTGCCACCAGGGGGAAATGTGTAGATAAACAAGGAGGGGTTACTCAAAAATAGTCTCCCCATGAATATGCGAAAGATGTTCGAGCAGATTGCTCAATTCTTCACATGCACAAGGAAGTATACCCATCTACGCATTAATCATTTGCACTTCCTCAATCACCTAGTGCATGGGAGGAAATTAAATATACCTTTCTACCTGTCGAATGCTCTAAAAGATGAAACGACTCGGTACCAGAATGGGGCACCGTCTACCTTAACCCACCATGGGCTGATATTAGCATTGGTCCACCACATAGAAGCACAAGGACAGAACCACAACGTAGAGGGGGATGGCGGCCAAATAGAGCAACACAATGCAGTTGCCGAATTAGGGCAAGACGAAGCATCCCCTATAGAGGATATAACAAACATCGAGCAATTGGCGTTGCCCTATTTTCTAGGAGGAGCAAAGCAGTCACCAGTGCCCGAAGACATAGAGGACAAAGGGCATTCCCCAGTGCCCGTGTATGATAAAGAAGGAGCGCCACTCGTTGGTGGTGAGGATGAACCAATCCCCAAGAGGAAATGTCTACAGTGATTCCTATCGATAGAGGAAGGACAGAGTGACCTAGAGATAGACATTGCCACCCAAACCCTCCAGGAATTAACAAACCAAATTCCACAAAATGAAGGAACTTCTGGGAGTAAAGACCAGATCGATGCGACCTTGGAGGAGGCGCTCGAATGGCAAACCGATTATTGGATGGTATAGCATATTCTGGAAGATTGCCAGAACCAGCATAAAAGGGAATTTGAGGAAAGGGATAGACAAATTGCTCAGATCGAGTAGCTGGTCTAGCAGTTGTAGGAGGAAAATCAAATACTTCAGGATAGAGGAACAGCAAGACAGGAGGCGTCCACTCAGACTAAATAGGTAGAAGAAGTGCTGATGAACTCTCCCACATCTGTCGAATGAGTATTCTCTTCGAGGGAGATTCAATTGGACGCTCGACAGAGCAACCCAGAGGTAGGGGAGGATTCCTCTGTTTTCAAGGGTGAAAAGGAAAGAAGTCCTACGATTCCCCCTATCATTATCCTGAGTGACACAGAGTAGAACGAAGGTCTCCAGCAACAGATAAGACCAGAGGATAAGGATGACCTCCCCAGGCCTGAAGAAGGAGAAGACCTTAAGGGGTCAACACCAGGTAGATAGGAGAATGAAGGATCACCCCCGGATATTGCAGCACAGCTGATCCTTTGGAGTAAAGAGAAGTCCCCAAAGGAGAAAGAAGAGACCCCGATCTGAGCCGCCACATTTTTTGTAGAGGCCAAGGCAAAGAGTCCCAGGACGGCTTGAAAAAAGGTGAAAGTGACCTTTGTCGAGTCAAAGGAGGATGAATGGGACATGCAACTATTCGTCAAAAGGCAAAAATATTTTGAGCAGCTGCGTAATGAAATTAAAAAATCCAAGGAGGCCAGGAAGGCATCCTTGAGGGTAAAAGGAGATTCTGGCATCTGCATCAATCCAGCAGAATACAGCCAGTTTTGGGAGATCTATGGTTCATCCCGAGGGTAGCATTCCATGATGAGGAGGTACTTGGAATGGTGGGGAGTATATGGCCCACAATTGGAGGCCGCTACAATTGCAAAGGAGAATGTAGGGTTTACCCCTGAAGCGGTTGGATTATACAAGGCCAAAGTAGTGCCTTTTAGAGGGGATAACTCGGATATCCCTCTGGAAGTGGTCAGACCTCCAGACGCCAACCTCTGGCAAGCTGCCGAAGCTGCATTTCAATTGGTAGGAACAACGCTGGCTAGACCACCACTAGTAGCGGCCAGAACAAGAAGAGGACAATTGACAGCCACAGTTTCCCATAGGCAAAGGCAAACCACACCTTCAAATTTTGGCACAAAAAGACAGACTCGGGCCAGAGGGGCAGCTGAATCCTCCAAGAGATGGCAACAATGAAAAGTCAAAAGGCTACCTACAGTTTGTATGCCACCAGGGCATGACATATGTTAGGCGTGGGGGGATGATGAGCACCAGAAATGCTCATATTTTGCACATATTTCTTTGATCAATATGTGGTTGTATAAGGATTGCATACTTTTATGAATGATTATATAGATATTTGATATAATTATGCGTGTTATCTAATTTGTGTGTTTTCAGTATGTTTTGTGGAATTGCATTTGATTTAGTTAGATTTGGAATGGTCGAGGTCTTTTGATGGACCTGGCACTTTATTTCATCGAGGGTCAATGTAGAGAACATAGGTGCCTCCCTGCAACCGAAAGGCGCTAAGGGACAAGTGCCTCCCTACAATCGAAAGGTGCCAAACCAAAGGTGAGCGCCTCCTTGTAGTAAAAAGGTGCCAACTGAATACGAGCACTTCCCTACAGTCGAAAGGTGCCAACTAAATATGAGCACCTCCCTGCAATTGGAAGGCACCAACTAAATACAAGTGCCTCCCTACAGTCGAAAGGTGCCAACTGAATGTGAGTGCATCCCTATAGTCAAAAGGTGCCAACTGAATGCGAGCGCCTCCCTACAACTAGAAGGCTCCAACCAAATACAAGTGCCTCCCTAGAGTTGGAAGGCGCCAACAGAAGGCAAGCGCCTCCCCATAAGCAGAAGAAACTAATAGAAGGCAAGCGCCTCCCCATAGTAGGAAGGCACTAATAGAATGCAAGCGCCTCCCCACAGCCAGAAGGCGCTAATAGAATGCAAGCGCCTCCCTACAACTAGAAGGCACCGCGATAACAAGGTACCTTCATCATAAGGAAGGCGCCACTAATTCTTTTCCCGTTGACCAGATTTGAACGACGTGGACGATAGTGGCTAGTGCAGTTCCAGCTCTATGTCATGCAGAGCTAAATTGGGGATAGCACCAACGTATCAAAATGTCTTACTGATGCCAGGAAAAGCACAAACCGAAATGAATCAGAACAGAATGCCAGACGTCGATTGCATTTGCCAGACTATTCTAATTTAGTCTGGGAAGAATCGACTATTGTAACCACTTCTGTAACAGAAGTTCTACGGGTGTGTTATATAAACACACGTAGATCATTCTGAGGAAGATATATAGAAATAATTAAAAAATATCCATTTAGAGTCACAGAAGATAGATTGTAATATGTTGATAAATATATTACAGTTCCAGAAGTTCTAAAGTGTGTGTTCGATCGGGAAGAAGTTGCTGGAGCCTAGGCCCACTCCAAGCCAGTATCTCTTCCCCATTTCCTTTTTGTTTATTTATTTTAATTATTTTATTGATTTCATTAGAACGTTTGTTAGTTTACTAGTTCCAGTATTTGCAGTAGATTTATTTTTAGGAATGTGTACAGGATTTGTTTCTATAGATTTAATTATGTTCTTCTTACGTAATTTATTGAGGAGTGCGGGAATGATTGACAACCATTTCAAGAACACCCCCCAAATGTAGGATTAGCAGATTCACCTCCAGTGGTATTGTAGTAACCTAATTCGACTCTTCGCAAGTTTACGAAGCTCCTTGGGTTGATAATTAAATGCACGGGCATGTGACAAAAATAGGAAACCATTCACCTTGTTTGGCCCGCAACAAAGGTAATATTAGGGAGGGAAGAAAGAACATAGTTGCTAAACATAGAAAACAACTCTAGAGAGGCCAAAACCCTATCCAAACTTATTTGAAAAATATTTTCCCTAATCATCCTATTAGACCATGTGTAGAGCGGAAAAAATGATGCACCTAGCAAAGGGAAATGAAATGCATCTATTGTTGTATTGATTTAAGCACTACAAAAGCGACATTTTAAGTAAGCATAAGAGACAAATAAGTGAAATAAATGGGTGGTTCTCTTTATATTATTGCATTTGTCAAATTCATGTAGTTAAAAAACATCCCCTTGAGGGCTCTCAATTGATACAACTCATTACAAATATTCCAAAGGATTAAATCCTTTTAGAAACTTAAGGCATGCTTTCAGTGTCTTCCTCACACTCACAATTGAAGAGCGGGCTTTCGATGCCACCGCAATGTTCTATCGATGTTCTAACTTGTTACTCCTTCCTCATGCATTGTGATACCTGGATCTACATACAGAGAAATCAGATTTGTTAATAGCATGTGTGGATTGAAATGCAATCAAAGAGATATATGCGATAATGAGCTTGAAAGAGGAAATGTATAATAGATGATTCAAAACTATTCCAAATGCTACCAAAAATTAGGATCATGCATATAATGTGCTCTGGAAATGATCTAATCAAGAATATAAATAAAATTATACACATATTTATGGTCATCCCTAGGTGTGCCATTTAGGACTACAAAACAAGAAATGCATAATAACAGGTGCAAAACAACTCAAAATTGCACCAAAACTTGATAGAAGGTATAAAATATACTCTAGAATTGATCTATGCAAAAAGAAAAGAAAATAGTGCTTAGATTTGTGGCCATCCTGGGGTGTGCCATTTAGGATTGTCATAATTGCGGGGCCATACTAGGGTGGGACGACCACCAAATATGGTGGTTTTTACCACCAATTCCTCTAGGATTTGGTCTAAAATACTCCTAGGGGTGTTGTCATCAAATTTTGGGATCTGATTCACTCAAATGGGTCAGTTTTGTAAATGGATTGTGCATTTTGGAATCACTTGAAAACCTCCTTCGCTAGATGGAGATCTCAAGGGAAAACACACGATGAATTAGGGATAAATCTCGGTAGCACTTCATGGAAAAATATTGCAAAGACTCCTCCTTAAAATTGGGTGGAATGACTCCACTTTATAGCTCAAGTGAGCATATGGTCAAATGGGCATGCTTGGCCATGCGAGGCAGGTGTCACCATTTATCCAAACCTTGCCATGCATTGGAGGGGGAGGAATATCCAATTTGGACCTCCAATTTGCAACTTGGCATGGGAGTTATGCGCCCTTAGACTAGCATGCTTCAATGGGTGGGGTAAATGGTAGAATTTGGGTGCCATTTGTCTCACCTTTGACTTTTTAAGGGTCCAAGGCCATGGCCATCCCACCCAAGGATGGTTGTTGGTGGCCATCCCTGGGTGGGACGACCATGAACTATGGTCGTCCTAGGGTGGGATGACCATGCCTACATGGCCCAAAACTTCCCAAAAGTGGGGTAGAACCTCCCAAAAGTGGCTAGGACCACTATTTAACCTCTGAGGGTTGCCCAAGGGGGCCATATGGTGTCGATTAGAATGTATCTTGGTAGTCTAATCGGATTGATGCAATTTTAGTGTCTATAGATACCCCTTTTTGGGATGCATTGTGTGTAGCATAATGTAGAGCAAAAATAGATGACTAAAATATCAAATGATTAAGGTTATTCAGTAACCTAACCAACTTTAGATGCCCCAATCATGGAAAGAGCATGCATCCTTGAATCCTTGCTTTTGATGAGTTAAGGAACTTGATTCAAGTACAACATTTTGCATCAGGCTTACTTGATCTTGGATATTTTTCAGTCATGAAGAGGTGAGGCCTATGATCCTTCATGCTTCCATGTGCCAAGCATTTTTTTAATTGAAATTTTTGCTTGTTTTCTGCCCCAAGCAGGGGCATGATTGTTTTTGGCAATGATTCATTGACGACACGATTTGCATGATTAAGTGTTTGATTATTGATTTTTATTATGAATTCATTAATTATGACTACCCCCTCAAGAGATGAGTCAATGAGGGAATGACAAATGATAAAAGTGATGAGTCGCTTGACCCATATGACTTGGTTGGGGTTCCTTCAACTTTACCCATTGTAAAATTTCTCAGTTTTGTGAGGATTTTGATGATTTTGTTGATATTTCATGGAAGAAAGGAATTGAATACCTCGTTCCCGTGGAGTGGTCCGACCATAGTGGTATTCTTGGGGATTGAAGTAGAGAATTTTCAATTCATCCATGAAAATTTTGGTTCAATCTTGATCCATAGTGAATTTTATCAGATTTGACCTATTTTTGGTGGTTTTTAAGTTATTTTTGTTGTTTTTTCTACTATTTTTGAGGTGTTTTTTGGTGGTCATCCTAGGGTGGGATGGTTGCATAGTTTGTGGTCCATCCTAGGGTGGTATGGTCACTATATTTTATGACCATCCCACCTTGGGATGGCCATGCCTTTTGTAGGGCTATTTAAGCTTAAAATTTGAAAAATGGGCTCATTTGTGCACTTTTGATTTGGTAGTTTGAGAGGTGAGGAGTAGGAAGCGAACACGAGATGGGTAAGGGCTGAATTTGCTACTACACTTTGTTACTTTTGGAAGTGTAATTATCTTCACTTTTTGTAAAGGAAATACACTAAATATTAGTAAATGAACCTCATTAGTGATGATATTTAATGTTTTGTACATTATTTTGTGTTTTTGTGCATTTTTGTTACATTTTTTTGTATTTTGGGAAGGTTTTTTACTTGTTTTTGGTGGCCAAGAAGGCCATTTTTGGGTAATTTTGGGGGTCATCCCTAGGAGGGATGACTATCTTGAGCTATTTGGGGGTCATCCTTGGGTGGGATGACCATGATTTTGCAAGAAAAAGTGCCATTTTTTAGGTGTTTTTGTGTTTCTTTTTGCTTCTTTTTGTTTTGTTTTGGTTTTGTTTTTAAGCTTGCTTGCCCCTACCAGGTGATCAAGAGTCGGTATCAATTTTTGAATCTCTTTAGGACCACTCATGGCCTATTGATAGAGGATTACTGGAAATGGCTTGATGCCATTGGTCTCAAGCAAGTGACATGACTAGAGCTAGTGATGGGAGATAGAGCCTACCTGACTACGTTGATAGATCTATGGGACCCTCGCACCAACACCTTCCACTTGCTAACTGGGGAGATGAAAATGACCCTAGAGGATGTCTACCATATTATACATATTTTGATAGAGGGGTGTCCAATTATATCTACTCATCGAGATCTTAGAGATACTTCAAATATGATTGGCCTGAGGCTCTATGAGATTTGCCTAGCGGAGGCATCCTAGTGGATCTATGGTATGATGCAGAGGTCTTGACTATGAGACATGCCCTACTGATGATACTTATTTCTAACATGCTACTATCGGACTCATCAGGAGCCAGGTTCCCATGGAACCTTTTGGAGTTGGTGTTTTCACTAGTGGAGTGCACCATAGAGAGACCTTTAGTGATGGCATGGGGCACTATGCTACTAGAACAACTTTATGATGAGTTGTACGAGATCATGCTATTGGGGGCAAAAAGGATTGGGCTGTAACTTTCTATTGCAAGTGTGGGGATGGTAGCACATGATCATGGAGTGACCACAAGGGCTACCTTAGATGATGTGAGCACATATCATGGATAGGGAGATAGGATATGGGATCCTATGGTAGTGGGACCAAGAGAGGGGTCAGAGCCATCCTGATGCAGGTTTGATTGAGCATTATATAGATTCATTTGCATGGCTCAGGGTAGATGTGGTTATCTGGAGACCATACGGATATTGTCCAGCATGGCCTGAGGCTAAGGTACAACTTCAATGGGTATAGTGAGGGAGGTGGCTAGTTGGTTGACATGGGACCGAGCGAGAGTACTTCCCATATTCTTGAGTGCTATGATAGTTTGGACTACACAAGGGGTTACCTAGCGAGCTAGTTATCTATCGATGTCATGGTGATGAGAGGACACTAACTTTACCTATAGTGGAGGTAGTTGGAGAGGAGGTAGATCCTATGGAGGCTACCTCTGAGAGAGATGATATCAAGACCATAGTAGAGTATGACTCTTGGTGGGTGATTCACCTAGTGTGGGGATGGACAACTAAGGGATTCTATGGTTGCAAGGGTAGAGGAGGCTCATGGGAAGGCTCCAAATGAGGCTCCAACTAGAGGAGGATCTAGAATTAGGTGAGTGAATTGATAAGGGGATAGAATCAGGGGAGTGACATGTGCATCACTAGATAGATGATGAGTGGATGGACCACATGGATTTGGAGGGCTAGTAGGAGGACTATTATGAGGATGATTTGGATGAGCAAGGGGTGCAGGTACAAGTGGTAGCATGTGATGCCACCATTGTAGAGCTATAGGGTGAGATTATAAGAGGGAGACATGAGTGGAGGGAGTATGCAGAGGAGAGGGATCTCCTATAGGTATAAGTGTAGATTGCATAGGTAGATATTTATTGATAGGCACTAGAGTTAGCTATTCTTTGATCATAGGTTAGGGTAGGGAGCTCAAGCCATGGGGCATCTAGTAGTGGTGAGGTAGCTAGGATATGGGAGGAGGTGACATAACTCTAGACCTTACTGAGTGACTACCAGGTGCATCATCAAGAGGATATAACATACACACATGATTTTAAGGATGAGATAGCATACCTTAGAGGGCACTTACCAGCTCACACTTCTACTAGTGAGTCCTAGCAGAGTAGGAGGAGTGGTATAGGGTAGTCATCTATGAGGATGGGGGCTCCTATATCTACATAGAGGGTAGATAGGGTAGGGGGTAGTAGATATAGGAGCTCTTGATAGATGATGTCCAAGGGTGGGGGTGAGAGTCATGGTGTCGGTCCTACATGACCATAGATTTTGAGACTCTATAGTTATTTTTGTTTTTGGATTTTGGGAGTGTGAGGTCTGAGGACCCACTTTATTGTAGCCTACGAGTAGTTTTGAGATCATGATGTAGCTTTTTACCCCATAAATATACATATATATATATATATATATATATATATATATATATATATATATGAGTTATTATTATCATCATGTGTTTATTTATTGCTTTATTGGATGTATGCAATGCTTATGTTTGCTTTACTGATGCTTTGATGGATGCATGTATTGTAATATGATGTTTTTGATGATATGGATATGTGTGTATGCATAATGAAATGGATGATTTTTTGATATGTATGATGAAATATGAATATTATTTGACACACTATGTTAGCACCATAGACTGTATAAAATTCATCGATTCATTTTATAATGTTGTCATGAGACTATGTGATGGATTTGTGAAAATGTAAACTAACAAAAATGTGATAAAATGGTATGGAATGGAATGAATAGTAAGATGTTATAGAATTTCCTTGAGGTTTTCATGAGACTCAAACACTCTAGTCAACTAGTCAAAAATTATATACTAACCATGCAAGACTTTTTGACAAGGTACGAATCTACTAGGATGACCAAGATATTCAATATCCCTATGTGTGCATGTGAGTTCATTGTTATGATAATGCATAAAGTTACCCTAGTGCCAAATAGGATTGATGCAACCCATCTGTACTGAATATCACCCTATGAGTATCATGATCCTGAGTTTTGTACGTAGTTGGATTAGACCACTAGGTAATACAGGCTACCAAAAGCTAGCTCATCTACATGCAAACATTGGTCTATACAAAAGTAGGATGCTAATGTGATAGACATATCATCATGCATAAGGATACCACCATTGCTAGGAAGGCTTGATGCCACCTAACCTATAATGAGGATCACCTCATGGTTTATCAAATATTGAGAATTCTAAGGATTCAAGTTCAGTACTCCCTTCTTTTCTTTTATTTTTGAATTTCTCCAAGGATTTGCTCATTTTTGTTTGGTGAGCAAGGGATTTTGGGAGTGGTGATAACCACTATTTATTTTAATTTTTTCTTTTTTTAGTGGTGAAAACCACTATTTATTTTGGGTATTTTTGGTAGTGGTGAAAACCACTATTTATTTTGTATTTGGGTAGGGAGGAGCTTGTCCTTTTGTCAATTCTTAGTATTTTTGAACCATGCGCATAGGGGGATGAGCAAGGTAAACTTTTCACTTAAGGTAACCTAGACCACTTTGTAGGTTTCATATTTCCTTGTGCAAAACTTGGATTTAATGTGAAAATGTGTTGGGATTTTGATGTATACAAGGTATAATCAGAGCAAGACTCTACCTTCTAAAAATTAGGATAGCTTTATATAAAATCTGAAAAGAAAACTAGAGATGGTTGAGTGACCAAAAACCCTAAAGACACCCTATAACAAATGACTAGGTGAAGGGATACAAACACAAATATGAAAGGTTGGAAATGTAGATGGAAATGATAATTGTAATGTAGATGGGTGTGAATGATGACTTTTGACAAATTTGACTCTGAAGGATGTCTAGTATACAGACCTAGTGCTAGACATGTATGAGCAACTCTAAAATGCAAAATGCAATGATGGGTATACCTAATGCAAGTGATTGTATAATGCAATGGTATGAAATGTGATGCAATGTAATATTTTTGTATTTTTATTGTTTTAATGATGTTTTTGGATTTTGATTAATATATATGTATATACATTTGACCAATGGGCTTATTGGATGCCATTGGGGCATTTTGGGTGACCAAAGGGTTTATGGATACCTTTGGGGATTTTTGAGTGACCAAAGGGTTTATGGATACATTTGGGGCTATTTAGGTGACCAAAGGGTTTATGGATACCTTTGGGGATTTTGGGGTGACCAAAGGGTTTATGGATACCTTTGGGGCATTTTGGGTGACCAAAGGGTTTATGGATACCTTTGGGGATTTTTGGGTGACCAAAGGGTTTATGGATACCTTTGGGGCTTTTGGGTGACCAAAGGGTTTATGGATACCTTTGGGGCTTTTGGGTGACCAAAGGGTTTATGGATACCTTTGGGGCTTTTGGGTGACCAAAGGGTTTATGGATACCTTTGGGATTTTTTGGGTGACCAAAGGGTTTATGGATACCTTTGGGGATTTTGTTAGGGTGCGATACTTTAAGCATGAAAAGGTCATAGATGAAGGATATTCAAGGGTTTAGGTTCCTCAATTCCTTCAATGGAGGCTAGGCAATAAGTTCCAGGTCCAATATGACTAGTGATAATGAATGGACCTAACCATTTTACCATAAACTTATCCCGTAGATGGGGCGGCAAGTTAGAATTTTGTTGGTTTTCTTTTAGAACAAGGTCACCAACCTGAAAGTCTCTAGGATGGACTTTCATATTATAGGCTCTCTTAATCCACTCTTGATAAATGCATAGGTGCTCAAGAGCATTAACATGTCATTCATCAAGCAATATTAGTTGATCTAGGTGAGCCTGTCATGCGGTGTCATCATCGATGAACTCTTGCATGGATATGTGCAATGATGGGATTTCCAACTCTAAGGGTATGACTGCCTCAACACCATACACTAGTGAAAATGGAGTTGCCCCAGTGGGTGTCTGAATACTAGTGTGGTAGGCCCATAGGGCAAGGGGTAATTGAGTATGCCAATCTTTGTGATTACCTTTAATAGTTTTATTTAAAATGGCAATCACTATTTTGTTTGATGCCTCAACTTGCCCATTGGCTTGTGGATAATAGGGCATAGAAAAGTTGTGTTGGATGTTATATTTGGCTATTAAAGCTCGCACATATTTATTCTTGAAAGGTGGCCCATTATCTGAAATGATTTTGGATGGAATACCAAAATGACAGATGATATTATGTAACATGAACTCCGCAATGCGGGGTCCAATCGTAGTGGTAAGGGATATTGCTTCCACCCATTTTGTGAAATACTCTATGGTCATAATGATGAATGTGTGATGGCTTGAGGAAGGGGGTGAGATCTTCCCAACTAGGTCAAACCCCCATTGCAAAAAAGGCTAAACTGATTGAATCAGTTGTAAGGCCTGAGAAGGTATGTGTGTCAAATTAGCATGGTGTTGACACTTTGTGCACTTCTTAACATAAGCACAACAATCCCACTCTAAAGTTGGCCAATAATAGCCCATGCAGAGAATGCACTTTGTGATGGCCATGCCACTGAAATGGCCACCACATGTACCATCATGTGCTTGGGTGATCACCCAAACTAACTCTTGAGGTTCTAAGAAAGAAGGAGGATACCCTCATAGCCCCGATGATACAAAATATCTCCAAGTAAGACATATTTTATTGCTTTTTTCTTGAAATTCCATTTGGTGGCATGTGATAGTCCAAAAGGGATATTACCAAGCTTTAGGTAATATTTTATCTGAGTGGACCAATATTGATTTGAAGAAGCCTCAATTGCATGAATTGCTTGATCCTTTTGAAGTTCATCCCTAGCGAATGTTGATTGGGAGAGAACTTGTAAATATAGCATTGTGCTGCTATCAAAAGGAGTTTGAGGGAATAAAGTCCCCCAAGCGGCATTATTCAGGCGATTGTGAATTTGTGAGAACTGTTCATGAGAAGGTTCAATTTGAATCATGTGGACTTCTGGCGTGGAGTGGATGTTCTCACGCTCAATCGTATATTGTGATAGCATTTTGACTTGAATGGTGGTTATATCATCAGTAGGGTTCTAAGAGATTAAATACCCCAAGGAGGCCATTGTATTTGCAAAATGGTTAGATGATCGAGGGAGTGCCTCGATGTCATACCATTCAAATTTTATCAAAATTTTATCCACAAGGGATTTGTAGGCTTGCAATATTGGACATTTGCATTGGTATATTCCCTTGACTTGGTTCACTATGAGAAAGGAATCACCAAAAATATTGAGCTTAGTTATTTTCATGGAGATTTCTATTTGAAGGCCTATGAGAAGAGCTTCATACTCAGCATGATTATTGGTGCACAAGAAATTGAGTTTGAATGAAAGGGGTATTGGAGCCCCTTGAGGTGTTAAAAACATAATTACTACACCACCCCCTTGCTCGCACTTAGAGCCATCAAGAAATAGAGTCATGTCAGCCTATGATTCAGGCTCTTCAAGATCAAGTGATTCTGACACTTGAAAGACTCCATCATCGGGAAGCTCTATATTAAGAGGTTGATCATCTTAGAGAGGAGCCTCTACGAGTTGATCAATGATGACCTAATCATTTGATTTATTTTTATTCTATGTTGACCATTCCAATGAACCCTTGTTTAGGGGGTGCCATATGGACCTTGTTCACCTATTTTGTTGGCTTTTCCTACTCCTCATGAGTGGGCAATGGGTCTTTAAAAACATCCATTTGTTGATTATTTATTGCAATAGGGTTATCGACCTAAATATCATTCCTATTGATCATGTCCTATAATAGGTGTTTGAACCTAAAGCACATCTACACGTCATGCCCATTCTACCTATGGTACTTGTAGTATAGGTCTTCATGATATCCTAGGGACTTTGGTGCATTTGGATCTACAGGTCAACTTTTAGGTATATTAATTGCCTTGGTTGCATAGAGGTGCTCAAATAGAGAATCCATGGACTCAACAATGGGTATAAATTATTGCTTAGGGTGATGTTGCTAGTTTTGCCCTTGATTTGTTTGATTTTTGTTGTTGTAGTTTCTAGGTGTGGCCTGATAGTTGGGCTTCTAAGGTGGCATTGGTTGCATAGGCCCTAGAATACTGATAACAACTTGGTTGACTAATGCTAGCTTTGGTTGCACTACATTATTCTTGGTGTTCTTAGTCCATTTCTTCTTGTGGGGTTTTGCAATTTTCTACTCTTGAATTTTAATGTCTTTGATTGTTCTAGCCTGTGCTAGAGCATCTTCAAGAGTTGGGTATTGTTGGAGTTGTAGCAATAAGGAAATTGGCATAGCAAATAGGTGACTCAACTTAGATATGGGGAGTAGGTATGGTAGCTTAGAAAGAAGTGTTCACCACCTATTTCCATAGTTCATGATTGACTCATCATCATACTGCTTCAACCCTTTGAGGTCAGTCAACGTCACCTTTCACTTAGTGTTAAAGGTGAAGCATTCCAGGAATACATCTACGAATTGTTCAAAGTTATGGATGTTGTGCTTTGGGATTTGATTGTACCACTCTATGGTAGGGCCAGAGAGGGTAAGCAAAAATATTCTCAATAGTAAGGTATCATTATCCTGGATACAGAAGCATTGGTTCAAAAATTTGGTGACATGCTCCTACGCATATTCCTCTCCTTTAAATTTATCTAGCTTGGGTATTTTGAAATGCTCTAGATAGGGAGGGGAAGGTACTTATGGGTGAAGTGGTTGACTATGAATTTGGTGCAAAGTGGGCTTCTAAGGCCCAGATCCTGAGGTCTTGTTCTCTATTGATTCCATGCATTCTAGCAATGCTTTGTATGCATCAAAGGATTTGATCTCCTCTTCTTTTTTAGACCCTACGAGGGAGGGCGAGGAATATCAAGCCTATTGTGTGGTGGTTGAATGTCATCCACCCTACCTCCATAAGGTGCTTTAGGATATTAATATTCTGGTTCAAGCTCAATGTAGGCCCCGTAAGGTGTCCCTTGAACTGACCTACAAGAAGGAGTAAGCATCTTGTGGAAGGCGATCTATGTTTGGCCTGGGAGGCAAGTCCTGATTAGGCCTAGGAGGTCAAGGAGGAAATATTTGGTTAGGCCTGGGAGGCCTATCTTGATTGAAAGTAGGTTTCCTCTGATGAAACCCCTATCTATGAGTACTTGGGGTAGGGACCCTATCATGTAAGGTCTCTTGAAATAGCTCATTGGTTTGCTGCTCAATTCTTTTCTTTTCTAATTGATGTTAGCGGTCCAAGCATTCTTTATCCTATCTAAGATGATTGAATTGTGCTTGGTGCTCAACATATATCTTGACCACTTGATTTATCTATTCTACCATGTGGGGCCTATGAGCCCTAGTAGTATCACCCTAGGGTCTATCTCATTCAAGACAGTCTAAAATATCGACTACAAGCTTCCCTTGATTGAGGAAAGTTACATTCACTTGAGGTTTAGTCCTAGACAAGCATTCTTTGTACTCAGCTGACGTAGAGGCACATCGTGCTTGCATGGCATAATGGACCTGAGGATAATAAAAAATTTCCTGATGCCTTCCTTCATTGATGAGGAAGGGAAGGGCTGGCCTTGCTCACCTCGAGCGATGAGTATCATACTCATCTTGGTAATTAGGTTATTGTAACCTATTAGGGTAGTTTAAGGGCGTAGTTTGATCATTTAGCCCTACCCAGTATGTGTACTCTTGATCTTTCCCATAGGTGGGTATGGTAGACCTAGCAGGAATGCGAATGCATGGTATTTCTCTATCTATTAGTACCTCAATGCATAGTTGCCATTCTTGAAAGAAGGCATGTGAAGTGTCTACATATGGGAAGTATATGTTCCATGATTAGGACCAAAACCTATGGGGGTGTCCCGTGTAGGGGTCCCTTGTAGGTGAAGTTCATGACTTGCTATTCTAGGGATTGGGTGAGTAGGAGGCCACCAAGGAGGTATGAACATGTTCTTAGGGATAAATCGGAGATGACTTGTGTCTCCTTGCCTACTCTCTGTAATGTCAGCCCTTGAATGGGCTTGGCTATGGGTGCACACCATAGATACTTCCTACCAAAGCCTACATGATTATCTCCTTTACAAATTTTAATGATGCAACACACAAGAATGGAAACACACAATAATACAAGTGTTTATCTCTTTTAAATATTTATGTGTGTTCCCTAAAACTATTTTGTGTGTTTTGATTCATTATTTGCAAGGAGACATTTTATCACGTGTTTTTATTTATTTGGATGATATTCTCAATATGTTAAAAGGATTTCACCTATATACTCATAGCTCAACAACCAACAATGAAATTCTGGTCACGTGTACCAACCAAATTATGGAGATGAAGCCCATACCCGATCAGGGAGCATAGGTCCTACCAGTCCTCACCCATATTGACCATGGGTAGTGATACACCCTCCAAAGAGGAATGCGTGCTATTTTCCATGGCTAATATGGTTCTTAGAGCCATACTTGGCCAATAAAATAGGGTTTGTATCAATCATGTGAGCCAATGGATGGAGATGAAACCCATCATCATTGGTCTCGATTAGTGGTTGGGGATGAAGTCCAAATCACTAATGTTCAAAATGGGATATGGTGTGTGTGGTTCATTTTATACTTAAAAAAGTAAAACAATAGAGCACTCAATGAGATTTCACTAAATGTAAAAATAACATTTCACTTTCATAAGTATTAAATAGAAATTGAACCTACAAAATGCATGCCCTAAATGGTAACCTACCCATTAGGTAGGTCACAAGAAATCAAACCACACAGATGCATTCCTACTGTATTATTTTTCTATTTTTCTTCTTTTTTTGTTTTTGCGATTGAAGAAAAGTGAAATCTACCTTTCAAGAAAACAAGGGGAGGAAGAAAAACTAAATTTGACCTTTTTTGAATAGTAAAAATGCAAAGGCAAGGTGCATTTACTTAACTTGAAAGCCTATGTCTTCTGTTATTTCTATCAATTTGAGTTGTAGACCTGTTGGTCATGAATCTGCCATAGGAAAGGATTTTTATATAAAGTGCACCCTAGACCCGGCCAACATTGAAAGGCTGGAAGCAAGAAATGGCTCCCAGACCAATCTCCAGAGTGGGTTGGTTCCCTTACTAAACTAAGTTTGTTTTAAGATTAGAGTTGCTGGAAAGAGATTAAAACTTTGTGGAAAGAAATGGGAAATATGGTCGTAGCCGAAGTTATAAGATCGGGAAGAACAACAACAGATCACTTAAAGTACAACAACAACAAGTAACATAAGATATCAACTTAATTCCCTCACAACCATACGCAGAAAATCCCTCCAAGACTACATTCCAGGAATCATACCCTTATAGCAGTATTTAAATCCAATATGCAGAATTCAAATGCAATAGCAATTAAGGAATATGAATGCTATTAGAAATGTAAATAACAGAAAGGAAAATCACCCAAACAGCCGCTTGAAAAATCAGAGGCCAATTCTTTCATTCCTGCAAATGAACTTCAAGCTTTTAGCAGAAAACTCCCAACATTTGCAAATGAGATTTACATTGGTCTTTATAGAGGTTCATCCTCTTTGCAGCATTTAATATTTGCCACCGACCTTCTTGAGATCTACAATTATGCAATGAAAACTAGGAACATGATCCCCTTAATTGCAGCCTTGAGGAACCCAAAATTGAATGCAATTAGACGTCAACGGTCACCTTAATTAAATTTGTTTTTGAACATGTGCATGAAACCGCGGGAACAATCCACGAAAAGCAGCTTCGAACAAATAAAATCTTTAATTTTGGTAGCCTGGGGCGTTCTTCGACCTTGACCGCATTGGAAATCCGCAAAACATTAAATTCGGGCTAGCATTTAATCTTTGGAAATTGAAAAACCTTATCGGGCCGTTCACACTGCGTTTTGGCGGGAAACTGTCGCAGGTCGCGAAAACGCGACGGGTCACGAAATCGTGACATCTTCTTATGCCGTACACCTTTTCTAAAAAGTGCAGCGAATCGCTACGCTTTTTACATCTTAGACTCTTTTCAACAAACTACCCGCGATTTTAGAACGGTAGCGATATCGCTACACGTTTTGTTTTGTTTGGCTTTGTGTCATAACGGTAGCGATATCGCTACACGTTTGTAACTTAACTCCTTTGAAGCCACCGGCGTCACGAAAATAGAACATCTTTCGCCTTATGCACTGTGCGTCCCTTTTTAAGAGTGTAGCGAATCGCTGCATTTTTATTCCTTTGCCTCCTTTTCGACAAACACCCTGCGATTTTGGAACGTGCAGCGAATCGCTGCACTTTTTGCCTTAGACTCCCCTTTCAACCAATGCTCCGTGATTTTGGAACGTGCAGCGAATCGCTGCACTTTTTACATCTTAAGCCTTTGAAACCACCCGCGTCGCGAAAACGCAACGACTTTTGCTTTGTGCACTGTGTGTTGATGTCCGTCGCGATTTCGCTACGGCATTTGAGTTTACGTCTTCGGCTGAATTTTTTGTCACGATTTCACGATGGTTTGTCACTCTCCCTCCTTTGCTTGTCACAACCCATGATTATAGAACACGTCGCGATATCACGACGGTTCTGCCAACCTGCATCCGTTGACCGTGTTGACCGCAATTTCGCAACACGTCGTGAAATCGTGACAGTTTTTGAACTTAGCCAATTTTTTGCTCCTTTTTCATCAAAACCGCATCAAAGCCAGTATAGAAGTTAGATATGCAACAACTTAAACATTAATACTTCAATCAATGAGAATCAATGTGGCAAAAATGCCAACATTCTTGGCGGCTCGCGGGGTATACAGTTCGCTGTATGCAAGAATCCAGGCCTGAATCCATTGGGCACAGAGTCATATTAGAACAAGAAGCTGGCTGCTGTGATACCTCGCAGTGGACTGCTACAATAACTTCTGCTGAAAATCTGAAACTAAAAGAACCTGCATATAACTGATTATAGAATGAAACAAATGGAATGAGATAATAATGTGAGATCCTGCGATTGCGCAAGCGGTGAATGCAAATGGAATGATGATAATAATGGGAGAAAAGTAAATGAACATATGGAATGGAAGTGAAAGTATGAAGGTTGTGGAATGAAAATGAACTAGACTGTAAGAAAATGCATAAAAAGACAGAACTTAGAGGAAAGGGATAAGAAGGAATGGGAATAATAGGAATAGGGAAAAGAAACAACAGCCGTGGCTCTCTTTTTTATTGCAGAAGAAAAAAGGAGGAAGAAGATGAAGAAAGGAAAGAGAAAAAGGGAAGGGAAAAGAAGAATTTTTTGGAAAGCCACCAACTGCTGGGAAAAGAAAAACAAGCACCTACGGCTCGCATGCAAAAAGAGCCGAGATGAACAAATAAAAACAATACCTCTTTTTTTTTTTCTTCTCTTTTCTATTTTTTTTGTTTTTTTTTTTTTATACTATATACAATAGTTCACGACATGATTGGCATGTCACCACCACAAACCCAGTCTAAGGAGTTATTCGGTAAATCTGCAATGTCCCGAGCAGATCTGATCATACTTGAGTCGGTCCTTGAAATTGGGCTGGCTTCTTCCTAAAGTTCTCCATGTTGCAGACATAGGTAAGGTATCCTGCATGCCAGTACCCACACAATTGACAAATAATGTAGCAAAGAAATTTACCATATGACGGGCTCCCGTAGGTACCAATTGTAGTAATTACTGAAGCCAATCCCACCATCTTGAAGGGTTCTCTGGTTGTGAACTAAGAATGGGTTCCTCCAACTCCTGGATCTGATCACAGAAATTATCTAGCAACAGTCATTTCTCTAGGATATCTTCAGACTCTACCTGTTGATGAGACATACTTAACAGGTTCTGGCTGAATACTTGCATGCTATGCCCTAGGATACAAACAGGGTGCAAATATGTGCCCTCCTTGTGCTCAAGTTCTTGAACTTGAATCTCTTCTTCTTCTTCGCTTATATCCTCTGGATCCATCTCCTTATGAAAACTGCAAGCAACCATATTGTTCATTGCTAGGAAAGTTCTTGCATATTCCAATCCTTGGCTTTGGATGAGATTTGTCCCTTGAGCTCCACACAACTGCATCTCAGGTTTCTGTTTAGTATAAGGGATCTGGCATGAAAAAGACTACATAGGATAGACAGGAGCAGCAACTACCGAAGAAAGTAATGGAGTTTCTCCCCACGGTAATTTTCTTGATAAGAGCAAAAGTTGTTCCGCTCGCACTGCTTCCTCAAAGATTTGAGGGAACCTTCGTTCACCTGATTGCAGCAAGAGGAGGCCTATGTCAGAATGGAAAGCTCGAACATAGAAGAGGTGGGCTTGGGTGGGTGTTGGTCGGAGCTTCTCTGGAATTCTCTTCCAGCTTCTACTGAATCGGACATTGAAGTCCATGATGCTCTCTAGAGGTGCTCTCTTGATGTACATTAAAAACTGATAGAGATCCAAAGAACTGTAAAAGGGATCTTCGTCAAATCTTTTGATTAGTGCTCCCGCTAGATCATCCCATGAGCTGATGCTTTGACGCCTGAGCAGTTTGTACCACTGCAACACCCTTCCTTCCAAAGACTAAACCAGAAGTCTAATCATGATATCCTCATGATTTATGGCATGGATCATTGACAAAGTAGCAATATATTCAACATGCGCCAGAGCCATGCCTTTGGTACCATCATATTTTTCTAGGGCCTTCAGGGCACCTTTGGGAATTTCATGCTAGATTTGGAGATTCAGAGGGCCAAGATCATCCCATCTAGGAAAAACCCTCGCCTTTGTGGCAGTGGTCTGCGGGATCACGGCTATCGCCATTAAGTCAGAGTCGCTAGATGAACATTCTTTTAACTTGAAAAAGGCAGGCATCCACGATCAAGAAATTCGGATCTTCAACTCAGCAAAGTCGCCAGATGAACTTACAAATCTCCGCTATGAGGCCAAGACAGCTCATCGAAATCTTGAGACCTCCGGGTGTTAAACAATGAAACTTATGGATCTTTTGAGATAGAAGAAGTCTGTCCCACCGAACATGCCAAAAATTGTTGGTCATGAATCTGCCACAGGAAAGGATTTTTATATAAACTGCACCCTAGACCCGGCCAACATTGAAAGGCTGGAAGCAAGAAATGGCTCCCAGACCAATCTCCAGAGTGGGCTGGTTCCCTTACTAAACTAAGTTTGTTTTAAGATTAGAGTTGCTGGAAAGAGATTAAAAATTTGCAGAAAGAAATGGGAAATATGGTCGTAGCCGAAGTTATAAGATCGGGAAGAATAACAGCAGATCACTTAAAGTGCAACAACAACAAGTAACAGAAGACATTAACTTAATTCTCGCACAACGTATGCAGAAAATCCCTCCAAGACTACCTTCCAGGAATCATACCCTTACAGCAGTATTTAAATCCAATATGCAGAATTCAAATGCAACAGCAATTAAGGAATATGAGTGCTATTAGAAATGTAAAACAAACAAAAAGGAAAATCACACAAACAGCCGCTTGAAAAATTAGAGGCCAATTCTTTCATTCCTGCAAATGAACTTCAAGCTTTTAGCAGAAAACTCTCGACATTTACAAATGAGATTTACATTGGTTTTTATAGAGGGCCGTCCTCTTTGCAGCATTTAATATTTGCCACCGACCTTCTTGAGATCTACAATTATGCAACGGAAACTAGGAACATGATCCCCTTAATTGCAGCCTTGAGGAACCCAAAATTGAATGCAATTAGACGTCAGCGGTCACCTTCATTAAATTTGTTTTTGAACATGTGCATGAAACCGCGGGAACAATCCACGAAAAGCAGCTTCGAACAAATAAAATCTTTAATTTTGGTAGCCTGGGCGCTCTTCGACCTTGACCGCATTGGAAATCCGCAAAACATTAAATTCGGGCTAGCATTTAATCTTTGGAAATTGAAAAACCTTATCGGGCCGTTCACACTGCGTTTTGGCGGGAAACTGTCGCAGGTCGCGAAAACGTGACGGGTCGTGAAATCGTGACATCTTCTTATGCCGTACACCTTTTCTAAAAAGTGCAGCGACAATTTTTGAACTTAGCCAATTTTTTGCTCCTTTTTCATCAAAACCGCATCAAAGCCAGTATAGAAGTTAGATATGCAACAACTTAAACATTAATACTTCAATCAATGAGAATCAATGTGGCAAAAATGCCAACAAGACCCTATATTTTATGGCCATCCTGGATGAGACTAATACAAATTTGGGGGCCATACCTGGGTGGGATGGTTGTTGTGGCCATCCCTGGGTGTTCTAATTAGGAAATCAGGTGTCGTTTCAGGCCAGAACGACCAAAAACTACAACATTTCAAAGACATAAATAGGGTAAAAAGTTGCAAAAATGAAATAGGATGGATGTCCCATCATGATCACCACTATAGAGAAAAATAAATGGTACACCTAGCAAAGGGAAATGAAATTCATCTATTGCTCTATTGATTTAAGCACTACAAAAAATGATATTTTAAGTAAGAATAAGAAACAAATACATGAAATGGTTGCTTCTCTTTATATTATTGCATTTGCCAAATATGTAGTCACAAAATTTCCCCTTGAGGGATCTCAATTGATATAACTCATTACAATATTTGAAGGATCAAATCCTTTCAAAAATTTAAGGCACACTTTTAGTGTATTCCTTGCACTCACGATTGAAGAGCGGTATTTCAATGCTGCCACAATGTTCTATCAATATTCTAACTTGATGCTTCTTCCTTGTGTACAATGATACCTAGATCTACACACAAATAAATCAAATTTGTTAATATCATGTGCATATTGAAATGCAATCAAAGAGATATATGTGATAATGAGATTGAAAGAGGAAATGTATAATAGATGATTCAAAACTATTCCAAATGCTACCAAAACTTAGGATCATGCATATAATGTGCTCTGGAAATTATCTAATTAAGAACAAAAATAAAATTGCACATAGATTTATGGTCATCCCTGGATGTGCTATTTAGTACTATAGAACAAGAAATGCATAATAAAATATGTAAAATAACTCAAAATTACATCAAAATTTGAAAGAAGGCATAAAATATACTCTAGAATTGATATATGCAAAAACAGAAAGAAAATAGTTCTCAAATTCATGGTTGTCCCAAGGTGTGCCATTTAGGACTGTCATAATTTGGGGGTCATCTAGGGGTGGAACGACCACCAAATCTGGTGGTTTTTTCCACTAATTCCTCTGGTATTTGGTCTAAGCTACTCCTAGAGGTGTTGTCATTAAATTTTAGGATCTTATTCACTCGAAAGAGTCAATTTTGTAAATGGATTACATATTTTGGA
Organism: Wollemia nobilis; assembly: GCA_028583015.1. Classification (NCBI taxonomy): domain Eukaryota; kingdom Viridiplantae; phylum Streptophyta; class Pinopsida; order Araucariales; family Araucariaceae; genus Wollemia; species Wollemia nobilis. The sequence goes on from JAQPPZ010002550.1 coordinate 7,091,994, forward strand.
ATCACTTGAAATCCTCCTTTGCTTGATGGAGATCTCAAGGGAAAACACGTGATGAATTAGGGATAAATCTCGATAGCACTTCATGGAAAAATATTGCAAATACTCTACATTTAAATTGGGTGAAATGAATCCATTTTATAGATCAAGTGAACATATGTTCAAATGGGTATGCTTGGCCATGTGAGGTAGGTGTCGCCATTTGTCCAAACCTTACCATAAGTTTGAGGGAAAATAATCTCCAATTTGCAACTTTGCATGGGAGTTATGTGCCCTTAGAATAACATGCTTCAATGGGCAGGGTAAATGGTAGAATATGGGTTCCTTTTGTCTCACCTTTGAATTTTTAAGGGTCCAAGGCCATGGTCGTCCTATCTAGGTATGGTTGCTAGTGTCTGTCCCTGGGTGGGACGACCATGAATTATGGTCATCTTGGGGTGGGACGACCATGCCTACATGGCCCAAAGCTTCCAAAAAGTGGGGTATAACCTCCCAAAAGTGGCTAGTTCCACTATTTAACCTTTGAGGGTTACACAAGGGGGCCATAGGGTGTCGATTAGAATGTGTCTTGGTAGTTTAATATGATTTACATGATTTTAGTGTCTACACCATGTATATTTACTTCATTTTAGGTCAATATCAATAAAGCCAATCTTTGAGATGAAATATACAAGTTCTTCCATCCTAGCATTAAAATTGTGGGAGCCCTATTTCTTCTCACTAGGCAAAAGAGGAGAGTTAAAATACCTAGCCACCACTCAAGGGATGGTACAATATTTATGCATCTTTATAAGGTCCCTCCATAACCTCATCATAATAGAGTTGGGGATGTATATACTAGTGATGATCCATCTAAAATATATATTTTTTATTAAAAAAACTAAAACATGTCTATAAAATTGATGGATGCAATAACCTTCCACTCTATTTGGATCCAAGAGAGTCCAAACACCCCTTGAAATTCCATCAGCCACACTATATTTTTGAATCTATCTTCATCTTCTAAAGAAGCAAAATATCAGGATTATTCAATTTTCTTAAGCTTTTAATGGCTCTCTATTTACTAGGGGAATTCATCCCCCAAACATTCTAACATATAATATTCATTTATGACTATAATTGAAGTTGTGACCTCCATTTAAATTTAGGACTATTTGAGTGGAATTGACAATCTCCTTTGAAGTTTCCTTAGTTCTTACCTCAGCTAACAAAGGTCTCCCCACCTTGGTTTTAGTACCTAGGTTAGTATTCTTCTATATTCCTTATCGAGGGAGCTTCCTCTATATGACCTACCTATACAACTTTACCCTTGGGATAAAGTGCTCCCTTTGTCAAAATATTCTCCTTGCCTGAGACTTCGATCTCAAGAGCTAATTCTGGTTCATGTTTAGAAATTTGAGCCAAAATCAATTTACCCCTTGAAAGGTCTTATACCCTACTAGCCTACTAAATTCCCTAGGACTCTCTTCTCTGATGTAGTTCATTATACTATAAAAGAGTAAAACCTTCAATACCCATTGATTTATCTCTAGAATCACATGTCTTCCATACCCTAATCCTGATTGCCCTCCACTAGGTGCTCCTTTCCTTGGAAAACTAATATATCCTCTATTAAACATCCCTCCTAAGTATAAATATCTAAAAAATATGGGGATTTGTTAGCTTCTCATTTATAGGTACCTCTTTGGTATTTGTATCTACTTCTAGCTTTTTAAATTTATTCTTATGGGTATCACAACTAGAGCTCTCCCCTTTCTCCTTTTGGGGGTTTCTTGAAATTTTTGTCTTGATATTTTGATTGGTGATGAGAAGCCTTCTTTTTCTATACTTCCATAGAGTCCCTCACATAAAGGTAATATTTTCCCAAATGGCCAAACTTCTTACATATGGCGCATGAAGTAGGATGGTTTTCATATTTGATCTTCTGGTTCCATGGCCTCAAATATAATATTACCCTTGTAGAGGATAGAAGCAACTTGTCTAGGTTAACATTCACATAAAATATTGCATGAGTCAACCTAGTCCCTAATTTAGTAGAAAATTCACCACTATGGGAGATATGATGGCCCTATAAATTCTTGCCAAAATATTGTAAACTCGAAAGCCTTACCAAAATAGGAGTAATATTCATGACTTATTTGAATGGGTTAAAATTTAAGTGCCAAACCTCTTCTTCCATAAAACTATGAATCCTAATTCATGACATGCATAAGATACTTGGGGTTCTAGAAGGAAAATAACACAAAACCATTTTGCATGGCCACAAACTCAATAGGGTTTTTGGGTTTCCATTTCTCAACTACCCACTTCCTAATAGAATCCACACCCGATCTAGGCTCTACAAATTTACCAACTAGGATATTCTACCTTTTCTCAATTTTATCTCATGGCTAATGAAAATGGGATGCATAGGCAGACCTTATAACCCTCTTCAATAGGATAAGTGATAAATTTCTCCTATTGGGGCTTGAGCCCTAGACAATGTTCTTCTATACTGATCCCTCATCACAGGCTGAGTTCCCTTATAGCCTCTCCTCAATCATAGGTTAGGATTCATCTTTTCCTGTGATAGCATAATTTAAAAAAATCCCTGGGTCAAACTAATTTCCCTACTACACTCCAACATGATTTGAATCTTTATCTAAGATGCATGTGCTAATCCTCAAATTACTCACTTGCGCTCTACTCCTAATAAGCTTCAAAATGGACAACTTGCTTTCAAAACTAGCATCCTCCTCCATCATTGAAAATTTATTACAACAAGTGCATGGATAGTAAAATACTTTCTTAATAGATTGATTACATGAATAAACTATTTATTTAAATAATCAAATAGTTATTATACCATTAACAATTCTACTAACAACAACTTATTAGGTAGGATGGTTATTAGATGACATAAATATATATAAATAATTATATATATATATATATATATATATATATATATATATATATATATATATATATATATATATATATATATATATGAATAGTTATGTTTATGATGGCTCTTTGAGGAGCAGTTACATATGCAAGACAATAAAGGAATCAATTCCCTTTATATACTAGTGATATTTGGCATAATGCCATGTATGTAAGATAATATTTGGCATAGTTCCATGTGTATATAATGGAATTATCTATATGTTGTATTTCCATGTGGGTTTTTTCCCTCTATGTTTTGTCATGTATATATTTATTATTTACTTTGATACACATATTTCTTGAATTTTTTTAATACATAGGTGAATTGGTAACACCATTGGGTGCTACCACTATAAATTCTAGCCTATTGGGCATCAAATTGGGGCATCCAACTAGCAAGCACTCGAATGCTACCATACAACCTATCCCCTTCTAGGCATGCCATGGTTTGAACCTTGGACCTTCCCAAAGATAATTCAAAGCCCTAACCACTATGTTGTCCTTGTTAGACTAAAAATTTAAGTTTACACAAGTTTCATGAGGAGTCTGAGTCCCTCATGTTGAGGTTTGAACTTATATCTCCTGGATGAAAACCCAAGCACTTACCACTACGGTATCCCTTATGGGTACAAAAAATATTGATTTTACATAGGTTATTATGAGGGTTCATGGTCCCCTCATACCAAGGTTTGAACTTGGATCACCTAGATGAAATCCCATGGACTTACCACTATAGTCTCATGGGTCTTTTGGTGCATTTCCTTTAGCTTTTATATTTTATAAATGAAAATTATTAATTTTTTTCTTTTTAAATGCCTAATGTCCTAACAAAGTTACACTCCCAATCCTACAAAATTAGATATAACATAAATTTCCAATAATTCTTATTCTCTTTTAAAATATTTTGTAAAATTTTGACCAATCTTTTGTTAGAATATTTTACTTATCCTTTGCATTGTTGGTCTTATGGTTACTTTTCATATAACTCTTTGGCATCCATTTTCTTAAAGTATGTGTCATTGTTTACTATGATAGTAGAAGGAATACCATGTATACAAGATTAACCTAGATATAGCAAGTTTCATAATAGAAACTATAGGTACTACCTCAGCCAATTTTGTGAAACATTCATTGGAAGTGATTATAAATTTGTGAACATTGGTGGATAAGCATGGTATTTTTCAAATAAAGTCAACTCCCTATATAGAAAATGGTCAATGTGTACTTATAGGATCATATAATTATGCATAACATATACAAGATTTATATTTTTTTTACAAGTATCACATTTAGACATAAACTTACGAGAACTACTTTCCAATGTAGGATAATAATACCCCATCCTAACAAACTTACAAAAGTTTGAATATCCACTAAAGTGTCCCAAACAAGTTTAAAAATGGGCATCATATATGGTAGTTGAAACTTCTATTCAATAAGGAATATAAGGTGCCATCATGATTTCTATAGTATAGGCTATCGCTTATGATGACATGCTTAATAGTTTTCTTGCAATTATAACTTATTTCCTTGGCATTAATTTCTTCATGGTATATTTTACACTCAAGATATTAGATGATGGATTTATGCAAAGGAGAATACTTGATGGTACTCTTTGGTGTTGACTTCACTAATTCAAATGGGATATCCTTAATTTTGAAGAATATAGGTTATAGAATCATTGAAAACTTATATGGTCAAATTCTTAGCATCATAAAGATCTTTATGAGGATCAAATGATGTGGCAAGTGATATTAGAAACTCAACAACTTTATTTTATAGTATACGTACATTTTATATGCAAAAGGAATCAAATATTACTAAAAGTCTCGTGAGAAGTCATGATACTCTTAAGATGATCACTTTTGACTTGATATTTACCTTTGGATTTTTTAAATTTATTATTAGTATTCAATTGCATAGAAATGCTTTGCACCTAATTATTTGGAACCTAAAACTCCTAAGGTAAGGCCCTCATATTTGGCATCATTATTTTTACAATCAAATTTGAGTAAAATAAAATGTAGAATCAAACATCCATATAGGGATTGTAAGGTTGCACTAGATTCATCATAATTTGGTTTCTAACCCCATAAAATTTAAGGATCCATATATCATGATGTAAAATTATTTCCTCTTGTGTTTCCACTAACTCACTCTTATATTTAAGATATTTAGGTTTACTCTTAGAAGTTTTAGGTATTTGGATTCCATATTTGGAATCTATCTTAATGTCATTGCTATACATAATTTGGTCATTAGGAAAGACTTCATCGAGAGGCAAGGGTTGTAAAATGATGTGCTTGCTAATTCATTGACTATGACTTATCCCTTGATAGGTTTACAACCCATGAATATTAAGTAATATTTGTTAAGTAATTGAATCAATTTAGATATTATTCTTGAAATATAGGTATTGTAAATATTATATCCCAAGGGTTGGACCTAATGACCACATAAAGTACTTGATAAAGCATATAATATCCAACTTTTAGAAAACATAGTTAATAATAAGGCAATCATTTCCAATTGGGGAGTACATAGTATCTATTTGTAAAATATTATGACCAATGTAGTAAATGGCATATTGCACATCTTTTCCATATTCTTGGACTAAACTTACCCTCAAGGCGACTTCCATGACATAAGCATGGAGAACTAAGATTATATATTGCATGAGTGGCTTGAGGGTGGAAGGTTTAACAAACATTCTCTTATGTTTGTCAAACACTTCTTCCTACTCCTTGGCCCATTATATTTTAAAAATTTCTTAAACATCTGAGTGATAGTGTAAGTTTTATGATTAAATTTAGGCACAACCCTATTTATAAAATTACGTCTTCTAGGAAAGGATATAGTTTACATTATTGTAGTAGGAAGTGACATATCAATTATGGATTTTGTCTTTGAAGGATTTATGAAATGCTATTTTTGGACATTTTGAGTGATACGTTGTCATTGATGTCAAGAGTAAGTGGTACTTGATGTCAAACTTATAGCATCTATCAGTGGTAGTTTCAGTTGGCAGTATTCCTTTCGGTTTCAGTTTCAAGACTTGATTCTAAGAAGTCAAATGAGGTCCAAAGTGCATGAAAAAACCCAAATAAATAATATTATAATATTATTTTATAATATTATACAAAGGAAGTTTAAAATTAATTATAAATTAATTTATTAGTTAATTTATTTAATTTACAAAGTTATTTAAATTAATTATTAATTAATTAAATTATTAATTATAAATTAATTTAAGCTAAGCTTAAATAACCCTAAGGTGGGTTATTAAAAATAAAATTTGAAATTAGATTTTGAATGACATAGCACCGATGTGAGTGAAGTTTAAAAAATGTGTATATAAGGAGGAACTCCCACACTACCAAAGATTACCATACCTTTGAAATATATTGCAAGCTTTGTAATTTGCGCTACGGCCAAGGAAGAAAGAACGTGTGAATTTATGGAAATACAAATGATGGTGAGGGCATAAGAGGAAGGAGTTCTACCTTCCTTTAGGTGGGCCTTAGTAGCCCATGCAATGGGATCCCAAGCACTAAGGTTCTTAGGATAGAGGAGACGACGGATCAAATCTCGCCGAATCCCCTTTTTGGGGAAGTAAGAGGTATGCTTTGATATTGGTCACCAAAATTTTTGGGAATATAGTTTGGGCATTTAAAAATTAATTTTTACATATTTTTAGTTGGTTATAAGGTTGCAAGGAAGTTATAAAGGTTTTGCAAAATTGAATTTTTAATGTTATTTGCTCAAAGGTGTTGAAAGAAGTGTAAGGTGTTTGGTTGACATTTTATGGTGTTGGATATTATTTAAAGTTGGAGTTTATAAGGTTGTAGCACCCTAAAATTGGTGCAGTAAAACTTAGCAATAATTAAAATTACCTTAGTAATAATTCAAATTCAAATTCAACCCTAAAACCGCTCCAAAACCGTCTTTTAACCCTTTTCCTCGTTTGTCGTGCCATTTTTAGAGTTTGTTTTGACCGTTTGATGATATCGTCGTTGATCAGATGATATCACCTCAGATCAGACAATTTCGTCTGGGCTAGGACGTCTAGATGATCTTGTCCCAAAACTGATTTTTCATAATTAGTTTCTATTTCAATGGCATCTCTAAGTTGGGCAAAAAGGTGTTTGCGCCATTAGAGACCTCCCTCGTTGGAGATCTTCCAAATTGGGATTATCTCCAACCTCCCAACTTCCCTCCTAATCCTATTTAAACCTTAGGACCCCCCTTGACTTTCCCCTGGCTGAATTCTCCTGTAACTCGACCTGTACGCGCATTAGAATACCCTAGATTGCCATCTACATTTCTAATTTCCAAATTTTGTTGTAGGAACCTTATCATTCTTTAGCCAGAGCAAGCTCAGATCGTCACAGATGATCCTGTCCAATTTGAGATGATTTTGTACCAATCAGAGATGATTTCAACTGTAGTCTGCATTGGGGGCAATCACTGCCCAGAGTTTGCATTTTTCTCTTCTCGTCTGCTGTTTTATTCTGCATCTAGTCAGTTTGTTATTATTTTCTGCTATTCTTAATCTTGGAGTTCACCCATGTATTTTAATTGCATAATAAAGTCATGATTAACTATTAAAACAATGTAATTTGCTTGCATTTCTATTCGGGATTATCTTATTAACATTCTTATTATTATTTCATATCATTTTCCTCTATCAATATAGCTGCATTTTTTGTATTCTGTGTCCATTTCTATGATTGCAGGTCTCTGACGAATTCGTTTGATGAATTCGTCAGATCTCAGACGATCCTGTCAGATCAGAGACGATATTGTCAAATTCTAGACAATCTTGACTGCTTCAAAAATCAGAACCTCCATCAGACATTCGGAACCAGGTATGGATTTCTTCACTTAATTTATTCTTTGTGTTTTCTGTTAATTATTTTTTTTGTATTCATTTAAATCTGCATTTCATATAGAACAACTTAGATTCATTTTACCAAACCTAGGACTTGAATGTTTAAAGATAAAATTGAACACATAAAACACATTCCCAACCTAGGCATGGAAACTGCCACTAAATGTTTCCTGGTGAACCCCACCATCCATCAAAAAATCACCTTAATACCCCTCGCCTGAGAGGCAGGACCTTCAAAGGGCCTCTCAGTCTAAGGTATTGTCCCATCCTTTTCCCATCCTCCTTCCGGGCGTGGATCCTTTAGCCTGAAGGTAAGGATGCAAAAAATTTGGAGCGATACATCTTGGTGAACTCGACGTGAAACTAAAACCTTTTGAAAAAAAAAAAAAAATAGATGCATTTAAAATCATTAGAAAATTACTAAGTTGCATATCATGTTTAGATGGTAGCTCCTAAGAAAATACTAGAAGTTACTATAAATTTTGAAAACCAATTAGCAGTCATAGAAATCAATTATGTGCTTAGAAAACAGATAGAAACCAACTTTTGTGGGATGAACTTGATAGAAGACTAGGTGTCATTTCATCTAGGTCAAAAGAACTTAAACAAATCAAGAGGCTTGTCCTAGATAGAATCCTACATCCTCATCAACTCATTTTTTATCATGAACTTCAGAGAGCTTGCCATAGGTGGTTAGCTTATAGGAGAGCTCTTGTGTCTTCAGAATTGTTCACCTTCGAGGAATACCTCGAGAACACAGCCATTATATACCAATTCCTAGGTCGTTTAGAATACCAAGAGGTTGTTCTTATAGATAGGGAAATATGGAATAGAGTTCCTAGAGCTATGTTATATCGAGAGTATTGCCACGAGCTTTATTTCTACCAACCAGAGTCTAAAACAGATAATATCACTATAGCACTTTTTGTCAAATTCTTGAAAGAAAATTTTCAATTTGAAGAACATTTCATGACTCCTGAAGAACTTGAGCCCATTAATGATATTTATAAATTTTTTATAGAAAACTAGATCATTGCTTTCATTATTATTATTTCTTGCGTTTTGTGTGTTGTTTGTTATCTTTATAATATTGTTATAAAAAAAAAACAAGAAAAACCAAAAAACATAACAAAAACCAAAACATTTTATTTTAAATATTATAGTAGGTATATAATTAAAATATATACCTCTTAAAGCTTGTTGCATATATATATATATATATATATATATATATATATATATATATATATATATATATATATATATATATTTTCTAAAATCTAAGTTTAAGCACAATGACTAAACTTAGGAATGGTAAACAAACTGAAGAAGAAGAAGAAGAAGATTCGTTAGGCAAGAAAAATAAAAAATTAAATACCCATCCTGAGGATTCAATTCCAGAAGAAGACACTCTAGAATAGGCAGAAGATGACCTGGCTGAAGAAAATGAACAAGAAAATGTTAGAGAGGAAGGATCCTCATCCCCTAGAATGGCTTCAAATGGAACTATTGCTTTTGATAACTTAGATCATTTCTGGAAATTCTTCAATAATAATATTGGTGCTCTTAATATGGCAGTTCGTATTGATAGGGGACAAATTAGTGACACTCAAGCAGCCATGGAACATATGTTTAACATACACACTAATCCCTTATCTTTCATTGATCAAGAAAGTGATAAAGTCGGACCATCCAATATGGATATGGCCACTATAATTCAGAATATGCAAAAACAACAGATTACCCAACCTCCTAAGGAACCTATTATTGAGCCTAAAATTATGCCCACACAAAAGAGACCTTCATTCACTGCTTTATTTTTCCAAACTATTGATCAATATGCTTCAAATTGAAAAAAACCTAAAATGAAGCCAAACACCAATTTTCAACAATCTGGGTACAACATAATACAACTTCAAAACTTCTTCATAACACCCTTCCTACCAAAAATTTACACAATAGTAATATAGCATCTAATATGCATGTCCCTCCATCATATGCTCACAAATCTCATATTAATGCCCTACTGAACCAATATGGTGGGCAAACCAATAATCTGGAAGCCATGGTGAAACAATTAGCTTCTCGCATGGACCAGATAGATCCCTACCATCCCTCATACAATTATCGAGAGATGTGTAGTCAACCTCTAGATCCTATGGTTGTAGCACAACCATACCCTAAACATTTTCCCATGCCTATTTTGCCTATATATAAAGGAACTGAAGATCCCATAGAGCATATTTGCATTTTTAGGATAGCATGTCATGATATATCACATGATGACTTGTTATTACTAAAAATATTCTCGAAAAGTTTAGGAGGAATAGCATTAGAGTGGTACTATCAATTGCCCACTCATTCTTTGAGAAATTTTGAAGAGACAATTGAATCTTTTGTGCATCAATTTAGTGCCTATATCGAGAGGCATGTAACCATTAAAGATTTGTACAACTTAAAACAAGACAAAGATGAATGTTTTGCTGATTTCTTAGCTAGATGGAGGTAGTTGATAGGAAAACTGCACTTTGTGCTACCTTATAGGGAAATGTTGGATATTTTTATCAATTATTTGCAAGAACAAATATCCTATGAACTATCAACTGCTACCCTAACTACCTTCAATCAGGCTATAGACTTAGCTCGAAGAGTAGAAGATGCTCTCATTAGGAGAGGCCAGCTCAAAAAGAAAGATGATGAGAAAACATCCAGAAATCAATATAAAAACAAGCAAGTTATGGGTGATGGAGTCACTGAAAACAAAAATGTTGCTAATATCAATACAATGAAGACAACAAAAAAATTTATATTGAAACCTCCTGATAAACCTCCTCGAGAGTTTACTAGATTGAACCAACCATTATCAACTATTTTACCCCAATTACTCGAAAGAGGTTTGATTCAATTACCAGCTATCCGAGAACCTGATCCAACCATACCTAGATACAGAGCCGACTTACACTGTGATTTCCATAGAGGACTTGGAAACTCTACCAACTCTTGTAAAATGTTAAAACATAGAATAAAATATTTGATTGATAATAATGAGATGGAGGTGCAAGCTTTTCAATCTAAAAAAAACGCTCCTAATAATGCTCAAAAGAACATTCCCCAAAATCAAAATCAAAATGCTAATCAATCATTAGATATATTTCAAAATCCTTTACCAAGACATGGTAAAGATGTGGCCAATCAAATTGAGCATCATAATGTTAGTCTTACAATGGCACTGAGAGGGGGGGGTGAATCAGTGTAGCTATTTCAAACTTAAAAACTTAACTCTTAAATCTGAAGCAATGAAAACTTAAAACCAGATAAAGCAAATATCACATGAGAGCATCACATAACACAAGATGTAACGAGGTTCACCAGTTTTGGCTACTCCTCAAAAATAGACTGCTTGGACACCCATCCAAATCCAGCCTTTGCAAAGCACCAACTTTACAAACAATTTACCAGAACCCACTGGAAGGAGCACCAACCCCTAATTTATCTGCACCAATAGAAAGGAGCACCAACCCCTAATTTACCAGCACCGACTGGAAGGAGCACCAACCCCTAATTTATCTGCACCAACAGAAAGGAGCACCAACCCCTGATTCCAAGCACCAACTCAGAATTCTTTTTTGAATATTTTTGACATAAAAATGCCTTCGCTTTTACAAGACCCTGACTGGTCTATTGCTTTCTCAACATTGCCCACTCTTTACACAACACACACCCTGCTCACTCGCCTCCTGTGCACTCTCTTTCAGCAGCACTTTCACACTCTTTCTGTAGCACTTTTTCACTCTGAGCGGCAACTTTATTCCTCCATGCAACTGCCCTTTTATAATCAAATTGTCTAATAGTAACTCCAGTTGTAACTCCATATTTTATTTCTCATGCGCCACTTGCCAGTTGTAACTATTCTATTAATATTCTCTTCTGCCACTTGTCAACTGTAACTCCTTCTATATGTAACTCCTTTTGTATATATATAGTGTGGGCATTACGTTACATGCAACGTATATCTCTACCATGACTGTACGTCTTCTTGATCATGATTGTTCGTATTCATTTCTGTGCATGCATGCATTTTTTGATTCTATTTATGCGACTATTCGATTTCTCCTTCTTCGACAGTTCTTAAAATAGCTTGCATGATTTCTATCTCATAACTGCACCTATAACTGTCACACTGACTCCAGTTAACTATTCGTAATCGTTGTTGCGACCTGTCACGAAATCATGACATTTCTATCTCTTTGTACTCTTCTCGCCTTCTACTCACGAAAACATGACGTGTCACGATATCGTGACATTTTTGGCCTCCTTGTCCACTTCTTCGCTTGCACCCATGAAAACCAGACATGTCACAAAATCGTGACACTTTTCGCTTCCTTGCACTTCTCTGCCTTTCGCCCGTGAAAATGGAACATGTCACGAAATCGTGACACTTTCGCTGCCTTGTGCCTTTTCTATCTTTGGCCAGCGAAAACACAACATGTCACGAAATCGTGACACTTTTCGCTTCCTTGCACTTCTCTGCCTTTCGCCCGCAAAAATGGAACATGTCACGAAATCGTGACACTTTCGTTGCCTTGTGCCTTTTCTGTCTTTGGCTAGCGAAAACACATGTCGCGAAATCGTGACACTTTTCGCTTCCTTGCACTTCTCTGCCTTTCGCCCGCAAAAATGAAACATGTCACGAAATCGTGACACTTTCACTGCCTTGTGCCTTTTCTGTCTTTGGCCCACGAAAACACAACATGTCGCGAAATCGTGACACATTCACTGCCTTTTGCCTTTTCTATCTTTGGCCCACAAAAATGAAACATGTCACGAAATCGTGACACTTTTCCTCCTTGGCGCTTTCTCTTCGAACCTGTCGCGAAATCGTGACACTTTCTCTCCTTGGCGCTTTCTCTTCGAACCTGTCATGAAATCATGACACTTTCTCTCCTTGGCGCTTTCTCTTCGAACCTATCATGAAATCGTGACACTTTCTCTCCTTGGTGCTTTCTCTTCAAACTTGTCATGAAATCGTGACACTTTTCTTTGCAAGTGCCTTCTCTCCAAACATGTCACGAAATCATGACAGTTTTCTTTGCCTGTGCCTTCTCTCCAAACATGTCACGAAATCGTGATAGTTTTCTTACTTGCCTTCTTTGCTTCCAACATGTCACGAAATCGTGACAGTTTTTCTACTTGCCTTCTTCTCTGACAACATGTCACGAAATCGCGATAGTTTTTCAACTTGGCTTCTTTGCCTCCAACATGTCGCGAAATCGTGACAGTTTTGCCAGCATTTTCTCTCTCCTCCGATATGTCATGAAATCGTGACAATTTTGACCGCATTTTCTCTCTCCTCCGAGATGTCGTGAAATCGTGACAATTTTGACAGCATTTTCTCTCTCCTCCGAGATGTCGCGAAATCGCGACAGAAAACATGTCGCGATATCGCGACAGTTTTCTTACTTGTCTTTTTCTTTGATTTTTTGAATCTGGGCCACTTCTGTCTTCTTGGAAATTCATTGTACATGTTCTGACTGACCTCTGAACTCCTGTCCACTGCATCAACTGCATCAACTGATCTCTCTGTCTGTGTTGACAACAATGACAATACTTTGGCTGCACCTTGCACATCAATCTCCCCCTTTGGAATTGTTGGCAACACTCATGCAATCTCCTGTAATTCTTCTCCCCCTTTGACAATAATACCAAAGGGCTACTGCAGACTCCCCCTGAGTCCATGCACAACATTCTCAGGCACACGTTATGACAGTTAGCAAAAATTACAAATATGAGCACAAAGATAATTAAATATATAAATTCTTCCTCTGCGTACAACACACTATCGCTGCAATATATTCTGCTTCTTCTATGGATAAGAGAACTGACTCTTGTTTCTTACTGTTCCATGTGACCAATCTATCTCCATGATAGAATGCACCTCCACTGGTACTCTTTCTGTCCTCTACACATCCTGCCCAAATCTGCATCTGGAAATCTGTCCCAGCACTGTCCTCAAATTCCCAATCTCAATCTCAACTCAATCTCAGTCTCAAAAAGAATAAGATAGATGTAGTATGCTTTTCTCAAGAACCTGCAACACAACCCAACAATTGCCAACCATGCAATACCTCATATAACAATGATACTCATGTTCTTTCCACAACCTATATCTTTTCTCAACCAATTAAGGCTTTAACAACAATGCTTATAGACAAGGTTTAACCAACATCATTCAACTCAAGATTAACCTTGAAGCATTCAACCGATCACTATCTGAAAAGGAAACTAGTAGACATCCTTTTCCTTTCAAGGGTATTTGAACAAAACAGCCACCAACATAAATCACCAATGCAAAGAATAACTTGCTCAAATCATGTATCAAGTAAAGCATTAACTTGATCAAAACAACCTCTATGAAAACAACTTAACCATTCATCACTCTGATTTCATATCTGCCAACAAAATTGACAAGTGACTCACACTTGTACCAACTTTTTGTCCAACACTGTACCAACACTGTAGTTTTACTGCCAACTCTGTGCAAGTATCAAACACAGTACCACAAAACCAACCAAATCATCTGAACTGTTATAATCCTTAACTCATGACAGTGGCAGTAAGAACCATCACCAGTTCAACAATGACATACATCAATTCTACCAATAATGACAACTCTCAATTTAATCACCACCCTTCACGGCACTACCATAAACAACTGTTATGAACAGACAACACACTTTGACAGCTATACAACAACTCCCCGACTACTTTCCTTTCATCCTCAGATAACCACACAAATACATAGGAGCATTAAAATAAAACATTAACATTGCTCCCCCTGAGGATGTGCTACCTGGAGTTGCTTAGTGCAATAGAGGAGTAATCTCCTTCTGTCCAAGGAGACACGATTTCCTCTCTTCTTTCTTTCTCCAGTTTTTCTTGAACTTAGGCTGAGAATTTTCACCTGCATCCACATTTTGAACCTTTTCGTGAACCCGAACATTTCTCTTGGGTGGTTGTCTCTTGTGCATTCTTGATGGATAATTATTTTCCTGTCTGTGTTGCACTCTTTGTGTCTGATGGAATCTGCGGTCTTGCCTTAGATTAGATGTAGAGGTGCTTGGACAAAACCTTGCTATGTGCCCATGACCATTACATTTAAAACATTGCACATGGTGTTCACTCAGAAGAGCAGACGTATTTCTACCAGCATAACTCCTTGATTTATTATTCAATCCACAGTAAATTGCCTGGTGACCATAATGGCTGCATCTAAAACAATAACCGTTAAAAGCATTATTATGAGAAGAGTGAGAATGAGAGAACCTCTTTTGTGGTGTTTGCTTTGCTGTAGATCTTCTTTGATATTTTCTTCCTTTTGAAGATTCAGCTTTAGACTTTTCTTTCTTCTTTCCTTCATCAGTGAACTTCTTCTTCTCTGCATTTTTGGAAGATGATGGTTGTTCAGCTTCATATCCAAGACCAAGCTTAGTTGTGGAGCTTCTTTGTTGCTTTATCATTTTATCTAGCAACTCTGTGCTCTTCTCATATTTGAGATTTACATTGGCCTCTACTAGTTGTTTCTTCAATGAAACAATCTCTTCTTCTTGTTGGCAGCAAACAGTCTCTTTCTCATTGATTTGAGACCTGAGAATATCTTCAATCCTTTTGTACTTGTTCTACTTGCAGCCTTTAGATCAACAATAACTTTGTTAGATTCCTCTTCACTTGTGCTGCATACATAATTCTCATCATCCAGGTGTGTCTTCAAGGCTTCTTCTGATTTCTTGGCCTTTTGAACCTGTAAGAAGAGATCTTCAATCTCATCTCCATATTCTTCCAATTTCTTGGACAGTCTTTTGTTCTTTTTCTTTTCTATCCTCAATTCTTCAAGTGCAGCAATCAACTCACCTCTTAGATTTACTTCAGCCTCAGCCTCAAGGTTTCCATCACTTTCCTGTTCTTCTTCTGTATTTTCTTCTTCGAATGCCATGAACAGAGTTTCACCTATTTCTTCTTCAGAATCCTCACCGGATCTGTCTTCAGAGGAGCTGACATTCTTGGATATGAAACTTTTCTTCTTGAAGTGGTTGTTTCTGAACTTCATCTTTTTCTTCCAGTCACTTCTTTCTCGGTGCGATTCTTCATCACTTTCATTCTCCATATTTCGTGGACATTTAGCTGCAACATGCCCAACGCCTCCACAGCTGAAACATTTAAATGGTAGCTTTCCTCTGTATTTTCCTTGTCCCCTTTTTAGTTTTTGGACAAAGTTTGCTTCCATCTCATCGGATGTCTCTTCATCTTCGGATTCTTGTTTTGCTTTCGTATGTTTGTGGGCTTTAAACGCAGCTTCTCTGTCTGTGGGATCAGACTTTCCTATTCTCATCTCATACGCAGTCAACGAACCATGCATCTCATCCATACTAAACGTATTTAGATCTTTGGCTTCTTCTATAGCTGATACTTTAGAATCAAATATTTTGGGAAGAGATCTTAATACCTTTTTTACGATTGTAGGGTCTTCGATTTTCTTGCCGAGTCCTCTAATGGCATTAATGACTTCATTTACTCTCAGCATATATGCCGCTATGTTCTCATCGTCATTCATCTTTAACGCTTCGTACTGAGTTCGATGAGTTTGCAACTTGGCCTCCTTGATCTTATCGTCTCCTTCATGAATGCTCTTCAATTTGTCCCAAATTTCTTTTGCAGTTTTACAGCTCATGATCTTTACCAGTTCACTATTTGCTACACCGCACATTATAGCATTCTTTGCCTTTGAGTCATTCTCAAACAGTTTCTTACCGACAGCATCGGTTGGAGGAGTGGTGGGTATTGTGTATCCACTTTCTACTGAGTCCCATATGTCGTATCCCAACGCACATAGATATGTCTGCATCCTGATTTTCTAGAACGCGTAATTAGTCCCGTCAAACAATGGAGCTTTGTTTGATGAGAATCCTTCACCAACTGCCATTGTGGCACTTCCTAGATCACCTTAGCCGATTGAGCTTGTTCAGGAACTTGGCTCTGATACCAATTGTTAGTCTTACAATGGCACTGAGAGGGGGGTGAATCAGTGTAGCTATTTCAAACTTAAAAACTTAACTCTTAAATCTGAAGCAATGAAAACTTAAAACCAGATAAAGCAAATATCACATGAGAGCATCACATAACACAAGATGTAACGAGGTTCACCAGTTTTGGCTACTCCTCAAAAATAGACTGCTTGGACACCCATCCAAATCCAGCCTTTGCAAAGCACCAACTTTACAAACAATTTACCAGCACCCACTAGAAGGAGCACCAACCCCTAATTTATCTGCACCAATAGAAAGGAGCACCAACCCCTAATTTACCAGCACCGATTGGAAGGAGCACCAACCCCTAATTTATCTGCACCAACAGAAAGGAGCACCAACCCCTGATTCCAAGCACCAACTCAGAATTCTATTTTGAATCTTTTTGACATAAAAATGCCTTCGCTTTTACAAGACCCTGACTGGTCTATTGCTTTCTCAACATTGCCCACTCTTTACACAGCACACACCCTGCTCACTCGCCTCCTGCGCACTCTCTTTCAGCAGCACTTTCACACTCTTTTTGTAGCACTTTTTCACTCTGAGCGGCAACTTTATTCCTCCACGCAACTGCCCTTTTATAATCAAATTGTCT
Organism: Wollemia nobilis; assembly: GCA_028583015.1. Taxonomy (NCBI): domain Eukaryota; kingdom Viridiplantae; phylum Streptophyta; class Pinopsida; order Araucariales; family Araucariaceae; genus Wollemia; species Wollemia nobilis. The sequence goes on from JAQPPZ010002550.1 coordinate 7,109,485, forward strand.
AACAGTAACTCCAGTTGTAACTCCATCTTTTATTTCTCATGCGCCACTTGCCAGTTGTAACTGTTCTATTAATATTCTCTTCTGCCACTTGTCAACTGTAACTCCTTCTATATGTAACTCCTTTTGTATATATATAGTGTGGGCATTACGTTACATGCAACGTATATCTCTACCATGACTGTACGTCTTCTTGATCATGACTGTTCGTATTCATTTCTGTGCATGCATGCATTTTTTGATTCTATTTATGTGACTGTTCGATTTCTCCTTCTTCGACAGTTCTTAAAATAGCTTGCATGATTTCTATCTATAACTGCACCTATAACTGTCACACTGACTCCAGTTAACTATTCGTAATCGTTGTTGCGACCTGTCGCGAAATCATGACATTTCTGTCTCTTTGTACTCTTCTCGCCTTCTACTCATGAAAACATGACGTGTCGCGATATCGTGACATTTTTGGCCTCCTTGTCCACTTCTTCGCTTGCACCCATGAAAACCAGACATGTCACGAAATCGTGACACTTTTCGCTTCCTTGCACTTCTCTGCCTTCCACCCGTGAAAATGGAACATGTCGCGAAATCGTGACACTTTCGCTGCCTTGTGCCTTTTCTGTCTTTGGCCAACGAAAACACATGTCGCAAAATCGTGACACTTTTCGCTTCCTTGCACTTCTCTGCCTTTCGCCCGCGAAAACGGAACATGTCACGAAATCGTGACACTTTCACTGCCTTATGCCTTTTCTGTCTTTGGCCAGCGAAAACACAACATGTCGCGAAATCGTGACACTTTTCGCTTCCTTGCACTTCTTTGCCTTTCGCCCGCGAAAATGGAACATGTCACGAAATCGTGACACTTTCGCTACCTTGTGCCTTTTCTATCTTTGGCTCGTGAAAACACATGTCATGAAATCGTGACACATTCGTTGCCTTTTGCATTTTCTGTCTTTGGCCCACAAAAATGGAACATGTCACGAAATCGTGACACTTTTCCTCCTTGGCGCTTTCTCTTCGAACCTGTCATGAAATCGTGACACTTTCTCTCCTTGGCGCTTTCTCTTCGAACCTATCGTGAAATCGTGACACTTTCTCTCCTTGGCGCTTTCTCTTTGAACCTGTCACGAAATCGTGACACTTTCTCTCCTTGGCGCTTTCTCTTCGAACCTGTCGTGAAATCGTGACACTTTCTTTGCTTGTGCCTTCTCTCCGAACATGTCACGAAATCGTGACAGTTTTCTTTGCTTGTGCCTTCTCTCCAAACATGTCGCGAAATCGTGACAGTTTTCTTACTTGCCTTCTTTGCTTCCAACATGTCGCGAAATCGTGACAGTTTTTCTACTTGCCTTCTTCTCTGACAACATGTCACGAAATCGTGACAGTTTTTCCACTTGGCTTCTTTGCCTCCAACATGTCGCGAAATCGTGACAGTTTTGCCAGCATTTTCTCTCTCCTCCGATATGTCACGAAATCGTGACAATTTTGATAGCATTTTCTCTCTCCTCCGAGATGTCGCGAAATCGCGACAATTTTGACAACATTTTCTCTCTCCTCCGAGATGTCGCGAAATCGCGACAAAAAACATGTCGCGATATCGCGACAGTTTTCTTACTTGTCTTTTTCTTTGATTTTCTGAATCTGGGCCACTTCTGTCTTCTTGGAAATTCACTGTACATGTTCTGACTGACCTCTGAACTCCTGTCCACTGCATCAACTGCATCAACTGATCTCTTTGTCTGTGTTGACAACAATGACAATACTTTGGCTGCACCTTGCACATCACATAATATCCCTCCTCCTACACGATATGTAGGAACTATTAGCAAACATTTACCTAATCATGATTTACAAAAATTTGACACAACTTTATCCATGGTCATGACTAGGCCCCTACATAATATTCAAACACCGAATCTCAGTGATGTAAAATTAGATACTGAAAGTGAAATAGACATCACCTCAAACCAATCGAATAGTTCTGAAAATGAATCAGATCCTATTCAACCTATCATAGATGCTATGGTTTCAGAAGAACCATTTCCTAGAAGAGTTACTACTCGACCCTCATCTAATCAGTTCCTTCCTAATGAACACGCCATAAATGCTAGAACAAGACCTATTCAGCATCCTCAATATAACATTGTAGGTACCATCGAAGCCATTACCAGACAACAAGCTCAAAATTCTCAACAAGAACCAAATCAAAATGATGGATCAACTCCATTTGTTTTGAAAAATCCCAATAAAGGGAATCATGCTACTAATGTTCAACCTAAACCCCCTTACAATATTAATGAGCAATTATCCAATACTACCACTAGAATTTCCCTTTTGGACCTATTAAGATCTTCTCCTACACATAGAGATGAATTGATGCTTACATTAAGCCAAATGATGGTACCACAAAACATTCAACCTGAAGCCATGACCAATACTATCATCACTCGAGAGGTCGATTGTATTGACTTCCAAGATAAAGATATCCCACAACATAGTTTACATAAGGATAACCCCTTATATATTACTGCCCTAATTGGAGATGTAGTCGTTAAAAGAGTCTTGATTGAAAATGGTTCATCTCTAAATATTTGCACTTTTGACTTCTACCAAAGATTTGGGTTTAGAAGTGATGAAATGAAGAAAACTGACATGATCATAAAAGCTTTCAATGATGAAACACAAGAAACATGTGGAGTTATTACCATCCCATTGCAAGTTGGTCCGAGAACCTTAGATACAACCATGTTTATTGTACATTGCCTCGCATCGTACAATATAATCTTGGGTCATCCTTGGATCAATGCAATGCGAGCTGTCCCATCAACTTTACACCAATGTGTTAAATTTGAATTTAAAAATCAGTTGGTCACTATCCATGGTGATCCTAGACCCTTTGATATGTGTGCTTTGGTAGAACCTATTGGAGTTCAATTTTGCCTTGCTCTATCATCCACATGTCCCAATTCTTATTTTTCATCTAAAAATGTGAAACACACACCCATAACTTCATCTATTTCTCCTCCATTAATTTCACCCTCATATATAGATCAAAAATCTTCTAAACAAACCACTCTAGAACCTCAAAAAGATCTTCAATCCACAACCAATCCTTCATGTTCTGTCCCTATAATTTCAAAACCTATAGACACATCTATTAAAACCTCCACATTTTCTACATCTATCATACCTTCCACATCTAAATATATAGGGAGTGATCCTTCTACATCTTATGCTCTTTCTGATGACCTCTTACCTGATTTATCTAAAATTCTTATATCAGAAAAAACAAATGCTTCTATACAAAATTCCATTATCTTAAGTAATTTGCCACCATCTCCTCGTACTTTGGGCCTCCCACAACCTATGGGAAGTACTTACCAAGTCGAGAGTTGTGCCTTCGGAAGAATACCCAGGAACATCAAAACTCATCATGATGGATATGCTCGATGTTATTTTACTAATGAGTATATTAAAGCTAAACCTATAATGCTTAAAATGGGATATAAAGGAAAAGGCTTGGGACCTTTCCAAAATGGTATGAAAGAACCTTTCGAGGTAGAACCGTGGCCTGCCCACTGTGGTGTGGGCCTATTTCCTAGTAAGGGTCAACCCTTCCCTTTTGAAGATGATGATCAACTCATATGTTATCAAGATTATTTGGATAGGCGTGATGATTTGCCTCTAAAAAATCAACCATTTACATGCAATATGCTATCCATAGCTTATCCTGAAATGATTGTTGGATCCGATGATGAGTTGGAAGGAGATATTTTTCACGATGTCTCCATTGAAGAAATGTTACACAATGGTTTTTATTTTGATGGTTCTATACCAACTATAGCTCAGCTTGAGGCCACTACTCCTCAAGATGACTTATCTAAGTTAACCCTAAAGGAATTACAAGAATTGGGCATCTCACCCACCCCACCTAATTTTGAAAGAGATCTACACATGGAAGTAGAAAACGTCATTAAAGTTAACATTAGAACTGAGGATAATCCCCACATAATCAATATTAGATCAGAATTAAGTCAAGAAAAACAAGAGCAATACATTGCATTCCTTAAAGAATATGAAGATATATTCACTTGGACATATGAAGATATGCCAAGTTTAGACCCTTATGTAGTCATGCATCACCTAGTAGTCCATCCGGATGCTAAACCTGTTAAACAAAAACTTAGAAAAATGCATCCCAAAATGGCCTTACTAGTCCAAGGAGAACTAGAAAAATTGTTGAAGGTTATTTTTATACAAGAACTTAGTCAGCTAGAACTCCTCGATGAAAAGCGCATCAATGCTTTGGAACATCTTTGTGCCTACCAAAACAAGCTTAAAATATCATATGCTAAGAAAGTTCGTCATCGATCCTTTGAGGTCGGCGATCTTGTTTTAAAAGAAAATCAAAAGAATACTAATGCAACTAAAGACCTTAAAGGTAAATTTGAGCCCAACTGGCTTGGACCATATATTATCACTGCTAAATTTGAATCGGGAGCATACAAATTATCTACCTTAGATGGTAAAGAACTTAAAGAACCCATGAACATTATGCATCTTAAACGTTACTATGCGTAACAAAATTGGTCATTTCATCATTGTATATATTTGTTTAAAATATTTCAAAAAACCACTATCTTGTATTTCTTTCAATTTTAAAAATCTAAAAAAAAAAAAACATTCAAAATCATTAAAATCTTCAAAAACATCTTTTATTTTTTGTACTTATCAATTTGTGACTTATTGCAATTATATTTTAAAATTATTTTGGATAAATTAGAATTTATTTGGAATCCCGCACTTTCACATTCACATGAATAAATATCTTGATTTATTTGGCATGATTACTAATCTCTCTTATATCAAAGTCCACAAAATTCAATTAAATAAAGTTTGAGCACAGAGAATTGATCTTGTTATTTACTTACACCAAGCATATCCTTTCACAATAAAATGATTATATTTGTAATGACCATGCTACGCTACATAGTAGAAGTGGTTTCTTGAGCGAAAAGTTTCCCCTACTATCCTATCATGCACATGGTCTAGAATCTTTGAGAATTGGAAAAAGTACAAGCTCACCCCTACCCGAAATAAAAATCCCTTGCTCTACAGCTAATCCGAGCAAGTATCCCTAGCATAGGAAGAAAAGCAAAGTTCAAGAAAAAAAAAGAGAACAAGAAAAAGTGTTCTTTCAGCATTATCTCAAAATATCAAAGCAAAAGATACAAAAGAAAAGAAAGAAAGCAAAATGAGAAAAAGCAAAAGCAATAAAATCCCTTTCCCTACCCCTTGAAAATAAAAGAAGGGTTGTTGAGCTTGAATCCCTGGAATTCTCAATTATTCGAAAACTATGAGGTAAGCCCCATAATAGGTGGTTTTTGCCCAACCCGCTTGGCCTTGGGTAATTCCTAGCGTGGTGATATGTCTGTCACATTAGCGACCTTCTTTTGTATAGACCTATGTCTGCTTATGGATTAGCTAGCTCTTGATAACCCGACTTACATAGTAGTCTGGTATGGTTATATGCATCTAAATCATGGTTAATGAACACTTATTTGGTTAATTTAAATCACTTGTATCATAGTATCTTGCTCAAACCTGGTAAATGAACAATACAATCACACACACATTTGTATTTGAGAGATTTTGTGTATCATTATGATAAATCAAGATCGGAAATGAACTCACATACGCACATGGGATTCCTTATAAATAAAACTTTTGTCTTTAAGATACTTTGAAATATTTTTGCAAATTGTTTGGAATAATTTCATTTTCTTCTCTAAGAACAGTTGTTTAGTATAAAGACAACTACATGCATTACCAAAAAACTCAAAACCATTTTTAAAACCATGCAATAAAGTTACATATAATTTTTTGACTTTTGCAACGATGGTATAGTTCCAAAACCAAAAGTGGAATTTTATGCCTAGCACAAGTACTCATCTTCATATTTTCTGTTTACTTTTCAAAAAATAAAAATCAACCATGCAATAAAACTATTTATTTTCTTTGGATTTCGTGATGATGGTATAAGTCTATACCTAAAAATTCTATGCCTAGCGCAAACCATTGCTTTAATTTATTTTCCCATTATTCCAAATCATAAAAACTATATGACTTAAATCATTATGTTACACAATTATGCTTTCAAAGAATGCAACTTATTCTATTTCATGTCATTATGTTCAAATCCAGTTTTCGCAACCATGGTATAATTTCTAAGGAATTGTTCACAATTTTATCACACTTAGGAATTTATGCCTAGCAAATCCTTTTAAAATATATCTTGCATAATATTTTTATGAAAATCTGAAAATAAATCATCAAACCATCATCATTATCATCATCATCCACATCATTTGCAGCATCACAACACAAAGTCTTAAGACAGTCTCTTAAGCACTCTTTTACTTTTAACAATATTTCTATATTGGGATTAGCTTGATGATCGAGTGAGCAGCGACTCCATGAAATGGTCTATAATAGCGACAATATACTTTGAAATTATTGTTAGAAGTCCCTTTTATTTTTTATCAAATCTCATCACAACAACCAATTTGTTTACATCAGATTATTTTCTTTAAATTTTAAAAGCATGACATTCAAACCATAATATTTTCAAACGACATAATTACATGAATCATCAAATCAATCACATCAAAAACATTAAAGCATCATACATAAGACAAGTCATATGATCAAAAATATCATATATATATATCTCAACAATGTATGTACATCATATCAAAACTAGATTGGTATGCCACAATCTATACCTCGGCATACTCAATCCTCTATCAAAAATAATAATAAGCAATTTGTAGCAGCTAGCCTCGAGAAACCCTTGAGATCTCATCCTCATCTCTTCCCTTGCCCTGAGGTGGACAAGGTGGCCCCATCATAGTCCGTGTGGTGTTATGAGTCCTGGACTCTGATCGTGATGATGTCCTCGATGACCTCATCACAACAGGCTCTAAAATATGGGCCAGCAATGGTAATCTCTGCCCCTTTGGTACCATATTGTGGTATAGCGTCTGATAGAATGTGATCTGGATAATAGCCTATGCTAAGTCTCAAGTGCTCACCCCTCCTCTTCGTGCTTTGAGGCATGCGACCTCATATCTGAGCTGTGTGGCCTCCTCTCGATGTTGTGTAGCCTCATCCTGTAAAGACTGCACCTGAGCCTGGAGACAAACAGTCTCTGCCCGAAGAGTAGCCATATCACTACTCTCTCTTATGTCCACACCCTTGTCCTTATCGGGTGATGGTGGCCTCTCTCTCTATGGAGAAGGGGGTATATCCTCCCTCCTCTCCCGCTGTTGTGGCCTCTGCTGAGCCTGTGGTCTCCTCTGCTCTCTCCCATCATGACCTTGTGCCACCTCAATGGCTGCCTGGCATCGCCTCCCCATCTGACGCACAACTGCATGAATCAGACCTTGAGCCCTCATCATTCGAGGAGGGCGGATGCCTGTGTACCAGGCATCATAGTCGTTAGCTACCCCAGTGTCGTCCCCATCCACTGGCTAAATGGGGGCATCATCTGCATCCTGACTCCAAAATTTTTGCATATCTGGAGCCTCGCTAACTGTAGTGTTATCCCAGACAGTCTAGGAAAACTCATAGTCTCTAAGAGATGGGATCCCCTATTGTAGACCGAACTGCCTCAAAACTCGATTGTCATGATGGAGCTCCACCTCTCCCCTCTCCATCCTCAGCTAGCAGGTTTGCCTAATGTGAGCCAGCTCCTGTCCATCCTCGGCCCATCCTGGATGATCTCTCCAAGGCCTCTAGGTGATCTGGTCGGAGACAAGGTCGTCAAGTAGTCTCCGAGACACTAGAAGATCTACCCGCTACTGTGAACCTCTTTGAAGCCACCAATAGAAAACTCGGGGGCTCTCCTCGTAAATCCCTATTAGTGGGAGCCCTATCGGCCTCCGCATCATGATGTGCTCCCAGCACCAAACCTGTAGTAGCGATGTCATGACCAGACATCGACCACCCTTGTATACGACCCCATGAAGGATCCTATACAACCAGCAGAGTACAAAGCTCCCCCAAGCAAACCTGTATCCGTGGTCTCTCATGTCGTAGACCACATATGTTAGTAGCCATGGTACTTTGCATCCACTCTGATGGCATAGCAGTAGACCACCTACAACCCCAACCAAAACTTGTGTCAATCTAGATGCCCCAGGCATCTGGAGTAGTGACTCGATGTTCACTCTGCCCTTCTTCAGGATGAAGCTTAAATATTTGCATAGTCACATCATCGTGTGGCCCTGATTGGTCATGAGAGTTATCAGCCATCCTTGTATGGGGATCCTCAAAATCCTCCATACATCCTCCAGTGTGGGAGTCATCTCCCCTGTCGATAACCGGAAATAGGAAGAACCCGGATACCACCTCTCTGCTAGGGCTGTCAATAGCCCCATGTCTATAGACACTTGTGGCATGTCTTCCACGTGCTGCAAGTCGACCTATGCCAACTGATCTCGCTCTACCTAAGATAGAGTGGCCAAGTCATCCCTCAGCCCGTCGTATTTCCATTCTTTGCTCTTTAGTAATCCTCTCTACAACATAAACAACAAAACAATAAAAAATCATTAATCAAACAATGATTAAAAATGCAAGTAACACAAGTTCAATTTGAGCAAATTCGTCTTCGATTTCGTAAGCCGAAATCATCCCTTATTTGACGAAATCGATGATATCGAGACGATTTTGATGAAATTGAGACGATTTCGTCTCGATGACATCGATGGCCCAAAAATGGCCACGATGCTCAAAAATCATTCAAAATTTAATCTAAAAAACATGCAATTCAAAATTAAAGCATTCTAAACTAAGTTAGACTCTTACCCATAGCCCGCGCCGGACCTCTGTCGATCTATGCGCTGTTTCGACCATCTTGTCTGCAGAGCTCTAAAAATCAGAAAAATGAACAGTAAAAATGAATTAGGGTTTTCCCTATTTTTCTTAATTTTATTCAAACAATTAAAAACATTTTTAAAATTTTTCTTTTTCGCGTTTTTACCTCAAATGTTCAATTTGGGTAAAAACATGGAGGGGGCACCATAGTAAGCTGTCGTACGATTCGACCTAGAATCGTCGCCTAAAAATGGGAATAATTTTTGCTTTCTCTTAGATCGAGAAGAATTCATCTTTAATGCATTTTCTTCAAAAAATTTTCTAAAGAGGGGGCAAAATGTAGCACCCTAAAATTGGCGCAGTAAAACTTAGCAATAATTAAAATTACCTTAGTAATAATTCAAATTCAAATTCAACCCTAAAATCGCTCCAAAACCACCGTTTAACCCATTTCCTCGTTTGTCATGTCATTTTTAGAGTTTTTTTTGATCGTTTGACGATATCGTCATCAATCATACGATACTGCCTTAGATCGAACAATTTCATCTGGGCTAGGACGTCCAGACGATATTGTCCCAAAACTAATTTTTCATAATTAGTTTCTACTTCAACAACGTCTCTAAGTTGGGTAGAAGCGTGTCTGTGCCATTAGAGACCTCCCCCATTGGAGATCTTCCAAATTGGGGTGATCTAAAACCTCCCAAATTCCCTCCTAATCCTATTTAAATCTTAGGACCCCCCTTGAATTTCCCCTGGCTGAATTTTCTTGTAACTCGACCTGTACACGCATTAGAATACCCTGGATTACCATCTGCATTTCTACTTTCCAAATTTTGTTGCAGGAACCTTATCATTCTTCAGCTGGAGCAAGCTCAGATCATCGCAGACGATCTTGTCCAATTCGAGACGATTTCGTACCAATCAGAGATGATTTCGACTGTAGTCTGCATTGGGGGCAATCACTGCCCAGAGTTTGCATTTTTCTCTTCTCGTCTACTGTTTTATTCTGCATCTAGTCAGTTTGTTATTATTTTCTGCTATTCTTCATATTGGAGTTCACCCATGTAGTTTAATTGCATAATAAAGTCATGATTAACTATTAAAACATCATAATTTGCTTGCATTTTTATTTTGGGATTATCTTATTAACATTCTTATTATTATTTCATATCATTTTCCTCTCAATATAGCTGCATTTTTGTATTCTGTGTCCATTTCTTTGATTGCAGGTCTCTAACGAATTTGTTTGACGAATTCGTTAGATCTCAGATGATCCTTTCAGATTGGAGATGATCCTATCAAATTCTAGACGATCTTGACTGCTTCAAAAATCAAAACCTCCATCAGACATCCGAAACTAGGTATGGATTTCTTCACTTAATTTATTCTTTGTATTTTTTGTTAATTCTATTTTTTGTATTCATTTAAATTTGCATTTCATATAGAACAACTTAGATTCATTTGGTCAAACCTAGGACTTGAATGTTTAAAGATAAAATTGAACACATAAAACACATTCCCAACCTAGGCGTGGAAACTGCCACTAAACGTTTCCTGGTGAACCCCACCATCCGTCAAAAAATCACCTTAATACCCCTCCCCCGAGATGCGGGACCTTCAAAGGGCCTCTCAGTCTGAGGTATTGTCCCATCCCTTTCCCATCCTCCTTTCGGGCGTGGATCCTTTAGCCTGAAGGTAAGGATGCAAAAAATATGGAGCGATACAAAGGTGTATCAAAGAAATTATTTTTATGTATGTTATGATGAGTGTTATTATTGAAATGGAGAAATAAGGCATATATTTAGTTGTGATTTTGTGTCTAAGGGAATATTTTTGAGAAATTTGTTGAAGTGATATTGTTGTGTTTCACCATTGAAATTAGAAAAAAAAAGGAAATTGTGATTAAGATAGGTTTTTCCAAAGGCACTTTGACATCCAACAAAAGGTATGGACATATTCTTCGTGGGGATTGATTGTTGAAAGTTGTGTATGAAAATTTGGAGTGAAAATGATTGTTTGGTTAGAATTGTTTAGAGTGTTTTGATTTATTGCTTCAAGGTTTTTTGGAATTAAGATTTGTTGATAAAACCTTGGTTTATAAGCATTGTTTTTGAAGTGAGTTGTTGAGTGAAGAACTTGAACTAGGGTTTGCAAAGAACATGAGTATCATTGTTATTTGAGAGTCATTGATAAAGCATTGTTGGAAATATTTGAGTCAGTATTCATATTCTTGGACTAGGGTTTGTGAGAAAGGATTATTTCATTGAGTGATTGGTTGAGTAGAGTTGGTTGAGCCTAGTCAAGTGAATGTGTGAAGTGATTTTTCAAGTTTTGTGAAACAAATTATTCTATATTCTGAATTGAGTTGAGAAATTTTTTGAGTATTGAGGTGAATGTGAAGCATATTGAGTCTCTAATAATTCTCTATATGTTTTTATGAGAGTGGTTGAAAGTGATTGAGTATTGAGGTGAATGTGAAGCATATTGAGTCTCTAACAATTCTCTATATGTTTCTAAGAGAGTGATTGAAAGTGATTGAGCATTGTAATGAATGTGAAGCATATTGAGTCTCTAAAAATTCTTTGTATGTTTCTAAGAGAGTGATTGAAAGTGATTGAGCATTGTGATGAATGTAGAGCATATTCAGTCTCTAAAAATTCTCTTTATGTTTCTATGATATTTGACAAGTTCTAGTGAGGACTTGTTGAGCATATTTGAGGTAAGCCTTTAAGAAGACTTATGGACATATTTGTGTGAGATTTTGTGAAATCTTACAATACATATTGAGGGCATATTTGGATAAGTTCTAGTGAGGACTTATTGAGCAGATTGGACAAGTTCTAAATAGGACTTGTGGATAGATTAGTGTGAGCTTTTGTGGAAGCTTACAAGGAAGATTTGAGACGAGTATTTTAGAATACTTGAGTGTAGATTTGATTGATTGATTTGTTGAAACCTTGAGTTAAGTTTTGGGGAAGATCCAACATAGTTGAGATGAGATTGAGTCAAGATTTGTGTTAAATCTTGAGACAAATATTGAGGATAGATTTGTGCTAGATTAAAGGACTGTATTTAGTGTAAATCAGAGGATAGAGTTTAAGGATAGATTTGTGCTAGATCGAAGCATTATGTTTAGTGCAGATCAGAGGATAGATTTTGGGGATATATTTGTGCTATACTAAAGGACTATTTTTAGTGTAGATCAAAAGATAGATTTTGAGGATAAATTTGTGCTAGATCGAAGGACTGTGTTTAGTGTAGAGGATAAATATTGAGGATAGATTTGTGCTAGACCGAAGGACTATGTTTAGTGTAGATTTGAGATAGATATTTGAAGGTGACAAAGTATAGAGGATGATAGTCTCTAGTGGATAGATATCTATTAGCCAAGGTAGTGAGGACATGAGTCTTCAGTGGATAGAGATCCATTAGCCAGAGCAATTGGGGTAATAGTTCTTCTAGAATATCACTAGTCAGAGCTAAGGAAAAAAGAATTCTCCTATGGATAGATATCTATGAACTTGATTAGGTTATTGGTTTCTCCTTTGGATAGAGATCCTTAAACATTGTAATAGGGAAAGGATTCCCAAGAGATTGACTGAGAAAATTTTAGTGAAATATTTTCTCTGTGGAGTAGCCCACATTGGGTGAACCATATAAATTTGGTGTCTCTATTGTGTGTGGTGATTTAAGAATTTTTTTTATTACTACTATTGATATTGCTATCTATACATTACATAACATTGATTGAAAAAGAAAAGTAAAAAGTGGTCTTATATTTTTCACCCCCCTCTCAGTATAAGTTTGTGTTCATCAATTGGTATCAAAGCAGGTTCCTTTGGAAGAGTTTAACAAATTGAATGAAAATATTTCAAGAACACAATGGATTCTAAGAATGTGTCCTTAGATAATTCAACACCAATATTTTATGGAAATGACTAGATATGTTGGATTATGAGAATTAAGGTTAATTTATGGTACTTGAAAATAAAATTTGGGAAGTAGTTGAAAATGGATACATACCACCAGTTGATCCACCTACATATAAGGAATGTAAGCTTCTACATCATTACAATTCAAAAGTAATGAATGCACTTCTGATAGGTTTGTATAGAACAAAAACAATAAAATTTATACATTGTAAAGATGCAAAAGTAATTTGGGATAAGTTGCAAAGCATATATGAAAAAGATAAGAGTGTCAAAAAGGCAAAGATACGAAATCTCAAAGGACAATTTGAATAATTAATAATGAAGAATGAGGAATACATTAGTTCTTATTTACTTCGGGTAGATGAGGTTGTTAATGCTATGCAAGGAATTGGACTTAATGTGGATGAATCAAAAGTTTGTGATAATATCTTAAGGTCTCTTCTAATAAGATTTAGTGAAAATATTTCAACTATAGAAGAAGCAAAAGATGATGATTCTTTGACAAGAGATATGTTGCTTGGTATTCTTATATATTTTGAGTTAAGAATAAAATCACCTAATCCCTAGAAGGAAGTAGCCTTTTCAAAGGTTGGTAGATATTGGATTCCTATTGAGGACTAGCCTATTCAAATCCCAAAAAAGCAAAGACAAGATATCCAAGGCATACTTCATATGAGATCCTTCTCTTGGTCCCATGAAAAAGATTGTTTTGGATGGAACAACACTACTAAGGGTGAGTATTCAGTTGCTCAAGGTTATTTTACATTATGCCATAATAATCCCAACAATTCTTTTGACATATTTTCTCAATTGTGGGCTCAAAATCTCTGGCCTAAGGTGAGGTTCTTTAATTGGATTTTATTGCATTGTAGGGTGCTTACTAGTGAGCAACTTATGAAGCGTGGTTTTCATGGCCCTTTTAGATGTGAAATGTGTGAAGAGAATGTAGAAAATATCAACCATATTTTTATTGAGTGTACTTTAGCCTCTGAGCTATGGAGGAGAATGGCCACTTTACTTGGCTTACAGTGGTCCAATTTTTTTACTTTTGAACATATTTGGAGGGATTGGCCTAATCAAGAGGGTGTTGATCATTTTATTATGTAGTTAGTTTGGATGGGTTCTACCATTCTTCTTTGGAATATTTGGAATGAAAGGAACAACCAAATTTTTAATCAAGATAGTAAGGATATTTACTATATTTGGCAAAATACCATAGCCAAATTAGTTGAATCAGTCCATCATCTCCTTAATAACCCCCAAAACTCCCACCAAATATGGGATCAAGTGATGCAAATATTGAATATTAAACCTTCTAATGGCAACCATATTAAAGGGAATGTGAGTATTAGTAAATTGGATAGGAACAGAAATTGGCAACCTCCTCCTAAGGATTTTGGAAAAGTCAATACTGATGAAGCCTCTAGAGGGAACCCTGGAAAATCCAGTGTGGGAGGAATTGGTAGACTTTCATATGGCTCCCTAGTTTTTACTTTTGCTAAGAATTTGGGTATTCTTTCCAATAACCTTGTTGAGGGGTATGGTATCCTCAGAGGTCTTCAGGAGGCTACTAAGGTTGGATGGGAAAAGGTGATAGTTGAGTCTTAATTTCAACTTATGATTAATCTCTTAAAGAATACTTCTAAGAATCATAAGGTGGATTGGAGAATAAAAAGAATTATTGAGAAGAATCAGTTAATCCAGATGGGATTTTTGAAAGTTGATTACAATCATGTGGTCAGAGATCAAAACAAGAGTGTTGATGCTTTAGCTAATTGGGCTTTGGACAAAGGTGATCTTACTTGTTATGGCCACCCTCCTATATGGTGGGCTTCTCAAATTAGGGAATCTCTTCTTTCTATCATTTCTTTGGATGGCTCCAGTTTTGAAGGTACCTAGTTCCTTCTTGTTTTTTTTTTTGCTTCTCTTTGGTTCATTCAGTTTTTTTAGTTCCCTAGCTCATTCTTTTCTTTATTTTGTTTCCTCTGTTGATTCTTGCCTTAATAGTCTTTTGGTCTAGATAGGTCTTTGTTTTGTTCATTTTTTATTTCTTTTTTCCTTTTTCTTTTTTTTGTTTAGTTTTTTAAGGTGGGTGGGTTTTTTTATTTTGTTTTGTTTTTGTGTTGTTTTTGTTGTTCTTGTGTTTTTGTTGTTTTATTTTTTATTTTTATGTTTTTTGTTATTGTTCTTGTGTTTTTTTTCATTCTTGTTCTTGGGTTTCTCTTTGTTTGTGTTATTTCGTGTTTTTATGGGTGAGTGTTTTCTATATTTTTTGTTTTTTTTTTATTGTCTGTTGTTGGTTGTTTTTTATTTTTATTTTTGTTTTTTATTTTTTAAATTTTTAGGTTTTGGTTGTGTTTATTTTTCTTTTTTGGCTTGTCTTTGTAGTGTTCTGTTGTTTTTGTCTTGTTTTTGTTTTGTTATGTGTTTCTTGTGTTTTTCTATGTGGTTTGTGTTGTGGTTTCTTTTATCTTATTGTGTGTGTTTGGTTGTGATTTTGTTTTTGACACACTCAAGGAGCATGTTTTTTATTTTATTTTATTATTATTTTTATTATCTGCTTATTTTTAATTGGTTTTGTGTGTTTGTTTGCTTCTTGAGTGTGTCAAAGGTGGTAGGCCAAGTCTGAGTCCTGGGCGTTTTTGGTAGAATGGATACCCCTGCCTCCTTGGGTCTTACCCGAAAGTGGCATCCCTTTTGGGATGTTTTCCACACACAAAAAAAAAGGAAGTAGTCTTCAAATAAATTAATAATACAAAGGGTAAGAAGTTAGAATCAAGCAATGAGTCATCCAATGATGAAGCAAATTATGCTAGAAGGAACAAGGATTCAATAAAATTCAAAGATGTAAATTTTTTTAGATGTTTCAATTGTGGAAAGTATGGCCACTATGCAACTGATTGTTAAGAAGCTAAAAATAACAATGATGAAGAAAAACAAGATCACAGGAACAGGGAATCAGAAAAATACAAGTACCAAAAGAAAGGCAAGGATGGACAAAGTAGACAAGGGAAGAAGTTATTTCAAAGACAAAAGAGGAGCTACTATGCAGACAAGGCAAGTAAGTACTCAAGTGATAGTGATGCTAGTTTTTTAGATAATGATAGAGATGAAGTCCTATTTATGATTGAAGAAAAAGAAGAAGTCAAGAAAAGGTCACCAATAATTATCAAGTGTTTTAGATGTGGTAATTTTGGACATCTTGAAGATAGTTTTACAAGGAATGGTTATAGTTTCAGTGATGATGAATATGAGGATGCACTTGAAGGACCAAAATAAAATCTCTAATGGCTCTAGAAGAAGAAGAAGGTGATCCTATAGTAGATAAGACCAAATAGAATGAAGATGTAGACAAAGGCAAACAAATAGAGGAAGAATCAGATAAATAAGGATTTGATCTTAAGGTAGAACTTATTTATCCTCTTGAAATAGTAAAGAAGGTAAGAAAGTAAAGCTCTAAACTTGAGTTTCAGTTTCAATAATACGATGAAGAGAGAAGAAAGCTTATAGAGGATATAAACAAGTCAATGGCTAAGAAAAAGAAGTTCAAGGAAAAGTTAGAAGCAAAGGTCTTAGAATGTGAAAGGTTAAAACAAGAAGTAGCTCTACTAAGAGAAGATTTAGAAAAATCTGAGGATAAGCTACACAAGTTTGGAAAGATCTCAAAGGTTGTGGATAAGATGATCAAAGTACAAAGAAGGTCAACAAACAAAACAAGTGTTGGTTTTGAACAGTCTCAAAATAAACAAGAAGAAGAGTCAACCTCAAGTTCTGAAGAAGAAGAAACTTCAAAATAAGATAGCGTAAGAGAAATTGAGACATTTGAGGATGAGTTGGATAACAAAAATTTTAACAAGGAACAATGCACAAAGAAGAAACATATGGAACAAAAATCAGAATAGGTTAAGAGATACTAAGAGACCAATGAGGTCAAGAAAAAAAAATTTCAATGGAAGGTGTTTCTCATGTCACGGGTTTGGACACATGGCTTCACAGTGCTGGACACATGAAATACAAGAAAATGGAAATTTCATAAACAGGTAGCTTTTCCATGGGTATTGCTACTCATATAACCAATTTGGTCATAAAGAAATGGATTGCAAGGTTCATGACATAAAAGGATATAACTTCACTAGGAGAAATCCTAAGACATTTGCACCTCCAAGGAATAATAAAATTAGGTGTTATAAGTGCAATAATGATGGATATACAACAAAATGGTGTAGAGCAGACATTTCAGAATCAAGCATGAACATGAAAAGGAACAGGAACAAGAACAAGAATTTGGGCATGAACATGAACAAGAATAGGAATATGGATAAGAATAGGAACAAGAACAGGAATATGGATATGGATATAAAAATGAATAATAATATGGACATGGATAGGAATAGGAACAGGAACATTCAAAGAAATTATAAGGATCAAATCAGAAGGAAAGAAGATAAAGGTAAAGACCAGTGCTTGCTAAGGGTAGAAATACTCCCACCCCAAAATTAACCACCTCAAGAGAAGGTGGGGGAGGGGCTAAGCTAAGAGATTAATTCTTATCCCTGAGCCCCAAAGGTGACCCTTTTCTATTGATGTTAAAGGGGGAGATATTTGAGTAAGGGGGAGAGATTTGGTTTAAGGAGAGAACATTGAGTCAAGGGGAGCAGTTTCCTAGGGGGAGCAGAACAGGAAAAAGGTCAAGATTTGGTAAAAAGAATTTGGGTTGCCATCAATGACAAAGGATGAGATTTTTGGATATTTTGAGTGATAAGTTGTCATTTATGTCAAGAGTAAGTGGTAATTGATGTCAAACTTATAGCATCAGTCGGTGCAAATTTTAGTTGGTAGCATCCATTTCGATATCAGTTTCAAGACCTGGTTCTAGGAAGTCAGATGAGTTCCAAAGTGCAAGAAAAAACCCAAATAAATAATATTATAATATTATTTTATAATATTATAAAAGGGAAGTTTAAAACTAATTATAAATTATTTTATTAGTTAATTTATTTAACTTATAAAGTTATTTAAATTAATTATTGATTAATTTAATTATTAATTATAAATTAATTTAAGCTAAGGTTAAATAATCCTAAGGTGGGTTATTAAAAATAAAATTTGAAATTAGATTTCGAATGACATAAAACCGATGTGAGTGAAGTTTAAAAAATGTTTATATAAGGAGGAACTCACACACTACCTAATATTACCATGCCTTTGAAATATATTGCGAGCTTTGTACTTTGCGTTGCGTCCAAGGAAGAAAGAACATGCAAATTTATGGAAAGACAAACGATGGCGAAGGCATAATAGGAAGGGGTTCTACCTTCCTTCACATGGTCCTTAGTAGTCCACGTTGCGGGCTCCCAAGCGCTAAGGCACTTAGGATAGAGGAGACGGCGGATCGAATCTCACCGAATCCCTTTTTTGGGGAAGTAAGAGGTAGGCTTGGATATTGGTCACCAAAAATTTCAGGAATATAGTTTGGGCATTTAAAAATTATTTTTTGCATATTTTTAGTTGGTTCTAAGGTTGCAAGGGAGTTATAAGGGTTTTCCAAAATTGAATTTTTAATGTTATTTGTTCAAAGGTGTTGAAATAAGTGTAAGGTGTTTGGTTGATATTTTATGGTGTTGGATATTATTTAAAGTTGGATTTTATAAGGTGTATCATAGAAATTATTTCTATGTATGTTATGATAAGTGTTATTTTTAAACGGGATAAATAAGACATAAATTGAGTTGTGATTTTTTTGTGTCTAAGGGAATATTTTTGAGAAAGTATTGAAGTGATATTTTTGTGTTTAACCATTGAAATTGGAAAGAAGGAAATTGTGATTAAGATAGGTTTTTCCAAAGGCACTTTAACATCCAACAAAAGGTATGGGCATATTATTCCTAGTGAGTGATTGTTGAAAGTTGTGTATGAAAAGTTGAAGTGAAAAGGATTGTTTGGTTAGCATTGTTTAGAGTGTTTTGATTTATTTCTTCAAGGTTTTATAGAATTAAGAGTTGTTGATAAAACCTTGGTTTATAAGCATTATTGTTGAAGGGATTTGTTGAGTGAAGAACTTGAACTAGGGTTTGTAAAGAACATGAGTATCATTGTTATGTGAGATTGATTGATAAAGAATTGTTGGAAATATTGAGTGAGTATTCATATGCTTGGACTAGGGTTTGCAAGCAAGGATTATTTCATTGAGTGATTGGTTGAGTAGAGTTGGTTGAGCCTAGTCAAGTGAATGTGTGAAGTTATTGTTCAAGTTATATGAAATAAATTATTCTATATTCTAAATTGAGTTGAGAAAGTGTTTGAGTATTGAGGTGAATGTGAAGCATATTGAGTCTCTAACAATTCTCTATAATTTTATAAGAGAGTGGTTGAAAGTGATTGAGTATTGAGGTAAATGTGAAGCATATTGAGTCTCTAACATTTCTCTGTATGTTTCTAAGAGAGTGATTGAAAGTGATTGAGCATTGTGATGAATGTGAAGCATATTGCATCTCTAACAATTCTCTGTATGTTTCTAAGAGAGTGTTTAAAAGTGATTGAGCATTGTGATGAATGTAGAGCATATTGACTCCCTAACAATTCCCTTTATGTTTCTATGATATTGGACAAGTTCTAGTGAGGACATGTTGAGCAGATTTGAGGTAAGTCTTTGAGAAGACTTGTAGACATATTTGTGTGAGATTTTATGAAAGCTTAGAATATAGATTGAGAGTAGATTTGGATAAGTTCTAGTGAGGACTTATTGAGCAGATTGGACAAGCTCTAGAGAGAATTTGTGGATAAATTGGTGTGAGATTTTATGGAATCATACAAGGCATATTTGAGACAAGTCTGTGAGAAGACTTGATTGCAAATTTGATTGATTGATTTGTTCAAACCTTGAGTAAAGTTTTGGGGTAAATCCACCAGAGTTGAGTTGAGATTGAGTCAATCTTTGTGTTAAAGCTTGAGATAGATATTGAGGATATATTTGTGCTAGACCGAAGGACTATGTTTAGTGTAGATCAAAGGATAGAGTTTGAGGACATATTTATACTAAATAAAAGGACTGTGTTTAGTGCAAATCAGAGGATAGATTTTGAGGATAGATTTGTGCTAGACTGAAGGACTGTGTTTAGTGCAAATCAAAGGACAAATTTTGAGGATAGATTTGTGCTAGACCGAAGGACTGTGTTTAGTGCAGAAGATAAATATTGAGGACAAATTTGTGCTAGACCGAAGGACTATGTTTAGTGCATATTTTAGATAGAGCTTTGAAGGTGACAGAGTATAGAGGATGAAAATATCCAATGGATAGAGATACATTAGCTAGGGCAATGAGGATAGGAGTCTTCAGTGGATAGAGATCCATTAGCCAGAGCAGTGGGGGTAATATTTCTTCTAGAAGATAACTAGCAAGAGCTAAGGAGAAAGAAGTTCTCCTATATATAGAGATCCATGAAATTTATTAGGGGATTGATGTCTCCTTAGGATAGAGGTCCATAAACATTGTAATAGGGAATGGATTCCCAAGAGATTGATTAAGAAAATTTTAGTGAAATATTTTCTCTGTGTAGTAGCCCATATTGGGTGAACCATGTAAATTTGGTGTCTCTATTGTGTGTGGTGATTTATGCATTGCTTTGATTACTACTATTGATATTGCTATCTATACATTGCATAACATTGATTGGGAAAGAAAAGTAAAAAGTGGTCTTATACTATTCATCCCCCCTCTTAGTATAAGCTTGTGTTATTTAGCTATTTGGAGACTAAATGGTATAAGAGCATACCTCTTAAGACACCAAAAACACACTTATGTAGGTTAAGTCAAATTTTGTATATGTCAAGTACTTCTAATATAGCTTCTAAATCCTTTGGATATTTTTATCTTGTTTGTCACTTTAATAAAAAGTCATATATGTAGGATTCCATAATATTTTAAATCATGTGATGTAGATTATAGATCATAGCTCATCGATATATATTTCCATGAAAATTTTGAGGTCAAAATACATGACTATATAATAGTAGGTTCCCTACTTCATGATGATAGTGGTCTTATGTTGATCATATAGAGCAATATTTATCTTGGTTATATATAGAAAATCCATTGATAAAGGAAAGCATTTCAAATATTACAATAGTGTCAATGATTTGGTCCATATAATGAAATGGGAACTATCCTTATGATAATATTTGTAAATATATCTAAACTTAATGCATGATCATAAGGAATCGATACCTTTTTATTGTTGAGAATAATATTTGAAACCTAACTGGTATAGTCAATAGGATTTATAAGACTATATTTTAAGAGATTTTCATCTTCTCTTAGATATCTTGTTCATTTACGGGTTTCACAAGGAGGAATTTCCTAGTTGGTTGTCTTAAGGGTTTAACATATGAATAGGTAATAATAGTTTGCTTAATAATTCTTGGGTCTATTATGGATATGTCTATTTAGTTGTAAGCTAGGATATTTTTGTATTTCGTAATAACTTTAGTGTTTTATTCAACTTATTTATCATTAATTTGGATATATTTATTATTACAGGATCATCTTGGATACTAATATTTATTTTATTAAACCCATCAGCTAGTATGTTATTCCCATATTGAATGTAATAAGATGCATCAAATAGGTTTTTTATTTCAACATCCTCTATGTAAATATTCATGACCATGAAAATACCTCCTTGTATTTCTCCTAACGTATTGAGAAATTATAAGGTGTAATATTTATTTTATACTTGGTAGATTGATGAGACTTGTAAGAGATATTTTGTATTGGAGAAATATTTGTGCTCACATTAATAGTATTAATTTCTAAATAAAAATATGGCTAAGCTAGACCAATGACCATGTCAACACACTTATCAATGGTAATGTTATCTTTGAAAGCGATCCCCTCATTAGAGATGAGATATTCTTCTACTATTGCAGGATGGAAATTGTTAAATTTGGATGCTTTAGAAGGTGGTCTCTTATGTTTCTCATTTCAAAATATATATTTTTAGTTTAGTTCATGTATGTTGTCCTCTCTGATTGTCTTGACCATTGGACAAAAGGAACTAAATGGTTGGGACTATCATACCTCATGCAAAGCAACATAGTAAGGCCACTCCTGATAGCATTAGATTTGGATCAATCAAGTGTCTCCAATATTTTTACAAGGTTGAATCCTTTTAAGATATTAACTCAATTTCACTTTTCCTACTCTATCCTAATATACCAATTTCAAGGAGAAAGGGTTAGAGAAATGCAAAAAAACAAAGATAGTAGAAAGAAAAAAATCTAAATTAACAAAGGTGATGTACTAAGACTAGAATAAGATTATCCTACACATCAACCTTAACTATAATGCATTGAAAACTAGGAGTTTGAACAATTCATCCTCTGAGCATATATAAGCATAGACTAAAACAAAAACATTCATACATAAAGCAAACAGGATAAGGAGAACCAAAAAATTGGAACCAAATAGTCATACACATCTTGTATATATCTAAGAGTATAAAAATATTATGAGATTATACTAGAAGTAGGGGTTTAGAATACCCACAAAACTACATAGGAATTTGAGTACTTCGATATAGAATAAAATGAATGGAAACATATACAACTTGTAGAAACTTTTCTATATTTTACAATGCTAAGAAAATAAATATATATACATATATTACAAAAGAAGAGATATTTTCCCTCCAAAATTGTAAAAAAAAGTTGCTCCTTTATGTGTTGGATCATGTCTTCATTTAAGTCATTAGTTTGTTAGGGATCCCTAGATCCAATCCCATTAATGTTGGATGGTTGTGAGCCTTCTAATGAGCTATTTCTGCCACTATTTACAATGATTTCTTTTTGGGGATTCCCAATGTTTTAAGTGTGGTAAATATTTGTAATTGATGCTCAAGATTTGGGGTTGCTCTTGTTGTAGATTTTCATGATTTTATCTTTAATATTCCAACCATTATTCTGGACTATTAGGCTTAATATGTGTGGGTAGGTGACTTTGAGGTTTATCATCCATTGTTGCCTAACTACTACCATTGATAAACATTCCTTGATACTATGTTTTATCTATTCATTATATTGGCCAATCCTCTTCATATTCCACTGCTCGAATTGTTTTGGATGACCCGAATACTAGGGCTCTCACATTGTTCATACTTTCTTGATTTTTTCGTCAAAACTTTTCCATTTCTTCCTTTTTTCAAAACTTTTAAAAATTTTGATCTTCAAATTTCTCACTCCTTGTGTGCATTTTAGGAATTTCCTCCATCTTATGGTTTTTACGATTCAGATATTGCATACCATAAAAACATTTTGCCTTCCTCTTCCTATAAAAACTATCAAAAGTGCCATTGATTTTTGATCAAAAATTTCATTATCAAAGAAGACTTACTCTTTGTACCTTCTTTTGCCCTCTAAATTTTAGAAAATTCTAGTCAAATTTTTTTCCTACATTCATCCGCCACTTTATCTCCTGCTGAGTTTGTCGCCTAGAATTTTTTTATGGCTTTCTCCTTCCAATTTTAGTGAGAACTCACTATAATTTTGGTGACTCACAGGGGATTTTCATAGTTATGAAGATAAAAATCCTAGAGAAAGTCGTTACCCTATCCATTGTGTGTGGAGTCAAGAATTTAAAATTGTGGTGGAAGCAAGGAAATTTTGAGCATTTGGTCTACAATTGCATATCTCTGGTACTCTTAAATTATCTACAATATCCAAAAAATTGGATTACTCCCTAATGACTGAGGCTTACTCCTCAGTGTTATGGGATATGCATGGAGTTCTATAATTTTATTTCTTATCTAGTGAATATTTTCACTATTGTCACCAAACTCCTTACTTGCTTTATGATGATTTAAAGTTGTATTCGTGTAATATTACTTGACCTCTTCATTTTGTGAGTGTACCTAAATTGTAGGGTCATAACACTTTTTATTTTCTTTCATACCATGGTTGGGGTGACCCCTTTATAGATCATGAAGGCTATACAATCTACAAAAATTTGACCACTATTTTTATAAATTGTAAGCTCTCTCAGATGATATCAATATCTTATTTGATCACCTTGGGTACCTTTTTCTTTAATTGTTCCTAAGTTTAATTTCCCTAGGTATTTTGTTGATTTTGCCTTGGTAATAGTGTTAGAAATAGAGTCTATTCCATAATTTAGGTTATGTAAATATATCTTCCAAGTTACATACTTATATTACATAAGGGGAAAGTTATCTAGTTACTTCATGTAATGTAATAAGTGCAGAAGTGTCAATGTGCAAGTTGTCCCTTGCGCAACTAGATAGTGTGTTGGCCAAGTATCATATTTTACCTTTATGAGTATGGCCTCATATATAGATAGATATAGAGTAATAAATAAAATCATAGATAGAGATCTGAGGGACATAGTGTAGAATAGTGTGTGATACCATCCACTAGTGATGGATTCAAAGTAGTTCAGTAGTTTTATATTAGAGTGTCCATTTTATCCATAGCTATATTGTAATATTTTATATTTTAGTCATATAGAAGATTTACTTTCTTTCATATTATTATACATCTCATGATTGTTATCTCTTCATGCTTTCTACATCAAAATATAACAATGGTATCAAAGCTATGGTAGATCTAGTTTATGTAGGTCTAAATGAAAGCCACCAATATCATTGATCTTGAGCATTTTGACAAACTGGAGCACTTCTAGACCAACCACAGTCAAAATTCCTCAAAATAATCTAGGTGGTAGAATAACGGAGAGTCACAAGTGAGGACTGAAAGAAGTCTTAGTTATAGTAAATACTGAGATTACAATTCACTAAAGTCTTTCCACAAGAGTTTCAAGAAAAAAATTTGAAGACCAGGTTTCTGGAATCAAGCCACTGGATTGATAGATCATTCAATGAGGATTATCCAATATATCTAGAAATTTTCTAACTAGTACCTAAATTTTATTTTGTTTGTAGAAAACTATTTTTTAGAGGATTGGGACTCCTCCTATGATAGAAATCTAGGAGAATTTAACTTTGTTACCCAAAGGTTGGTGTAACCTCATAGTGTAGAGATTGGTTCTTTGTGCAAGATAAGAATACTGTGGAATAAGACTTTGTATGAAGATTTATGGTTAAGTTTGGAGACAGAAGATCTCCATTGTTAAATCAAATAACTTCACAAGTTGAAGAACAATACATAAAATATTTGACATAAAAAGGCCATAGAAGCCTTGGATAAGAGGCCACATGAGCCTTAAAGGAGAAGCCATAGAAGTCTTAATATCAAAAGGCCACAAGAGCCTTGGTACTGAAAAAAGCCATACAAGCCTGGATACTAAAAAAGGCTATAGAACCTTTGATATTGAAAAATCCCATAGTATACTTAACATTGAAAAATGCCATAGTAGCCTTGGTACTAAATAAAAGGCCATATCAACCTTGATCCTAAATTTGAAGAGTATGTCTATTTCAAAAGTAGACTAAATATTTTAGTACTAATACTTTGTTTTAGGTAAAGAATATTTAGTGAGTTGGGAAACTTCTTACAAGAAATTTAGGAAGGGCATCTTCTTTAAAATCAACTCAGCACCTGAAGTAAAATTAAAGAGATCAAGAGAAAATAGCATTGTAGACCTTCCAGTCAAGGAAGCAGAAGGAGAATAAGAACTAGGTGAGTCATGCTTGAATATAGAAGCAAAAAAATTAGATATCTAGAGGAATATCTCATAAAAAAAACTTCCAAGAGTAGAAGTTTAAATAAAATGTCTCAAGGAAGACCATAAAAAGCTAATATATTAGAGACCTTGAGAAGGTCTTATTGAGCATCCAAAAAAAGGCTAGGAGAGCCTTACTGAAGATATTATCAAAGGAATAACTCATGAAATAAATCCACTATCAAGGAGAATCCTATGATAGTGAAGGACTTCGAACAATTTTTGCCATCTGAAAAAAATCCCAAGAGAAGAATTTTGCAAGGAGTGCCAAATTCGTGAAGAAGAATTTGGCAAGGAGTGCCAAATTTGTGAAGAATAATTTGGTGAGGAGAGCTAAATCTCATAAGAAGATCTTGCTTGAAGTCAAAAAATTGACAAGATGACTTGAATATAGAAGAATCTTACAAAATCTTGAATATTTGAAGATTACCTCTCATACAAAGAAAGCATCGCTTCAGAGACAAAGACTTCTCCAAATCTACATCATAAGGAAAATAAAAAAAGAGGAGAACAAGCCATAAAATCCTATAGCATAGAGGGGTAGTATTCCTGATAGGGAGGTGGTTTTACCAAGCTTATAATGATAAAATTACCACTCAAAATTGATGGACGAAATCATACAACCGTACAGTCCTCACAACTAGCAATGTGCAACAACTAAACAACTTGTACAGGTACCAAATTGTACCACTATATGATCCCAAATCATAAAATGAGATATTGTATGATTTCATACTTAGTAAATCCTTCATATTTGGTTTTGTAAGCTATCATGCACAATTTTATAACTAAACAAGTCGATCTCCCAAAACTGCCAAATTAGGTAAATTCCCTTCGATAGCCTAAACTGCCAAACCGGGTAATTGTATTTTGTACGATTTATATGAACTTTGGTGTACTATTTGTACAAAATGAAGATACAACCAAGTTCTAAATAGATATTATACTTTTCCAATCCCTCTCATATAATTTTTATAAGGATTTAATATGCCAATTAATCTTGGTTCCTTCAACATGCAAAGAACTCTTATCAGGGTTGAGAGAGATCAATATCCAATGGCTATGCCTAGAAATCATACAAAAGTGTTCAATATGTCTCCCTTGATATCATTATCATCACATATCATTCCTAAGAGCCACACCAGTGCTAGTTTAATCCAACTCCTCCATAGCAATGCATAAAATAGCCATAACAACAACAAGGAAGTACATGCAATAGAAGTAAATTGTAAAATGCTATTCTACCATTCTAGGATCATACACTACGTAAGAGAAACCATGAAATATGCCAATATTTATTATTATTCAAAAATTTCACTCAAAAATAGAGATATGCAATAACAATTCACAGCTAGAACTCATAGCATTTCCCAATAACCAGAATAACACTAGATCATAACTAGAATCTAACCAAACTATCAAAATTGAAAATGGGACCTTATATAATGTTTCCTAGGTTGTTCCAAAGTGGTTCCTAAGGCAATTAGTTATTTACAACTGCCCATGCATAACATAATGCATTAATTAAGACTTTTACTAAGTCTAACACCTTAATAATCAAATACATGCACAATTACAACTTAAAATTACATTTCCCATGCATTTCATTTCATTTCATTGTGCCTTGTATGATTTTCATTACCTTGTACGATTTTCCCTTTTGAATATACAGTTTACTCCTACCTGTACGGTTTACAAAACTTGCTAAAATTGTCAAACTTGGGCAAATCCATTTATCACTTCTTCTTGTGGGAGGTGGATTTTTTGCCTACATTTACCCTCCCCTTTACTTTAGTCGGTGTCCTCATTGACTCATCCTTTTATTTTAGCTACGACTCATAATCTATGATCATAAATTTCAAGTCATCCACTTGGGATTGAAGAATTACATATTCGTTCTTCAACCTGGTGGTGTAGTTCCCCATTTCTACTGCTTTCACCCCATGAAAATTAGCTTTCTCTTTAGCAGTCTTTAAGAGTTCCCTCATTTGCTTTTCATGATCAGTGGAACTCTTCTTCAACTTCTCCTACAAGTGTGCTTCTATTCGAATTGCTACTTGCAATTCTTAATTCTTATTTGTAATGATATGTAGATGATGATGAATATCTACCTCCAAAGCACAAATAGTATCTTCTTTAGCACTCAATTGCACTTGCTTCTCCAAGATCATATCATTATATCTTTTGTTTTTCTATGTAAGCTCTTCTATATTCTTGTTATATGCTTCCATTTGCTGATATTTCTCGGTCAACTATATTTTTAGTTGTTCATATTTTATTCTGATTTGAGCCTCCAACTCCTTAATCCTATCTTCTATTGTTTGTGAAACCTATTGATTATCCTCTTCAAGTAAACTAAGTTTGGCCTCAAAATCAGCCCTGGTTCTTAGCAATTCTTCTTCCAATTTCTTTATTTTCTCCTCTGTCAAAGCCTTACTCTTCTACAATTCTTCCTCCATTACAATTATTTCTTTTTGAGTGGCTTCTATATCCTCATTTTGAGCTTTCTTGAGCTGATAGATCTGCTCCAATCCGCTTCTCAACCACTCTATCCAATGTGTTAGGAAGTTCAACTTCCTTAGAGTGATAGCCAATCCTACAATAACCCTCTTATGCTCCAACTAAGTTGTATTCATGGGGCAAGTTGGGTAGTTGGCTCTATCTAGGTACAACCTTGGATGCTGCCTGTAATTGGTGTTGGATATTTTGAGTCAAAGTTGTCATTGATGTCAAGGAACAAGCTACCGTTGATGTAAAAATATCAAGAGGAACAATGCAAATGTTAAAGGTAAAAGAGCTTCATAATATTTTTAATATTATGTGGAAGCATAAGTTAGAAGGGTTTTTATTAAAACCATGGATGAGCAAAATATTATTTATACAAAGTGTTAAAGTCAAAAAGACTTTAATAATGCCAAAGGAATTTAAAAGTTAATTTATAAAATTTAAATTCTAAATTTTTTAAATAATTTATAAATTAATGAGTTAAAAATCAAAGCGTTGATTTTCAAGTTTGAAGGTGGAAATCAATATAAAAACTATATTCCTTAGAGGTATTAAGATATCCTTTTGCTCGAAAATTAAAAAAGTTCAATTGTGTGTTGTGAGAACTCGTGCGAAGAAATATAGAAGAACATTGTGTTTAGCGCTAGGGAATAAGGGATAAATCAGCAAGCACAAAAATTCAAGAGCCATCTAAGCAGCGTGGCCTAGTGGTAAGTGAACAGAGCCTAGAGTGCTCGGGCATAGAGTGACCGTGATCAAATCTTGATAACAACATTGTTTTCTTGGTTGTGTTTGGAATGTCAAAGGGAGCAACGCATGTTTTTTTATTAGGTTCACAAGGGGAGCTTTATAGACCAGCGGTTCTCTTTACTACCTAAGTGAGCACCTATCTCGTACAGTGGTTGGAGCCAAGGCTAGGGCACTGGTTGAGGTTGCGTCGTGAGTTTGAGTCCCACCAAGGCAAAGGCAATAAAATTTTAAATATATTTTTATGATGCCTAAGGTTTTACATGAGGTTTTAGGAGTTAAAAGGGTTAGTTAAAAAGGATTTTTAATTAATAATTATTTTTGGTAAATTGGAGGAATAAGAAGTTAGCTTTATTTTTGAATAAAGTGTTTGTGTCACATTGGTTTTATTGAAGATTTAAAAGTTTTGAAAGGACTTCTTACCATTGAGTTATTTTGAAAAGGAGATTGTATTGATATTATTCTTGGCATTGAATATTATTTTAATTGGGAGATTATAAGGTGTATTTGGTCAATTATTTTTTTATATGTTGATGGATGTTTTCTTCAAGATGGAGTGATAAGGCATATGTGTTGTTTGATATTTGCATTGTATCTTTGTGAGAGTTTTCTATCTTATTTAAGCTTGATAAAAAGATGTTTTTGGTTATGGTAGATTTTACAAGTTCCTTCATCATCAAAAAAAGGTATGAGCACATTCTTCCCTAATTGAATTGATTGGTTGTTTTTCTATAAAATAAGTTTGGAGTGAAAAGGACTTGATTAGGGTTACCTTTTTAAGTGTGTTGAGTTAATGCTTCAAGGTTTTCTAGAATAGAGAGTTTTTATTAAAACCTTGTTTTATAAGCATTATTGTTGAAGCCATTGGTTGTATGAAGAACTTGAACTAGGATTTGAAAAGAACATGAGTATCATTATTATGTAAAGATTATTTTATAAGCATTATCATTGAAGTGAGTTTTTGAGTAAAAAACTTGAACTAGGGTTTGAAAAGAACATGAGTATCATTGTTATGTGATATTGGTTGTTCAGCATTTTTGGAAACATTTTGAGTGAGTGTTCATATGCTTGGACTAGGGTTTGTAAGCAAGGATTATTTCATTGAGTAATTGGTTGAGTAGAGTTGGTTGAACCTAGTCAAGTGGATGTGTGAAGTGGTTGTTCAAGTTCCATAAAACAAACTATTCTATATTCTAAATTGATTTGAGAAAGTGATTGAGTATTGAGTTGATTGTGAAGCATATTGAGTCTCTAACAATTTTTTGTATGTTTCTACGAGAGTGATTGAAATTGATTGAGCATTGTGATGAGTATAGAGCATATTGAGTATCTAACAATTCTCTTTATGTTTATATGAGATTGGAAAATTTCTAGTGTGGACTTGTTGAGAAGATTTG
This sequence comes from Wollemia nobilis, assembly GCA_028583015.1. Classification (NCBI taxonomy): domain Eukaryota; kingdom Viridiplantae; phylum Streptophyta; class Pinopsida; order Araucariales; family Araucariaceae; genus Wollemia; species Wollemia nobilis. The sequence continues at coordinate 7,139,628 of JAQPPZ010002550.1, forward strand.
AGGTAAGTTTTTGAGAAGACCTATGGTTAGATTTGAGTAAGCTTTTGTGGAAGATTACAATACATATTGAGAGCATATTTGGATAAGTTATTGAGAGAACATATTGAGCAAATTTGAAAAAGTTCTAGTGAGGACTTGTAGAGTAGATTGGACAAGTTCTAGAGAGGACTTGAGGACATATTGGTGTGAGCTTTTGTGGAAGCTTACAAAGTAGATTTGACAAGTCTTTATGAAGGCTTGTGAGAAGAGTTTATTGATTGATCTATTCAAACCTTGAGTTAGGATTTGGGAAAAATCCAAATGAGCTAATTTTAGATTGAGTCAAGATTTGAGTTAAGGCTTTATGATAGATATTGAAGATAGATTTGTGCTAGACCAAATAATTGTGTTTAGTACAAATTTGAGGATAGATTTTGGTGTAGATTTGAGGATAAGTTTGTGCTAGACCAAAGATAGATATTAATGATAGATTTGTGCTAGACTGAAGGACTATGTTTAGTACATATTTAAGACAGAGCTTTGGAGGTGACATAGTTAAGGATAGAGATCTCCAGCTAGAGCAGGGAGGACCTGTGTCTTCTATGGATAGAGTTCCATTTGCTAAGGGTAGTGGAGACAAAGGTCTTACAGAGGATCACCAACCAGAGAAAATATTAGGAGATTGGTGTCTCTTATGGATAGATATCCACAAACTTGATTTATAGGATTGGTATCTCCTTTGGAGAGAGGTCCATAAAAATTGTAATAGGAAAAGGATTTCAAATAGATTGATTGAGAAAATTTTAGTAAAATATTTTCTCCGTGGAGTAGCCCACATTGGATGAACCATGTAAATTGTGGTGTCTCTATTGTATGTGGTGATTTATGCATTGCTTTGATTACTTCTATTGGTATTAATATCTATACATTGCATAATATTGATTGGGAAAGAAAAGTAAAAAGTGGTCTTATACTGTTCACCCCCTCTCATTATAAGATTCTATTCTTCAATTGGTATCAGAGTCGGTTCCTTCGAAAGAGTTTAACAGATTGAAGGAAAAGCTTAAAAGAACACAATAGATTATAAGAATAAATAATTAGATAATACAACACCAGTATTTTATGGAAGTGATTATATATTGGAGTTTAAGAATGAAGATTTCTCTAAAGGTACATGGAAATGAAATTTGGGAATCATTTGAAAATGGATATGACCCCTCAATTGATCCACCTATAGATAAGGAAGGTAAGCTTCTGTAGTATTACAATTCAAAATAAATTAATGCAATTTTAAGAGGTTTGCATAGAACAGAGTCTATAAAAGTTATGCATTATCAAAATGCAAAATAAATGTGGAATAAGTTGCAAAATATATATGAAGGAGATAAAGGTGTCAAGAAATCAAAGATACGAAATCTTAAAGGACTATTTGAAGATTTAATAATGAAGGATGAGAAAAACATTAGTACTTATCTACTTCAAATTGATGAGGTTGTTAATGCTATGCAATGACTTGGAATTAATATAGATGAATCAAATATTTATGATAATATCTTAAGGTCTCTTCCAACAAGGTTTAGTGAAAATATTTTAGCTATAGAATAATCAAAGGATGGTGATTATTTGATAAGAGATATGTTGCTTGGTATTCTCATAGATTATGATATGATAACAAAAGAACCTAATCCCCAGAAGGAAGCAAACTTCAAAGTAATTAAGAAGACAAAGAGTAAGAAGTTAGAATTAAGCAATGAGTCATCCAGTGATGAAGAAGCTAATTATGGTAGAAGTAATAAGGATTCAAGAATATCTAGAGATATAAAATCTATTAAATGTTTCAATTATGGAGAGTATGGTCACTATGCAACTCACTTTCAAGAATCAAAGAATAACAATGATGAAGAAAAATAGGATCACATAAACAAGGAATCAGAAATATACTAGCACCAAAAGAAAAATAAGGATGGACAAAGCAAACAAGGAAATAAGTTCTTTCAAAGTCAAAAGAGGAGCTAATATGCATATAATACAAGTAAGTACTCAAGTGATAGTGATGCTAGTTTTTTAGATAATGATAGAGATGAAGTCCTATTTATTATTGAAGAAAAATAAGTCTAGAAAAGGTTACCAATAATTCTCAAATGTTTTAGATGTGGTAAATTTGGACATATTGAAGATAGTTGTACAAGGAATGGTTATATTTTTAGTGATGATGAATATGAGGATGCACTTGAAGGACCATAAGAGAATATTAAAATTGCAGTAGAAGAAGAAGAAAGTGATCCTATAGAAGATAAGTCAAAAGAAAATAAATATGTGGACAAAGGCAAACAAATATAGGAAGAATCAAATAAATAAGGATATTATCTCAATGGAGAAATTATTTATGCTCTTGAAATAGTAAAGAAGGTAAGAAAGCAAAACTATAAATTATAATCTCAGTTCCAATAATGTGATGAAGAGAGAAGAATGCTTATAGAGGATCTAGAAAAATCAAAGGCTAAGACAAAGGAGTTCAAGGATAAGCTAGAAGTAAAAGTCTTATAATGTGAAAAGCTAGAACACGAGGTAGCTTCATTAAAAAATGGATTTCTAAAAATCCAAAGTCAAGTTACAAGGGTTCAAAAATAGCTCAAATAACTTAGATAAGTTCATCAAGACATAAAGTCCTACATCAAGAAATATAGGTATTGGATTTGAATAGGAACAAAATAAATGGGAAGGAAAGTCAACCTCAAGTTCTAAAGGAGAAGACACTGTAGAAGAAGAAACTTTAGAGGAAGACAGTGTAAGATAAAATGAGACATATGAGGATGAGTTGGACAACATAATGTTCAACAAGGATAGGAACAATGCACAAATAATAAATAGATGGAACAACAATAAGATAGGTTAAGAGAGACTAAGAGACCAATGAGGTCAATACAAGGAATCTTCAACAGAATATGTTTTTCATGTCATAGGTTTGGGCACATGGCTTCACAGTGCAAGAAAAATTAAAGATAGGAATATGGGAACAAACAGATTTTCCATGGGTATTGTTATTCATGTAATCAATTTGGTCACAAGGAAATGAATTGTAGGGTTCATGACAAAAGATGATATGGCTTCACTAGGAGAAATCCTAATATATTTGCACCTCCAAGAAATAATAATATTAAGTGTTACAAGTGCAATAATGATGGACACACAACAAAGTTGTGTAGAGCAGACATTCCATAATCAAGTATGAACAGGAAAAGGAATAGGAAAATGGATATGAATAGGAATAAGAATAGGAATAGGAAAAGAAACATGGATATGAACAAGAAAAGAAACAAGAACATGAATAAGAATATGGATATGGATAAGAACATGGACAAGGAAAGGAATAGTTAAAGGAATAAAAAGGATCATATAATAAGAAAAGAGTATAAAGGTAAAGAACAATGTTTGATGGGAGTAGAAATACTCCCACCCTAGAATTAACCACCTCAAGAAGAGGTGGGGGAGGGGCTAAGACAAAGGACTCATTCTTAGCCCCAATCCCCAAAGGTGACCCTTTGCCATTTATGTCAAAGGGGGAGATATTTGAGTAAGGGGGAAAGATTTGGTATCTGAGTAAAGAGGAGAGCATTGAGCCAGGGGGAGCAATGTCCTAGGGGGAGTAGAACAAAGAAAAGGTTAATTTTATGGTAAAAATAATTTGGGTTGCCATCAATGACAAAGGGGGTGATTTTTGGAAATTTTGAGTCAAAGTTATCATTGATGTCAAGGAACAAAGTTGTCATTTATGTCAGGGAATGAAGTTATCATTGATGTCAAGGAACAAGATACCATCGATGTAAAAAGGTCAAGAGGAACAATGCAAAGGTTAAAGGCAAAAAAGCTTCATAATATTTTTAATAATATGTGGATGCATAAGTTAGAAGGGTTTTTATTAAAATCATGGGTGAGAAAAGTATTATTTATACAAAGTGGTAAGTCAAAAAGCCTTTAATAAAGCCAAAGGGATTTAAAAGTTAATTTATAAAATTTAAATTCTAAAGAATTTAAATAATTTATAAATTAATGAGTTAAAAATCGAAACGTCGATGTTCAATTTTGAATGTGGAAATCGATATAAAAAATATATGCCTTAGGGGCATTAAGATATCCTTTTGCTCGAAAAGAAAAAAAGTGCAATCCTGTGTTATGAGAACTCTTGTGAAGAAAGAGACAAGAACATTGTGTTTAGAACCAACGAATAAGGGATAAATCAATGAGCACCAAAATTCAAGATCCATCTGGATAATGTGTTCTAATGGCAAGTGGACAGAGCCTAGAGTGCTTAGGTGCAAAGTGACCCACGATCGAATCATGGTGGCAGCATTATTTTATTGGTTGTGTTTGGAATGTCGAAGGGAGCAACACATGTTTTTTGATTAGGCACACAAGGGGATATTTATAGAGCACGTGGTGCTATTTACTCCCTAAGCGAGTGCCTAGCTCATGTGGAGGTTGGAGCCACGACTAGGGTGTTGGTTGAGGTTGCGTCGTGAGTTCGAGTCCCACCAAGGCAAAGGTAATAAAATTTTGAATATATTTTTATGATGCCTAAGGTTTGATATGAGATCTTAGGGAGTTAAAAGGGTTAATTAAAAAGGGTTTTTAATTAATCATTATTTTTGGTAAATTGGAGGAATAAGGAGTTAGCTTTATTTTTTAATAATTTTTTTTGTCACATTGGTTTTATTGAAGATTTAAAAGTGTTGAAAGGACTTCTTGCAATTGAGTTATTTTGAAAAGGATATTGTATAGATATTGTAAACACCTAAAACACATCATGTCGATGGTGACTACTCATATGGACATGCTACAAGACCATATGGAGGATCTTGGATAGACTCCAAGATAGAGTAGTGGTTCTAACCACTCAACTTTGGCTCCTTAGCCTAATAAATCTGAACCATAGCTGAGACTTACGATCCATAGTCTGAACTACAGCTGACACCTGTGGTTTATAGTCTAAACCATAGTTGTCACCTACGGTCTTAATTGAAGTTTAGTTTGCCTTCATCCAAGCCAAACCAGTTTGAATGACTATTTGATCTAGAATAAGATGGTTAAAGGATGGATTATTTGAATCCAATTGTCCTAACCACCCCTTCTTGTTCTTGGCTTCTCCATGAATCCACCCCAAACCCTTGGATAGTCCTATAAGTACCCCTTAGAAGTAGGGAAAACGATCAAAGAGATAATTGGAGATCAAATCAGAGAAACCCTATCAAATTGTGGACTCACTTGAGTGCATTGAGAGAGCCTAGTTGCCATTCACTTGCCAATTCACCAAGAATCATGAAAATTCATGCCATGGATGCCCTAAGGAGCTAGAACGCCAAGAAATTCTAATTTAGCCAAATGTAGGCCCTATGGAACAATTCAACTATTAAATTTTTTAGAGGACACTGAGGTGACCCTTGATCATCAATTTGACAAGGAGGATCAATCCCACTATCCTAGAATTGGAGGGAAAACCTACTTGGTTGCAGGTCGTGATTGTAATCCGTGGTTTACAGTGTAAACCGGTCATCCGATCTGGGTTTTGCAATAGGTATAATATCTCCTTACTATTCATTTTATAGTGTGCTTAGCTAGTTTAGATTAATATTTCTACTAGTTTATTTGGTAGTTTAGAGACTCTGACTAATCGTATTGAAGATTTCATTAGGTTTACTTCATTTTATCAAGTAGGACATAATTAGTTTCTTTTCATGTTCTAATGCTTCATTTCATACATTTGATCCATTATATTGGTAGTTGTAGTCCTTGTTTACATGTTCTTAACAATATTTATGAGAATTGCATATGTTTAGCATAGTTTATTAACTTTCTTGATTTCATTAGTATTATGGCTTGTTCATGTTTAAATCCTTTAAAGGGCCTCGTCATGAGAGGCTGCCTATTTTTTTAATGTTCTTGTGTTGTTTCTTGATCACAAGAAATAGGTTCAAAGGAGCTTCAATCATCTAATTCCTTCCTCAATGTGAAGAAGAAGGCCAGCCCCATCTTAGAGCAGTTTGTGACTATTTAAAGAGCATTAGTATTGCACATACCCCATTGGGGACTTCGAAATTGTATCAATTTTATCAATATTTGGGTGACCCTAAGAGGGGCATGATTGTAACCAAGATTCACTTTTGATATTAATAAAAGAAACATCCATTTTATTGTCATATGCAATATTGTTTCTTATTTCATGATTTTATGTTGATTTCTATTGATCTACTAGATAGGTGCACACTTTTTGGATAGGTCAGAAGGCAATCACAATGGAATTCCACAATTTAAATGATCTAATTGTCATTTCTTATGTTTTTGAAATTGTAGGTACAGACCATAGTTGACAACTGTGGTTCATGTGTTGGCCTGCAGCTGCAACATGCGGTTTACAGTGCAGACCTTGCACCAGACCTATGATTCATAGCAGACAGATCATACAACGGAGAATAAAATACAAATCGGATGTGGACCTGAGGTAGGTCCCATTTTTCACCCTCTATAACTTTTTCTATCTCTGTGTTTTTCTAGAATGCCAAATTTGCAATGCAACTAGGAAACTAAAAAAAAAAATGAACTTAGGTCCTAGAGTTGTATTCATTTTCACATTATTAGAAAGGCATTACTAGGAAAAATGGATATCTAAGTGCAGTCCACCCTAGACTCCAACGTTCTTGATAGAATTATGTGTTTGGTTTGCATGCTTGAGGCCCAATAAGAGGCTATATCATTGTAATTGCATTGTCAAAAATTATTTAGGATATAGCATGCATATTTTTTTAATGAAACATTTATTTTTGCATATCATGTAGGAAAAAACCATTTATGCTATATTATGCATTTTTATTTTATGTAAAAGAATAAAACGAACCACACACACCATGTTTCATGTAAATGCTAGTGAGTTGAGAGTGACATCCAACCACTAGTAGGGTTCAATGATAGTGGGTGTAATTTCCATCTGTTGGGCCAAATCCTACATACCCTTGGATACTAGACCAATACTGGATCCAAGAACCTTTTGTACCCTAGAAAATTTGTATGTATTCTCTTTGGAGAGTATACCACTGACTGGGGAAAATGGGTGAGGATCTAGGAGGACTTGTGCTCCTTTTTTGGGTGTGGACTTTAATTACCACACATGAGGGATTTACGTTGCCTGGAAGTCACATCCAGGTTGTTGAGTTGCGAGTATACATGTGAACGTCAATTTAACTGAGAATATCATCCAACAAGCTTTCAAAACATGATAAGGAGTTATTTATTGATATAATAAAATTGAAACAACATCAAACAGTCTAGGTCTCATTTTTAAAAATTAATATGAGATAAACACCATTGTATACCTTGTTTGTATAATAAATAATAAATCTAAATGCTAGGTACACCATGTTGGAGATACGGGGTGGTTGAAAAAAGTATAAGCCTGACGCCCATGACCAAGCCCTAATAGATTCACATCAACACATGTTTAATACTCATCCACATGCAATTCCCGAACATCATTCGAAGAGCATTAGAGGAGACAACTTGATAAGAGGGGAACCTATTAAGAGTACCCTCATTAGAGGAGCTTCTATGCATTCCTCTAGACATAGAATAGATCATGGAGCCTCTTAGCAGGAGCATGTAGAGCAAGAAGATGGGATAGCTAGGGTTGGTCTATACACTCACATGAAGAATAGGGAGTGCATTCACAGGAAGTTTTTTTCACAAGCCAATGTGTAGCAGGAGCATAAAGATGCTCACACTCATATTAGTTCTCAACAAAGAGAGCGATCACCACCATTCAAACATGAGAGGAAACAACAATATGAGGAAGAATAGTTAGAAGGAAACAATCAAGAGTATCCTGAAGACTCCCAAGTTGAGGAGGAGGAAGAGCAATGTCCTCCACCCCAACAGAGGAAGAATGTACCCCCAAGACCACCCTCGCGTCAGCTTAGGGAGGAGGACTTTCTATCCTCACAGGCCTACAAGGCCTTAGCTGATAAGGTAAAATCAATTGAGAGGCAATGTATGGCTATTCAAAATCCAACATTAAGAAAGATTAATAATGAGCCTTTGGACCCCTCGATACCTTCTCCTACCTACCCTGAGCATTTTTTTATGCCCAGGCTACACAAATGTTAAGGTGAAAAAGATACACAAGAGCATGTCATGGGATTTTTGGATGCCTATTTCCAAATTACAAGCAATAATGCCTAAATTTTGCACACATTTGTCATAGCCTCTCAAGACCATCTTGGGAGTGGTTCAACCAAAAAAGGAGGTACAACATTACCAATTTTTTGCAACTGGTTGACAATTTCCTTGAATTCTTTTCTTTTGGCATCAAGAAATAGGCTAACCTTTCTGATTTGGCTATGCTAGCTCAACACGATGATGAGCCAATTGAGCAGTACAAAAAGAGATGGAGGAGGTTAATGGTGAAGATGCCATTCCCTATTCCTACTATGGAATTGACCCAAATTTTTACCAATAGTTGTGCCAAGCACATCTTGCTATTGTTGCAACTCTAGCAGTATGCAACAATCGATAAAGCTTTGGCGCAAGCCAAAGTAATTGAGGACATCAAGTTGCAAGAAGGCAACTTGAAGCTTAAGAACAGGAAAGAGGGGCCTAGGAAGAACTCCACAAAACATAAGGGCAAGCAGGACCATGACAACCAGGTGGTTCTAAACCTCCATAGAGAGGATAAAGGGCAACAAAAGCAGAACTATCACACCCAACCTCATCTTATGTAGTATGAAAAGTGCAATAATAACTATAAGGTAAAAAATAAAGAACAACACACGCCTTGTCAATTCACACCTTTAAAATAATAATTAACATCAATATTCCATTAGTTATGCGAGGCTAATACAATTATACTACTCGAGGTTATGAGGGTCGATCCGAATCAGCCTAAGTCGAAGGGATATCAAGATGACTTATTTTGCATCTTCCATTGTGTTAAGGGCCACGACATCGAAGTATGTTGGTCCTTCAAGCATATTGTGCAAAATATTATCTATAAGTGTGAGCTTGTAGTACCAAGTAATCCACTGGCACCTGACAACCAAAACATGGGAATTTATAAAAAAATTGTTATCAAACCATGAGGTGTTGCGCAACAACATTGGCTAGGTCAACCAAAGTGCGCGTCGAACCACCTACCCAGGGGTTTGTATGCATGGTGAATGTTATTACCAGATATGGGAGATATGAGAAGTTGAATCAACCTCATGCTCTCATTACGATACAAGCTACGCCAAATCAACGACCAACATAGAATATTCCAATTCCACCAACAAGACCGGTGGTGACCATACATAGCAAATTGGTTCAAAACCTATAGATAGCTCCTATAAAGCTATCTATATATGAACTAATACAATAGTCCCCAAAGCATAGGGAGACTCTCATGGACATTCTAAGGTCCATCAAAGTACAGTATCAAGATGTGTAAACATTTAACAATTTCATGGGACATGTACAATAGTGCTAGAAACCCATGATCCAATTCTATGATCATGAAATCAAGATGGTTCCATGGATATGGCTGACCTACCATTGCATATCATCACATGCATCAATCATGTGCCATTCAATAGGGTATTTATTGACATTGGTTCATCGATCAATAAAATAATAACCAAGGCATTGAATCATATAAAGCTGCCAAGTCACATATTGTGTCCACTACCTTCACGTTGAGAGCGTTTAATGATGTTCTATGCTCGACAGTTGGCACAATCATCCTATCTATTTAGGTAGGCCTAAATACCATCTATGTGATGTGTCATGTGATCGAGGGGGGCATGTCATACAACATCCTACTCGAGAGGCCTTGGATTTGTGAAATGCATTACGTTCCATCTATACTACACCAATGTGTAAAATATTTGCATGAGGTACGAGTTCACATAGTGTCGTCAGACGAAGAACCTTTTAAGTTTGTGAACCTAGCAAATTTTCCTAGGTGCTTCATACTCCTATCAACGCACCTAGAAGTTTGACCTACATAATCGATTAAAAATCTAGGAGGTAAACCAACGGTATGTGCTCAAACATCAACATTTGTATCACACAGATATGAGTACACTACTGCTACTTCGTTGAAACTGACTGCATCAGTGATGCTTCAGGATGACAAGAATTTAAAGGTAAAAATGGGTGAAAAAGAGTATAAATACATGCCCGAACCAGCCATCGATGGGGCTCCCATCCCCATGGAAGTGGAGGAAGCCCAAGATATAGTCAAGGAGGTACCTTAGTCTACCTTCTTACATCATCAGTAAGGTCATATGCATCATGGGTGACTATACATCTTGCCAACATAGGTTTAGGTGAGTATATTGTGTAGAATGTAATCTTTGAATCAATTCTAGATACTACACAAGAGATGGGCTGACCGCCTGCTCATAATTTTTTGGTTGGATCAGTGGTACCACTAGGAAAACCACATAGTCAAACTAACTTCATCTACGCTGAGCTAGATCAGCTTCCAATGTGAGCACCCATGGATGAATATAGTGATTAACCTTTCATAGTAAATGTTCATTATTTAACCAACCTGGAGTACTCCATGCATATTTTTGAGTTATATCATTGGCATGGGTATGGAATTGGCCTATTTGAACAAGGGCGTAGGACTCCGCTCAATCCATGTTATCAGCTAGCAACTGATAGATTCGGGCTGGGATTGCAGATACAAGTATAATATGACTTGCTCGTAGCATCCTTAGATCACTTGTACCTTAGTTTGGGGGATGATGTGGACTTTAACCCATATCATCCTAATCCATACAGCTTCTGAAGGACTCACCCAATGGTATCTATCATCACATCTGAGCCACTTGAAGAAGATCATGAAGGGCTCTTAGAGCATACTAAAACAGAGTTAAATCCCAGAGGTAACCTGGGTCATCAAATCTGTAATACAACTAATGACATAGGAGTGTAGGGGCATAACCCCATAGTTTTAGTGATCTCAAGTCAGGAGATCTATACAGCGATGATGGAGAGGAGTCCACCTCCGAGATAAGTGGACCGAGTTGTGATACCAATGGTGAATCCTCAAATGGTGATCAATATAAGGATGAAGATAAGGGGGGCTATCTAAGGCCTTTGTATGCACATCACCTACTGCATGTAGATTCTATAAATGTTACCAAAGAGATTCTTCCCAACATTGATCATTTGGGGGAAGAAGCAAAGCCAATTTTCTCATCAACATCATACATACGGACTAATTATCCAATTTTTTTGGACATGGGTGATAGTGACCAGGAAGTGATATTCATGGGACCACATTTACTAGAGCATCCCCCACCTGTAGGAGTAAATGAAGGACTATATTATGATAGTGACAAAGAGGATGAAATAGAGAGAGCCTATCTAGGGCCTCCTTACCTACATCACTACCATGCACCTTATACAAACAAGGACCTACAAAGAGAAATCAATCTCGACGCTCACCTTAGGGGAATACCACCAAATTTTAATGTGATTTATCACATGTTGTTTCCCCTTTTGCCTACCTACATGGATATCTGTGAGTCGAATGATCCCATATTACAACCAGTGCATAGAGAGGATCTAGTAGTTCATAATTCTCATAGAGAGGACCCATTTGTGCCCATGCCATTAGATACAGATCTTGGGTATGAGCACTATATCAATGGTATATAGGTTTTTTTGTGTGATCCTAAAGATCAATTCCATTCCATCAATATGGCCTCCATTGATTTGACCACCCCACTTCGTAATCTAGAAGATCCGTCCAAACTATTGTATCTCAATGTAGATGCTATCAACTGGGATTGTGCTAACTCGCCCGTTGATCTTGAAGATTTCTTCCCTAACAAAGAAATATTACAACCATTTCATTTTGTGCCAGGTTGTGCATATGATGTCTATCATGCCAAAAATGCTTCCAACATGGAACCTATCAACCCAGCTGATGACATCCATTTGATTCCTATGCCTCATCAGCTTGAGGAGGGATCACACATGTCAGTAGGGTAAACCTTCGATGTGGATATTAGTAACTATCCCACTAATCCAAGGAAGGTTAAATTTGGAGAGAGTCTCACTCTCAATGAGCGCGCCACACTCATTCCTCTAATGAAAGAAAGACCTAATATTTTTTCTTGGACGTGTAAGGATATGCTAGGTCTAGAACCAAAATTAATTACACATAACCTTTTCCTAGATCTGATAAATAATTCAGTCAATCTAAATATTAGAAAGATGCATCCAACAATAGCCTTAATGGTGAAATATGAGCTACAAAATTTTTTGGATGTAGAAATTGTAATCTCCATGGGTATCCAATATGGTACCCATAGGAAAACCTAATGGAAGAATCCATATTTATATAGATTTTAGAGACCTAAAGAAGGCAACACCCAAAGATTCATTTATGTTGCCCAATATTCATGCTCTTGTAGACATAATTGCAGGTCATGAAATGCTCTTATTAATGGATGATTTTTCTAGTTATAATAAAATTCATATTAAACCCGAAGACCAACATAAAACTATGTTTATAACACCATGGGGAACGTTTTGCTATAAAGTTATGTCATTTGGCCTCAAAAACGTTAGTGCCATAAATCAGCGAGCCATGACATACATTTTTCATGACTACATGCATAAGATTCGAGAAGATTATATCAATGACTTGTTGACCAAGTCATTGCTACGAGAAGAGCATGCAGAGGTCTTAAGGAAGGTCTTCGATCACATGATAGAGCACAATGTTAGGTTGAATCCTAAGAAGTGCATATTTGGCGTAACTTCTAATAAACTCTTAGGATTCGACGTTTCTAAATGAGGCATCGAAGTTGACCAAGCAAAGGTCAAGGCTATCTTAGAAATGCGTCCTCAATCCAATATTAAAGAACTAAGGAGCCTTCAAGTCAAATTAGCATCAATAAAATTATTCATCGCTCATTTATCAGATAAATGTCGACCCATGAATCAACTACTACACAAGGGGGTCCCATTCAATTGGGATGAGGACTATCAAGCAATTTTTACTTAAATAAAGCAATACTTGGTAACGTTGCCAGTGATAGCTCCACCAAGCCTAGATGTGCATTTTCTGCTATATATATCGATGATCAACTTTTCATTAGGGACCATGTTAACCCAAAATAACGTGCAAGGCAAGGAACAAGCCATATATTATATTAACCGAACCTTGGTGAGTTACGAGCTAGGATATGCATATGTGGAGAAACTATGTTTAGCAGTAGTGTTCACTATAAAGAAATTGTGACAATAAATGCTAAGACATATGATATATGTTATATCAAAACTAAAACCTTTGTAGTACATTATGAGGAAGATGTATCATAACATGCGTACTGCAAAGTGGATCATGCTACTGATAGAATTTGATCTGGAATTTATAAGCCAAAAATACATTAAGGGACAAGTCATAGATGATCAATTAGCTGAGGCACCACTGTCAAACAATAGGCCTCTGACCATTTAGATTTTGGATGATGCAGTCTTCATCATACCTGGAGCTCCCAAACCCAAAGAACCAGATAATAATACTGATATGAATCTATTCTTTGATGGGTTGAAGTGCAAGCAAGGAGGTGGTACAAGAATAGTATTTTCACACCACAAGGAGATCCAATGCCCTAGTAATTTAATTTAGATTTTTTGTGCACCAACAACAACGATGAGTACGAAGCCCTACTACTAGACCTCCACACAGGCATCGCCATGAGCATTAAAAGATTAAACATTTTTGGTAACTTCTTGCTCATAGTAAATCAAGTTAAGGGGCTCATTCAGTGTTGATGTCTTGTATTGAAAGCTTATAAGGATATTTTTGCTATATATCTTGCTAAATTGGAATGGTATGACATTAAGGTAATCCCTCGTTCATAAAAAAATGTTTGCAAACACCATGGCCTCTTTGGGATCCTTAAATCCTCAGAATTCATTCACTAATTTCACTACCATTCATGTTAAAATACTTTCGCACCCTGCTGTAGAACACGAAGCCTTTGATAATAAAATGTTAATCAACATTATTAGCGTAGAACCAAAAGCTGAATTATTTTACAGAGCAGAAGAATTTCTAAAGAAGGCACCCTGGGGGTCATTAACCTCCTAGAGTCCAACGAGGAGTGGTACCACCATTCACCATAAGGTTGTTTCCCAGTATGCATTTGTAAAAGTAAATACACAAGGGGAGCAAGTCATATTGGTAGTTGAATTTGAGGCTTATCAAAACTAGATGTCGCAAATCCATGACTTCCTAAAACTTGGTGTAATCCTAGAGGGATTTTTGCATGCCACAAAATGTATATTTAATCAAAAAGCAGCTAAATATGTCTTGATAGGAGATATATCATACCAATGAGGCTACTATGTATTTCTCCTTCATTTCATAGATACCCAATAGGCATCATGGGAAATTTCACAAGCTCATGATGGTACGTGTGGTGGTAATTTTAGCGGCATGGCCATCGTCAAGCGCATCATTTGAATGGGCTACTATTGGCCCACTATGGAGAATGAGTGCAATGTGTATGTCAAGAAATGCATAAAATGTTAGCATCATGCTAATATTACGCACTTGCCATCATAGGCCTTACATCCCATCCAAGCAATTTGGCCAATTTCTTAGTGGGGATTAGATCTTATAGGTAAGATCTCTCCTCCATAATCAAGCTGGCATACATTTATAATCATGGCTACTGAGTATTTCACAAAGTGGGTGTAAGAAATACCCTTAACAACGACAACTAGATCTCGTATAGCAGAGTTTATACTAGAGCATATCATAAGTTATTTTAGGATTCCATCCAAAATAATATCGAATAATGGAACATCATTCAAGAACAAAACTATGAGAGCTTTGAAGTCTAAGTATAGAATCAAACATAGTTTTTTGACTCCATACTATCCATAAGAAAACAGGTAGGCTGAATCTTCAAATAAGACAGTGATGGCCATCTTGAAAAAGACGGTCCAAGAAAACCACAAATATTGGTATATCCAACTATCCCTTGCATTATGGGCTTATAGGACTAGCATTCGGATGCCCATTGGGGCAACACTATTTTCACTAGTGTATGGTGTTGAGGCCATTATGCCCTTGGAATTGGAAATTCCAATACTACGCATCACATTGAAAGAGTTTATTGATGATGACACCATGCAACAAGCTCAATTGGATCAACTGATGCTGCTTTATGAACATCACGTGAATACCCTAAAGCATCTTTGCATTTATCAGGAGTGACTAAAATTATCTTACAATATCAAAGTCCACTAGAGATACTTTGAATTTGGGGATCTTGTCTTGAAAGAGAACTAACAGAACTCTAATTTGTAGCAAGATATGCGAGAAAAATTTGTGGCTAATTGGCTAGGACCTTATATCAATTCTGAAAATATTTGTCCAGGTACCTATCATCTAACATCACTAGGGGGTTTTGAAGAGCCTGAACCTCTCAACATCATCCATATTAAATTGTTCTATGCTTGAGAGTGTAGCAAAAGGCTCCAAGGGTTCCTAAAACCACTTGGTCATTTCAATAAAATGCCTCGAGGGTTTGCTTAAAAATACATGGTCATCCCAAAAATGCTCCAAGGGTTCCTAAAACCGCTTGGTCGTGGCAGTAAAAGGCTCCAAGGGTTACTAAAATTACTTGGTCATATCAGTAAAAGGTCCTAAGGATTTGCTTATAACCGCTCGATCATCCCAAAAAGGCACCAAGGGTTTTTAAGAAACCGCTTGGTCAACCCAAAAGGCTCCGAGGGTTTTCTTAAAATCGCTCGATCATCCTAAATGGCTCCAAGATCTATTGTGAAGTAGTTTGGTCAATCAAAAAGGTCCAAAGGTATTTCAAACCTTTGGTCAACCCCAAAAGTCTTTAAGGGTTTGCATAACATTGCTCGGTAATCCTAAAATGCTTGAAGCTCATCTATGAGTAGTTTGGTCAATCAAAAGGTATGAAGAGTTTCTGAAAAACTGCTTGGTCAACCCAAAAGCTCCAAGGATTCTTAAAGATCATTTGGTCATCCCAAAAAGTCCCAAAAGATGCTCATAATCCCTTTGGTCAATCCCAAAATCTCCAAGGGTTCCTAAGAATCGCTTGGTCAATTTAAAGGATCCAAAGGCATGTACTCGCCATTTGGTCAAATATAAAGGCTCAAAATCAATAAAAATTATAAAATCGATAAAATCCAAAAAAATTGGTAAAGCATAAAATCCAAAAAAATTTACATTTCAATTGCATCATTGCAGTTCATATTCCACATGCATTTCATCATTGCATTGCATATAGGCATTCATCATCCGTTGCATTTCACAATAGAAGGAATTGTGTTTGTTAGTATTACAAATGACACCACGTTTGTGTTTCAATCGTGCACCTATACATTTATCATAATCCATCATTCATGTGAGTAAATGTATTTTTTAACACAACCCATAATATTTCTATGAATATTATACTAGGGTTTTTCGGTCATTCAACCATACCTAGAGGTCTTATCAAGAGTTTATAGAAATCTTGCTTTGCTTTTGTAGCTAAGTTTCAGTTAGTATAGCCCTTAGCATATTAGAATCCTATCACTAATCAAAAAATTAAACAATCCTAATAAGGACTAGGGGAATATGAAAGCCACAAAGTAGGACCGGGTATCCTGAAGTGAAAAGAGTTATTCTTGCTTATCCCCCTATGCGGATTATTTGGGAAATGTTGGTAATTGGCAAAAAGATAGGTTTTTTACCTACCTAGAATCCATTGCTTATGATAAAATGATCACCATCCCAGAGTGATATCCCACATCAATCCTCAATATTGATACCATAGGTTGATATCATAGATTGACATCCCAGATTGATATCCCATATTGATATCATAGATCGATACACTCAATCGATATCCCAGAAATAGTTCCCCCCAAAGTAAAATCCCCAAAGGGAAGTTTTTGAAGAAGTATCAAATACAGATTCCAAAAAATGAAGATCAAATGAAGATCAAAAATCAAAGTTCAAAACAAGATCAAATGAAGATCAGAAATCAAAGTTCAAAATAAGATCAAATGAAGATCATAAATCAAAGTTCAAATCCAGATCAAATGAATATCAGAAAGCAAGTTCAAATGAAGATCAAATGAAGATCCAAAGAAAGTTCAAATTCAAAGTGCAATCGACTCCCTTGCTTCACTACATATGAGCAAGTATCCCAAAAATGAAGGAAAAGAGAGGGAGGAGCCTGAATCCCTGGAATGGTCAGCACTATCGTACCTTACACATGATGATATTTCTGATGCATTAGCACTTTGATTATGTACAGAGCAATATTTGAATATGGATGAGCTAGCTTCAAGAGTCCTACATTGCCTAGTGGCTTAGTCCAATTGAAATTTAAACCTAGGATTGGATAAAAATTTGTGGATCCCCTATCTTAGCAATGGGCTGAAAGAATCCCACTTCACATTAGGGTATGCTTGTGCCTTACCTTAATGTATTAATTTGCACACATAGGGATAATGAATAGTTAGGGCCTATCCTAGCAAAAGCCTTATATCTCAAAAGTCTAGTGCGGTTAGTATGCAACTTTTGATAAGTCAACTAGGGTGTTTGAGTCTCATGGAAAAATTCAAAAATAAATTCCCAAATAGCAACAAAATATCAAATATCACAAACCATCAAAGGCAAAATTCATTTAATCATTAAATTTCAAAGTATTGAATCCATGATACATCATTACATGGAGCACAATCAAGATATAGGATAGATACCGCATAGATATCAGAAAATATATTTAGATGGCCACTGACTATATTGTGCATATTTTCAAACTACAAAAAGAAATATAGAGTGACATATTATATCATTCACATCATTACATCATAATCATATCATCACATTTCATATATGGGTGATTAATTGATTAATTTTGTTTATCAGGATTACCAATTATGTTTCATGATTAGCATACATTTTGTGGTGTCATCAATTCAACTGTAAACATTATTGCATTCATTCCTTGTGTTTTACATGATTAAAACATACAAGTTCATTTCCATTAGATTATGATCAAATACATAATGCATCCATCATATATCGCACATCTAAGCATCTAGATCACTGCATATCATCATCATCATAAATTAAAAAGCTATCTAGTGCATGTCATCCATACATCACATTACATAAACATAGCATCAACATAAGCATTACATCCATATGCATCTCATAAACATAAAACATAAAATACACAAATAAATGAGTACACATAATGAGCCACAATGATCAAATCTCATATATATATAGATACTATATATATATATATATATATATATATATATATATATATATATATATATATATATATATATATATATATATACATATGTCAAAGAGTACATCAGGGCACATCAAAATGCCCACAAACTACAATCAAGTAGGTCCAGAGACCTTACACCAAAAATGATGCACACAAAAATGATATAGCCTGTATCAAATGGAGACCCTAGCTTTGACCTAATCCTCCTTTGCTAGATCCCTCTCCGACTCCCTCAACCCTATCTTTGGAAGCCTGATCTGGCCCCTACTATGTAACCTACTGAAGATCTTGTGTCTAGCCTAATACAAAGAGGCTCTGTCCACAAGAAAAAATCCCTTGAGTCATCTACAAGCTAGCACCCTAAGTACCCAAAGACCTATGGGTTCACTCATATCGATGAGTCCTATCTGTCATGTGCATCTTATGGCTCGAGCTAGCAGAAGACTATCCTATCTCTCTGGTCCTAGTCATGGAGTTGGTCCTATGGGTACCTATAGAATACCTATCCTCAGGAACCTCCCCACATAGCAATTTGATGTGATGCTCTAGCTGAGAGATACGAGTTGCCCTTACATCCTGTATAGTGTTTCCCTCCTCTATGAGAGAAGTCAATCATCTAATCTCGGCCATGGGATCATGACCTCCTAGCAGTAGAGGTACTTGTGCTACAAGAGGTGCCATAGCAACCTGTATAGATGGTGGGCTTCCCACTGATGCCCTAGAAAAATCCCTCTCTACTATAGTTGTACTAAGTTGCAACTTTACCAGGTCACACGCACTAGTGAGCTCTTGAACCTATGCCTTTGCGGCTGTAGCATGCAATTTTATAACTGTGATATGATCCCTAGCTTATTGCATCTATCTCTCACTATGAGCTAGCTTCACCTCTAAGGTGGTGATGCTAGTATCCCTCTACAACATATGGGACTAAAACCTCCCAATATGGTTTTGTAGATCTTCCACCTAGGCTACCAGCTACCCTACCTCACTGTTTGGAGGCACCTCGCCCTCATCTAGGGCCTCCTCCCTAGCCTCTATCGATGGTGCATCCTCTATTGCAAACTCTACCCCCATCCAACCTTATTCTATGGATGCACATTGCACCCCTATGGATTAGCCTTTGCCTCATCATCTACCCGACCGAGAGGTCAAAATCCTTGCCACTGAAGTAGGGACCACCAAGTATCATATTATAGGGTGGTCCTAGCCATAGCAACTCTTGAATCCTAGAAATCATCTACGGTGTCACCCAATGGTTGAGGTGTTGGCAATTTTGGGTACTTTGGGTACATTGCCTTTGCTCAAGTATATAAGTTGTCATTGATGTCAAGAAGCTTTTGAAGGAATTTGATTTGATGTCAAATAATTTGTTTTGATGAAGGTTACGGCATAACAGTTTCAAAGGTCTTTTGCAAACCCCAAGTTGACAGGTTCGAGAGAAAGAGCTCGCAAAGAAAAGTGTCGCGATTTCGCAACAATTTGCAAGAGGGTTTGTCGACAAAAAGGGGATTTCGAAGTTCGAAAAAAAGCACTAAGGAGAAAAAGTGTCACGATATCGCGACATGTCGGGTTTTCGTGACCCGAAGAAAAGAAAAGCGCTAAGGAGAAAAAGTGTCGCGATATCGCGACATGTCGGGTTTTCGTGACCCGAAGAATAGAAAAGAGCTAAGGAGGAAAAGTGTCACGATATCGCGACATGTCGCATTTTCGCGACTTAAGCAGGAGAGAGAAAGCAAGTTAGAAAAGTGTCGCGATATCGCGACATGTCGCATTTTCATGACTTAAGCAGGAGAGAGAAAGCAAGTTAGAAAAGTGTCATGATATCGTGACATGTCGCAATTTCGTGACTCAAAGAGCAAAGAAAATGTACAAAAGAAAGCGTCATGATTTCATGATGGGTTGCAAGGAAAGCGTATGAAAGTTGAAAGCGTCGTGATTTCGCGACGGGTTGCAAAGAATGCGTACGGATGCAGAAAGTGTCACGATTTTGTGACAGGCAGAAAAGAAAGCAGACGAAAGCAGAAGTGTCATGATTTCATGATAGAAACTGAAAGTAGGTCTTCTATAGGAGAAGTGTCACGATTTCACGACAAAAGCAGAGAGGAAGGCTATGAAGACAGAAGTGTCGCGATATCATGACAGAAGTGAAGATGAAGTCTGCAGAGGTAGAAGTGTCACGATTTCATGACAAAAGTAGAAAGGAGGTCGACGAAGGGAGAAGTGTCGCGATATCGCGACAAAAGCAAAGTTGATGCTGACAAAGATAGAAGTGTCGCGATATCGTGACAAGAGCTTAGTTGAAGTCGACAAAGGCTGAAGTGTCGCGATATCATGACAAAAGCCAAAAGAAAGTGTACGGTTGCAAAGGTGTCGTGATATCGCGACATGTTGTAGTTTCATGGCAAAAGCTATAGAAGAGTTACAGAGGCAGTTGAAGCCGACAAAGTTAAATGTGAGCCGACGAAGATTAGGGTTTGCGATCGATGAAGTTTAGGGTTGTGCAACCGACTAAAGATCAGGGTTACAACCGACTAAGATTAAGGTTTTGATCTTGAAAGTGTTATTATAAAAGGCAGGCTATTTTGAAGAGTTCAAGGAGTTGTTAGTTGCGACGTTCGTAGATAGAGTGCGGAGTGAGAAGTTCGATCGCCGAGAGCAGAGTGCAAAATTCGATCGAAGTGCGTAGAGTGTGCGAAGATAGTGCAGAGTGTGTGCAGAGAGACGACTGAGAGAAGACGAAGTGCGGTTGTAAGAGCACGGAAGATGTGTATGTTTCTTGAGCAGATTTGGACAGGTCCTAGCGAGAGGACTTGTGAGCTGAGTTTGATAGTTCTATCAGAGAACTTGAGGACAGAGGTGCATTGGTTCTATGAGAAGAACCTGAGGACAGATTTGGCAAGTCTTTGAGAAGGCTTGTGTGTAGAGGATTGATTTGTTCAAGAGTTGGACAGATCTAACAGACAGAGGAAGACTTGTACTAGACCGATTGACTATGTTTGGTACAGGTTGCTGAGCTGCTGTGGACGTGATCATAGAAGGTAGAGGTCTCTTAGGCTAAGCATTGAGGACAGGAGGTCTTCGGTGGAAAGGAGTTCCACGTGCTGGCAAGAGGTAGAGGCAGTTGATCTTCTGAGGGATCATTTCCAGAGCAGAGGGGAAGGTATCTCCTTTGGGCCGAGGCTCATAAACATTGTAATTGGGAAGGATTCCCAAAGAACTTTGAGATAAATTTTAGAGAAAAGTTTTTGTGGACGTAGCCCAACCATTTTGGGTGAACCACGTTAAAAATGGGTCTTCAATGTGTGATGCTTTCTGTCTTGATTAATGTTGTGTTGATGCCATTGCTATCTAAAGTTAAAATTATTAATTGGTTAAGTCTTATACTGTTCACCCCCCCCTCTCAGTATAAGCTTGTGTTCTTCAATTGGTATCAGAGCGGGTCTCTCCAGAAAGAGCCTAACAGCTTGGAGAAGGATCTATCAGAGGAACATACAGATTCAGAAAGAGATGAAGAGGTTGAGTTCGATCTCAAAGGTGAATTCTTCTTGGCTTTAAGAAAGCTTGAGAAATTCAGGGAAGAGAATTCTGTTCTCAAGCATCAATGTCGGGAAGAAGAGATAGCAAGATCAGCATTGTCTCAAAGTGTTATAGACTTCAAAATTCTAGCTGAAGAAGGGAAGAAGGTTGAACGAGGTTCGACAGAGGCTCTAAAAGGAAAGGAAGCTGATTGCGAGAAACTAGAAGAAGAGGTTATGTCTCTTAGAGTGAAGTTGGAACAGTTGGCTCTCAGACAGAATACTCCGTGTGAAAAGCAAAAGAAGGATGGTATCACCATTCATGAAACGGGGTCTTCGAGCAAGATCAATCTTCATCCTGAAGAGCGGTGGATTCCAGTTGGTCACAAGAAGAACAATCATCCAAGGCATCAAAACAGGTTACATAATACTTTCCATGGCTATTGTTTTTCCTGCAAGAAATTTGGTCACAAAGCTATGCATTGCAATAAGTCTTTGAATAGCCATAGTAAGGAAAATGTTAACTCTTTTGCACCTCTTATGAATAAAAATGTCATGTGTTACAAGTGCAAGAATTTTGGGCATATAGCAAGGATGTGCTGTTTGGATAGATCTAGCCTTGAGTTCACTAAAAAGAGAAATGAGATCAAATCTAAGTCAATGATAGTTCAAACTGCTTTTCATGCTCAAGACAAAGTAGAAAAATGGTATCTTGATAGTGGTTGTTCAAAACATATGACTGGTGAAAAGGAAAAGTTTTTGGTCTTAAAAGAAACAAACGAGAGGAACGATCGAGTTTTGGAGATAACTGAGTCAACTAAAATCTGTGGTAAAGGGACTCTTAGTTTGGATGGGAAATCCAAAACAAAAAATGTGCTTTATGTAGAAGGCCTAAGACATAATCTTCTAAGTGTGAGTCAACTTTGTGATCAAGGGCACATAGTATCTTTCTTTTCAGATAGATGTGAGATAAGTAAAGAAAAAAATGGAAAACTCATTGCGAGTGCTACAAGGACTCCAAACAATCTTTACATGCTAAGTGAGATAAAAAGGGAAAAGTGTTTTCTAACTCAAGAAGATGAGAGTTGGCTATGGCATAAAATATTGGGGCATTTGAGCTTTGATAATCTTGTCAATATTAGTAACAAGGAAGCGATTAGAGACTTGCCCAAAATAAAAAGGCCCCATAACATCATTTGCGGTCCTTGTCAACATGGAAAACAGACCAGAACCAGTTTCAAATCAAAAGGGTATACTTCTTCAAAACCATTGGATCTTATTCATACTGATTTATGTGGCCCTACCGGAACTCGGAGCATTCAGGGAGAAAGCTACTTCATGTTGTTTATAGATGATTATTCTAGAATGACTTGGGTTACTTTTCTCAAAGAAAAATCGAAGCTTTTGAAAAATTTAAAGCTTTCAAAGAAATGATTGAAAATGAGACCGACAAGAGAATCAAATGCTTAAGATCGGATAGAGGAGGAGAGTTCACTTAAAATGAATTTGTGGAATACTGTGAGCAACAAGGAATCAAAAGAGAATATTCAGCGGCAATAACTCCTCAACAAAATGGAGTAGTTGAAAGGAAAAATAGAACTATTGAAAATATGGCTAGAGCTATGTTAAATGAGTCAAAACTTTCAGATGGTTTTTGGAAAGGGGCAGTCGATGACAGCGATCTACATTATCACCGAGGGCCCAACTTAGAGTCAATCATCATAAAACTCCTTATGAGTTGTGGAAAGGAAGACCGACTACGGTAAAATACTTCAAAGTGTTTGGGAGTAAGTGCTTCATTAGAAGGGAAGATCAGAATTTGGGTAAGTTTGATCCTAGGTGTGATGAGGGAATATTTCTTGGATATTCCAGCGAAGCAAGGCCTACAGATGCTTCAACAAAAGAACTCATACAATTGTAGAGAGCATAAATGTAATAGTTGATGAAAAGACAGGGATAAGAGAACCAGTCAAGGAACTCGGTGATGAAATTTGTCAAGAAGAATTCGAGAGAGGTTTCAGATGAAGAAGAGGAAAGACAACAAGCTGCTTCCCAAAACTCCTTCACGATATGTTCAGAAACATCATCCCAAAGATTTGATCATTGGTGATCCAAATAGCAGAGCAAACAAGAAGAAGAGTCATTCCTTCACATGATTCTACAAATGTTTCATTATTATCTCGAGATTGAGCCAAAATATTTCAGTGAAGCATGTGCGGATAAGTTTTGGGTAAAAGCAATGGATGAAGAGCTAAATCAAATAGAGAAAAGTGAAACTTGGGAATTGGTTCCAAGACCTAAGGACAAGAATGTCATTGGCACAAAATGGATATTCAGAAATAAACTCAATGAGGATGGAAAGATTGTCAGAAACAAAGCTAGGTTAGTCTGCAAAGGTTATGCTCAAGTAGAAGGTGTTGATTTCGAAGAGACGTTTGCTCCTGTTGCTCGTCTTGAAGCAATCAGAATGTTTTTGGCCCTTTCAAGCTTCAAATCATTCAAGGTATATCAAATGGATGTAAAGTCAGCTTTTCTAAATGGGGTGTTGGTAGAAGAAGTCTACATAGAACAGCCAGAAGGAGTGTCTCTCTCAGAATAGTCAGACTATGTGTGTAAACTGAAAAAGGCCTTGTATGGGTTAAAGCAAGCACCTAGGGCTTGGTACTCAAGACTTGACAGGTATCTTCATGAGCAAGGTTTCAGGAAAGGTGTGGCAGATAGCAATTTGTATATTAAGGATGAAGGTGATGATATGTTGATTATGGTTGTCTATGTTGATGATATTATTTTTGGGGGAAATAATACTCAGATGTGCAAAGATTTTGCTAACACCATGCAGAAGGAATTTGAGATGTCTATGATTGGAGAGTTGTCATTCTTTTTAGGTCTTTAGATTGCTCAATCAAAAGATGGTGTATTTCTCTCTCAAGGGAAGTATATCAAAGAAATGTTGAAGAAATTTGGGATGATGGACAGCAAACCAGTATGTACTCCAATGATTACAGGGTGCAAGATGAGTAAAGATGATGAATCTCCAGCGGTAGATCAAAAGTTGTATAGATCAATGATTGGCAGTTTATTATATGTTACAGCTACCGGACCGGATATCATGCGAGCGAGTTGGGTTAGTAGCAAGATTTCGAGCAGCTCCAAAAGATTCTCATGTTATAGCAGTTAAGAGGATATTCGGATATCTGAAGGGCACTATGGACTTTGGGCTTTGGTATCCCAAAGGTAATGATTTCACCCTCACAGCTTATATAGATGCAGATTGGGCAAGCAGTATTGATGACAGGAAAAGCACTAGTGGTGGAGCATTCTTTCTGGGAAAGAGTTTGGTTTCTTGGCTAAGTAAGAAACAACCTTCGAGTTTCCTTATCTATAGCAGAGGCTGAATACATAGCGAAGAGTGGTCGGGTGTACATAGGTTTTATGGATGAAAACCACCTTGGAGGATTTCAAAGTCAAGCATGAACAACCCATCTCCATACTTTGTGATAATACAAGTGCCATAAGTATTTCCAAAAATCCGGTAATGCACTCAAGGACAAAGCATATTTCCATCAAGTATCACTTTCTAAGGGAGAAAGTGCAAGACAAGCGAGTCAAGCTAGAGTATGTGTCTACTAAAGAGCAGATTGCAGATATCTTCACCAAACCTCTTCCAAGAGATACGTTTGAGTATCTAAGGGAGAAATTGGGAGTTGTACTCCCACCCCAAAATTAATCACCTCATCGGGAGGTGGGGGAGGGACCAAGCTAAGAGGCTCATTCTTAGTCCCGAGCCCCAAAGGTGACCCTTTGCCATTGATGACAAAGGGGGAGAGATATGAGTAAGGGGGAGAGCTTCAAAGTGAAGAGGAAAGCTTCAAGTCAGGGGGAGCAAAACTTCAAAGGAAGTTGGTCAGTTGTTAGCATAGTTGGTTTCAGTTTTGGCTCTTGAGAAGTGTTTTCAGTAAAGGTTTGCCATCAATGACAAAGGGGGAGATTGTTGGCAATTTTGGGTACTTTGGGTACATTGCCTTTGCTCAAGTATATAAGTTGTCATTGATGTCAAGAAGCTTTTGAAGGAATTTGATTTGATGTCAAATAATTTGTTTTGATGAAGGTTACGGCATAACAGTTTCAAAGGTCTTTTGCAAACCCCAAGCTGACGAGTTCGAGAGAAAGAGCTCGCAAAGAAAAGTGTCAGAGAGAAAAAAAAGCAAAAGGGAACAGATAAAAAGTGTCGCGATATCGCGACATGTCGGTTTTCACGACCGAAGAAAAGAAAAGCGCTAAGGAGAAAAAGTGTCACGATATCGCGACATGTCGGGTTTTCATGACCCGAAGAACAAAAAAGAGCTAAGGAGGAAAAGTGTCGCGATATCGCGACATGTCGCATTTTCGTGACTTAAGCAGGAGAGAGAAAGCAAGTTAGAAAAGTGTCACGATATCGCGACATGTCGCATTTTCGCGACTTAAGGAGAGAGAAAGCAAGTTAGAAAAGTGTCGCGATATCGCGACATGTCGCAATTTCGCGACTCAAAGAGCAAAGAAAACGTACGAAAGCTGAAAGCGTCACGATTTCCGACAGGTTGCAAAGAAAGCGTACGAAAGTTGAAAGCGTCGCGATTTCGCGACGGGTTGCAAAGAATGCGTACGGATGCAGAAAGTGTCACGATTTCGTGACAGGCAGAAAAGAAAGCAGACGAAAGCAGAAGTGTCACGATTTCATGACAAAAACTGAAAGCAGGTCTTCTATAGGAGAAGTGTCATGATTTCATGACAAAAGTAGAGAGGAAGGCTATGAAGATAGAAGTGTCGCGATATCATGACAGAAGTGAAGACGAAGTCTACAGAGGCAGAAGTGTCACGATTTCGTGAAAAAAGTAGAAAGGAGGTCGACGAAGGGAGAAGTGTCGCGATATCGTGACAAAAGCAAAGTTGATGCTGACAAAGACAGAAGTGTCGCGATATCGTGACAAGAGCTTAGTTGAAGTCGACAAAGGCTGAAGTGTCGTGATATCATGACAAAAGCCAAAAGAAAGTGTACGGTTGCAAAGGTGTCGCGATATCGCGACATGTTGTAGTTTCATGGCAAAAGCTACAGAAGAGTTACGAAGCGGTTGAAGCCGACAAAGTTAAATGTGAGCCGACGAAGATTAGGGTTTGTAGCCGACAAAGTTTAGGGTTGTGCGACCGACTAAATATCAGGGTTACGATCGACTAAGATTAAGGTTTTGATCTTGAAAGTGTTATTATAAAAGGCAGGCTATTTTGAAGAGTTGGTGGAGTTGTTAGTTGTGACGTTCACAGATAGAGTGCGGAGTGAGAAGTTCGATCGTCGAGAGTAGAGTGCAAAATTTGATCGAAGTGCGTAGAGTGTGCGAAGACAGTGTAGAGTGTGTGCAGAGATACGACTGAGAGAAGACGAAGTGTGACTGTAAGAGCGCATAAGATGTGTATGTTTCTTGAGAAGATTTGGATAGGTCCTAGCAGAGGACTTGTGAGCTGAGTTTGATAGTTCTATCAGAGAACTTGAGGACAGAGGTGCATTGGTTCTATGAGAAGAACCTAAGGACAGATTTGGCAAGTCTTTGAGAAGGCTTGTGTGTAGAGGATTGATTTGTTCAAGAGTTGGACAGATCTGACAGACAGAGGAAGACTTGTACTAGACCGACTGACTGTGTTTGGTATAGGTTGCTTGAGCTGCTGTGGACGTGATCATAGAAGGCAGAGGTCTCTTAGGCTAAGCATTGAGGATAGGAGGTCTTCGGTGGAAAGGAGTTCCACGTTCGGCAAGAGGTAGAGGCAGTTGATCTTTGAGGGATTATTTCCAGAGCAGAGAGGGAAGGTATCTCCTTTGGGCCGAGGCTCATAAACATTGTAATTGGGAAGGATTCCCAAAGAACTTTGAGATAACTTTTAGAGAAAAGTTTTTGTGGACGTAGCCCAACCATTTTGGGTGAACCACGTTAAAAATGGGTCTTCAATGTGTGATGCTTTCTGTCTTGATTAATGTTGTGTTGATGCCACTGCTATCTAAAGTTAAAATTATTAATTGGTTAAGTCTTATACTGTTCACCCCCCTCTCAGTATAAGCTTGTGTTCTTCATGAGGATGCACCCACTGTAGATCTACCTCTAGCACTAGCCACATATAGATAATAGACAACTCTTGAATGTCCTAAACTATACCAAACTACCGAAGGACTTTGGAGTATAACTGGAACTATCTAATCTCTTCCTTATGGCCTAGAAGACATCTATATTGCTAAGCCTAGTACATTTGCTCGCTAGAATTTGACCATATAGGGCAACCCATGTATGGATACCATTTAATGTTATCAAGTTGTAGTTCTACAAATCGATCGATATAATTCTTGATGTCCCTTGCATGGGAAATACTCTAGAACCCCTCCTCCTCTCAAGTCTAGCATGCGGTGTAACACTGATGTGCATTGTCAATAGAATTAATATCTAGGGGTAGCTCTATAGGTCTCAAAATCCTAATGTGCTACCAACCCCAAATATGTAGAAAAATATTACAACCAATGCCTACTCGGCTTCTACTAGTAATCTGATACAAATCTTGGTAGAGCTGGCACACTAGAGTGCTCCCCCAAGCTAGGAGAAATGGTCATCATGTGGAAATATGAATAACCCTCCTAACACTGGCCAGAAGGTTCCACGGGATCCTCACACCCAAGGAGTTTATAAGGATAATGTGCACAATTAGGTGCATAAAAATTGCATCTCAGATGGAGAATACCTCCTCCTCATACCAGTATCCAATGTGAACACCTCCATGGTTGATCTTCCCCTAGGCCTCCAGGCTTTGATCATCGAAGATCTCATTAAATACAACTCTACTCTAAAAAGTAGAGGAGGTTATGGGCTCACCATCAATGAGGATCCTAAAGATCCTGTAGACATCCTAAAGTGTGATAGTCATTTCACCTATTGACAATGAAATATGTTGGTCCGTGTATTTCAAATTTGGGCTAACACAGTCATGTAATCTTGATCTACCCTGATCATGGGTAGATCCAAGACATAGCTAAAACCCACAACCCTAATCCACAACTGCTCCCCATAAGTCAATAGTGGGTGGAGAGTGTTAAGGAGCTCTAGCTCCCTAGCTCTAGAGGTTAGTCTCTACAAAGAGATATGGTATAAGGAAAAATATAACTAAAAGCTAGCTAAAAGCAATTATAAAATGACCTAAAAAGAGATAGATCAAGCTAAAAATAGCTAACAATGCAAAATTATGCTAACCATGATAAATTTTTTTATCATACATATCTTAGGTGCAATAAATGGCATTCAATGCCAATAAAATCACAAAAAATTAAAACAAAATCGAAAAATTAGAAAAAAAAGGGAACCGTAAGTGAAACCCATGGTCCGCACAATGATCAAATTTTTGACCGTTGTAATTTAAATCTAACCGCAGCTGATAAATGAAATACCCAATTTGTCAAAGGGGAACTATAGATAGAAGCTACAGTCTAGGAACATGATCCTTTTGGGGTCATTTCCTAGCCAATAAAACAAAAAAATAATATATAATAATAAATACCAAGCTAGCCTAATCTAGGATGTGGTTCATTGTCAACAGTTTAATGAGATTTATTCAACCATTTAATTAATTTGATTTGTTTTAATTGGTAATGAATGCAAGGACTCAGTTTTGAATTACCTTTCTCGCATTGAGACCTCAGGTAGAAGAAGGTTGTCTATGGTCCGCCATCGTGAGGTGTGTTACATTTTTTGGTGTTAGTATTAGTAGGGTTATAGGTCAAGTTTTATCTCATGCCTCTCAGAGCTCTCCAAATTGCAGTCGCTTTCAAAACAATAATAAAATTTTCAAATGATAAATTTTTTTATAAAATTTTCCTATTTTCATCGGATCGCAGCTTACACCCATGGTCCTAGAATTAG
Organism: Wollemia nobilis; assembly: GCA_028583015.1. NCBI lineage: Eukaryota > Viridiplantae > Streptophyta > Pinopsida > Araucariales > Araucariaceae > Wollemia > Wollemia nobilis. The sequence goes on from JAQPPZ010002550.1 coordinate 7,169,385, forward strand.
GGTTTTGCGACCGTAGGTCTGGCATGCTGTTCCCAAAATTTGATAGTTTCAATCATAGACTGAACATGTGGTTCACAAATAGCATTAAATACAAAAAAATTCCACCATGGGAAGATATTGAATGCTAAATCAATTATTTATAATGGATCGGAATCATAATAACAACAATCAGTTTTGCAAATTTGGTGATGTTCAAGCACCAGATTTTTTTTTTCAAAATTAACAAAAAACATTTAAAATAATCAAAATCCAAATGCACCTCTTATTCAGTTATTTATTATAAAAACTTGGTAGTTGTAGCGACTAACAATCCATGCAATTTGATGAGATGAGTAAATAACCATAAGGACATTTGAGGTAAAATTGTCATTGTTGATCTGATATGATTCTTTTCAATTTTTAAGAAGGCCTTCAAGGCTGGACTGCTCCACAAAAATGAGGTGTTTCATGTCATTTCTCTTATGACACCTTTTTTTAGTAAATCATTGACAAAATTGATTCAACACAAAACTAATTGGATTCGCATCATTTCGATTCCCTAAGATGGCTATTGTAGCCTTATTGATCCATGGGATACGAATGTGCAATTACTATTAACAATTGTAATCATACACTGAACTAGGCTTAACAAAGTAATTAAATTCCCAATTTTGAGTTTGGATAGATCATTCATTATGGTCAAGTGACCTCGTTGCTTCATACATTGTCATTACCCTCATCGACTCATCACTTGAGGGGATTGTCATAATATCATAATCATAATCAAAATCAATAGAAGACCCTTGAGATCGTAGATCCCTTGATCTTGTCAAAACTATATTCATCCTTGCGAATCATTGTCAACAACTATCATAAGCTTACCCCTTTGCTTGGGGTAAATAGAAAATATGATAATTAGCTTGTAACTCTCATTATATAGGTTATATAGGCCTAAATCCTAGCACCAAAGCTACTCGAATATCTGATGACGAGTAGAAACTCTTTCAAATTTAAGCCTCTAAAGAGTTGGAAGCAATGATTCCAATATGTGCATCCTTTTGTTGGACCTAGGGCATTGTTGGCATTTTTGCCACATTATGTTGATTATTGATTGTTCATGCATAAGCTATTGAAATTCTAACTCCTCTACAGGTTTTGATGCAAAAAACAAGCTAAGTCTGAAGACTGTCGCGAAATCGCGACAAAAACCAGCATGGAGATCCAAAGTTAAAAACCGTTGTGATATCACAACATGTCGTGTTATCGCGGGTCCGTTGAGGAGAGAGAAAACAAATGCAAAGCCGTCACGATTTCACAACATGTCAGAAAATCATGGTCAGTGCAGTCAACGACAACAGGGGGTAAAACTGTCATGATATCACGACACATCAAAAAATCGTGGTCAAAATGGTCAACTAGGGAAGCACAGCAAAAGGTAGCGAAATTGCGACATGCACGTTTTCGCGACTTCTAATGGGCATGGAGCAGAGTAGGGTAAAATCATCGCCGAATCATGACATAACTAAGCGATAGGCAATGAGAGTAAACTTTGTAGTGATATCGCGATAGAATACTGATCACAGCACAAAAGGCAGAAGATGTAGCGAAATCGCTACGTGTTGCATGGTCATGGCAAAGTGGAGACAGAAAGGCTTAAGGAATGAATACATCGTGATTTCACGACATTTGTGGGATGGAGCCAAGCAAAATGAAGATGTAGCGAAATTGCTACGTGTTGCATGGTCGTGGTTAAGGTGGATGGAAAAGTTGAAGGCACAAACAACGTCCCAATTTTGCAACACTTTTGTAAATGAGACCAAGGCACGAAGCACACATCGCGATTTCACGACACATTGTTGAAGAAGGACCAAGTGCAGGAAGTGGTAGCGATTTTGCGACTTGTCACGTTTTTATGGGGAGGAAGCAAGAAGACAACCCAGTTGTACGGAACGTCATGAAATCACGACATGATGGAGATGAAAGAACTACTTGAGGCAAGAGTGTCGCATTTTTGCGAGTTTGAGAAGGACCGTATAGAATGCATGAAAGATGTAGCAAAATCGTGTAGTGTCATGTTTTCACGGTTTGAAGTAGTGAAGAGAACAAAATATGAAGAATGTAGAGAAATCGTGCATTGTCATATTTTTGCGGCAACAGGGTAGAGAAAGAACATAATTGTACAGAACATCGCAAAATCGTGCAGCGTCACGTTTTCACGGTTCAAGGTAGCAAAGGAGATAAAGAAGCCGAATACGTCGCGATTTCGTGACATGGATGATTTTCATGATCTAAAAGTAAGGAAAGCGTATAGAGCAAAAAGACATCGCGATTTCATGACATGTCACGTTTTCGCGACCTGTTATAGTTTCGCGCCAGAAAGCGGTTAAAACGGTCCGATGCAATTTTGTGAGTTTCGATGATTCAAAGCACTCTAGAATTAAATGTGTTGCTACTTTCTGATGTGAGCAAGGTAGAAGAACATGTTCAAGCCATTATAATTAAATATTTTCATTATTCAAAGCGGCTGTTCATTTTTTTTCTAACGGTTTCAAGCATATTTTCAAGAACAACAATTTAATGGAGACGACCGACTCCTTGTTTTGAGGCTGGTTTAAGGGGATCATTTCCTTGTTTCTGTTGCATATTTTTTTAGATCTCGAGGAGGTCCACTACATATTTTTAATGTTGTAAAGAAGCAAGACTTCTATATAAAGCAATGTAGATCTCAGAAAAAGGGTCGAGAGTTTGAGAGACAGATTGCATGAAAACTTTCAAGTTCTTGCATGAATGAAAGAGATTTGGCCTCTAATTTTGCAAACGTCTTTTTGTGTAATTTCCTTCTATTTCATGCATTTCTCGATTAAGCTTGTCTTTCTGATCTGCTGTTAGATTTAAATTCTGCATTTGAATTTGAATACTGCTAGTAAGGAAGTAAGTTCTGGAATGCAATCCTGGAGGTAGTTTGCGCAAGGTCGTAAATGAATTATGTTGTTTTCTGTTATTATATGCTGTTTATACACTTGAAGTTCCATCTTTCTGAGTTTCTTTTCCATGATCTAACAAATTCAGCCTACGGCTATATTTCCCATCTCTTTCCATAATTTCTTGTTTCTTTCTGCATATTTCTCATCTCTTTCCTCCAACTTTAATCTGAAATCAAGTTTAGAAATAGTAAGGGAACCAGCCCTCTCTAGATATTGGTCTGGGAGACATCTCTTTCTCCCAGCATTTCAATGTTGGCCGGGTCTAGGGTGCATAGTTTTAGAAAATCCTTTCCTGTGGCAGATTCGTGACCAACAATTTTTGGCACGCCCGATGGGACAGACTTCTTCTATCTCAGAAAGATCCACATTTTTTAATACCCCGAAGGAATTAAGGTTTGGTGAGCAGCCTTGACCTTACAAGTGGAGAAAAGAATGTTCACTTGGTGACTCTGACTTAATGGCGATAGCCGTGATTTCGTAGACCACTGCTATAATGGCAAGGGTTTGTCCTAGATGGGATGATCCTGGCCCTCTGAATCTCCAAATCCGGCATGAGATTCCCAAAAGTGCCCTGAAGGCCCTAACAAAATATGATGGCACCGAGGGCATGGCCCGAGAGCATATTGAAGATATTGCCACTTTGTCGACCTTCCATGATATAGTTCATGAGGATGTCATGATCAGACTTTTGGTTCTGTCTTTGGAAGGAAGGGCGTTGCAGTGGTACAGACTGCTCGGGCATCAAAGCATCAGCTCATGGGATGACCTAGCAGGAGCACTAATTAGAAGATTTGATGAATATCCATTTAATGGCTCTCAGGATCCCTTTCAATTCCTAATGTACATCACGAGAGCACCTCTAGAGAGCATCACGGACTTCAATGTTCGATTTGTAAGAAGTTGGAAGAGAATTCCAGAGAAGATCCGATCGACACCCACCCAAGCCCACCTCTTCTATGTTCAAGCTTTTCATCTAGACATAGGCCTCCTCTTGCTACAATCAGGTGAATGAAGGTTCCCTCAAATATTTGAGGAAGCAGTGCGAGTGGAGTAGCTTTTGCTCCTATCAGGAAAATTATCGTGGGGAGAAACTCCATTACTTTCTCTGGTAGTTCCTATTTCGGTCTATCCCGCATAGTATTTTTCACACCAGATCCATTATACTGTGTAGAAACCTGAGATGCAGCTGTGTGGAATTCAAGAGGTAGCTTTCATCCAAGACCCACAATGGGCATATGCAAGTACTTTCCCAACAATGAACAATATGGTTGCTTGCAATGTCTATCAGGAGATGGGCCAAGGAGAGAAACCGATTCAAGTTCTAGAACCTGAGGAGATCCCAGAAGCAGATTTCTCCCTGGAAGAGCCCTGTGATCACATCAAGGGGTTGGAGGATCCTATACTCAGCTCACAGCCAGTGGAGTCTTCAAAGTGGTGGTATTGGCTTCAGTAATTACTACAACTGGTACCTATAGGAGCCCTCCATGTGGCAAATTTCTTTGCTACATTATTTGTCAATTGTATGGATACTGGCATGCAGAATAACTTGCTCGTGTCTGCAACATGGAGAATTTTAGGAAGAGGTCATCCCAATTTCAAGGACCGACTCAAGTATGATCAGATCTGGTCGGGACACTGCAGATTCACCGGATAACCCTCTAAAACTGGGTTTCTGGTGACAACATGCCAATCATGTCGTAAACTATTGTATATAGAAAAATAAATAAAAATAAATAACAAAAAAAAAAAAGTATTGTTTTCCTCTGTCCACTTCGGCTCTTTTTGCATGCGAGCCCGCAGGTACTTGTTTATTTCTTTTTTCTTCTTCCTTTCCTAGAAGTTAGTGGCTTCCTTTTTATTTCTTCTCTTCCCCTCTTTATTCCCTTCTTCTCCTACTCCTTTTTCTTTTGCAGTAATCAAGCCACTGTTGTTGTTTCTTTTCCCCTTTTCTAATATTCTCGGTTCTTATTTTCCTTTTCTTATAACTACATTTTTGTTTTAAGCATTTATCAACAGTTCATTTCCCCATTCCATTCTCATTCCACAACCTACACATTTTTTGATCATTTTTCTGTTTCTTCCATTCACCTCCATTTCTCTTTCATAGCAGCCAGTAGCACAGAAGCACTCTGTTCCTACATCTACCGCATCACTCCCTCCATTTCATTATTTCATCATTTATCATTTCCATTCCATGGTCAGTTAAGCCAAATGTAGATTCACTTGAAGTTTCCATCATTTAGCAAGAGTTTTTGTAGTAGTCTGTCGATATGTACTTCATCAACCAGCTTTCTGTTCTCATTTTTCTTGACTCTGTTGCCCAATGGATTCAGGCCTGGGATTCATGCATACAGCAGAACTGTATACCCCGCGAGCCACCAAGAATTTTGGCATTTTTGCCACATTATGTTGATTATTGATTGTTCATGCATAAGCTGTTGAAATTCTAACTCCTCTACAGGTTTTAATGCAAAAAACAAGCTAAGTCTGAAGACTGTCGCGAAATCGCAACAAAAACCAGCATGGAGATCCAAATTTAAAAACGTCACGATATCATGACATGTTGTGTTATCGTGGGTTGGTTGAGGAGAGAGAAAAAAATGCAAAGCCGTCGCAATTTCACGACGTGTCGAAAAATCATGGTCAGCACAGTCAACGACAATAGGGGGGTAAAACCATCGTGATATCGCGACGCGTTGAAAAATCATGGTCAAAATGGTCAACTAAGGAAGCGCAGCAAAAGGCAACGAAATCATGACATGCACGTTTTCGTGACTTCTAATGGGCATGGAGCAGAGCAGGGTAAAATCATCATGAAATCATGACATAACTAAGCGACAAGCAATGAGAGTAAACTTTGTAGTGATATCGCGACAGAATACTAATCATAGCGCAAAATGCAGAAGATGTAGTGAAATCGCTACGTGTTGCATGGTCACGAAAAAGTGGAGATAGAAAGGCTTAAGGAATGAATACGTCGTGATTTCATGACATTTGTGGGATGAAGCCAAGCAAAACGAAGATGTAGCGAAATCGCTACATGTTGCATGGTCATGGTTAAGGTGGATGGAAAAGTTGAAGGCACGAACGACATCACAATTTTGTGACACTTTTGTAAATGAGACCAAGGCACGAAGCAAACATCATGATTTCATGACACATTTTTGAAGAAGGACCAAGTGCAAGAAGTGGTAGCGATTTCGTGACTTGTCGCATTTTCATGGGGAGGAAGCAAGAAGACAACCCAATTGTATGGAACGTCGCAAAATCACGACATGATGGAGATGAAAGAACTACTTGAGGCAAGAGTGTCACGTTTTCGCAAGTTTGAGAAGGACCGTATAGAATGCATGAAAGATGTAGTGAAATCGCGCAGTGTCATGTTTTCACGGTTTGAAGCAGCAAAGAGAACAAAATATGAAGAACGTCGCGAAATCGCGCATTGTCATATTTTTGTGGCAACAGGGCAGAGAAGGAACATAATTGTATGGAATGTCACGAAATCGTGCAGTGTCGCGTTTTCGTGGTTTAGGATAGCGAAGGAGATAAAGAAGCTGAATACTTCATGATTTCATGACATGGATGATTTTCATGATCCAAAAGTAAGGAAAGCGTATGGAGCAGAAAGACGTCGCAATTTCGTGACATGTCGCGTTTTCGTGACCTGTTACAGTTTCGTGCCAGAAAGCGGTTCAAATGGTTCGATGCAGTTTTGTGAGTTTTGATGATTCAAAGCACTCTAGAATTAAATGTGTTGCTACTTTCCAATGTGAACAAGGTAGAATAACATGTTCAAGCCATTAGAATTAAATATTTTCATTATTCAAAGCGGTTGTTCATGGTTTTTCTAACGATTTCAAGCATATTTTCAAGAACGACAATTTAATGAAGACGACCGACTCCTTGTTTCGAGGCTGGTTTAAGGGGATCATTTCCTTGTTTCTATTGCATATTTTTGTAGATCTCGAGGAGGTCCGTTGCATATTTTTAATGTTGTAAAGAAGCAAGACTTCTATATAAAGCAATGTAGATCTCAGAAAAAGGGATCGGGAGTTTGAGAGACAGATTGCATGAAAACTTTCAAGTTCTTGCATGAATGAAAGAGATTTGGCCTCTGATTTTGCAAACGTCTTTCTGTGTAATTTCCTTCTATTTCATGCATTTCTCGATTATGCTTGTCTTTCTGATCTATTTGTTAGATTTAAATTCTGCATTTGAATTTGAATACTGCTAGTAAGGAAGTAAGTTCTGGAATGCAATCCTGGAGGTAGTTTGTGCAAGGTCGTAAATGAATTATGCTATTTTCTGTTATTATATGTTGTTTATACACTTGAAGTTCCATCTTGCTGAGTTTATTTTCCCCGATCTAACAAATTCGGCCTATGGCTATATTTCCCATCTCTTTCCATAATTTCTTGTTTCTTTTTGCGTATTTCTCATCTCTTTCCTACAACTTTAATCTGAAATCAAGTTTAGAAATAGTAAGGGAACTAGCCCTCTCTGGATATTGGTCTAGGAGACATCTCTTTCTCCCAGCCTTTCAATGTTGGCCGGGTCTAGGGTGCATAGTTTTAGAAAATCCTTTCCTATGGCAAATTCATGACCAACAGGCATCTAATATTGATCCAACTAATGATCATCATAGAACATTTGACATCATTTTAGGTGGTGTATTTTTGCTCATGTGTTGTTTGATATCACAACGCATATCAAAAGGGGTATCTATAGACACCTAAAACACATCATGTTGATGGCTATTACTCATATGGACATGCTACAATACTATATGGAGGATCTTGGACAAACTTTAAGATAGAGTAGTGGTTCTAACCACTCAATTTGGTCTCCTTGGCCTAATCAGTCTGAACCACAGCTGAGACTTATGATCCATAGTCTAAACCATGACTGACACCTACGGTTTATAGTTTGAACCACAACTGTCACCAGTGGTCTTAACTAAAGTTTAGTTTGCCTTCATTCGATCCAAACTGATTTGAATGGCCATTTGATCTAGAATAAAGTAGTTAAAGGATGGAAAATTCCAAGCCAATTGTCCTAACCACCCCTTCTTGTTCTTGGCTTCTCCATGAAGCCACCCCTAGCCCTTGGGTAGTCCTATAAGTACCCCTTAGAATTAGGGCAAATGATTAGAGAGAGAATTGGAGATCAAATAAATGAAGGCTTATCGAATTATGGACTCACTTGAGTGCATTGAGAGAGCCTAGTTTCCATTCACTTGCCAATTCACCAAGCATCATGACAATTCATGCCATAGATGCCCTAAGGAGCTAGAACGCTAAGAAATGCTAATTTTGACAAATGAAGGCCCTATCGAACATTTCAACCACAAAATATATCAGAGGACACTAAGGTGACCTTTGATAATCAATTTGACAAGGAGGATCAATCCCACTACCCTAAAATTGGAGAGCAAACCTACTTGGTTGCAGGCTGTGGCTGTCAGTCGTGGTTTAAAATGCAGACCGGTCATCCAAGCTACAGTTTGCAATAGGTATAATATCTCCTTACTATTTATTTTGTAGTGTGCTTAGCTAGTTTAGCTTAATATTTATACTGGTTTATTTGGTATTTTAGAGACTCTAACTAACCTTATTGAATATTTCATTAGGTTTACTTCATTTTAGCAAGTAGGACATAATTAGTTTCTTTTCATGCTCTAATGATTCATTTCATACATTTGATCCATTAGATTGGTAGTTGTAGTCCTTATTTACATGTTCTTAACATTCTTTATGAGAATTGCATATGTTTAGCATAGTTTATCAACTTTCTTTATTTCATTAGTATTATGGCTTGTTCATGTTTAAATCCTTTAAAGGGCCTCATCATGAGAGGTTGCCTATTTGTTTAATGTTCTTGTGTTGTTTCTTGATCGTAGGAAACATGTTCAAAGTATCTTTAATCATCTAATTCCTTACTCAACGTGAATAAGATGACCAAATCCACCCTAGAGTAGTTTGTGACTATTTAAAGAGCATTAGTATTGCACCTACCCCATTGGGGGTTTTGGAATTATATCAATTGTATCAATATTTGGGTGACCCTAATAGGGGCATGATTGTAACCGAGATTCACTTTTGATGTTAATAAAATAAACATCCATTTTATTGGCATATGCAATCTTGACTCTTATTTCATGCTTTTATGTTGATTTCTATTGATCTACTGGATAGGTGCATGCTTTTTGGATAGGTCAGATATTATTCTTAGCATTGAATATTATTTTAATTGGGATATTATAAGGTGTATTTGGTCAATTATTTTTGTATATGTTGATGGATGTTTTATTCAATATGGAGTGATAAGGTGTATGTGTGGTTTCATATTTGCATTGTATCTTTGTGAGAGTTTTGTAACTTCTTTAAGCTTGGAAAAGATATGTTTGTGGTTGTGGCAGATTTTACAAGTTCCTTCATCATCAACAAAAGGTATGAGCACATTCTTCCATAATTGAATTGATTGCTTGGTTTTTTGGAAAATAAGTTTAGAGTGAAAAGGACTTGATTAGGGTTTCCTTTTTAAGTGTGTTGAGTTAATGCTTCAAGGTTTTATGGAATAGAGAGTTGTTGTTAAAACCTTATTTTATAAGCATTGTTGTTGAAGCCATTGGTTGTGTGAAGAACTTGAACTAGGGTTTGAAAAGAACATGAGTATCATTGTTATGTGAAGATTGTTTTATAAGAATTGTTGTTGAAGTGAGTTGTTGAGTTAAGAACTTGATATAGGGTTTGAAAAGAACATGAGTATCATTGTTATGTGAGATTGGTTGTTAGCATTGTTGGAAATATTTTGAGTGAGTTTCATATGCTTGGACTAGGGTTTGTAAGCAAGGATTGTTTCATTGAGTGATTGGTTGAGTAGAGTTGGTTGAGCCTAGTCAAGTGGATGTGTGAAGTGATTTTTCAAGTTCCATAAAAAAATTTATTCTATACTCTTAATTGATTTGAGAAAGTGATTGAGTATTGAGGTGAATGTGAAGCATATTGAGTCTCTGAAAATTCTCTTTATGTTTTTAAGAGTGGTTTAAAGTGATTGAGAATTGTGATGAGTATAGAGCATGTTGAGTCTCTAACAATTCTCTTTATGTTTCTATGATATTGGAAAAGTTCTAGTGTGGAATTGTTGAGAAGATTTGAGGTAAGTCTTTGATAAGAATTGTAGATAGATTTGGATAAGATTTTGTAGAAGCTTACAATATATATTGAGAGCAAATTTGGATAAGTTCTTGAGAGAACTTATTGAGCAGATTTGAACAAGTTCTAGTGAGGACTTGTAGATCATATTGAAAAAGTTATAGAGATGACTTGAGGATAGATTGGTGTGAGCTTTTGTGGAATCTTACAAATCATATTTGACAAGTATTTGTGAGTGCTTGTGAGCAGAGTTGATTGATTGATTTTTTCAAACCTTGAGTTAGGGTTTGGGATAGATCCAACCAAGTTGATTTGAGATTGAGTCAAGCTTTGAGTTAAGGCTTGAGTATAGAGATTGAAGATATATTTATTCTAGACCGAAGGACTATGTTTAGTATAGATTCGAGGATAGATTTTGATGTAGCTTTGAGGATAGGTTTGTGTTGGACCAGAGATAGAGATTGAGGACATATTGTGCTAGATCGAAGGACTATGTTTAGTACAAATTTGAGATAGATATTTGGAGGTGACAAAGTTGAGGACATATATCTCCAACTAGAGCAAGGAGGATAGATTTCTTCTATGGATAGAGTTCCATTTGCTAAGGGCAGTGGAGGCAAAGGTCTTCTAGAGGATCATCAGCCAGAGCAGATATTAGGAGATTGGTGTCTCTTGTGGATAGAGACCCATGAAATTGATTTAAGGGATTGGTATCTCCTTTGTACAGAGGTCCATAAACATTGTAATAGGGAAAGGATTCCCAAGATATTTATTGAGAAAATTTTATTGAAATATTTTCTCTGTAGAGTAGCCCACATTGGGTGAACCACATAAATTGTGGTATCTCTATTATGTGTGGTGATTTATGTATTGCTTTGATTAATGCTATTGATATTGCTATCTATACATTACATACTATTTATTGGGAAATAAAAGTAAAAAGTGGTCTTATACTGTTCACCCCCCCTCTAAGTATGAGCTTATGTTCTTCAATTGGTTCTCACTTCCTCTGGCAAGTTGTCTCTTCCCAACAACATGGTTACCTATTCCCTAGGTAACTTCCATGGGTGCTATACATGAATGTCCACAATTCTCCTTGTATTTTCCTCATTGCTCACCCATTCCATTATCTTTTCCAACTTGAGAGACACTTATTCCTCCCATAGCTTCAATTCTACCACGCATCCAATACAAAACTATAACTTGGTACTAGCTATTGCATTACCTACATGAGAGAATAAATGTTCCACTTTATCTTCTACTCCTTACACATCCTCATAAATTTCAATCTTGCTAAACTATGGTACCTCCAGAAGATAGCTTATTTGCATTCTCTGTAGTTTCTCATCTGTAGGAGTTCATTCTTCCTCCTCTTCCATGTGGTGGCTAGAGCTTCCCTCGAGCTCTAGTAGTGCTCTCTCTGTATTTATCTTTTCTCTTGGTGGAGTCTATTCCATAGTCCTCTCCACCTCTACCTTTTCATCTATATTCACAATCTCCTACTGATATTACTACTTCTCTATTGATTCATGGGCTTCTTTTTGCTCAGTCAAGCCCACCTATTGCTCTTTGATCACTTGCTCTTCTTTATCATTCTCCTAAGTTTCCCTCACTATGACTTTTCAAAAAATAGGTTCCTATTGTTCCTATGATGTCTTCATTTCTTCCTATGCATCACTCTGATTTAAACTTCCCTCATTATGAATTTGAAATGGGGCTTCTTCTTTTCTCTAAACTCTTCCTCTAAGGCTTCCACTCTCACTTTGGTTTTCTCCTTTTCCTCCTGAGTAGTGGCTACTACTTCTAGTGCTATTTACCTCACATTTGTGTCCTCAAATATTTTTGAAGAGTCTAAAATTTCAAATTCATCATGCTATAAAATCTGTGGAGATTCCAGCATATTCTCTACTCTTGTCCAATTCCATTCATGCAATTCCAGCTTTTCTAATTATGAATGTCTCTCTTCGTCTTGCTATCCTTTTGTATATTATTGGATTATTTTTTGGAGTGGTATTATTCACCATTATTTCAAATTACCCCCTTGTTCTTATTTGTATTGGGCTAGATTGCCTCCCCATAATTTTCTTCCTTTCCTGAATTGATTGTTGCTCCTGCTGCCATTGCTGAAATGCTTGTTGCTCTAGTTTGGGTTCCAACTTCCTAGGTCTTTTTCTTTGGGGGTGTACATCCTCATCATCCGAGGAAGTATCCTACTATATTTTAGTGGCCTACTAATATTTATTTGCTCAAAATGGTTGGTTTTCTTGCCTTAAAATTCCTAGGTTCTATCAAACCTAGAAAGTGGATTTCCTTTTCTGTAACAACATTTAGCAACAATCCAATGGCATGGAAAGTCATCCTAAAATTCTTTGGTCTCTTTGTCAATACTTTGTACATATTTTTATCTAAAATAGGTAACCTAATCATACTTGATTTATTTGGTGATACCCTCTACATACTAAACCATCCATATTGGCATATATATAGCCCATGTATCTCCTGACAGTTGAGCCATCATAATATTCATAGCACATGGCCAGTGATTCCATTTCAACTAGCTCTGATTAATTCCTCGAGTCCTTGCACCTGATATATTTGCATAAGTTGGAGATTTTACATTGGTAAGAGAAATTATGATTCAATACGTCTCAATCAAATCAACAAACTTCTTAACTATCTTCATGTCATATGTTGGCAATCTGAATGTTTTTTAGAATACGTCTGTCATAGTTTCTATTTTCATCGATCGTTTGCCCACATTAACATAGGTAATTCCGGTTGTAGGATTATAAGCTTGAACCATATACAACATATAATTGTATAAGGTCTTATGGTGTGGTGGAACTTGTGCTATTATAGCTACACTAGCCTCCTCAAACTATTTTCTCCAAGGGTGGTTCTTATTTTGTTCATTACTCCACCACCTCCTACATGTTTCTCCTCCATGTTGTATGAATGATATATTTATTATCTCAACCTGACCTTCCTTGGGTCTACTAATCATATCCTCATATGGATCTAGAACATATACTTCACTCCTCAATTCCCTCCTCAGAATTCTTTCATGTGCCATCTCCTCTTAATATCTTGGTGGTGTTCTCCTTTGGTCAGCCCTCCAGTACCTCTGCCCTCTCAACAACATGTATCCTCATCTACTCTAAGGATGAGTACCACACCAACTGTAGGACTAAAACTATCACCATTGGTATTATCATGGATGTGACTCTCTCTCTCTCATGCAAGGGTCCCAATTACCATTCCACCCTATTGGTTGCAATTCTTCTTAATCGATATCCAAACTCTTTGGTTGAAATCATTTTATTGTCATTCCTATGGTTAGCTTACTACTCAAACATCATAAATTTTTCAATTAGAAGTGTTCTAGAAATCATACAGTATTTTGTAAATCATATAGTAAACTTTCCCACTTACTCCTATAAGGTTCCCCATTTGGCCACCTCTATATCGTACAACCGTTCAATCTTCAAACTATTCAATATTTTACAAATCATATACTATAGTATGAAATTGTATAGAGTCATACTACTCCATACAATATCTTTGGCTAGCTACTTCCCCTCATTGTATCTGTATAATTTTGTACAATTATTTATTATTTGCTCAAAATGGCTTAAAAAAACCCAAACATTATTCGAAATCATAAATTATTTTCTTGATACCATACAATATACCTCCAAATCATACAGTATGTCTTTTAAAACCCTTGTCCACCTAAAAATTGTGTTTTTCACTTCTCCTCTATGATTTCTCTTCGACCCATTTGCCGAAATACCCCGATCTATATTTCCATTTCTTTTTTGGAGTAATTTCTCAAATTTTCCACACTTGGCACAATTTATCCCCCAAAAAAAAATTCTTGGCTCTTTAATATGACTATACAGTCTTCTCCTACCTTCCCTTCTCTTATCCAATTCATTTTGGCCACTTTTTTCAGATTAGGGTTTGTAAGCTTCCTTTTTTCTTGTAATTTTTTCTGCTTTGATCCAATCTACAACTTTCTCAAACCCTAATGTATGTTTTTCAACAAACTAGTTCATATTTGGATGTTGTCTACTACAAACTCTTGTTTCTCTTTGACTGAACTCAAATTATAGTTTTAATGGAGTCGAACCCTTGTTTTTTCTCCTCCAATTCAATTTTTTCGAGTGTGAAAAGTCTCCATGGTGCAAATTAAAATATTGGTCATGTAATTTTACAACTCATTGATGTATTTCAATGCCCATGCTATTATCTCCATTCAATTGCACACTTTTTGCCTTCACCCTCCTAAAAAATTTGAATTCCTCTTTATATGGTTTGTAAAATTGCTAGGGTGAGCCTTGTATTTAAATTATTCTCAAACCCTAACCACTCCAAATTTAAAATTATACCACTTTGCATGTCTTTTCATCTTCCTTGCCTGGATGATCAATAACTCATCAGTTTTTCATGTAATTTTTAACTTTTTCCCACACTTTTCTAATAAATCATCATTCCAGACATGCAAACATTAAATGCGATGATTGAAAATCATACAACTGCACCCAAAACTATACACTATACGATCCAAATCATACAATATGCCTTCTTGTATTATTTTACATGTACTTTTTCTAATTTTTCTTGTACGATCTCTCACTTATGCTTTTTTAGCTTTTAATTTGACTTGTACGATCTTTCACTTAGAGAATTTTTCTATATTTTATCTCTTTGAAGAGGTCACCATTTTTTATTTTCAACCCACTTCCTTCTTAATTGTGTCTCAAGGTATTTTCACAATTAAGGCATTTTATTTTTTTCTAATTTTATTTGTTTTATTTTTCTTTTCTTTTTTTTCTCATTTCCTAACCTATTTACACTTACCATTATGGAAATCGCATAGTGAAATTCACTTGTACGATCCCATTGGATTCTTCTCTTGGAGGTTCGATTGTGATATTCTAAGTGGTTGTGTAACCTAGTGCCACTTACTCTCTAGGATGATTCATATCTACTTTTGATGTTATCGAGTTCCCTAGTCTTCCTGTACCATGTGTACAATTTGGAATTGTACAACTACAAGTTGGAGTATCTTCACATGGTGTCCATTCATCTTTTTACACAGGTGATTTATCCCTTTGTAGTGGTGTTCTTACTACTTTACTATCATTTGATCGACTCCTACATCTATCTCCCTAGATCAATTCTTACTCTAGACTTGGAAATCAGATCATTTGTTGTCCCTAGTTTCTTTCATCTATAAAATGTACTCTTCCTCTCCTAAGAAGACCTCTACGACATGAGTATCTTCTCCATCCTATTACTCTTAACATCAATATTATATGTGCCAGTAGTGATTCCTCCCTTTCTCAGAGTACTCCTCGGTCACTTACCACTCTTTGGGGTCCTCTTTGAATTAGGGATTGTTGTCCCAATGGATAATACATTGTGGGGTTTGGTAGTATCTCTCATTTGTGGTAAACCTTGTATATTCCTTGTCCTATTCATACATGCTAAGGCTACATATCCTGAGCATCTAGGAGTAGGGGTTTAGAACCTTCCTCATCCTCTACCTCCTCTAGTTGTAACATCACCTTTTTCTTGCTCACTTTGTAGTTGAATACCTCCTCCCCTTCTTGGTTGAAGCCTTAGGGGTCCTTCTCTATTCCTTGTTCCCATTGATTGGTTATTAGGAGTTATCTCTACCAGCTCAATGTTAGCTAGTGGACTTCTACTTCTTGTACTTGGTGATAATTGTTTTAGTGCTCTTATTCTATGATCTGCACATGCTAAGCAATGTCTCTGTATTATTTACTTAAATCATATTTGTGGAGATGAAGTTACCAAGACCTCTCTATATGCATCAAAAAAATCTATCTCAGAACTTGAGTCATTTTGATTCTCTTCTCTCTATTCTACCCAATATTCTAGCAAATTCATTAATCTCTCCAATCTCCTCACGTCTCTCCTTGGTCTTCTCAACTATTGATGGGCTATTATATATGCTTGTGAATTAAGTTTTATTTGACACTCCTGTGATATCCCTATTTTCCATTGTGTTGTTGTACATGTTGAGGGATCACAATTATCTTGAGGTAGGGTTATACATATTGGCGAATATTCACAAAATTGGGTGAATATTAGGATTTTCAAAATTGTAAATTGGTGAATATGAGGACCCTCAATGTCGGCCCATTTGCCTAAAATTTTCAAGACCAATTTATTTTTAGGGTTAATTCACCACAATATATATCCAAACATAGGCATATTTGTACTCATTGGAAAGATCTTTTTAAGCCTGATCTAATGGTGGTGTTTTTATGAAGTTATAAGATGATTTAATAGGTCAAAAGTGGTCCTAAATATGAACTTACATTTTAGGGCTTCAAATACCTCAAATTTTGGTATGAAGATGCTTGATTTAATTTTCTTAGGATTCTCCATGATTCACCTTGATTTTGATTAGGATTTGCCATTTTTTTACAAGTACATTTTAAGTCCAACCCCTAATGCATAACCCTATCTTGAGGATTTTAGGGATTCCCTAGGCAATCATCCTCATCATTGCTTTCTATTTTAGGTTACCTTACTAGCCAAGGAATTCCTTCATGACTAGATTCATTCAAATCTAGCCATGCATTACCTTGTGATTCAGGTTGCTTCCTCAATGTCTTGCCATAGCATCTTTGCATCTTCATTCATCATTTGTGGATAACTTGGTGGTACTTGTGAACTTATGCTTTCACCATCATTTCTTACACCACTTATTGAAGTTATCCCCTAATAATCCTTAGTTTCTCCTTCTAGCTCTTGTATCCTAGCTATTCTTTGTTCATCCAGCCTTCATATTGTACTATCCAATTCTTGGACGGTTTGTTCTATCAACCTTACATTATGATATCACAACAACTAGTATTATTCCTATAGTTGTTGAGTTTGTAGTCAAATTATCTACTGTAATAGCCCTATCTAAGCTAATGGAGTAAGTCTACCCAATTATTCATCAATAGTCCTATTCCTATTCTCCTATGGAATCTCCATTTCAAAGGTGTCCACTCTATCCTCGTATCGTACTGTTAATTGTATCCTTCTTTGTCCTTTAGCTTGTTGGGATAGTTATATACACTCCACCTAAGGATACATCCTATTTTTTTTCACTTGGGTGCTTCTTCTTACCTTACGCTATTTTTGGGTAACAATACTATCTCCTTATGTCCTCTTTCATTTGGAGAAATCCATTATATCTTTCTCTTCTACTCATTCAGTATCATATGCAAATATGACATGCACTCGCAATATTCTTCTTTCTCTAGGTCGAGGTGCAAATTCTTGCTATTATATAGTTGGTATTGTCTCCTTCCCTTATGCAAATAAATGTGTGTCTCATGTTAGGATCTTCATGTGATATACCTTGCTCACCTTGAGTCCTCCGTTGAGCTTCTGCTCGTCTTCTTCATTCAATCTCTTCTAAAGAAATGAATAAACACTGTACTTTATAAGGCTTCAACTTTGAGCCATTTATAGTATCAAGTACCTTTATCCCATTCATTTTTTGTAATTTGACCGCTCCATTATTCATTACTTCTACTGCTTTATAGGGACCAAACCATAAAGTCTTCTACTTACCGAGCTTGATTTCCTACTTTCCATTAAAATTTAGAACCAACTATCTTAGACTAATTTCTAACTTCCTCAAGTGTTTGTCATGCCACACCTTCCTTATTTTATGAGCTATCTCAATCACCCATTGTGCCATGAATCTTATTTTGTCTAACTTGATCAGTGTTTCCATTCACTCTTCCAAACTTTCTTAATCACCCAAGTGATGCTCTACCACAAATCTCAAACTTGGTATCAAGAATTCAACTGGCACCACTGCCTCCTGTACATACATAAAATGGAAAGGTGTATGCTTTGTATTTGGTTTAAAAGTTGTTTTATATACCTACAAAACATATGGTAGTATTTCCTCCCAATATACTCCTTCTATTCCATAGGTTTTATACAGAGTAGATACAAGGACCTTGTTTTTTGCTTTTGCATACCCATTGCTCTGGGATAGTATGGACTAGACAATGAGTGTAAAATATTGAACTCTATCATCAGTGTTTTGATTATTTCATTGACAAAGTATCCTCCTCGGTAACTTGTGATCTGTAGAAAAATACCAAATATTTTGATTACATTTTTGTACAAAAATCTCATTGTACTTTTTACTAAGTTATTAGGTAAAACTCTTCCTTCAACACACTTTGTTAAGTATTATATTGCTACTATGATGTATCTACACTTCCTTATATGATATGTATTCAATGGTCCAACAAATTCCAATCCCCACATTTCAAATAGTTAATGGGGTTGTGATGGATGCAATGACATCAAGTCCCTCTTTCCTACCCTTTGACAAGTATCACATGCTTTTACATCATTATATAGTGTGGGCCACCATAGTCCTACTAGTAATATTTTCCTAGATGTCGCATCTGGTCCCATGTGTTCTCATTCTAAGCCTTCATGATCTTATTTCACTACCACTTTGACTTCGTATTCCATCACACATATTCAGAGGATACCATCACTTCCCATATTATACAAAAATCCTACTATTAATTGGAAGGGTGTTTACTTCATGATCACTTTATTTTCTTGGCTGCCATCATTTCCTATGGAAACTCTCATGTGGAAAGGTACTGGCCAATAAAATTGTACCATGATGGGAAAAAATTGATGGTGAATAACTATGCATCAGGGAATTCATTCGAAACACTTGTTCCTATAGGCTCTCCTGATCGTATCCAAGACAACTGGTTTGCAATGACATGCTTCTTACCAGGTCTCACTACTACTTGAAATACGAACCCCTATAGGGTGATGAACCATCTACTGACCCATTCTTGTATCACTGGTTTATTTATCAAGTACAAAAGTGCTTTGTGATCTACCCAGAAAGCAAAGGGATTCACCAATAGGTAATGCCTAAAATTTTTGACTACATATACCATTCCCAAAGCTTCTCTCTTTGTTGTACTATAATTTCTCTTCAACCTTGACAATAGGAAAATAGCAAAGAAAATAGGCTGATCCATCCTGAATTGTTCTTCTTGTGCCGAGGCACATATTATTGTAAAATTTGAAGCATCAATATGGACATGAAATTCCTTATCCTAGTTCAGAAACACAAAAATCGGGCTACTTACAAGCTTAGCTTTTAGCTCCTCAGAGGCTCCTTGGTGCTTCTTTGTCCATCTAAAAGGAACATTATTCTTCATAAATGAATCCAATGGATAGATACATGCACATAGTTCCTAATAAACCTTTTATAATATCCCATTGATCTCTAGAAGGTTTTAAGTGAACTCACATTGTACGGTTATTTCATGTGCAATATCACATGAATATTATCAAGGTTTATTTTTAATCCTTCACTACACACTATATGTCCTAAAAATGTTACATATGGTACCACGAGGTAAAATTTCCTAGGATTTAATAATATTTTTGTATTTTTGCACCTACTCATGTATTCCTAAGAGCATGTTGATGCTCCTTGATCTTCCCATAAATTGACCAATCATCCAAAAATGCTTTGAAGTTCCCTATTGCCAATTGATAAAATATATACAGTATGATGCGTTGAAATGTAGCTAGAGAATTACAAATCCCGAATGGCATTATATTGTATGCATATATGCCATTCTCCATAATAAATATGGTTTTTAGCTTATCCTCCTTGGCTATACTTATCTGATTGTAACCCGAAAACCCATCCAAAAATGAATAGATCTCATGTCCTATGACTTCTTCTAGGATAGAAGTTGTGAATGGAATAGGGAAGGGATCCTTAATGGTTACTACATTTAGACTCCTAAATTCCACATATATTCTGATATTGTCCACTTACTTCTTCAAGGTGATCACTATAGGTGATACCCATTCACTAGTTGTCACCTTGAAGATGATTACTACCTCCAACGTCTTCTCTATCTCTGCATTCATTAATGCAGTATACTTTGGGTTCATTCTATATGTCTCCTCCTTATGGGTTGTGCTCTAGAAATTAGTGTAATATTGTGGACACATAACTTTGGTGGTACTCCCTTCAAGTCCTTGTATGCCCATGCAAAGACATCCTTATATTACAAGAATATCTTAAAAGTTATCACTTTCAGTATAGGGTTCCATAATCACCTAGTGAACCATCCTAGGTTCCTCCTCTGTTCCTAGATTGATGTCCACTATCCAAGGTCCTTCATATTTGATATTCTTTGGCTCACTTATTGCTTTATCTATGTTCATTGGGTGTGCCAGTCTTGTATCAATTTCTACATCTCCTATTGTATACTCTACAAAATATTTTGGTAATGTCCATTTATCTTCCACCTCCTTCTTAGGTTCGTGGCTAAATTTTGGCTCGTCTTGTTTCTCCTTGATCTCCATTGAGTCAATACAGAGGTATTTGGGCTTAAAAAGTTCATACTCCTCCATTTGCCAATGAATAGTACCACTATCAGATCTAGCTTCATCTTCACTACATTCATCTAGGTAAAACATTATTTCTCCATATGGTTTATACCCTTCATCACCTGAGGAATTTTTTGATTTGTAGGTCATAGTTACATCCTCACTAGCCTTTTGATTAGCCAAATTAATCATATATTTGTGTTGTCCCTTCTTAAAAATGATCTGATTCTTTCTCCAATTGTGATTAATTTTGGCTACTCATAGCCATACTCTCCCCAAGAGAGCATCGTATGTAGGCTTCTATATAGTAATCACAACAAAATCCAAGACAAACTCTTGGTCAGCTATCACCACTTATTGTGCTATGAAGATTCCCTTTGTCTTAATATCATACTGGTAAGTACCATATAATCAAAATCTTGGTACCCATAGAGGAATGCCTAGTTAGCCATGTCCTTTTAGGTAGCACATTTACACTGGATTCTTCGTCCACCGTAAGTTATGTCAATTTGTACCCTAGGATCTCCATATGAACTAATGCAGGTTTCTTTCCCACATAAATCATAAATATAGTTGGCTTCATAAATTGGTCTTTTCATTATTTTTCCTGAATCGGTTGACTCTGCACTTCCATCACCTTATGTAGTTGTATCTCTTCCACCATCACTTTATGTAGTGATGGAATAGCTTCCAACATGTTTGCCACTTTGATATCTACTGTGGTTTTGAAAACCTTTGCTGCCAAACTCTGCATAATCACCTTCTCTTCTGATAGTTTTTTTAGTTCCTTTCCTTCAACTAACTTCACTTGTTTAGATTTTTGTAATTCATATTGTAGTATTTTCTTTGCTACTTGTCACTGTTGCTTTTCCTTTGCTAGCTTTAGATACTTATCCCTTTTATCCTAATTTCTTGTCATAGCTAAAACTTTATGGATTTCCTCCTTAACTTGAGGAACCTCAATGTCTAAATAATTTATATTCTACGGGTTACTTGAAAAAACCTACTTGGGACAATTTTCTTCCTTGTGGATCCATAGACCACACCACCTACACATATGTGTAGTGCTCGCTTGTGGTGTTTCCTTTCTCTAAGGTGAAGGATATTTTTTTATGAAATGCCCCCATTCTTGGAAATTGTGACATTGTATAATCGACCTCCCTTTCGAGTCATACTATAAATAGCTCTATCCTCATTTCCAATTTTCTTGGTTTAGCCTTCCACCTCGCTAGCTATTTCAATTAACCGCCACTTTTTACTTGTTGTTCACTTCCTAGGGCCTTCTATTTCTCTTCCTGCTCCTGGATTGTCAGGACCTGTGGACGTACTCTTGCATTATATAGACATAGCATTACCTTGTGTTCCATCACATTAAAAATATGACAATAGTCATTCCATGGATACTTCACATTTGTATGCCATTTAGTCTTGCATTATGTGCATAAAATGTCATTCATGTTAGGTTTATTTATTTTTTATTTCATGATCTTGTCAAAATCATGATTAAATGATGTCACTATCCTTTTTATAGTATCATCTTCTCCACTATTTGAATCATTAGACTTAGGGTAAGATAAAATTCTTGTATACATCTATTTCGATTCACTTTCAAAATTATTTGTATGCTGACAACTTCTTCATATGTTTCTAATGGTACTACCTTCATATTTTTCTTATAGTTTGGTAGTAATCCATCTACAAACCATAAATTTACCAATACATCTTCCAAAGGCATCTACATATTATCTACTAACTGTTTTAGTCTACGGTTTTATATTTTTACATCTTTGTCAACCTTTTGCTTCATCATGCAAAACTCAGTAACAATGTCTCTATCATCCTTCAAAGGGTGAAATTATTCAATGAATTTCTTCTTTACTTGAGTCCAAGTCTAAAAATCTATAGTATTTTCCCTTTTTAGATACCAATCGATCGTCAATCCTCTCAAGGTAGTAGGAAATAAGGTTACCTAATCATCTAATTGATCTACACCATTTTCCCTTCAAATGATTATACAATTTTTGATATGTTTTGTGGGGTCTGTCTTACCCTAATCTGTAAAAGGTGGACATCTCTTCTTGGATACCTTATTAGCCGTCTTTGAAGAATCATCCTCATCACTTGAGGTCTCCCATGGAATCTCTATCTGATTCCTCCTTGGGGGTGTTTTACAACAATCATCATTAGAATTTTCTATATGAGGTATCTTATTTTATCCCACAAATATTTGACCAATCTCACATGTGTCTTCACTTCACGATCTCCTTATCTGATGTGAGGGATATGGTCTTGGTACTTCCTCCTGAGACCTCAGACCCTATTGATTTGGTGCCTGACTCCCATCCTCTGCACTCCCTTTCAACCCTTCCATCACTTTCTTAATTGTAACCATCCACTCTTCTTCCTCTTTAAAAACTTCTCCATCAACGTGTGCCTTTACACTAGATGTTTCTATTACCTCCTCTTCTGTCTCTATCAAAAATAACTCAAAATATCCTTCTATTGATGTCCAAACTTGCTCTATTTCTGGTTCATGTGTACTATGGTCTGAGTTACTTGTGTATCTCTCCAATAAATCCTTATGCTCCTTCTTACTAGAATGTTCTCTCATACTTCCCATATCCTATGTCCTTGCACATTGGTGTGTATCATTCACCTCCAAGTTTGTAGTATTCTTACTTGTGAATTTGACCCATTTTAATAAAAATGCCATATTTGATAAGGAAATGACACCAAATTTAGCACATGGGTATAGTATTCCTAGTGGAGAGGTGGTTTTACCAAGCTTAGAATGATCAACTTGCCACTCACAATCGATGGACCAAATCGTACAATCATACAATCCTCACAACTAGCAATGTGTGACAACTAAACAACTTGTACGGGCACCAAATCATACCCATGTATGATCCCAAATTGTACAATGACAGATCTTGTATGATTTCACACTTATTAAATCCTTCATATTTGGTTTTGCAAGTTGTCATACACAGTTTTGCAACTAAACAAGTCGATCTCCCAAAACTGCCAAATCAGGTAATTGTCTTTTGTACAATTTGTACAAACTCTAGTGTATGATTTTTATGAACTTAAGGTACATCCAAGTGCTAAATGGATATTTTACTAGGCCAATCCCTCTTAGATAATTTTTTAAGGATTTAATATGTCATTTAATCCCTATTTCTTCAACATGCAAAGCACTCTTATCAAGGTTGAGAGAGATCAATATCCAATGGCGATGCCAAAAAATTGTACAATAGTGTTCAATATGTCTCCCTTGATATCATTATCATCATATATCATTCCGCAGAACCACACCAGTGTTGTTTGAATTTAATTCCTCCATAGCAATGCATAAAATAACCATAAGAAAGGAATTGCATGCAATAGAAGTAAAATGTAAAATACTATTCTACCATTTCAATATTATACATTGCATAAGAAAACCCATGAACTATGCCAATATTTATTATTATTCAACAATTTCACTCAACAATAGAGATATGCAATAACAATTCATAGCCAGAACTCATAGCATTTCCCAATAACTAGAATAACACTAGATCATAACCAAAATCTAACCAAACTATCAAAATTGAAAATGGGGCCTTATATAACGTTTCCTAGGCTATTCCAAAGTGATTCCTAAGGCAATTAGTTATTTACAATAGTCCATTCATAACAAGATGGATTAATTAAAGCTTTTACTAAGTATAACACCTTAATAATCAAATAAATGCACAATTACAACTTAAAATTGCATTTCCTATGCATTTAATTTCATTTCATTGCAACTTGTACAATTTGCCCTTACCTTGTATGGTTTACACTTATGACTATATGGTTTACTAATACCTGTACGATTTATAAAATTTTCCAAAATTATCAAATATGGGTAAATACATTTGTCACTTCTTCTTCCCGGAGGTGGATTTTTCATATAAATTTTAATCTCATAAAAAAAAGGTTGAGACCATCATTTTGTGAAGAAGGAGCTATTCAATATAGTCTACAAAGAGTTGCAAGCACATTCTTGTGGTAACAACTTGGTGATTCTAGAAACCAACTACATCCTCTACAAAAGCGATAAAAGACCTACAACAAAAAGGTATGCAAATATCTAGTGCAAATAGGTTTATTTATTCATTTACCTATTATATTTGTTAGATGCACCTGCATTTAGATTAAAATTGTAAATAGAAAATTAGATTGCAGTCTTCAAAAGTGCAAAAATAAAAAATTATTTTAAAGGTTCATTTGCACTTTTATTAGGAGTTGATTAGATTTCAAAAATAGTTTCTATCAACTACCTATTATCTAATTTATAAAAGGAAAAATAAGACTAAGCTCTACAATATTAGTTGTAGTGAAATTTTAGAATAACTATTAAAGATTCATTTTAGGTTATTCTTGATTAGTTGCAAAAAATTCTTAGTGCATTAAAAAAAACTTGTACTATTACACTACTCTCAAAAGAAATTAGTTTTATGTTCTTGAAAGGCATAAAATATGATTTGTATCTATTGTCTAAAGACACTATTGAAGCACAAAAATCTACAACTCATAGTGGCCTAAAGAAGCCACCCAAAAAGGTTAGAATCCTCCAAAACCTGGAGAAGAATATAACTAACCAAAAATAGAAATAGAAGCTTTAAAGGATGAGACTTGGTGAGTCTCAAATCCAAAAGCATTAAAGGATTGAATGCAAGAAAATAATTGTAGAAAATAAAAATCTTCTATCTACTATTATATAAGCTTGGAATTGTTATCTAAGTGTCCAAGAAAAAAGGGGGAAGGTGTCTACTTATAAAAGACAACCTCAAAACCCTTGTATTGTAGGAAAAAAATATCCCATAAAATCATAGTTTCTGATCTGAAATAAGAGTGCAAAAGAAGATGCATCAAAGAAAATTTATGTACACACTATAGTACATCTTATAGCACCATTTCAATATAGTTTTTTATAGTCTAAAAATAGATTTGAATCTACCCCAAAAAGGTACAATAAACATAGGAAAGACAACCAAGAAAGGACTGAATGTAAGAAATCTTCCCAAGCTATAGAAGCCACTCAAAGGGACTCATCATGGACGCTTGAACCTGTAGAAGACACAACATAAGAGAATATAAATTAGTGTACAAAGAAGAATATAAAGGATAGGAGAAGATCAAGCGACACATAAAGTAGAAGATAAAGCAAATGAACATCAAAGGAAATGAGCATTTATATAAAAGCATTTATACCATTAGTAAATTCTAAAAATGGAGTAAATAATCAAGGAATTTTCATCCAATCACTACCATTTAGATGCATTCAAGGGCTTAAAAACCTACTCCATATCTCCACCAAAGCTCTACCATATCTCCACCACAACTCAACCATTAGTTGAAGACACTTGAGCATCTACGTAAAATAGCAAGGATTAAGGTGGAAAATGCATTAGAGAGTCTTCATATAAAAGTTGATAGAAATAAATACATGCAACTTTTGCTTGTCATGTTTTAAACGATACTCTATAACACTCACAAAGAAGATGTTACACTTCTTGGCACCCATACTTCAAATATTGGAGTTACATACAACTTGACATATGTTACACGAAGGATATCTTGGAGATGTTGATGAAGGAGCATTACTTGGACAATGCGTAAGAAAGAATCAAAAAAATATTTTCAACTCAACGGTGACACTTTTCATGAGCATTAGAGTGAGTTTGACATGTTCACCAACCAAATCAGAGCTTCCATAAGCATTTAGAAACTCATAAAGTGACACTTGTCACTCCTCCTATCTTGTATTAAATATGGGTTGGACTTTTGAAAGGAATTACATCAATTGGAAACATCACGAGTATTAGTGGAAGCTACTTGATAGATCAACGTTATATTCTTGATACGAGTTTAGACGCTACATGATATATCAACATAAAATGCTCAACAACTATTTAGGTATGATTTGACAAGGATCCGAAGCAATATGGGTATAGTTTGAAAACTCTTGGTCAACCAGCATTCATAGAGTGCATTAAAGCCTTGGGAATCCATGCTCAAGAGGGATATTTCATAGCCAAATTCACACAACATCATAAATATGCAAAGCCTTAATTTCTTATTCAATTTGATTTCAATTTCAAAAAGGGGCTTATAAGGTTATAATATAAGGTTCATATATTATTTAAAATCAGTCTTTGTCTAAAAATAAAACTTAGGAAATTAATATAATATTTGCAAAAAGATAACATAGGAATAATAAGGGAATATACTTGGAATTAATCCATTTAAAGTTTACAAATACTAATGTGTTCTAGTTTTCCAAAATTAGGAGTGATAAGGGTTACAACTTCAGACTAGTCTTTTGGAAATTATAAACACTTGAATAAAATTCCTAAGGGTTTAAAAAGGGGTTATTAATTTTTTTTATCAAATTTGGAAACTTATGTTCTTGTCTCAGAAAATTTCTCCTTAGGGACAAAATAAATCCAACATTAAAACCTCTTCAAAATTGAAAAGTGCCTATTTTAATAGGAGTATTACGAAGATTAAAACATTGATTTTTGATCCTTACAAAATTTGTACAGAATCAACTAAAAATTGAACTATATATTGTAAAAGCACTATAGAATAATCCAAAACATATCTAGGGAGTCATAAGGAATTCTACAAAACATGATAATAATATTCTTCAGAAAGTATCAAGTTGTAAAGATATAAGATTTCTTAAAAAAACCTAAAATTAGGCATTCATAACTAGGGAGATATAAGGAAGCCTACAGGACTAATAAAAGTTTTATCAAATCAAGCTTATATACTTCAATTAAGGATCAAATTTCCTAATACTAGGGATCTATATAAGAATAACTACTTCTACTAACAAGTGCTTTAGAAAGCAAAAAGCCAATGCCATAAAACTTAGAATCATGAATCTTCTTATGAAATCAGAAGGAAGGTTAGAACTAGCTTTAAAAATAATCCATAGTGAAGAATGTTGGAAATATGAGAAAGATTTATTTTCATTGATATCAAGAGTTAGTTTCAGTGAGCAATGCAAAAGGAAGGATGTCAAGAGTTAGTTTTAGTAAGCATTATAAGAGAAAGATTGCTTCTAGGACTAAGGGAAATAATATTATAATATTCCTTATTATAATATTCAAGGTGGACAGATAAGGTCTAAAGGAGCAATAGGAAGGCCCAAGAAAAATAATATTATAATATTTTATTATAATATTAAAGGTCTAATGTCAAGACCTAAAGTTATTAAATTAATTATAGTAATTTTATTATAAATTAATTCATAACTTAATTTAATTAACCCTAAGGTTAGGACTATAAGGGCAAAGTTTTTATTATGAGCGTCGATGTCATATGTTTTTCCCTCTACCGATAACTAAAGGGAGATGGCACAACGATACAAATACCATGTGCATTAGTGGACTAAGACCTAACCTTCGCTCGGATCACATTGCGAGCTCCTATGAATTGTTTGTGATCTACATGCAAAGCAAAAGATAAATTTTATTTTATTCAATGCCAACGAAGGGATATAGGAAGGGAGGCTTAAAGCCTCACTACCAACCAAAGTGGTTGGACTAGCGACAAGTGACTATGTGTTGAGACATTGCAAGGCGAGAGGTCCCACGATTGAATCTCGATGAAAATATTTTAGAGGTGGTCGTTTTCATTTTGGGAACCCAACATAGAAGTCAAAGTGCACAAGGCGCATTTGAATACCAAGGTGAGTTCCTAGATCACGTGGCAGTTGATTTGTGGCTAGGGCACTAGTGGCAGCACAATGGAAGATCGAATCCCACTGAGGGAAAAATATGTATTTAATTTTTAATTAGACTTTATCCTAAGGTTTTATGTGGCATAATTTTTGTTAGGAGGGAGATGTAAGGTTTATAAAAAATAAATTTTATATTTTGATTTTGATGATTATAATTTGGAAGTAGTAATAAGGTGGATTAAGAAAAATAGTTGTTGAAGTGAGTTTAATTTTTTCTAATAATTTTTAAGTGTGGAGACTATAAGGTGTAATTGATATTTAATGTTTTGTATGGTGAAATATTTTGAGGGAATAATTGAATGAAATTTTGAGGAAGTTTTTTCTACATAACCTTTAATATTGGCAAAGAGAGTGATTGTGATTGAGACATGTTTTGAGGTCAAAACGTCATAAAAAAAGGTATGGGCACATATTCCTTGTGAGTGAAATATTGTTGGATGTTGTAAACGCTAACCTGGAGTGAAAAGGATTGTTTGATAAGCATTTTTGAGTTTGGTTTTGAGATATCCAATGTTTATTGATGAGGGTTTTTTGGAATGAAATTTGATGCTAGAAACCTTGTTTGATAAGCATTATTGGAAATATTGAGTGAGCCTTCATGTGCATGATTAGGGTTTGTGAAAGATCATGAGTATCATTGTTATGTGAAGTTGAGAACTATCTTGAACTAGGATTTTGTGGAAAGACCATGAGTATCATTGTTATGTGAATTTGGAATCATCTTGAGTCAAGTTTGAGTTGTTGAAAGCATTGTGAAATATTTATTTAGGGTTTGTAAGCAAGTTGTGTTTCATTGATTGATTGGTTGAGTGGAGTTGATTGAGCGTAATTGATTGAGAGTGTTGAAGTGATAGTTCAAGTTCTGTGAAATAAATTGTTCTTTACTAATTTGAGAAAGAGATTGAAAGTGATTGAGTGTGAAACATATTGAGTCTCTTACCATTATCTATATGTTTTTGTGGTTAAATAAAATTATAAGTGAAATTTGTTTGTGAGATTGAAGAGTCTTTTTAGAAAATATTAGGTTGAGTTTTGTGAGTGTGAAACATATTGAGTCTCTAAACATTATCTATATGTTTTTGAAGTTATAACGACCTACCATAATGGATATTTTATAGGTAGAAACCTTACTTTCCACCTCTTTGAGAAGACTTGAGAGCAGGGTTGATCGATTGATTTGTTCAAACCTTGAGTTAAGGTTTGGGGCAGATCTACCAGAGTTGGTTTGTGATTGGATCAAGATTTGTGTTAAGGCTTGAGGAAAAATTTGAGGATAGGGTTGGGTGTAGATTTGAGGATAGGGTTGTACCAGATCAAAGATAGATATTGAGCAGATTTATGCTAGACTGAAGGACTATGTTTAGTGTAGATTTGAGATAGAAATTGAGTGAATTTATGCTAGACTGGGGGATTATATTTAGTGAATATTTGAGATAGATATTGAGAAAATTTGTGTTAGACCGAAGGACTATGTTTAGTGTAGATTTGAGATAGATATTGATCATATATGAGAGCAAGCTTTGTAGGTGATAAAGTAGAGGACAATAGTATCTAGTGGATAGAGATCCATTACCTAGGGTAGTGAGGACAAAGGTCTTCTAAGTGGGGATAGGAGTCTTTAGTGGAGTGATATCCACAAGCTAGAGCAATGGAGGTAGTAGTATTCTTGAGGATCACCATCCAGAGTAGAGGAGAAGGAGTTCTCCTATGGATAGAGATCCATGAACCAGTTGAGGTGATTGGTGTCTCCTATGGATAGATATCCATGAACTTGATTAGGGTATTGGCATTTACTTTGGATAGAGGTACATAAACATTATAATAGGGAAGGATTACCAAGATATTTTTTGAGAAAATATTAGTGAAATATTTTCTCCTTGGAGTAGCCCACATTGGGTGAACCACATTAAATTGGTTTATCTATTGTATGTGGTTATTTGTGCATTGCTTTGATTACTGTTGTTGACATTACATTGATATATTGGATAATATTGTTTGGAAAATAAAAGTAAAAAGTGGTCTTATACTGTTCACCCCCTTCTCAGTATAAGCTTGTGTTCTTCAATTGGTATTAGAGTAGGTTCCTTCGGAAGAGTTTAACAACTTGAAGGAAAAGCTTACAAGCATACATATGGATTCTTAGAATGGATCTTCAAGGAATTTTTCACTGTTATTCAATGGGAACAATTATGTACTTTGGAGTATGAGAATGAAGATTCACCTAATGGCACTTGGAAATGAAATATGAGAAGCATTTGAGAATGGATACATACCCCTAGCTACTCCACCTATAGATAAAAATGGTGAGCTCCTACATCTGAATAATTCAAAGGTAATGAATGTAATTTTAAAGGGTTTGCGTGAAACAAAGTTTATAAAGGTTATGCATTACACATCAACAAAGTAAATATGGCATAAGTTAAAAGGTATATATGAGGGAGACAAAAATATCAAAAGGGTAAAGTTGTAAAATTACAAAAGAACATTTGAATACCTAAGTATGAAATATGAGGAAAATATTGTTGCATACCTACTTCATTTGGATGAGGTTTTTACCTCCATGCAAGGACTTGGGCTTAAGCTTGAATAAACAGATGTTTGTGATAATATTTTAAGGTCACTCCCAAAAAGGTATAGTGAAAATATTTTAGCTATAGAAGAGTCAAAAGATATTAAAATTTTGACAAGGGATG
Organism: Wollemia nobilis; assembly: GCA_028583015.1. NCBI lineage: Eukaryota > Viridiplantae > Streptophyta > Pinopsida > Araucariales > Araucariaceae > Wollemia > Wollemia nobilis. The sequence goes on from JAQPPZ010002550.1 coordinate 7,200,418, forward strand.
AGTTACATGGAATTATCACAACTTTTGAGATGAGAATAAAAGAGGAACCTATTCCCTAGAAAGAAGAATCCTTCAAAGCTACTAAGAAGACAAAGGGTAAGAAGTCATATTCAAGAAATGAGTCATCTAGTGATGAAGAAGAAAATTATGACAAAATCAACAAAGACTCAAGAAAATATAAATTTATGAAATCAATTAGATTTTTCAATTGTGGAAAATATGGTCACTATGCATCTTATTTTCCAGAGGATGGAAATAACAATGATGAAGAAAAATAGGATCATAAGAACATGGAAACAAGAAAACAAAGGTACCAAAAGAAAAGTAGGGATGGAAAAGGTAAGCAAGGAAAGAAGTTTTTCCAAAGGCATAAGAAGTTTTTTATGTAGACAAGGAAAATAAGAGTTCAAGTGATAGTGATGGAAGCTCCTCAAGTAATGATGAACATTAAAATCTATTTTTTGTAGAAGAAAAATAAGTGGTTAGAAACAGGACACCAAAAATTCTCAAGTGTTTTAGATGGGGTAACTTTGGTCATCTTGAAGATAGTTGTACAAGGAATGGATTCAATTCCAGTGAATATGAGCATGAAGATGCTAGTGAAGGTTCAACAAAAGAAAGTATTACTATGGTAATAAGAGAAGAAGAAGGTGCTTCTAGTGAATATAAATTAGAAAGGAATGAAGATGATCCCAAAGGTAAAAAAATAGAGGAAGAATTAGAGAAAGAAGAAGTTTATATTGAGGGTGAGATTATTTTTTCCCTTGATGCATTAAGGAAGGTAAGAAAGTAGAACTCAAAACTCAAGCTTCAATTTCAAGAATGTGATGAAGAGAAAGGAAAGCTTATTGAGGATCTAACCAAATCAATAGCTAAGACAAGGAGATTTAAAGAGAAGTTAGAAGCACATATTTTAGAATGTGAAATGTTAGAGCATGAAGTAGCTTCATTAATGAAGGAAGTGAAAGAGTCTAGAGATAAGCTACAAAGGTTTGGGAGAAACTCAAATAAATTGGATAAGATTATCAAGGTACAAAGATCTTCAAAAAATAAGACAGGACTTGGTTTTGAACAGGAATAAAGAGAACAAGGAGAGGAGTCAATATTAAGCTCCAAAGAAGAAGAAGCTTCAGAATAGGAGATTGTAAGAGAAAATGATACTTCAGAGGATGAGTTGGATAATATAAATTTTAATAAGAGAAGTAACAATGCACAAATGAGGAACATATGGAACAAGAAACAACACAGGATAGAAGAAACTAAGAGACCAATGGGGTCAAGGCAAGGTAGTTTCAATGGATTATGCTTCTCATATCATAGGTTTTGTCATAAGGCTACACAGTGTAGGACACATGAAATATAGGAATATGGGAATTTCAAAAACAAACATCTCTTTTAAGGGTATTGCTACTCTTGTAATAATTTTGGTCACAAGGTAGTAAATTGTAGGGTTCATGATAGGAATGGATATGGCTTCACTAGGAGAAACCCCAAGATATTTGCACCTTTAAGAAATAAAAATATTAAGTGTTATAAGTGCAATAAGTATGGGCACACAACAAAGTGGTGTACAACAAAAAATCTAGAGACAAGCAAAAATAGGAATAGTTAGAGGAATTAGAAGGATCAGTTGAGGAAGAAAATGAACAAAGACAAATTAATGTATACTGGGAGTAGAACTCCCACCCCAAAATTAACCACCTCAAGATGAGGTGAAGGAGGTGCTAAGCTAATATTCTCACTCTTATACCCGAGCCCAAAAGGTGACCCTTTGCCATTTATGTCAAAGGGGAGAGATTTGAATTAGGGGGAAAGCATTCAGTTAGGGGGATCAGTTTCTCAGGGGGAGCAAAATAGAAAGAGGTAAAGGAAATGGTAAAATTTAATTGGTTTACCATCAATGACAAAGGGGAATATTGTTTGAAATATGAGCAAGATTTGTTGTCATTGATGTCAAGAGTCAATTTCAGTGAGTAGTGCAAAAGGAAGGATGTCAAGAGTCAATTTTAGTAAGCAGCGCAAGAGAAAGATTGCTTCTAGGCCTAAGGGAAATAATATTATAATATTCCTTATTATAATATTCAAGGTGGACAGATAAGGTCTAAAGGAGAAATAGGAAGGCCCAAGAAAAATAATATTATAATATTAAAGGTCTAATGTCAAGACCTAAAGTTGTTAAATTAATTATAAATTAATTATAATAATTTCATTATAAATTAATTTATAATTTAATTTAATTAACCCTAAAGTTATTAAATCAATCATATTTTTATTATAAATTAATTCATAACATAATTTAATTAACCCTAAGGTTAGGGCTATAAGGGGAAAGGTTTAATTATGAGCGTCGATGTCATATATTTTTACCTCTTCCGACGACCAAAGGGAGATGGAAAAATGATATAAACACCATGTACATTAGTGGACTAAGACCTAACGTTTGTTTGAATCACATTACAAATGCGTATGAATTTTCTATAATCTGCATATAAATAAAGAGATAAATTTTATTTTATTCGATGCCAACGAAGGGATAAATGAAGGTAGGCTTAAAGCCTCACGACCAACCAAGGTGGTTTTTAGAGGTGGTCATTTTCGTTTTGGATGCCCATCATAGAATTCAAAGCACATAAGGCACTTTTGACTACCAAGGTGAGTGCTTAGCTCATGTTGCAATTGAGCTGCAACTAGGGTGCTGGTGGCAGTGTAGTGGGAGATCGAATCCCATCGAGGGCAAAAGAGGTATTTAATTTTTAATTAAATTTTATCCTAAGGTTTTATGTGGCATGATTTTTGTTAGGAGGGAGATATAAGGTTTATAAAAATTAAATTTTATATTGTGATTTTGATGATTAGAATTTGGAAGGAGTAATAAGGTGGATTAAGAAAATTAGTTGTTGAAGTGAGTTGTTTAATTTTTTTTAATGATTTTTAAGTGTGGATATTATAAGGTGTAATTGAGATTTAATTTTTTTTATGGTGAAATATTTTGAGGGAATAATTTTGTTGAGTAGTGTTTTCACCCGATTGTGAAAGCACACTCTCCTGTAGGATCCGAGTCCCAGAATCCTCTGCTTGCAAAGAAAATAACTTTCTCCAAGGTTCTCGTTATGCATTTTGATTACCAATAATGTTGTTCAAATGAAATGCTAGGAATACCTTAGGGTTTGCAAGTGGATGTTAACAAGGGGCACTATGGTTTATTAACTTTGAACCTTCAAGTGGACTCAAAATGAATAAAATCTGTTTTCATCTTTAGTTTCGATGGATTTTCAGCTTTTTTATTTGAATACAGTAATTAAACTGCTGAAAACAAAGTACGGGTTTGAAAAGCAAAACAAAATAAATAAAAATAAGAATAAATTACAGTCAGAAAGCTGTCATTAATTAGATGAAACCGAAGATACTGAGGCTTTCTACATACAACCTAACCTAATGAACCTGCACATTCACACAATCCAAATAGGCTAGGTGCGGGTCTCGAGGGTTTCTACTGTAATTCCAGATTCAAGCGTTCGCATGAAGCAACCAAGAGATCTTGCATTAAACTTCACCTAAAAGCCTAAGAAATCTGGAAGGGAAAGATAGACATTAAAATCATGTATGCAAAAGTGACTCCTTCTTTCTCATCAATGAGATGCCAACTTTATGTATTTTATATTAAATGATAACTCAATTACACTCAAAAAATGTTCCAGGGCATAAAAGTTCCAGAACAATGAAGAAGGAAATTGCCCAAGTACAGGCCCAGAATAGCACGAAGCTCTTGTCTCTGCAACTCTGCAATCGGCAATTTCCAACCCTTCCTTCAATCTGCATTTCCGGTTTTATAGTCTCGCAATGGCTCTTCGATTCCCTTTGTCGCTTCACTTCGTCTTCCTGCAAATGACCTTTCAAATTCCCGCTTTTCCTTGCTTTTAATTCATACTGGATGCCCAAACACGCGAAATTTTCCACTGCATGTAACGTTCCTGCAATTCCGACACTTGTACGCCACGTGTCCTGCGTTTCCTGCGCCTTTCGTAACGCTTTTCTGCGAAAATCCCGACAAAAATTGCATGCCGCCTGTTCAGCTTCTTAGCCGCGATAACGCGACATGTCGTGAAATCGTGACATGTCGCGATATCGCTACACTCCTTCCGGCCGTATGTCTTTGGCAGCTCCTCGTAGCGATATCGCTACCACTTTTACCTTAAGCTTCCTCTTCATGAAATGGTAGCGATATCGCTACCACTTTTTAACTTAAGCCTGCTTTCCCCGAATGGTAGCGATATCGCTACCACTTTGACTTTGGGCTTGCCTCTTCATGAAATGGTAGCGATATCGCTACCACTTTGACTTTGGGCTTTCTTTTCATGAAATGGTAGCGATATCGCTACCACTTTGACTTTGAGCTTGCCTTCACGAAATTTGTAGCGATATCGCTACCATTTTGAACTTTGAGTCTTCTTTCCGCAAGGCATAGCGAAATCGCTACCGTTTCTCCTTCGGACCTCCTTTTCACAAAACCGTAGCGAAATCGCTACCATTTTGTCATCCGTACACCTTCGCCGAAACACGTCGCGAAATCGTGACCACTTTCTCCATCGGACGCCTCGTCGCGATATCGCGACACATTTTCGTACATCCACACACGTCGCGAAATCGCGACCCTTTTCTTCAGCCACACGTCGTGAAATCACGACCTTTTCAAATTTGCCACCGACACGTCGCGATTTCGCTGTGCCTTTTTTTACCTGCTGTCGTTGACCGCGTTGACCATGATTTTTTGACACGTCACGATTTCGCTACAGTTTTCCAGTTTTGGTCGCGATGGCGCAGTGTGTCACGATTTCGCGACATGTCACGATTTCACAACATGTCACGATTTCGCGACCCCTTTCTACACTTATGCATTTTTATTTTTTTCTTCATTTTTTAGCATCTAGGTGATTGAGATCTGCTCAGTAAGCCTACAAAAAAGGTGGGTCCCCACTTCTGGGGTGTGTTGTGGATCAACCACAACAAATGGCGACTCTGCTGTCAAATGCTCTTGAGCATTTTAGTAAGAACCCAACCTGAAACATATCATAACTCGAAAACATGTGTTAGCACGTAAGCAATATAACAAATGCCCAAAGATCAGAAGTACATGAATTATCAGAATCATCAAGCATTAGCTCAGTGTGTGCAATGAATTTCCTTCCCTATCATTTGAAATTGATCAACACTCCATTATCAGTTTTGCATGAATGCATATGTGGGATGGTGAATGATTCGTGACCCTAATGAATGTGCTAAGGAGATTTTATTCTCATAAAAGGCATGGTCATTCTTCTACTATTATGTACAAGCATTTAAGATTGCCAAACCCTCTTAGGATCCACTGATTTATTACCTTATTGTATCCCAAAGTTGGTTATGAGTCCCTACTATCTTGAACCCATGTGCAAGTGAATGTGAAATCAGAACTTTGGGGAATCAGACTCCCAACCAACCGAGATGAGAGTTCAACCCTATCCTTACTATTCTGATTTAGAGTTCATTACCTCACTTTGAGCAAAATAATTAAACCAATTATGGAAGAAATGGTCATGCTAGTCTAACCCTCTAGACAATCAGTGGTCTTGTTTTTTAGGCAAGACATGATGCCATGCATGGGCATATCTAACCCCACAATCCAAAACTTATCTTCATTTCTTTGGACCTTGGGGATGACTACCCATCCTTTGTAGAGGACGAGTAGTACGATCCTTACAATCCAATATAAAGATGAGATGGGAAAAATTTATTTATTTTTTTACTTCTTGGACCTTGGGGATGACTACCCATCCTGGTTAGGGACATGTAGTACGATCCTTACAATCCAAATTTTAAATGTAAATGGAAAATATTAATTTTGTTACTTAGACCTTGGGGATGACTACCCATCCTTTGCAGAGGACAAATAGTACGATCCTTACAATCCAAGATTTATTATGAAATGAGACATAAGAGCTTTGGGGAATCAGATTCTCAACTAACCGAGATGAGAATTTATACCCTATCCTTACTACTCCATGTGGGTCAAATCAAAGCTTTGGGGAATTGGATCCTCAACCTAAGTTTGATGAGGATTTTAACCCTATCCTTACTACTCTGATTTTAGGCTTTAAGCTCTATGGAAGTGGTCAAAACCACTGTTTTAAGGATCATGTTGCATAATAGGATAGACATGAAAACCACTTTCGCCCAACCTTTTCCTCCAAGCTAGGTTTTGATCATTTTGCTCAAGATCCTTTTTAATGAATGAGACGTGCTTGGTTCTAGATATCTCAAGACTCAGTTTCCAACCTTAGGATTTACTTATATTTATGTTATAACACAACCCTAAGAGGATTTGACATACTTTAATGATTTGCACATAAGATGCATATGTAACTAAGATGAAATGTATGTAAAGTGAGATGGAGTATGAATGCATTATCTCTCGGATTGCAAATGAAATGATTTGTCATGCAAAACTGACTCTTTCATGTATCACAAGTTTCAAACGATGTAATTAAATTGCTTGTGTTACTTGTGGAGCTTTTACAAGACAATTCCAATGTTTCATACTCTCCTAACCTTAAGCATAAGTTGACATCTCAATTTTTTCATTTTTTTATTTTTTATTTTATACAACACAAAATATGTCAAATAAACACACAATATTAAATCCAAATTCAAAAATGAAACTTGAAAAACACAAACCAAAACCAAATCCCAACAACAATCCCAAAAACAAAAACTTGAAAGCCCACACCAACAAAAAAAACAAAAATTATATACACTATTGTACAAGATGATGCCAAGCTTGGACTATTACTTTCCCGGATCCCAAACATGATTAGAATATATCAAAAAACATATGACACAATACACATGCCAAATTTTGTAGGAATCCAACAACAATAAGATCAAACCAAGCAATGCAACACATCTCAACTTGCCATGCTTACCATTCAACTTTGATTTAGTTCTATTACCAACATCATAGGTGAGATTCAAATCAACTTGACTAGACAATAGTTGATATTCAATTTTATCTTGTCTATTCTTTAAAGTGCGAGTTTCATCGTTTCCTTCATGATTTAGAAGTAGGCTTTCCTTTTCAAATGTGAGATGTTGCAAACAAGAGCCTATTTCTAAAAATCTTGACTTCAAATCATTTTCCAGGATTTTAAAGCAATCGGAATCATTCAATACTTGACAAGCATCAACAAAATTTGGCATTTCCTCATTAATAATGTTAGCAACCAAAGGGACATCATGCAACCTATCACTTGAAATTCTTGTAGCTACTATCAAAGGTAAAGATTTCCCCTTGTCATCCATACTCAACCCATCATGATTAAAATTTATCATAACTTGATGAGTATTAGTAGCTTTTTCTTTTTTCTCGTTGTCTTCTTCATCGTCCAATACCTGTTCAAAAACACCAAAGTTAGGCACCCAATCAAACATGCGTCCATATTTTTCAAAACAAGAGCCTAATTTTTCAAGATATGTGTCACGTGACACCTTTCCACGATCAATGGCTTGAGTTGCCCCAAAATCCATATTTTCATTAAGATCATCAATAGCATCCAACCCATACCACCTAGGTTTTGTAATTTCATCACATTGAGATGGCATAGACATTGTAGAAACAATAGGTGGATCAAGCTTTCTAATTTCTTGCCCCCCAAGGGGAACAAAAACAATTGATTCTCCTTCTTCATCCATGTTAGTAGAATCATTATCCTTCTCCAACCTTTGATGAGATCCTAATCCTTCTTCCAAAACATTTTCAGATTGCACAGGACTTGTAATATCCTCATGTGAAAGGGCAATTGTATCATCCTCGCATATCAATAGGCAAACAAATTTCATTAGCAGTTTTGGAGTGAGCATACTCTTCCCAAGAATCATAATGATCATCTTTCAAAATTAAATTGTGATGCTCAACTATTTCTTCTTCATCTTTTAATTCATCAACATGTTTCTCATCAAATTTATCTTCACCTTCCTTAGATGGTTCAATTACTTCCAAAATTGGGTTATTGCTTACATTCAAATTGATAAGGCTATCATAATCCACATGTGTAACCCATGATTCACGTTTAACATGATTTGAAAGGTGTGAATTTCCTAGGCCATTACTTTCAACAATGTCTTCCAATGTGTCATCCGAATCAGATTCATCCTCATAGAATTCATCTTTTGGTGAGTCAAGGGTTTCCAATCTATCACATGTTTCCATACTAGTTGGATCTAGTATGCCTCCCTTACCTAAAATCATATTCCTATGAAAATCATTGAAATTGATTTTAGAACCATCTTTTGAATCAAGATGAGTACTTTGAAGTTGATTCATACTTAAGAAAGATGGTTGATCTTGCAAAGTATGTTGAGGATTTTGAAATTGATTGAAGCATGGGAATGATTGTTGATTCTGAAATTGATTCACACTTGAACTTGGTTGTGATGGATAAATCATTGGGTGGGTAAAGGAGTTATTAAATGATTGAAGATTACATGATCCAAAACCCACACCATAATTTTGACAACTCAATTGTTGCTCAATTACCATTGCTTGGGTATAGGCTTGTGGCAAAGATGTGATTTGAGGCATCCCTCGCAAATATGTGGACATGGGTGAGTCAAGAGCATTGATGTATATTTGGAGAGCCATTTCTTCTTGAAGGGCATAAAATGTCACTAATTGAGCATATAATCCAAAGAATCTCTTAGAAAATGACTTCACATTTTCACTTGGTCCTTTTCTAATATAGGCCAACTGATTGTACATGAGGATTGGGTCAACTTGCTTTTTGTTGAATTGATTGAGAAATGTTGCCTCTAGCTGAGCCCAAGAAGTGATAGACCCTAAAGGCAGACTTGTAAACCAATCATGTGCCACTTTGTCCAAGGTATAAAGGAACATTTTACAAGCAACATCATCATACCAACTTGTCAAGTGATTCACAACAAATTTGAATGCTTGAATGTGTTCTTCTGCAGTACTTGTCCCATTAGACAAAAATTGAGGAAGCCATCTCTCAAAACCAACGGGCAAATAATGTTGAACTCCCGGTATATTTAATGGGCTACCTGTCATCCACGGTGTAAACATAGCCATTAGTGAATTTTTTAAAGAATATAACTTTAATAACCAAAAAATTCCTTTTTTATTTTATTTATTTATTTTATTTTTTATTTTATTTTTATTTTTATTATTATTATTATTATTTTTTTTAATTTTTTTTATATTCATTTTAATTTTTTATTTTTATCTTTATATATATATATATATATATATTTTTTAAAATCAAATCAAATCGTATTATTCCTGTATGAACAGTCAAAGCGTTAGGAACAGTTCATAGCAATTCGTGTAGCACTTAAATCACAATGAAATAAACCGTTTCGGCCGTCCTTGACAAAACATTCGATTATCACCAAGAAAACCTGCAATAAAAACAATGTTGCAATTTAGCCGTAAATAATTTCAAAATCAAATCAAAAACTTAATATTCAGATATGAAAATCAAAATCAAATAAACCAGTCCGGGCCCTCCTTCTAGCGCCAATCTGTTGAGTGGTGTTTTCACCCGATTGTGAAAGCACACTCTCCTGTAGGATCCGAGTCCCAAATCCTCTGCTTGCAAAGAAAAAACAATTTCTCCAAGGTTCCTGTTATGCTTAAATAATGTTGTTCAAATGAAATGCCAGGAATATCTTAGGGTTTGCAAGTGGATGTTAACAAGGGGCACTGGTGGTTTATTAACCTTGAATTTTCAGTGGACTCAAAATGAATAAAATCTGTTTTCATCTTTAGTTCCGATGGATTTTCAGCTTTTTTATTTGAATACAGTAATTAAACTGCTGAAAACAAAGTACGGGTTTGAAAAGCAAAACAAAATAAATAAAAATAAGAATAAATTACAGTCAGAAAGCTGTCATTAATTAGATGAAACCGAAGATACTGAGGCTTTCTACATACAACCTAACCTAATGAACTTGCACTTTCACACAATCCAAATAGGCTAGGTGCGGGTCTCGAGGGTTTCTACTGTAATTCCAGATTCAAGCGTTCGCATGAAGCAACCAAGAGATCTTGCATTAAACTTCACCTAAAAGCCTAAGAAATGCGGAAGGGAAAGATAGACATTAAAATCATGTATGCAAAAGTGACTCCTTCTTTCTCATCAATGAGATGCCAACTTTCTATATTTTATATTAAATGATAACTCAATTACACTCAAAAAATGTTCCAGGGCATAAAAGTTCCAGAACAATGAAGAAGGAAATTGCCCAAGTGCAGGCCCAGAATAGCACGAAGCTCTTGTCTCTGCAACTCTGCAATCGGCAATTTCCAACCCTTCCTTCAATCTGCATTTCTGGTTTTATAGTACTGCAATGGCTCTTCGATTCCCTTTGTCGCTTCACTTCGTCTTCCTGCAAATGACCTTTCAAATTCCCGCTTTTCCTTGCTTTTAATTCATACTGGATGCCCAAACACGCGAAATTTTCCACTGCATGTAACGTTCCTGCAATTTCGACACTTGTACGCCACGTGTCCTGCGTTTCCTACGCCTTTCGTAACGCTTTTCTGTGAAAATCCCGACAAAAATTGCATGCCGCCTGTTCAGCTTCTTAGCCGCGATAACGCGACATGTCGCGATATCGCTACACTCCTTCCGACCGTATGTCTTTGGCAGCTCCTCGTAGCGATATCGCTACCACTTTTACCTTAAGCTTCCTCTTCATGAAATGGTAGCGATATCGCTACCACTTTTTAACTTAAGCCTGCTTTCCCCGAATGGTAGCGATATCGCTACCACTTTGACTTTGAGCTTTCTTTTCATGAAATGGTAGCGATATCGCTACCACTTTGACTTTGGGCTTTCTTTTCATGAAATGGTAGCGATATCGCTACCACTTTGACTTTGAGCCTGCCTTCACGAAATTTGTAGCGATATCGCTACCGTTTTGAACTTTGAGTCTTCTTTTCGCAAGGCGTAGCGAAATCGCTACCGTTTCTCCTTCGGACCTCCTTTTCACAAAACCGTAGCGAAATCGCTACCGTTTTGTCATCCGTACACCTTCGCCGAAACACGTCGTGAAATCGTGACCACTTTCTCCATCGGCGCCTGGCAACTTGTCGCGATTTCGCGACCATTTTCTCCATCCGTTCAGTGCCACGACACGTCGCGATTTTGCGACACCCTTTTTGTTCATGCCACCGACACGTCACGATTTCACGACCTTTTCAAATTTGCCATCGACACGTCGCGATTTCGCTGCGCCTTTTTTTACCTGCTGCCGTTGACCGCGTTGACCGCGATTTTTCGACACGTCGCGATTTCGCTACAGTTTTTCGGTTTTGGTCGCGATGGCGCAGTGTGTCGCGATTTCGCGACATGTCGCGATTTCGTGACCCCTTTCTACACTTATGCATTTTTCTTTTTTCTTCATTTTTTAGCATCTAGGTGATTGAGATCTGCTCAGTAAGCCTACAAAAAAGGTGGGTCCCCACTTCTGGGGTGTGTTGTGGATCAACCACAACAAATTGAATAAATTTTTTAGAAGGTTTTTGCTACCTAATCTTTGATATTGGCAATGAGGGTGATTGTGATTAAGACAGGTTTTGAGGTCAAAATTTCATCAAACAAAAGGTATGGGCACATATTCCTTGTGAGTGAAATATTGTTGGATGTTGTGAATGCTAAGCTAGAGTGAAAAGGATTGTTTGATAAGCATTGTTGAGTTTGGTTTTGAGATATCCAATGTTGATTGATGAGGGTTTTTTGGAATGAAATTTGATGCTAGAAACCTTGTTTGATAAGCATTACTAAAAATATTGAGTGAGCCTTCATGTGCATGATTAGTGTTTATGAAATATCATGAGTATCATTGTTATGTGAAGTTGAGAACTATATTGAACTAGGATTTTGTGGAAATACCATGAGTATCATTTTTATGTGAATTTGGAATCATCTTGAGTCAAGTTTGAGTTCCATAGTGTGAGTTTTTGAAAGCATTGTGAAACATTTGTTTGGTTTATAAGCAAGTTGTGTTTCATTGAGTGATTGGTTGAGTGGAGTTGATTGAGCATAAGTGATTGAGAGTGTTGGAGTGATAGTTCAAGTTCTATAAATAAATTTTTCTTTACTAATTTGAGAAAGAGATTGAAAGTGATTGAGTGTGAAACATATTGAGTCTCTTACCATTCTCTATATGTTTATGTGGTTAAACAAAATTTTGAGTGAAATTTGTTTGTGATATTGAAGAGGTTTTTTGGAAGAGATTAAGTTGATTTTTGTGAGTGTGAAACATATTGAGTCTCTAACCATTCTCTATATGTTTTTGAAGTCAAAAAATATTTTTTGTGAAACTTGTTTGTGGGATTGAAGAGGTTTTATGTGATAGATTGAATTTATTTGAACAAGCTTTTGTGAAAGCTAGTGAGCATATTTGAACAAGTCCTAGAGTGGACTTAAGGATAGATTTGTGTGAGATTTTTTGGAAGCTTACAATTAGATTTGAGGTAAGTCTTGGTGAAGAATTGTGGACATATTAGTGTAAGCTTTTGTGGAAGCCTACAATGAAGAATTGAGGTAAGTCTTTGAGAAGACTTAAGAATAGGGTTGATTGATTGATTTGTTCAAAACTTGAGTTATGGTTTGGGGAAAATCTAGCGAATTTGATTTGTGATTGGATCAAGCTTTTTGTTAAGGCTTGAGGATATATTTGAGGATAGGGTTTGGTGCATATTTGAGGATAGGTTTGTATCATATCAGAGACAAATATCAAGAAAATTTACGCTATATCGAAGGATTATGTTTAGTGTAGATTTGAGACAGATATTGAGCAAATTTGTGCTAGACCAAAGGACTATGTTTAGTGTAGATTTAAGATAGATATTAAGCATATTTGTGCTAGATCGAAGGACTATGTTTGGTACATATTTGACAAAGAAATTGAGCAAAGCTAAGTGTAAGCTTTGGAGGTGATAGAGCAGAGTACATTAGTCTCTAGTGGATAGATATATATTAGCTAGGGTAGTGAGGACAAAGGTATTTTGAGTGAGAACATGAGTCTTAAATGGAGATATGTCCACAAGCTAGAGTAGTGGAGGCAATAGTATTCTATAGGATCACCAACCAGAGCAGAGGAGAAGGAGTTATCTTGTGAATAGAGATCTATGAACCAACTAAGGAGATTGGTGTCTCCTGCGGATAGAGATCCATGAACTTGATTAGGGGATTGGTGTCTCATTTTGATATAGGTCCATAAACATTGTAATAGGGAAGGATTCCCAAGATATTTTTGAGAAAATATTAGTTAAATATTTTCTTCTTGGAGTAGTCTACATTGGGTGAACCATGTTAAATTGGTGTCTATATTGTGTGTGGTGATTTGTGCATTGCTTTGATTACTGTTGTTGATATTGCATTGATATATTGGATAATATTGTTTGGAAACAAAAAGTAAAAAATGATCTTATACTATTCACCCCCCTCTCAGTATAAGCTTGTGTTCTTCAAAGACTTAGAAGAAAATTTTTATACTATGGAATGCTAGCTTCAAACTCATCTCAATGAAGCAATTGCCAATGGAAAAAGTGATATTTTACTTTCCTTATAATTTGCAAGCATATTATTCATGGCACTGCTCACATATAAACACTAAAAGACAAAAAATGAAGAACAAAAATAATTGATAGAATTACTCAAAAATAAGTCATAACTTGATGAATCATACCTAGATTTGTTTTTTCAATCCTCATGTAGCATCAACACTTTTTGTTCTACTAACTCAAAATATTATCATGATGCCTTAATTAGTTGTTCAAAATATTTTATACAAACTAAATATAGGAAAGGAGAATCATCTTCACAAGAACCTGGTAGTAGCTCAACCTCCCGTGAGAACACAGAAACCAAAATCAAAGGCAAAGCCAAAGATGAAGAAGAAAAAACAACAAAATAGGAACTAGATCAAGACAACTCTGAACAAACAGATAAAGGAGGAATGCAATGCAAATTGATTTGAAATAAGAAGCCTCAGCTCCAGCTTACTTTGCATCATATAAAGACACAATTTACCTAATTAACCTTAACATAAAGAATGCATAGATAGAAGACAAAGTTTAGGAAGAAGAAGAAGATCTATATTGAAGACTAAAGTCTTTAATACCCAAATAATGTAATATAGGGGGTGTTAGAAATAGATTCTATTCCATAATTTGGGTTATGTAAATATATCTTCCAAGATACTTAGAATACTTTAGGGATAAATTATCTAGTTACTTCATGCAATGTAACAAGTGTACAAGTGTCAATATGCAAGTTGTCCCTTGCACAACTAGATAGAGTGTTGGCCAAGTATCCTATTTTACCTATATAAGGATGGCCTCATAGATAGATAGATATAGAGTTATAGATAAAATCATAGATAGAGATCTGGGGAACATAGTGTAGCATAGTGTGTGATACCATCCATTGGTTATGGATGCAATGTAGTTCAGTAGCTTTATATTGGAGTGTTCATTTACTCCATAGCTACATTGTAATCTTTTATATTTCAGTCATATAATAGATTTAATTTCTTTCATATTATTTTGCATCTCGTGATTGCTATATCTCCATGCTTGCTACATAAAAATATAAAAAATAGTACAAGGAATTAGTGACTTATTAGATAGTCATTATGGACTTAGTCACAAATGGAGGATAATTTAGTTTTTGAACCCACCCATCTAGATGATGGCCCAGGTCATGACCATTGTATAAGAATGAATCTCGCTAAAGATAGAGTCATTTAGTTGTCATCAAAATAATTTGGATCTCTTACCAATAGCAAGATATGAATTAGATGCCACTAGAAAGGCTATATATTATCATATTTATTGGTCTAGTGGATCAATATTTCCTTATGGCATAGGGATATTCAAATTCACTAGAATCTTCCATTGAAGACCTTCCCTTGTCAGCACCTTTTGCCTATTTATAACATCAAATACATGATAAATTAAAGGAGCTTTAGGTACTCTCATCATGTTCAATTATTTAATGATAAATTCACTCAAAATTCTCTTTTAATATAGATTTATCTATTGTCATGAAGTTTTACTATAGTCTTGCAACTCATAGAGGAATTTTTCTTGTAGGAGACATAGAAACAAATAATAAAACTCTTGTCTATTAGGCAAACAGTATATCAAAGAAAATACTAGAATTTTGGGACCTAAGGAGATGGAAGGTAGATTTTTTACTTGAAAGGAAACTTTTTTGGTATTGATGAAATACTAAGGAGGGATCTCTAATTGGTAAAGTTATTAAAATTGCTCATCCTTCAACCTGGTCTTCTCTAGAAAGATCACGGGAAATGATTTTTAACATAGCTAAATAAATAATGGTATTATTTTCCACCATTCCCTAGTTATTTTATTGATTCTCATCCCTCTTGATTTGTGCATCCATTCTTCAAATATGTATGTGAATCACTGGGTCTTATTTTCCAAAAAAATTCTTTATGCTAATGCTTTGATTTTCTTTCCTTCTCACATGCCACCACTTGCTCTAACCAATAGTTATAAAACACCTAGCCTCATTAGCTTTATTTTTATATGCCACTTATTCATATTTTTGGCATACCAAATTTCTCATATGGAGCTCATTATTTAGAATTTGTAGTGTTTAAACCAAACTGATCCAAACTTTTTCCACTCTTGTGTGATCATTATCTTGAACATATGACATACTGCAACAAAATGTCTTTGGCTAGTTGGCTTTGATGAGTGATGAATCCCTAGGTCCTTGTATATTATTACATTAAGACCAAGCATTGAAGAATCATCCTCCTTTTGTGGCCCTTTTATTGTTTCCTCTAGATCCATACATTGTTCAATCATCACTTGGAGGTGTTTGGGACCATCTTCAACCATGTGTACATATTGCTATTCTATTGCAAACTTCCTAGCCTCTACCACATAATCCAACTAATATTGTGGTTTTTTATGTATTGGACCTATCCCTTAGATACCATATCAACTTCTCCCTCATCCTAGGAAATAAATATTTGATCTCAAGAAGTGCAAGTTGATTTTGGGAAGGACTGAGTAGGAGTAGATTAACTTGATACTAGGGTTTCCATTTCTAAATTATATATAGATGCTTGATAGGGAATTACTTGGATTGGTATGGGTATAGTCAACAAAGAAATTTATCCAATAGAAATCTAAGTGGCATGGGTATTTGGGTCTAGGCAATACTAGGAAGTAGGGTCATCTACATAGTTATTCTAAATGAGAGATATCTCTCTAGTAATATTGGTAGGTTTTTATTACCAAAAAGTTAGCACCAATGATATCTATTGGTTTTTAATTTGAGCTTGACCATCTTCTTGATTAGTCTAGATATATTTTCCATCTACTTTTTCTTTAAATCCTTCCATGAGTAGGGTAAAAAGTTGGTCACAATCAAAAATTGGGTGCAAGGGAGAAGAGTCATATCCTTCATGAGATTTTCTTTTCAATAAAGCCACCGACATAAAAGCCACATTTTTCTTTGTAATATTACATAATTAATATAAGAAGACCATATTATATAGATACTCTAGTGGGGTTGTTGAATTTCATTGGTGTAATCTGATAGGGACTCAATTGCCAACATTGGAATGTTCCACCATATAGTTGGTGGCTCTAATTGTCACAAAGGGTCTCTTTCATACCAAGAAGGGAAAATATGAGTGGTAGAGTGACAATAATTTGGCCCTGGAAGACTAATTGGAAAATGAGGCCAAGAAACAAAGGACATAGTATTAGGTATCTTATTCATCCACTTTGTGTTCCTTTGGTTAGAGTGGATTCACTAGGTGAAAACAATGTGTGCTCTATGAGTAGGTAGACTAAGATTTTCACTGGAATCTCAATATGATGTCCTTCAATGTGGCTTATTTTAGATATTCATTCTTGAGCAAAGTTGGCAGGTGTGTTTTGAGATGCTTGAATAAGCAAATAGGTATAGACCCTCACTAGATTCAAAGCCAAATTGTTATTTTGATTATAGGACAAATGATGAATCAATGGTGTTCCATCAAGTGTACCATTAAATTGTTATCCTAGAAATTATATGCAAGGGACCAGATGGTTAGGATTATCATGCCTTATGTGCAGTGACAAAGTAGAACAACTTTTAAGAGCATAGGGTTCAACTCAATTGAGGGCCATTGGGATTTATTCCAAGGTTGACTCCTAAGATATGATATTGAGTGCACTTTTCCTACTCTAGACTAATCTACCAACTTTAGGAGAAAGGGTTAGAGAAATGTAAAAAAGGATAAAAACCTAAGCTAACAAAGGTATTGCACCAAGCTCATAATATTTTCCTACGGAACAACCTTAATTATATTGTGTCGATTGCTCAGAAATTGAACACTTCCTATCATGATCCACATTGGTAGGACTTGCTACTTAAGTTGGAATTTGTATTAACAAATGATGTTTAAAGCTTATTTTTGATGCTTTTGAATGTATGATTTGATATTGTGTCTATTTTATTTAAGGACATGATATTGCTTATGCTCTGCATGGTTACATGATTAGGTACTCTCATGGGTGGACAAGATAATTGGCCACAAGGAATGAGAGATATTGTTAAAATGGAAATGATGATGATGACTCATTCATCAAACAACTCAGGGTAACATGGATGAATACCCTTTCATGTAGGTACATTATGATTTTATTATACTCATGTTCATACCATTGGACCAGTAAAGTTTCTTGCAATGAGTCTCCTTAACAAGATTCTGTGGTAAATTAAGTGTATCTTAAATAAGGAGACACTCACTTATGAATAAAATAATGGTACAAAATATCTAGAGAGTGTACTTGTACATGCATATGGCATGATGGTTTTTATTATCTCCTTGTGTGTTCTTGAAGAATTATTTGGTTGATAATAATTTTTATTTGCCTAAGGTTGATAATTCTTCCATAATAGAAAGCCATGAATTCTTAGTTTTTGAATGTTGTTTTATGCTTGTTTGTGGCCATTCATTGGACCATATTAATATTTGGAGGTGGTGCACTTAATACTCCATTATTTGGAGTGACGACACCTAAGTGGAATGAACACATTTATGTGTGGCCACCCTTGTCTTTATGAACATGTTTGGAGATAACACCCTTGTGGAAAGTGGGTGCTAATAAGAGGCACCATGAGCATTATGAAGAGAATTTCCATGTCAAGTGGCACATAGATTCTCCTCACTATAAGGAGGAGTTTCTTATAAGCTAATGAGTAAGTCAACATGAATGAAGGAAGCACAAAGCATATACACAAAGGTAGAGAGAGTTGGGAAATATAAAGAGCATATGAGAACAATTGTTAGCACCGAATGAAACCTGGCTAAGTATTCTAGGTGAGGTATGTAGATCCTCAATGACATTGTTGGATTAGCCTTCATGTTTATTTTTGTATGTTTGTTGTTCTATTATTTTGATTATATTTACCTCTAGATGTTTTTGTATTCCCTCTAACCTTACTACAGTTGTTTGGCATGTTGGTGTGACCTTGTATGTCACCTTGTTTGTCTAGATCTTAGGGATTGCATGTTCAATTTTTTCCCACTCATAACTAGTTCTCCTTGCATGGTAAAAAAAAGGCAATGCAAGGGTAGTAAGTGCTAGACATAGCATAGTGTTGCTTACCTACAGTAGTTGGCATTTGATGCATCCTTATTCATTTGAGTTCCTACGAATATTATGCATCCCAATATTTTTTCTTTTGTTTGGTTTATGTAGATGCAACCTTGGGTGCTTGTGGTTATCCTTAGGGTTAGACCATTTTCTAGGTAGTTGGATTTTCTATCCCTTCATTAATATTTTTGATAGGTTATTTCTAAGATAGTCATAGTTTTTCCTTTAATATCTTGATAGATTTTTTAGGGTTGACCATTGGACCTTAGATTAACTTAATGTCATGTTATAGAATAATCTTCATATTTGCTACTAATCTTATGTTAGATTATCTTGATGCAATTTTGGATTAATCAAATGATATATTAGTTTGGAAATTAATCTAATGATAGATTAATTCATTTTAATATTTATATTGCAATTAATAAAATGATATATTAATTCATTTTAATTTTTATATTACAATTAATCAAATGATAGATTAGTTTGGCAATTAATCTAATGATAGATTGATTCATTTTAATATTTAGATTGCAATGACAATTAATGTAATGATAGATTAATTTATTTTAATCTTTAGATTACAATTAATCAATGATATATTAGTTTGGCAATTGATCAAATGATAGATTAGTTTAGAAATTAATCTAATGATAGATTAATTCATTATAATAATTATATTGGTAATTAATAAAATGATAGATTAATTTATCTCAATATTTAGATTTGCAATTAGTAAAAAGATATATTAGATTGGTATTTGATCAAATGATAGATTAATCTTTAGTCTTGCAATTGAATGACAAGACTTGCAAATGATAGATTGATTTATAACTAACAATGGTTTAATTTAGCTATGGAATAAATATTTGTGGAAAATATTTTGGAAATATGGGCTTCTTTTGTTTATATAATTGATGTATTTAGAAATGTATGACTTTGGACTTAAATTGGTGGAAAATATTTGGGAAAAAAGTATGGGCTTATTTTGCTTATGTGTTGTTATATTGAATTGTCTTACTTAGGAATGAAAGACTTGGGATATAAAATATTCATGGAAAATATTTTGGAAAAGAAGTATGGGATTATTTTTCGTGTGTTTTTTATGAAATAAATCATATAAAAATGCATTCATACCTACAAATTATTAGTTCTGATCCCCATATTCCTATCAAACTACCATGGAGGCCAAGGGAAGAAGATGTCAGATCATGCTAAGTTAATTCTTCAATTATTCTTGGAGTACTATTGAAAATCACTCTTGGTGAAAGAGGATTTATTGTAATAGAAGCAAAGACTATTATTTTGTGTAATATAAACCTTTAATTGGATGACTATATGGTGCCATGTTGATAAATTATTTTATGGTTCTTATCCATGTTAATGTTTTTTTAAAATAAAGGGGTAAAAATTTATTTATAAAAAGTTTGGATTACAAAGTACAACTGAGCTTCCAACCAAGACTCAAATAAATAGCCAAACAGGCTAAAACCACTAGACTAGATTGACACCCAAAGAAGACAACAAGAACAAACTATATTAAGTCTGTACATCCTTGTGGATCAATTCCCATAGGCATTGAGAGTCCCTAGATGGGAGACTCTCCTAGTTATCGATAATCCAAGGATCCAACCACTCAGAAGCTCTTTTGGCTAGGTAATTAGAAACCACATTCTATTCCCTTGGAATGTGCACAAAGGATATAAATTTGAACTCTTCACTCATTCTGAGAATATGAATGGCTATAGAGTCCAACTACCAATTAAATTCCTCCACCCTTTTACTATTTAAAATATTAACCACAATTTGAGAGTCAAACTCATAGATAATCCTATGCCAGCCAAGATAAAACCCCCTATGAAAGGCCTCAAGAATTGCAAGAGCTTCCATAAAATTGTTGGAGTGAACACATTTATAAATGGAAAAGAAAAAACTGACATCACCAGTAGAATCTCTCCCAACACCACCAATTCTAGCATGTCCAGGATTGCCCCTAGATGATCCATCTGTATTAATTTTTAAAACTCCTCTAGAGGGTGGCCTCCACCTACCATATATCTTAACCTTCTTACTGAGTTGAGGAACCTTGTTAGGGCTAGAAGAGTTCACACCATCCCCAAAGATACCAAGGGCTTATTGTACCTTCTCCTCCCTAGAATCCAAAATAGGGTCCACATCACATTTGCTATGGATGGTTTCCTAAACCATACATAGGATCCTTTGCCAGATCTGTTGAACAACCAAATGACTACCCTAAAAGATGTTATGGTTCCATTCGAGCCAAATATTCTAGATGATGAAGGGATGGGGCCTTGGCCAGAGGTCTACCCAGACTACTGCAAAAACCCACCAGGGACAACACATGAAATGGATGGTTCCAAGAACTATGCCAACAGTGCCAAATGCATCTAGAAAAGGATCATTGGAAAAATAAATGAGAAGAGTCATCCTAATTATTTCTTCAGAGGACACAAAAAGAGGACCCTAAAATCCTCTCTTCCTCACATTATCCCAAGTGATACATTTATTACGAGCTACCATCCAGAGAAAGAAGTTAAATTTTGGCTAAGTAAATTTGTTCCACACCTTTTTACACCAAGTGATAGGAAGACTCATGTACTTTTGCTTATCAATAACCTGATAACCATAGGCTACCGAGTAGGTTCCCTTGGGATCATGGTTCCAATCCAAAATATCTTTACCCCTCAATGAATAATAGGGCCTCCCCTTAAGAACAAGAGCAAACACATCTCTATCCTTGGTCATTCCCCTGTGGGGCTATTCCTATGGATATTTCCACATGTACATCTCCATATTTCTAAAAGACTAGATTTTTTAAAATTCTTCCACACGAGACCAACCTGCCTCTAAGAAACAAATGCTTAGGGAACATAACCTGGGATATTGATTCAATATAGGAGGGTGGCCATCCTAAGAATCCTCCCAAAAAAGAGCATCTGATCCCCAATTGCAAATCTAGAACAAACCCTACTTGATTAAATTAGCTCCTATTTTAAGAGTTTCCCAGATAACTGAACCCTTCCCAACCAAGCTAACTCTAGGGACCTTAGCCTCAAAATACCTTTCAAGTATTTACAATATAATATTTTAGCCCAAATATGATCTTGAGAGGTACACCATCTCTAGTAAAGTTTTGTAACCAAATCCTACCCAAAAAGAGCTATCTATCATAACCCAAGGCCTCCCTATTGCGCTAGCCTACATATAGAATCCCACCTAACCAAACTCCATTTAGATTGATAAAGTTTTCAAGACCATAAAAATTGTCTTGACAAAGCATCCATGTCCTTGATGAAATGAGAGGGAGCTATTTGTACAAAACATCTATAAATGGGTAAAGCTTGAACAACATATTTTAAAAGCAACACTCTACCTACAGTGGATAGCCATCTTAAATTCCAATGATTCACCTTCCTTATAAACTTATAAAGCATAGACTACCAAGAAGATCTAGGTAGAGGATGAGATAAAATTGGAATTCTAAGATAAATGAAGGGGGGATTCCCGACCTGGAATCTTAGAATACGAACAATCCTATATTGAATAAGAGGAGGGATATTGAAGAAGAAAATAGAAGACTTATCCTCATTAATCAACTATCCAAAAGCACCAAGATATATTTCAATGTACTGTCTAATATTACCAAATTCCTTGATAGTGGCAACTCCCAACAAAGTAGTATCATCAACAAATTGAAGGTGGGAAATAGGTGGCAAACTACTATCCCACTTCCACCCCTGAATGAGACCCTGCTTGACTTGAGACTTGAGTAATCTTCCAAACCCTTCCACCATAATGATAATAAAATAATGAGATAAATGATCTCCTTGCCTCAATCCCCTTGAGGCCTCAAAAAAATCTGATGGCTCATTATTAAAAAGAGTAGAGAACAAGGAAGAAGAAACACAACTCATCACCCATATAATTCATTCCTCCTAAAATCCAAAAGCAGCAAGAAATTTCTGAAGAAAGGACCATCCGATCTGATCATAGGCTTTGGCCATGTACAACTTAATGAACATAGTTGTCTCCTTAGAAGTTTCCATTGAGTGAATAGCTTCTGTAGAAATAACAACCCCATCCAAGATTTTTCGGACAGAAACAAACCCTCATTATTCCTCAAAGGTGATTTTTCTCACTCATATCTTCAACCTCTCAACAATAATCTTTGTGATGATCTTATACACAATATTGCAGAGAGCAATAGGCCTGAACATATCCAAGGAATTTGCTCCCTCTTTTTTAGGAATAAGCACCACAAAGGTAGCATTTAGGGCCCTTAGCATCTGTTTGTTCTTTTGGGACTCATGGACCACCTCCAGAAGATAAAATTTGATTAAATACCAAAAATCCTGATAAAAATAAATCGGGAATCCATCTAGACCTGGGGATTTTCCTTTTTCCATCTTGAATACAATATTTTCCAAATCCTCAAGGTAAATTGGACCCATCAAGTGCTCATTCATCTCTCTAGAAATAATCTATGGAATACAATTTAGAATAAAATTTTCATTCTCATCATCTGAGAGGGAGTCCTCCTTGAAGAGAGAGGAAAAATACCTCTTAGTCTCTTCTGAAATATCCTTGAAAGAAGAGAGCAAGGCACCCTGAGAATTCACAAGAGAGGTAATTAGGTTACCATTACGATGAGCCTTAACTGAGTTATAAAATAAGGTTGTGTTCATATCCCCTTCTTGAAACCAATATACTTGAGCTTTTTATTTCCAAAAAATTTCTTCCCTCAGTTCCCATTCAACAAGGTCTTTCACAGCCTCATATTTCTCAATGGGAAGATCCTCCATGAGTCCTTGATCTCTAATCTTTATTGAAGTTTCTTCCACCCTCCTAAGAGCTACAAACTTAGCCAAGGAAAGGTTCCCAAAATTTAGTCTATTCCATATCTTCAATTTATGCTTTACAAATTGTAGTCACTTCACAAAGGAATACATAGCAGTGCCATGAGGAGGTTTGCCAATGGTCCACCAGCCTCACATGAAATCATGAAGCTTAGGATAACGAAGCCACATAAGTTGAAACTTAAAGAAATAATTTTTATTTAGACCTAAATCTAGAGTAGAGAGTTTTATAGGCCAATGATCATATCCCCTACCCTCCAGAATCATAGAACTAGCACTTCTGTTATTACCCATACAATAACTGGATATCAAAAACCTATCCAGTCTCTCTAATATGGAAGCTTCCCCAAACCTTATATTATGCTAAGTAAATATCCCATTATCTAGCTTAATGTCAACCAAGTCTAGGGCTTGTATATGAGCATTGAAGATAGAAGAAAAAGGCTTGAGATTGTCAACCCCACTGCTTTTCTCCTCCAAAAAAATGATAGAGTTGAAGTCTCTAGCCAAAATCCATGGGTATAGGGGTGCCAAACTTCTCACAAAGCAAATGTGCTCCCACAAATTCACTTTACCATTGTAATCAATAGGAGCATACACATTTGTAAGTAGGATGACTTCACCAGATTCATTTTCATGCCCAATCATGGAAATAGACCATCTGCTAGAAATCCAAGTAAGAGGGGATATATTAACTGGATCCCATAAACAAGCGACACAACCAACATATCCACATGCCCCAATACACTAGAATTTCCCCCTTCTCCATAACTTGGAAGCAATATTGAACATACTATTAGTAGCCAATTTAGTCTCTTGAATAAACACCACATCCGGAGAATGTACACGAACCAAATCATGAAAAACTTTTTTTTGGGGGATGTTGTTCAACCCCCTTACATTCCATGAAAGGATAATTATTTTTTGGGGTTATAAAAATGGGAGTCCAATTTTATCACCAAGCCTGACTCCACCAAATTCTCCCCCATTAACTAAATTTTATCCTGGTCCTTCTTTCGACCCACCTTCATATTATTATCCGAAAATCTTTTTTTAATTATTTTTTGTTGTAATCCTAATATCGTAGGAGTTTTGGAGTCCAAGGATGACTGCATCAGTGCTTGATTAGGAGATGGCATAACTAAATTTGTACCACTTTTCAAAATGTTTTTCCTTCTAGATCTAGATCCAGCCATGTCACCTATACTCAGATCTAAAGCCCTTTGTTCTTCATTTAAACCCCCTAGTACTGATTCCTTAAGTTCCACCTCAAGAAGAGACATATGATTCGACCCTGTTATATTTTCATTAGGTAGTGACAATTCAGGTATCTGCATGGACTGTTCAAGATCATATAATATTTCAAAATGGTTGAGTAGAGCTTATGGCTGGCTATCCTTAAGGTCTTTCTTTGCCCTTCGTCCTCTATTTTGGGCTTTTACCAAAACAAAGCCTTCCTTATCCCATTCCCCTTCCTTTATTGGGGCTTTTCCTTTATCCAAAATTTGTCCAGACTAAGAGGTCCCAGAATTTGAAGCCATAGGTGGGACAAAATGAGGGCATTTTCTTTGCAGGTGGCCATATTCATGGTAAATCTAAAAACAAAATGGAAGAGCTTCATAGTCAAGTTTTTAAACCCATGTAGTCGATCCAAATTGTATTTCAATAGAATCTAGAATAGGATTATTTAAATCAATTTCAACACAGCTACAGGAAAAATAGATTACCTTTTTATCCATTGTCTATTGTGACGGTCCAACCGACTTCCCAAGAAGAAGGACAATCTTATGCAAAATATCAGTTCTCCAAAATTCCAATGGGAGCCATGGAAGCCAAAACCATACTAAAACCCACAATGGTCACTCCTCTAACAGGTTGAAACCCACATGTTAGGTTTTAAGAAAGATTCCCTCTTGGTTATAGAAATAAGGAACCCCTTTAAATGCTTTGTTATGATCTACAATACAAGAGAAAACAACCGTAAAATAGTTGTTCGCACTCAGCATCACCTCCACACCGTCTTTAGGATTCCAAGTTTTCCTGACCCAAGCCTCCACAAAGGGGAGATAAATTCGGATGCCCAAAAATTTTCCAATAAGCACATGTTTGGTTAGATACTCCACATTTTCCACCATCGATTCTGGTTGAACCACTAGAACCGGTCTAGCTTCACATCATTCCAAACATCCATTATTATGCTTCACATCATTCCAAACATCCATTATTATTTAACAAGTGTTTCTTGATATGCACTGGGAAATCATGTTCCTTCCATTCATTTTTAGATAAAAAAACATCATGAGCATGCACTCTCTATGATGGACCTGAAGCCATCATGCAATTCCTCCAATTTTTTAGACCTCCTCTAGAAGCTATTGCCATTCATGTAGAGCCATTTTTCCTCATCAAACCCTAGAAGAGTAGTTTTTCCTCATAAAACCTTAGCAAAGCAATTTTTTTCGACCATAAAAAACAAATATGAAATTTTATTGCTACCATCCATGCTAATGCTTTGATCTAAGGGTTTCATTATATGTATTTAAAGCTTAAGATAATTAGTTTTGTTTCCATCCTAGAAGATGATTTTGTTTCAATGTTTGCAAAGTGAAAGAGGAAGAGAGTTATCCTTGGGCTTAGGGGTTTCTTTGGGAAGGGTTCTAAAGGTAACCTTATCTAAACTCTACTTTTTAAACTTGGGCGGTTGTGGGGTAGCAATTCCTAGTTCCTGAGTCCATGAGAAGACAATCACGCAAAGTGGTTGATGATTAGATTGCTATTTTTTGATACTAAATACATAAAACAAAATAACCTTGAGATCTAAAATAAATATACTATATCAAATATAAGATAATGGCAATATTCTAAACATATAAAACTTATAAATAACTTATGTAACAACTCAAAAAATTACCATTAACAAATGCTCATGAAAATAGTAATTTGATATAGAATAAAAATCTCAAGTACATACATAGTCCCTCTACATTATGTTACATTATCTCTCCATTGTATATCTTACAAACATACATATAGATACATATATAATGAAAAATGACTCTTCATATGGAGCACTCTTGGCCTTCACTCTTCTTGAGACTCTTCACTTTCCTATTCTAAGGAAACATGTGCACATGGTCTATTATACACATTTACATTATTAAATACTTTGCACATTATAATAATACTTGTGCATTTATTACATTGCACGAAGTAAATACTCACACTCTAATCTAAGACACACTGCTAATATAAAGATGTACCTAAAGTGGTAAATTAGCATGTACCAAATAATTTAATAGTCTCCAACACCCCCTTGTATTACATTATTTGGTTATTAAAGACTTTTGTCTTCTATATGGTCTTCGTCTTGTTTTTGGAACTTGTGCTCTTATTTTCTGTTTTCTTCATTTTGCTCCCTGTTCGTATCCTAATCAAGTAAATAATTAGTATCTTCATAAAATACTACCTTTGTTGAAAAATATTTTACTTCATGTTCATTTTTAGGTTCTTTCTGTTGGCAATTTTGGGTACCTTGGGTATATTGCCTTTGCTCAAGTGTAGAAGTTGTCATTGATGTCAAGAAGCTCTTGAAGGAATTTGATTTAATGTCATATTATTTAGAGCATGGACAGTGAGTTTCCAGGAAGATCATAGTAGCCCATTTGCAAAAAATAAAAGAAAAATACAAGTAAGAAAAGGAATGCAGCAGGCAAGAAAAACTGTCGCGATTTCGTGACATGTTAGAGGAGAGAGAAAGTGCTTGAAAAAATGTCATGATTTCGTGACATGTTTGAGGAGAGAGAAAGAGCTGGCAAAAATATCGTGATTTCATGACATGTTGGAAGAGAGAGAAGAAGCAGGAAAAACTGTTGCGATTTCATGACATGTTTGCAGAGAAAAAGGCAAGTGGAAAAACTGTCATGATTTCGCGACATGTTGGCAGAGAAGAAGAACAAGGTGGAAAGTGTCGTGATTTCACGACATATTGCAAAGAAGATTGTATGAACGAAAAAGTGTCATGATTTCGTGACATGTTGTAGGAGAGGGAGTCAGAAAGAAAAAGTGTCACGATTTCACATGTTGTAGGAGAGAGAGTCCGAAAGGAAAAGTGTCATGATTTCGTGACATAATGCAGAAGAGAGAGTCCAAAAGAAAAAGTGTCATGATTTCACGACATAATGCTGAAAAGAGAGTTCGTAGTGTGAATTGTCATGATTTTGTGACAAGTTTGAAGAGAGAGAAATGAAGTGAGAACTGTCACGATTTTGCGACATGCTATAGAACTCGAAGTGAGAACTGTCACGATTTTGTGACATGCAACAAAGGGAAGAGTAAAAAATGAGAACTATCACGATTTTGCAACAGGTTGTAAAGAAGACATACGAAAGCTAAAAGCGTCATGATTTCGCGACAGGCAGAAATCGTATGGATGCAGAAAGTGTCACGATTTTGTGACAGAAATCGTGATGGATGCAGAAAGTGTCACGATTTTGTGACAGATTGAGATGGCAGCATTCAGTTGGAGAAATTATCATGATTTTGTGACAGGTTGAGATGGCAGCATTCAGTTGGAGAAAGTGTCGCAATTTTGCGACAGGTTGAGATGGGGGCATTCAGTTGGAGAAAGTATCATGATTTTGTGATAGAGACAGTAAACAAGTCTTCAATAGAAGAAGCATCATGATTTTGCAATGAATTCAATAAGGAAGAGCTCAAAGGCGAAAGCGTCACGATTTCATGACATGTTCCAGTTTCACGGGTGTAAGGCAGAGAAAAGCATAAGGCAGCGAAAGTGTCACGATTTTGTGACATGTTTCATTTTTGCTAGTGCAAGCCGAGAAGAGTGCAAGGAAGCGAAAGTGTCATGATTTCACGACATGTTCTGCTTTCGCTAGTGCAAGCCGAGAAGAGGGTAAGAAAGCAAGAAGTGTCACGATATCACAACAAGAGCTTAGTCAAAGTTGTCAAAGGCCAAAGTGTCACGATATCACGACAAAAACCATAAGATAGTGTACAGTTGCAAAGGTGTCGCCATATTGTGACATGTTGTAGTTTCATGGTAGAAGCTACAAAAGAGTTGCAGAGGCAGTGAAGCTGAAAAAGTTAAATTTGGGCCGAAAAATATTAGGGTTTGCAGCCGACGTAGTTTAGGGTGTGCAGCCGACTAAGATCAAGGTTTTAATCTTGAAAGTGTTAGTATAAAAGGAGGTCTGTTTGGAGAGTCAAGTATCAATTTTGAGTGTGCGTTCGAAGTGCAACATTCATAGATAGAGTGCAAGGGAGAAGTCTGATCGTTGAGAGCAGAGTGTGAAGACAGTGCTGCTATGTTTGCGCATAGAGAGCAAAAAAGTGCAAAGTTGTTGGGTGCATCATTTTTGTGACGTTCGGTAATAGTGCACAGGCTTGATGGTTTTGGACAAGTCATTGAGAGGGATTGTTACACAGATTTGAGCAAGCTTTTCTTGAGCTAGTGAATCGGTTTGGGCAGGTTCTAGTAAGAACTTGCAATGCAGATCTGAGACAAGTCTTGGTGAAGACTTGGGTGAAGATCAAGCAATATTTAGAAAAATCTTGTGAACCACTTTTGTGAACCAGATTTGAGGACTAGTTGAGTACAGAGATTGCTACATATTCAAGGACATTTGTGCCAGATCGAAGGACTGTGTTTGGTGCAGGTCATAGATAAAGAATGAGGACATTTGTGCTATACCGAAGGACTATGTCTAGTGCAAATTCAAGGACCAAATTTGGAGGTGATAGAGTTGAGGATAGAGGTTTCTAGCCAGAGCAAGGAAGACAGGTGTCTTCTATGGATAGAGTTCCATTTTCTAAGGGAAGCAGAGGCAGAGGTCTTCTAGAGAATCACCAGCCAGAACAGAACTAGGGGATTGGTGTCTCCTTTGGGTTGGTGTCCATAAACATTGTAATCAAGAAAGGTATTCTTAGAATTTGTTTTGATAAAATTTAGTGAAATATTTTATCCATGGAGTAGCTCTCATTGGGTGAACCACGTAAATTGTTGTGTCTCTTTGTGGATGGTTTTTTGTGCATTGCTTTGATTACGACTGTTGATACTGCTATCTATACACTGCATAATATTGAATTGAAAGTTGAATTGAAGGAAAAAGTAAAAATTGGTCTTATACTGTTCACCCCCCCTCTCAGTATAAGCTTGTGTTCTTTAATTGGTATCAGAGCGGGTGCCTTCGAAAAGTTTAACAACTTGAAAGAAAAGCCAGTAAATAACACAATGGATTATTCAAGTGGCAATGCAGCACCTATTCTTGATGGATCAGATTTTGGTCTTTGGAGTGCAAGGATGAAGGTTCATATAATGGCACTTGGGAATGAGGTTTGGGAAGTGATTGAAGATGGGTACACCATTCCTAAACATGGTCCTTATACTAAAGAAGACAAGCTCCTACATCATAGCAACTCAAAAGCAATGAATGCAATCCTTAAAGGTTTACAGAAGGCAGATCTTACCAAGGTGATTCACTGCAATACGACTAGTGAAATGTGGAAACAGTTGCAGGTGGTTCACACAGGTGATGTAAATGTCCGAAAGGCTAAGTTGAGACACTTCAAAGGTATGTTTGAACAACTCAAGATGAATTATGATGAAAATATTAGTTACTACATGCTTTGTATGGATGAGGTTGTTAACTCCATGAAAGACTTAGGTCTTGAGCTTACTAAAAATAATGTTTGTGATAAGATTTTAAGATCTCTTCCTAATAGATTTAGTGAAAATATTTCTGCTATTGAGGAAGCTAAATATTTGGATAAGTTGAAAAAGGATGAGCTCCATAGTATACTTGCAGCATTTGAGTTGAGAACTCAAGTGAAGGTTGATGTCAAGAAAGAGGCAACTTTCAAGGCTACCAAGAAATCCAAGGGTAAACGACTTCAAGAGAGTGATGAGTCTTCCAGGTGATGAAGAGGCATATTACAGACAGAAAGGCAAGTTCTCTAGAAAGCTCAAAAGCATGAAAAATATAAGATGTTTCAATTATGGAAAGTTTGGCCATTATGCTACTGACTGTACTGTTCCCAAGAATGAAAGTGATGAAGATATACAGGATTCTAAAAGCAAGGATTATGAAAAGTACAAGCATCACAGGAAAAACAAAGATGAGAGCAGCAATCAAGGAAAGAGGTATTCTCACAAGCACAAGAAGAGTTTATACCTAGACAAAGCAAGTAAGTGTTCTAGTAGTGATAGTGAAAGTTCTTCAAGTGATACTAAAAATGAGATGTTTTTTATATCAAAAAAAGAGGAAGAATCGAAACATAGATTCATTATCATGAAATGTCTTAGATGTGGAAATTTTGGTCACCTTGAGGATGATTGCACAAAAAATGATTTGGTTTCTAGTATGTATGAGGATGCTTCAGAAAAATATAAGGAAGATGCATGTATGGTTTTTGAAAAAGGTAGCACCTCTAGTGATAGGAAATCTGAAAAAGGGTTTGATGATTCAGAAAGCAAACAAATAAAGGATCTAGAAAGTGAACTTACTAACGCTCTTAGTGTTTTGAAAAAGGAAAGAAATAAGAATGCTAGACTCAAGGATAAGTTAGATGAATGTTGTATGGAGAGATATGATCTTATAGAAAGTCTCGACATATCTATGGCTAAGACACAAGAACTCAAGGATGAGTTAGAGTCTAAGGTTCTTGAGTATAGTGAGTTAGAAAAGAAAATGGCTTCTTTGAAAGAGGAAATTAAAGAGTACAAGGATAAGCTTTACAGGTTTCAAGATAGCTCCAAAAAGGTTAAGTCACTCATCAAAGGTCAAAGAAAGACAACGGATAAAATAGGCCTTGGTTTTGTCAAGGAACAAGCTAGAGAATCTAGTAAGAGACTCCAAAAGGAAGAGAGTTCTGATGAGAAAAGTATTTCAGATTATGAGTCCTTGGATGATAGATGCGTAGAAATAGAAAACAAAATTCAGAATGAAAAGAAGAAGTTTTCAGGACCCAAGAGGTCGAATAAAGGTAAATTTCACGATAGATGTTTTGCGTGTTACAGGTTTGGTCACATGGTTGCACATTGCATGGCTAAAGTAAAGAAGGTGAACAACAATTTCAGAAGCACTAGTTTCTTTTGAGGGTATTGCTACTCTTGTCAACAGTTCGGGCACAAGGCAGTCTATTACAAGGTAAATAATAGGAACAGGTTTGATCAAAACAGGTTTAGGCAGAACTAGCGAATTCAAAGAACAAGTATGCCTAAAAGAAATAACATTGTTACTTGTTATAAGTGCAACAATGAAGGTCACACAACTAGACAGTGTAGAGCTGAACTTTCAAGGTACAAAAATAGGAACAGTGGTATAAATAGGTCCAAGGATCAAGGCATGAACAAAAATAGGGATGAGAAAAAGAACAAGAACAGGAATGATAACAGGAAAAATAACAGTGACAAGAACAGGAATACGGGCAACGAATTCAAGAGAAGGCCCGACAAGGAAATTATAGACACTGATGATGATCAGTGCCTAATGGGAGTTTTACTCCCACCATAGAATTAATCACCTCATCAGGAGGTGGGGGGAGGGACTAAGCTAAGAAGCTCATTCTTAGTCCCGAGCCCCAAAGGTGACCCTTTGCCATTGATGACAAAGGGAGAGAAATATGAGTAAGGGGGAGAGCTTCAAGTGAAGAGGAAAGCTTCAAGTTAGGGGAAGCAAAACCTCAAAGGCATTTTCTCAGTTGTTAGCACAGTTGGTTTCAATTTTGGCTCCTAAGACATGTTTTCAGTAAAGGTTTGCCATCAATGACAAAGGGGGAGATTGTTGGCAATTTTGGGTACCTTGGGTATATTGCCTTTGCTAAAGTGTAGAAGTTGTCATTGATGTCAAGAAGCTCTTGAAGGAATTTTATTTAATGTCATATTATTCAGAGCATGGATAGTGAGTTTCCAAGAAGATCATAGTAGCCCATTTGCAAAATATCAAAGAAAAAGACAAGTAAGAAAAGGTATGCAGCAGGCAAGAAAAACTGTCACGATTTTGCAACATGTTAGAGGAAAGATAAAGTGCTGGAAAAACTGTCATGATTTCACGACATGTTTGAGGAGAGAGAAAGAGCTGGCAAAACTATTACAATTTCATGACATGTTGGAAGAAAGAAGAAGTAGGAAAAATTGTTGCGATTTTGCGACATGTTGGCAGAGAAAAAGGCAAGTGGAAAAACTGTCATGATTTCGCGACATGTTGGCAGAGAAGAAGAGCAAGGTGGAAAGTGTCACGATTTCATGACATGTCGCATTTTCATGACTCAGAAAGTGCAGGAAGGCAGAGAAGGAAAAGTGTCACGATTTTGCGACATATTGCAAAGAAGATTGTACAAACAGAAAAGTGTCGTGATTTCACGACATGTTGCAGGAGAGGGAGTCCGAAAGAAAAAGTGTCACGATTTCGTGACATGTTGTAGGAGAGAGAGTCCGAAAGGAAAAGTGTCATGATTTCATGACATAATGCAGAAGAGAGAGTCCAAAAGAAAAAGTGTCACAATTTCATGACATAATGCTAAAAAGAGAGTCCGTAGTGTGAATTGTCATGATTTCGTGACAAGTTCAAAGAGAGAGAAAGTAGCAAGACAAAGTGTCATGATTTCATGACATGCTATAGAAGTCGAAGTGAGAACTGTCATGATTTCATGACATGCTGCAGAACTCAAAGTGAGAACTGTCATGATTTTACGACATGTAGCAAAGGGAAGAGTCAAAAATGAGAACTATCACGATTTCACGATAGGTTGCAAAGAAGACGTACGAAAGCTGAAAGCGTTGCGATTTTGCGACAGGCTGCAAATAAATCGTATGGATGCAGAAAGTGTCACAATTTTGTGACAGGTTGAGATGGTAGCATTCAGTTGGAGAAAGTGTCACGATTTCACGACAGGTTGAGATGGTAGCATTCGGTTGGAGAAAGTGTCACGATTTCATGACAGGTTGAGATGAGGGCATTCAGTTGGAGAAAGTGTCACGATTTCATGACAGAGATAGTAAACAAGTCTTCAATAGAAGAAGTGTCATGATTTTGTGACGAATTCAAGAAGGAAGAGCTCGAAGGTGAAAGCATCATGATTTTATGACATGTTCCAGTTTCACGGGCGTAAGGCAGAGAAAATCATAAGGCAGCGAAAGTGTCATGATTTTGCGAAATGTTCCATTTTCACTAGTGCAAGCTGAGAAGAGTGCAAGGAAGCGAAAGTGTCATGATTTCACGACATGTTCTACTTTCATTGGTGCAAGCCTAGAAGAGGGTAAGAAAGCGATAAGTGTCACGATATCATGACAAGAGCTTAGTCGAAGTCGTCAAAGGCTAAAGTGTCACGATATCATGAAAAAAACCATAAGATAGTGTACGGTTGCAAAGGTGTCGTGATATCATGACATGTTGTAGTTTCATGACAGAAGCTACAGAAGAGTTGCAGAGGCAGTGAAGCTGACAAAGTTAAATTTGGACCGACAAAGATTAGGGTTTGCAGCCGACGTAGTTTAGGGTGTGTAGCCGACTAAGATCAAGGTTTTAATCTTGAAAGTGTTAGTATAAAAGGAGGGCTGCTTGGAGAGTTAAGTATCAATTTTGAGTGTGCATTTGAAGTGCGACATTCATAGATAGAGTGCAGGGGAGAAGTCCGATCGTTGAGAGTAGAGTGCGAAGACAGTGTTGCTATGTTTGCGCATAGAGAGCAAAAAAGCGCAAAGTTGTTGGGTGCATCGTTTTTGCGATGTTCGATGATAGTGCATAGGCTTGATGATTTTGGACAAGTCATTGAGAGGGATTGTTACACAGATTTGAGCAAGCTTTTCTTGAGCTAGTGAAGCAGTTTGGGTAGGTTCTAGTAAGAACTTGCAAAGCAGATTTGAGACAAGTCTTGGTGAAGACTTGGGTGAAGATCAAGCAAGCTTTAGAGAAAGCTTGTGAACCACTTTTGTGAACAAATTTTAGGACCAGTTGAGGAAAGATATTGCTGTAGATTCAAGGACATTTGTGCTAGAATAAAGGACTGTGTTTGGTGTAGGTCATAGATAAAGAACGAGGACATTTTTGCTAGATCGAAGGACTGTGTCTAGTGCAAATTCAAGGACCAACTTTGGAGGTGATAGAGTTGAGGACAGAGGTTTCCAGCCAGAGCAAGGAAGATAGGTGTCTTCTATGGATAAAGTTCCATTTGCTAAGGGCAGTGGAGGCAGAGGTCTTCTAGAGAATCACCATCCAGAACAGAACTAGGGGATTCGTGTCTCCTTTGGGTTGGTGCCCATAAACATTGTAATCGAGAAAGGTATTCCCAAAATTTGTTTTGATAAAATTTAGTGAAATATTTAATCCGTGGAGTAGCCCTCATTGGGTGAACCACATAAATTGTTGTGTCTCTTTGTGGATGGTGTTTTGTGCATTGCTTTGATTACGACTGTTGATATTGCTATCTATACACTGCATAATATTGAATTGAAAGTTGAATTGAAGGAAAAAGTAAAAAGCGGTCTTATACTGTTCACCCCCCCCTCTCAGTATAAGCTTGTGTTCTTCACTTCCAGTTCTTAAAATTCTTGAATATCTTGAGCTAAGTGCCCCTTTTTTTTTCCTTCTCTATATTGCAACTGAGGTTGATGGTATTGATTCTGAAACTAAAATTATTGATGATGTGGTCTATATTGATTTTGATATTGTCTTGGTTGAAATGACCTATTTAATTGACTTTCAAAACTTTTTTGACTCCTTTGATACTAATTTATTGGATTGAATATACAATAATTTGTAGTATGTCCATTCTTCTTGCATACTTGACAAAATATATTACTCGATTTTGATTTGTTCCTTGATAATGAAGCGACATTTTCTTGTGGATTATATTTTGATACTAAGGAATTGTTTATCATTTCATATTTCACTAAATTATCTACCTTATATTCTTGTATATATTGACTAACTCATCAAAATATGCATATTTACTGAGAATTTGTAAATATGTGACTAGATGCTTGTAGCTTTCTAGAAGTTCTCTTAGAATTACTTGAATAAGAAACTTGTCTTCTACCTTATATCCTAAGGTTAATAATTTTTCTTTTATATCTACCATTTTTCTTAGAAACAATTCTATACTTTCACCACTATTAACTTTTAGAGAATGCAATTGAGTTTGAAGATTCAAGATAGTGGATTTATTATTTCCTTCAAATATCTTGGCTAAAGTATTCCAGTCTTCTATAGAAGTTATTATTGAACTAATATATGGTTGTACATCACATGTAATTGCAAATGTTATTATCATGAGTGCTTTTGCTTCATATTCTTAATACTTTAGAATTTCTCTAACATCTTCAGTAGATTCAAAATTTTCTCCTTTAAAAATGTCCTAAAGCTTTTCAACTATCAATATTGACCTCACTTTATTTTTCCATGAAATGTAATTAGGACCTTTAAGAAGTTGGGATTCTGAAAGAAAGAATTTATTTGTTGTCATGATAACACTTGTAGACTACCTTATATCTCCCTAAGGTTTTAAATAACAATTTCTATATAATATTCAACTTCTATTCTTTAGGATGAATACCTTATATTCTTCCCTAGGTATAAATTATCAATCAAGAATTTTGACAAAAGTTTTAATTCTTCAAAACTCTAGGTTGAATTCCTTTTTTCTCCCAAAATTCAATAATATGGTTTCTAAATTTCACAAACCTATGTTGGTGTTGAATTCCTTATAACTCCAAAATAGAAAATTTAGAAATCTAGTAAAAGGGTATTCTGAAAATTTTATATTCCTAATTTAATGTAGGAAACCTTATTTCTCCAAAATTCAAAAAAAATTGCAAATATAAAAATGCTTTACAAAAATGTATAATTCAATTTCAAAACTTTACAAAATCTTCTCAAAACTTGAAATTGATTTCCAAAATTTACCAAAATAATTTTAGGGCTTCTCAAAGCTTTCCAAAAATAATAATTCAACTTTATAAGGTTTCTAATTTCTCTTCTACACCTTATTTATCCATGAATTAAATTAATGTATAATTAAACAACCTTAGAAAAAAATATATTTCTTCTTATAGCTCCTAACTTAGAAAAAAGTTCAAAATTCATTTAAATTAACTTTTACCTCTGCAATAGGTATGCACAAATCATGGTCAATGGTAGTTGAACTCCTCAATATTCATTTCTTATTGAAATCCTCACTTGATGTAGCACTCATTCAAAAACTCTGTCACTTTTTGGATGTACTAAGTTTAAACTTATTCCATGTATTTAACACATGTAAGATGTTTAAAATTACTCATATGATGGTTGGTGCTCCTCCTTCCATGAGGACACGTGGATTACAATCTCTTTGTATGCTTCTAAGTGATGGTTGGTGCTCCTCCTTCGACAAGGACATGTGGTAATCAATATCTTCACATAATTCTAAGTGATGCTTCTTCCTCTTGGATGTTATGTAGAGGATTCTCTTTTACTAAAAACAACTTCTTGCAAATTTTTCAATGATGGCACTTCTTCCAAGAATTTTCAAACAAACGAAACTTAGACAAATAATTTCCAAATAAGTTTTTTACTTGCTCTTGCACTACACGATTATGTCTCTTTCATTTTTTCCTTCCTAAGAGTAACTCTTCAATAGATTGAATGCAAATGATTGTTTATGTCCTTAGAATAAGACTTGATCCTTTACACTCTAAATATTCACTTGTATCAACATTTTGATGGCTCCTCCTTGCACATTGATAACTATTCATCAAGCTATGATAATCCATTGCACTTTGGTGGTGCTCATTTTCTCCTTTGTATGGTGGCTCAACTTCAGAGGTGCTCCTTTCCTTCTACATATCATGGATTCTTTGGCTACCACTTCTATTGTATTTTTTTAATAGATTCTACCTCAGCTCTTAGGTGGTTTGTATTCTCCACAACTCAACTGGGATGGTTGAATCTCTTACTATTCTCCAAATTGCTTATACTCAATTTCCTTTACTCACTTTCCTGACTTATTTCTCTAAAATTTTAAAGATTTTGAGAATGCTCTTATACCTTCAAATACTTACTTTACTTCCTTTCAAAACCATATATTGAGCATAATATTTTGAGTGCTCCTTAATGCATTGTAGCTCCTTAGCTTGTTGTTTTTTATTTGGAGTAATATTTTATTATAGCATACAAATATTCTTTTGCTGATTTTAAACTTAAAAATGAACCAACTTCTTTATGCTATATCAACAAACTAGATTGCAAGCTTATTAAACTCCTTTAACTGGGAGATAATAAACTTAGAGTTCTTATTTTTCCTAATTTGAACTCTCTAATATATGGTATCAAATAAACTTATATTAAATCTACTTCTCATAAAATTGAAATACTTATTTAAGAACCTGATTTCAAACCTCCTTGGTTATCTTTTGTAGCTTATCTCCTCTCCTTCCTTTCTACTCGAACTTGCTATTCTATACCTTCAAATTTGTAGCTTTAATTGCACTTTTATTGTTGCCAAATATTATCTTCTATGTTGTGCAAATGGTTATTATAAAATGCTGTTTTTTTTCAGCCTTTATACCCTTTCAAATGCTGCTCGGAACTTGCCTTATTTATCTTCAATTTATCTCACTTTTACAACTCTAAATACTGCTCTCTTGCTGTCCAATTTTTTTGCAATTTGAAGCTTCAATTGCTGCTAAATATTTCTTTGCTTTTATTTCCAAAGATCTCTCAAATATATCCTGAACTTCTCCAAAAAAGTAGCTCTCTAATATCTTCTTAATGCTGCATAAATTTACAGCCAAAAACTCTTAAATTCACTGCTCCAAAAACTAATTTATTCTCCTTTATCTCTCTATACAAAAAAAAAAACATTCAGTTCCTCCATTTTGTTGCCTTTTTTTTGTCGAATCCTCCTTCAATACACTATTAAAGGGCACTTCAAAATCTTCCCAAATATTTTTCAATTTGTAGCTCTATGTCACCTTCAATTTTTTGTCCTGTGACCCTTCAACTTCTATAACAAAAATCAACAATATTCTCATCCACAAATTAGCCTTCAAAACTAAAATGGCTATCTCCAAAAATATCAATTTGGTGGCCTCTTATTTCCTTTTTCCCCTCCTTATATTCCATTGAATACTATCTTCAATGTTTTCATATTTTTTGGCCTCTTCCTCAAGAATCTGAATGTCTTGAGATCTTCAAAAATACTTTCCAAAATTGAGCAAACTTCTTGCCAAATCCTTCTTCCTTTGGGGCTTGTTTTTTGATGGTGATAATTTCCCCAAATTTCTCTTTCTAGGAAATTCTCCTACTTGCAATATTATTCCTCAAAATTTCTTTAAATCTTCTCCAATAGCCACTTCTTCAACTTATTCAATATGGCTTCTCTAGCCTTCTTCTTTCTCCTTACAACTTTGCTTGATACCTATTCTCTTGGGTTTCTAATTTCTTAAATATTATTTCTAATTTCTTAAATATGCAATGGGTATCTCTTCTCTTGGGTCTCCTCCTCAAATATTCAATAGGAATTATTTTGGCATCTTTCTCTCTTCTCAATATTCAATATGATATGGAGACCTCTTTCTTGAATCTCCTCAATATTAAATCCAAAGTATTCAATATTCAATGGGGACATCTTCTCTTACGTCTCCTCCTTCTTCAATGATCTCCAATGTGACCTCTTTATTGGACCTCCATAATATTCAATGTATACTATTTTATACAACTCAAAACTAATCCTTGCATGAGTAAAGAACATAGACTTTTAGGCAATTGAAGATGAAATTATTCTCTATCTATTGTAGGAAGATTCTCAAATTCTGAGAACTAATTTTCTACAATAAAACCTAGACAACAAAAATCAACCAAATATCCAAAATTCCAAAATCAATAAATTTCACTAGTTATTCTTTAATCTAGTGAAAATAAATCTATGTCGAGTCCTAGTCTTCATGAGTTTTTCTACAACTCTATGGAAAGACTCTAGCCAAAAAGTAGTTTGAAATATTCTTCTTCAAATCTATTAAACTTCTCAATATGACATCTTTATTTGGTCTCTTAATCTTATCAATGTCAAGGTCTATCTTCAAGGCCTATAAATTTCCTTCCATTCTAAATTTGCTCTTGGAATAGGTAAATTAAATCTCTAGTATTCATTGGTTCTTCTTCAGTACAATGGAAAATACTATGTTCTCTGGTTTTCCTTTTCCAAAGGTAATTTCTCCAACTTCACTTGTTTCTCATTAACTAGTGGAAATATTCTTTGCAACTTTTAAAAACCTATGCAAGATAAAACCTTTTTGTAGCTCTGATACCATTGTTATATTTTGATGTTAAATACTTAAAATAAAATAACCTCAAGATCTAAAATAAATATACTAGATCAAATATAAGATAGTGAAATTATTCTAAACTTATAAAACTTATAAATAAATTTTGTAATAATTCATAAAATTACCATTAAAAATTGCTCACAAAAATAGTAATTTGATATAGAATAAATATATCAAGTACATACACACTCCCTCTATGTTGTGTTACGTTATATCTCCATTGTATATCTTACACACATACATAGAGACACATATAATGAAATGTGACTCTTCATATGGAGCACTCTTGGCCTTCACTCTGCTTGAGACTCTTCACTTTCCTATTCTAAGGACACATGTGCACATGGACTATTATGCTCATTTACATTATTAAACACTTTACACATTATAATAATACTTGTGCATTTATCACATTGCATAAAGTAAATAATCACACTCTAATCTAGGACACACTCCTAATATAAATATGTACCCAAGGTTGTACATTAGCATGTACCAAATAATATAATATTCTCCAACATAGATACCCATCACGAAGATGGAAGAGACAAATATAAATTTTAATGGATCACCATAGAGGTGCAGTTGACCTAGACTAAGGTATTACACCAAAGCACCCAACATAGACTAACTTATGGCTGGTGGAAGAAATTGATGTCCCCCTCTCTAAGTACTAATATGGAATAATCCTAATGCTAAGGTCAAGAATTTTGGATTCATGGAGAATACCATAATGTGGGGAGACCTTTAAAAGAGTTTCCTTTATACCATAGAGGTATACAAGGTTAACCCTAGTATCTATCAAATCTTAGCCTCTCATATCCACTTGAGAGATATCTACAATGTCATAGTCTCGAAAGGTGGGTATGTCAAGTCAATATATGTATTCCATGGATACTCCTATGAACCTTATTAAGTTAAAAAAAATATCTCTTAGTTTTTTTAGAAGTGGGTTGTTATAGTTGGTATCAAATCTCTAGGTCATAACATTAGAAGCTTACCTAGAAGGGAGTTAGAGATGATTTTACTTGATGGATGACTTATGGTAAGAAATAATTTCTCTTAGGAGATGGAATTCTATGTAAAATTTAGAATTTCCATCAATACTATTAGTGAATGATAGTATTTAGTGTTAGTAAATTTGGGAGATGTAACTAACTAGTAGGTAAGAGGCAATGTGAAAGAGAACTGTAGACTAACCTAGGCACTTTCGTGTGGCCAAGAAACTATGACACCAAAATTAAGGAGAGGAAGAATTAGATCCTTAATACCACTGATATAGGCTAGGCAGGAAAGTACCAAGGCTAGACCCCTAGGAGAATGTTTAGGAAATTCCAGCATAGAGGTGGATAAACTCACTACTACTATCTCACTTTTTCAAGAGCAAATGGAGAAGTAGAGGGAATAAATGGAATAGAAAAGATAAATGTTACAAACCATAGTGATTCAAAATAGAAATATTAAGGCTAGATAGGAAGGAAACCCTCCTTTAGATGAGTAAGAGGTTAGGGCTCTTATAGAGGTAGAATTAGGCAAGGATATGAAGAATATTAAGACCTCTAAATTAACTAGAAATTATGGGGGTGATTCGGTTGAATATTAGATGAATGAGTTGGAGAGATATTTTCTATAAAAATTATTCTTCAATGAGTCAGATGATTTGGGTTACTCTCTAATTGCAAGAGACTAGGTTGGAATTGTGACATACTTATAAATATGATCAAAAACTTTAGGCAATAAACCTATCATAGGAAGGGTTTGTGAAGGCCTTTAAGAAATTATTTTTCACCGAAAAACATTATGTGCAAAAATTCAAGGAATTTTCCACACTTCTCCAAGGAACAATTATAGTGGAGGTATACTACCAAAAATTTGTAAAAATGCTTAAGTATGTACCACTCTACAAGTAGGATGAGAATATGAAGGT
The DNA here is from genome assembly GCA_028583015.1 of Wollemia nobilis. Classification (NCBI taxonomy): domain Eukaryota; kingdom Viridiplantae; phylum Streptophyta; class Pinopsida; order Araucariales; family Araucariaceae; genus Wollemia; species Wollemia nobilis. The sequence continues at coordinate 7,242,231 of JAQPPZ010002550.1, forward strand.
ACATACATTTGTCTTCGGAGTGGATCCTAAGTTAATATCGATAGTAAATATGCATAAGCTTGAGAATATACAGAAGGTATATGACTTGGATCATCAAGTTGAATCCAACCTACAAGTGAATAAGACTCCCTTTAACTATGTGGTATTTAAAAAAAAAAAATAGAAAAGCCATAAGTAAAAGGAAGAGTGTTGGTTTTATGAAATGGAAAAAATAAGAAAGCAAGAAAAGCAAAGATAATCTAAATATATAAAATAAAGATGATGGAAAGCAAAGGATTTTCGAGAAGAAATTTTAAAAGAGAAAGGATAATGGTGCCCCTCAAGCACAAAAACAACCTAAACCATTTAGTATCGAGCAAATAGGTAAGAAGAAGTAGGAAAGACATCTCTATTGGAAATTTGAACAAGTTTTGTTGTCATTGATGTCAAGAGGTTTGATGTCCAGTTTTGTTGTCATTAAGATCAAAAGAATGATTTCTCCAAAAGTCAAGGAAGTTGTTAAAAATAAAAGGGTATAATATTTATTTTAAATACTATATACCTAAAGAGGCTAAAAAGGTTGAATACCCAAGAAAAGAAAAGTAGGATTAAAAAGAAATAATAATATTATAATATTTGGGAAAAATGAAGAGGTAAAAAATAACAAGGTCCAAGAAATCATTAAAAAATGATATCCCCGACAAAGTCCATTGAGCAAGTTATAAAGGTTGGCAAAGGTGTTAATTTATTTGAATTAAAATATTTTAACCTAAAGCTAAAATTTTAATTTAAATAATTAATAACGCCAAAGTTCAAAATTTCAATTTGAATTTAAAATCGAATTCGAAGGAGGGATGACATGTTTTAATGCAAAAAAAAAAGTATTCATAGGAAATGATTTTCATTTCCAAAGTCAAAATTTTGTATGCCCAAGTGATAATAATTCGTGCACTCTAGTGTCAAAGGGAGAAGATGTTCGTGATTTGTTTAAATAAAAGGAGGCAAAGTTGTGTTAAAATTTGATTGGCATAACAAAAATATCCCATAGCGCTGGTTAGCACAGAAAGTGATTGAAGGTGTGGCTAAGGTGTTCGTGAAGGGAAGGTCATGGTTTCGAATCCCATGCCATTCACTTTTTTTAAAGGGGGAAATACTTTTGGTTTTCGATGATCCTTATGAGAAGCAAATATTGTATAGGACTAAGTGTCCTTCGGTGTTCATTCGGGCGTGTATCCCAAGAGATAACTTAGCCTTGGGCTAAGGTGCTATGGTGGAATAGGTCACGGGTTTGAGTTTGGGTGTTGGTCATTGAGACATGCACAATATTTTTTTGTGACATGGGCCAACAATTAAGGTATGTGATTTTGATTTAAATTTGCCAAAGTTTTTTTTGGAATGCAAAAATTGGTTTGAGGCCACGTGATATTAAAAAGGGCATGTGTGAAATTGTTTAGGGAGTCATAAGGATTTTTTATTAAATATTTTAATTTGGGTGCTTAGAAAATAAGTAAAGTATTGGATATTATAAGGTGTAAGCAAGGAATTTTATTCTGATGTGTGTTGAATATTATTTTTAGAGCATTGGAGATTATAAGGTGTAAACAAGGAACTTTATTTTGATATGTGTTGAATATTATTCTGACAGTATTGTAGATTATAAGGTGTAAACAAGGAACATTATTTTTTATATTTTTTGAATATTATTTTGAAATTGAAGGAGTGATAAGGTGTATTTAATACTTGACATTTTATTGTATTTTTTTTTATGGTGAAATATTTTTTGAGATAAATATTCTTGTGGATATTTTGAGATTGATTGTTGTTATCTAACCTAGAATTAGAAAAAGGATTTGGTTGTGAGTAAAACATGTTTTGAAGACATATCTCCATCAAAGCAAAGAGGTATGGGCACATCATATTTTGTTTGAAATGTTGGAATGAATTTTGTGAAATATAAGGTGGATTTAAAAGGATTGATAGATATTGTTGGAAATGAATGAGCAAGTTTAAGTACATATTTTTTATGGATGATTTGATTTGAGATAGATATTGAGAAATATTTTAGTTAGGATTTGAGACCCACATTGTGCTCTTTATTTGAAGAAGTTTGAAAACACTTGTTTAGGGTTAGTAAGCAAGTTGTGTTTCATTGATTGAATTATTGAGTGAAATTCATGAGCATTGGAATTGAGTGATATTTAAAGTGAATGTGCAAAAATTAGAAATCAGATTTGTGAAAGCAACAGACTTAATGATTGAATAGAACATATTAAGTTTTTGATAGAGTACATCATTCTCTATATGTTCGAAAGGTTAAACAAATTCTAAATAGAATATGTTTAAACTACTTCAAGTTAAAGGAATTACTTTGAATATTAGACAAAGCAATTGATAGCATTGTATGCAAGATTTGAGATTCGTTGAGCATATCTTGTGAGTTGTTTTGAGCATGTGTTTGAGCAAATTTGAGACAAGTCTTGGTGAAAACTTGAGATCAAAGTGATCAAGTTATTAAGATGACTTGTTGTTGGACATTTTGAGTCCCTAAGTCAAAATTGTCATTGATGTCACCAGATTAAGTCATCATTAATACCAAATATTTTAGTATAAAACAAAGGGGATAAAATGGTTATTTGATATCTAGGAAGAAGGCCAAAGATCTAGTGAAACAGTGCAAAAGATAGAAGTTAAAAAGGAGTTATAATATTTATTTTATAAACTATTTAAATTCAGTGCGAATTTAAATTTTATAAATAAATATTAAAAGTACTTTATCAAAGGTATAATATTATAATAATGGTTATTATAATATTAAATGTGCCATGGTGAAAACCCAAATAAAATATTTATAATTTTTATTATAATATTTTATAATGCAAGAGTGGGTTTTATAAAGTCTAAAGGTATTTTAATAAACCCAAAGGTTGGGTTTAAGACCAAAGGCATTCGAAGCCTTTATGATCTCCGACGATGTCATAGAAAAAAACAAGGAAAGCGTCGACATTTTCAAAGTAATGGAGGACGCATATAAATACTATGCCTAAAGTTTAAATTCATTATCCTTACTCTAAAGTAAAAATATTGGCCTGCGAAAGTAAGAGCTCGTGCATGTATGTGAAAAATGTGACAACAAAGTATTGAAGGAAGGAAGATTTGATTTTTGAAGTTGCATAAGACAACATGGTCTAGTGGCATTTTGAAGAGCATAAAAGTGCTAGCTTGCAAGAGATTTCATGTTCGAATCATAGTGGGTGCATCATGATGTGTGTTTAGTGAAGTGCCTATGACCCATGTTCTTTTGCCAAGGTGGAAGGAGAGAGTGAATATTAAGAAGCATGTGGTGCTTAATTAATCCCAACGAGTGCTTGGATCGTGCGATGACTTTGGCCATGGTTAAGGTGCTCATAGGGAGCAACATCGAGGGTTTGATTCCTTCCAAAGGCAAAGGTAATATTTTGATTTTAATTTTAATTAAATGCCTAATTTGGAGGTATAAGATTGTTTAGTGGTTGATTTTGGAGAGGTTGATTTGTAATAAAGTTGTGGTAGTTGAGAATCACCTTTAGGAGTTATAAGGATAATTCTATTTTTATTTTTAAAAGTCTTAAATTGCTATTGTGGAATATTAGAAGATTAAGACTTTGTGGGTAGTATGTTATTTTGAATTAAGAGTTTTTGTGATTATTGTGAGGATATTGATTACTAATCAAGTTGGAGTGATAAGGTGTAATTTTGATATTATATTTGTGATATGTCTTTTTGAAGAAAATTATCCTCTAACCCTTATTGAGATTGGCAAAGAATTAATTGTGAGTGTGGCAGATTTGTGAGACCAACTACTTGTCAAACAAAAGGTATGGGAAAATTCCTTCTTGATTGAATTGATTGATTGTTGTCTTGAAAATTAAGTTTGGAGTGAAAAGGATTTGATTAGGGTTTCCTTTTGAGTTAATTCTTCAAGGTTTTCTAAATTAATAATTGTGATTAAAAAACCTTATCTTATTAGCATTGTTGTTGAAGCCATTGGTTGTGTGAAGAACCTGAGTTAGGTTTGAAAAGAACATGAATATCATTTTTATATGAAGAATGTTTTATGAACATCATTGTTGTTGAAGTGAGTTGTTATGCAAAGAACTTCAATTAGGGTTTTGGAAAGAACATGAGTATAATTGTTATGTGATATTTGTTATTGAGCATTCTTGAAAACATTTTGAGTTCATACTTGGACTAGGGTTTGTAAGCAAGAGTTGTTTCTTGAAGTTATTGGTTGAGTAGAGTTGATTGAGCCTAGTCAAGTGGATGTATGCAGTGATTGTTCAAGTACCATAAAAAAATATTCTATATTCTGATTTGAGTTGTGATTGAGTTTTGATATTAGAACATATTGAGTCTCTAACAATTATATTTATGCTTTTATGAGATTGATTTGAGCAAGAGATTGAGTTTTTAGAATATAACATATTGAGTCTCTAACAATTCTCTTTATGCTTCTATGAGATTGAGTTGAAAAAGTGATTGAGTTTTGAGTATAGAACATATTGAGTCTTTAAAAATTCTCTTTATGTTTCTATGAGATTGATTTGAGTCGAGAAAGTGATTGACCATTGAGTAAAGAAAATATTGAGTCTCTAACAATTCTCTTTATGTTTCTATGAGATTGGAAAAGTTCTATGTGGACTTGTTATGCAGATTTGAGGTAAGTCTTTGAGAAGACTTATGGATTGATTTTGTGTGAGATTTTGTGGAATCTTACAATATAGATTTGAGCAAGTACTAGAGAGGACTTATTGATCAGATTTGAACAAGTTTTGTGTGAGCTTGTTGAGCATATTTGAGCTGGTTCTGTGTGGACCTATTGAGAAAATTTGGATAGGTTCTGTGTGGACTTGTTGAACATATTTGAACAAGTTATAGAGAGGACTTGTAGAGCATATTTGAGTAGGTTCTAGAGAGGACTTGTGGATAGATTGGTGTGAGATTTTTTGGAAGCTTGCAAATAAAATTTGAAACAATTATTTAAGAAGACTTGAGAGCAGAGTTGATTTATTTGTCCATACCTTGAGTTAAGGTTTGGAGTAGATCTAGTAGAGTTGATTCAAGCCTTGAGTTAAGGCTTAAAGACAGATATTGAAGACATATTTGTGCTAGACCGACTGTACTATATTTAGTGTAGATTTGATAGAATATTTTGGTGCATATTTGAGGATAGGTTTGTGCCATACCAAAGAGAGAGATTGAACATATTTGTGCTAGACTGACTAGACTATGTTTAGTGCATATTTGAGTGGAATTGTGCTAGACCAACTAAACTATGTTTAGTACAACATTATGATAGATCTTTGGAGATGACATAGTAGAGAGGAAAAAGTCTCCAGTGGATAGAGATCCATCAGCTAGGATATTGAGGACATGTCTTCTGAGTGAGGACAAGAGTCTTCAAGTGGAGATATATCCACCAATTAGTGTAGTGGAGGCAGTGTCTTCTAGATGATCACCAACTAGAGTAGAGGAGAAAGAGTTCTCCTATGGATAGAGATCCACAAACCAAATTTAGGGGATCAACATTTCCTTTGGACAGAGGTCCATAAACATTGTAATTGGGAAGGATTACCAAGAGATAATTTGAGAAATATTTAGAAGAAATATTTTCTCCATGGAGGTAGCCATCTTTGGATGAACCATGTTAGATCTATGTCTCTATTGTGTATGGTATTTTATGCATTAATTTGATTACTATTATTTATATTGCTATCTATATACTGCATAATATTTATTTGAAAAGTAAGAAGTGCTCTTATACTGTTCACCCCCATCTCAGTATAATATTGTGTTCTTCAATTGGTATCAGAGTGGGTTCCTTCAAAAAAATTTGACAACTTTAAGGAAAAGCGGTCAAGAACACAATGGATCAAAAGGATCAAAGGGACATGTCCATCAATAATGCTATACCAATATTTGATGGAAGTGACTTCTTGTATTGGTGTATGCTAATGATGTTTCACTTTATGGCACTTGGCAATGAAGTTTGGGATGCAGTAGAACTTGGATATGATTTAGCAGTCAATACTCATATAGATAAGGAAGGTAAGATTCTAATACATGCAAATTCAAGAGCTATGAATGCAATTATAAAAGGGTTGTGTAGTTCAGAATCTATGAAGGTTTTGGATTGTAAAACAAAAAAATAAATATGGGAACTACTACATAACATATATGAAGGAGATAAATGTGTTAGGAAAGTTAATATTAGAAATATCAAAGGATAATTTGAAAATATAAGAATGCGGGATGATGAAAACATTCATGACTATCTCAGTAATATTTATGAACTTGTACATGAGATGAGAGGTATTGGAATGAAGGTCGATGAATCCGATGCTTGTGATAAGATCTTGAGAAATTTTCCAAAAAGGTACAGTGAAAATGTCTCTTCTATAGAAACATCAATTTATATTGACAAAATTAAAAGATATTCTTTACTTGGCATGCTTACAATTTTGAGATAAGAACAAAAGATCCTATCCCTCTGAAAGAGGTTGCTTTCAAAGATAACAAGAAGATAAAGGGTAAGAAGTAGGAATCAATTAGTGAGTCATCTAGTAATGAAGAAGCAAATTATGGTAGAAGAGATAAAGGTTCTAGAAGACCCATAGATCTAAGATCTGTTAAGTGTTTCAATTATGGAAAGTATGGAAATTTTGCAACATATTGTAAAGAACCAAAGAACAATAATGGTGAAGAAAAATAGGATCACGAGTACAGGAAATCAAAAATATATAGGCATCAAAATAAAAGAAAGGATGGACAAAATAGAAAAGGGAAAAAGTTATTCCAAAGACAAAAGAGGATCTACTATGCAGATAATGCAAGTAAGTACTCAAATTATAGTGATGCTAGTTCTTCAGATAATGACAGAGATGAAGTCCTATTTATGATTGAAGAAAAATAACAAGTTAAGAAAAAGACTCCAGTTATTCTCAAATATTTTAGATGTGGTAACTTTGGACATCTTGAGGATGATTGTACAAGGGATGGTTATATTTTTAGTGATGATGAATATGAGAATGCACTTGAAGGCCCAGATTAAAATCTTCTAATGTATTTAGAAGAAGAAGTGATCCTATAGAATACAAGCCAAAAGAAAGTAATGATGTGGACAAAGGCAAACAAATAGAGGATTATTCAACATAGAATGGTTATGATATCAAGAGAGAACTTATCTATGCCCTTGACACAGTAAATAAGGTAATAAAGAAACACTCTAAACTTGAAATTCAATTTCAAGAATGTGATGAAGAGAGAATATTGTTCATAGAGGATTTAGAAAAATCAAAGGCTAAGGCAAAAAGGTTCAAAGATAAGTTAGAAGTAAAGATCTTGGAATGCGAGAAGTTAGCAAAATAAGTGGCACTACTAAAAGAAGATTTAGAGGACTCCAAGATCAATATGAAAGGATTCAAGAATAGCTCAAATATTATGGATAAGATAGTCAATGTACAAACAAGGTCAACAAACAAAATAAGTATTGGTTTTGAACAAACTCAAAATAAATAAGAAGGAGAGTCAACTTCAAGTTCTGAAGAGGAAACTTTAGATGAAGATACTTCAGAAGAATACAATGTAAAATAAATTCAAATATTGAAGGAAGATTTGGACAATAGACAGTTCAACAAAGATATGAACAATGCACAAAGAAGATATAGATGGCATATCAATTAGAACAGGAGATCAATGAGGTCAAAACAAGGAAGCTTCAATGGAAGATGTTTTTCATGTCACAGGTTTGGGCACATGGCTTCACAATGCAGGACACATGAAATACAAGAATATGAGAATGGATAACTTTTCCATGGGTATTGCTACTCATGTAATCAGTTTTGTCACAAGGCAATGAATTGTGAGGTTCATGAAATAATAGTGTATGACTACACTAGGAAAAATTCTAAGACATTTGTACCTCCAATGAATAATATCACTAAATGTTACAAGTGCAATAATAATGGTCACACAAAAAAGTGGTGTAGAGCAGACATTCCAAAAATAGTTATGAACAGGAACAGGAAAATGAACAGGAACATGAACATAAACAATAACAAGAACATGAACATGGATGAAAACAAGAACAACAATAGGAACATGAACCTAGATGTGAGCAAGAATAGGAATAGAAACAGGAATGATGATAGGAACAAGGATGATGACTTGGATAGAAATAGACATAGGATTCAGGAAACTCAAAAAATAAGGAAAAAAAATAAAGGTAAATAACAGTGCTTTTGGGGAGTAGAAATACTCCCACCCTAGAATTAATCACCTCATGAGGAGGTGGGGGAGGGAATAAGCTAAGAGGCTCATTCTTAGCCTCGATCCCTAAAGGTGACCCTTTTCCATTGATGTCAAAGGGGGAGATATTTGTGTAATGGGGAGATATTTGATATTTGAGAGAGCATTGAGCCAAGCGGAGCAATGCCCCAGGGGGAGAAGAATAAAAAGAAAGGTTAGATTTTGGTAAGAAGAGTATGGGTTTCCATAAATGATAAAAGGGGAGATTGTTGGAAATTTTGAGTCCCTAAGTCAAAGTTGTCATTGATGTCACCGGATGAAGTCATCATTAATACTAAAGATTTCAGTAGGAAACAAAGGGGATAAAATGGTTATTTGATATCCAGGAAGAAGACCAAAGTTCAAGTAAAACAATGCATCCAGGAAGAAGGCCAAAGATCAAGTGAAACAGTGCAAAAGACAGAAGATAAAAAGAAGTTATAATATTTATTTTATAAATTATTTAAATTCAGTGAGAATTTAAATTTTATAAATAAATACTAAAGGTACTTTATAAAAGGTATAATATTATAATAATGGTTATTATAATATTAAATATGCCATGGTGAAAACCCAAATAAAATATTTATAATTTTTATTATAATATTTTATAATGCAAGAGTGGGTTTTATAAAGTCTAAAGGTATTTTAATAAACCCAAAGGTTGGGTTTAAGACCAAAGGCATTCGAAGCCTTTATGATCTCCGCCAACATCATAGAAAACAACAAGGAAAGTGCAAACATTTTTAAATTAATGCATGAAGCATATAAGTACTATGCCTAAAGTTTAAATTCATTATCCTTGCTCTAAAGTAAAAATATTGGCCTATGAAAGTAAGAGCTCGTGAGTGTATGTGAAAAACATGATAGCAAAGTGTTGAAGGGAGGAAGCTTCGATTTTTGAAGTTGCATAAGACAATGTGGTCTAGTGGCATTTTGGAAAAAGAAAAAGCACTAGCTTGAAAGGGAGTTCATGTTCGAATCACGACGGGTGCATCATGAGGTGTGTTGAGTGAAGCACCTATGATGCACGTAATTTTGCCAAGGTAGGAAGGATAGAGTGGAGATTAATAAGCATGTGGTGCTTTGTTAATCTCGATGAGCGCTTGCTCGATGAGTGCTTGGCTTATGTAGTGAAAATGTTTGAGGTTAAGGCGCTCATAGGGGGCAACATCGAGGGTTTGATTCCCTCCAAAGGCAAAGGTAATATTTTGATTTTAATTTTAATTAAATGCCTAATTTGGAGGTATAAGGTTTTTTAGTGGTTGATTTTGGAGAGGTTTCTTTGTAATAAAGTTGTGGTAGTTGAGAATTACCTTTAGGAGTTATAAGGAGAATTTTGTTTTTATTTTTAAAAGTCTTAAATTGCTATTGTGGAATATTAGAAGATTAAGACTTTGTGGGTAGTATGTTATTTTGAATTAAGGGTTTTTGTGATTATTGTGAGGATATTGATTACTAATCAAGTTGGAGTGATAAGGTGTAATTTTGATATTATATTTGTGATATGTTTTGTTGAAGAAAATTATCCTCTAACCCTTATTGAGATTGGCAAAGAAGTAATTATGAGTGTGGAATATTTGTGAGACCAACTACTTGTAAAAAAAAAGGTATGGGCAAATTCCTTCTTGATTGAATTGATTGATTGTTTTCTCGAAAATTAAGTTTTGAGTGGAAAGGATTTGATTAGGGTTTCCTTTTCGAAAGTGGTTGAGTTAATGCTTCAAGGTTTTCTAAATTAATAATTGTGATTAAAAACTTTATCTTATTATCATTTTTGTTGAAGCCATTGGTTGTGTGAAGAACCTGAGTTAGGTTTGAAAAGAACATGAATATCATTTTTATATGAGTAATGTTTTATGAGCATCATTGTTGTTGAAGTGATTTGTTGTGCAAAGAACTTCAACTAGGGTTTTGGAAAGAACATGAGTATCATTGTTATGTGATATTTGTTGTTGAGCATTCTTGGAAACATTTTGAGTTCATACTTGGACTAGGGTTTGTAAGCAAGAGTTGTTTCTTGAAGTGATTGGTTGAGTAGAGTTGATTAAGCCTAGTCAAGTGGATGTAAGCAGTGATTGTTCAAGTACCATAAAAAAATATTCTATATTATGATTTGAGTTGTGATTGAGTTTTGATATTAGAACATACTAAGTCTCTAACAATTATATTTATGCTTTTATGAGATTGAGTTGAGCAAGTGATTGAGTTTTGAGAATATAACATATTGAGTCTCTATCAATTCTCTTTATGCTTCTATGATATTGAGTTGAGAAAGTGATTGAGTTTTGAGTATAGAACATATTAGGTATTTAAAAATTCTCTTTATGTTTCTATGAGATTGATTTGAGTTGAGAAAGTGATTGAGCATTGAGTAAAGAACATATTGAGTCTCTAACAATTCTCTTTATGTTTCTATGAGATTGGACAAGTTCTATGTGGACTTGTTAAGCAGATTTGAGGTAAGTCTTTGAGAATACTTATGGACTGATTTTGTGTGAGATTTTGTGGAAGCTTACAATACAGATTTGAACAAGTCCTAGAGAGGACTTATTGAGAATATTTGAATAAGTTCTATGTGAGCTTGTTGAGCAGATTTTAGCAGGTTCTGTGTGGATCTGTTGAGCAGATTTGGATAGGTTATGTGTGGACCTGTTGAATAGATTTGAACAAGTTATAGAGAGCAATTGTAGAGAATATTTGAGCATGTTCTATAGAGGACATGTGGATAAATTGGTGTGAGATTTTGTGGAAGCTTACATAGAAAATTTGAGATAAGTCTTTGAGAATACTTGAGAGCAGAGTTGATTGATTTGTTCAGAACTTGAGTAAAAGGTTTGGGGTAGATCTAGCAGAGTTGAGTCAAGCCTTGATTTAAGGCTTGAGGATAGATATTGAAGATAGATTTGTGCTAGACCGACTGGACTATGTTTAGTGTAGATTTGAGAGCAAAGTTTGGTGTAGATTTGAGGACAGGTTTAAGCTAGACCAAAGAGAGATATTGAGAAGATTTGTGCTAGACTAATTGGATTGTGTTTAGTGTAGATTTTAGTGGACTTGAGCTAGACCACCTGGACTGCGTTTAGTGCAAGAGTTGAGTATATTTGTGCTAGACCGATTGGACTGTGTTTAGTACAACATTGAGATAAAGCTTTGGACGTGATAGATTAGAGAGGACAGAGTATTTGGTGGATAAATATCCATCAGCTAGGACATTGAGGACATGTCTTCTGAGTGAGGATAAGAGTATTCAAGTGGAGAGAGATCCACCAGTTAGTGCAGTGGAAGTAGTTTCATCTAGAGGATCACCAACTAGAGTAGAGGAGAAATATTTCTCATGTGGATAGATATCCACAAACCATATTTAGGGAATCATCATATCCTTTGGATAGAGGTCCATAAATATTGTAATTGGGAAGGATTCCCAAGATATCATTTAAGAAATATTTATAAGAAATATTTTCTTCATGAAGGTAGCTATATTTGTGTGAACCACATTAAATTTTTGTCTCTATTGTGTATGGTGTTTTATGCATTGATTTGATTACTACTATTGATACTACTATTTATACACTACATAATATTAATTTGAAAAGAAAAGTAAAAAGTGCTCTTATACTGTTCACCCCCCTTCACTTGTAGGTAGATTTGAGGTAAGTCTTGGTGAATATTTGAGAGTAGATTGAACAAGTTCTAGAGAGGAATTGAAGGCATATTTGAGGTAAGTCTTGGTGAATATTTGAAAGCAGATTGAGCAACTTATAAAGAGGACTTAAATATAAATTTGAGGTAATTATTTGTGAAGACTTGAGAGTAGAGATGATTGATTTATTTATTCAAGCTTTGTGTTAAGTCTTGGGAAAAATCTAAGTAGAGTTAATTTGTTCAAGATTTGTGTTAAGTCTTGGGGTAAATTTGAGCATATTTGATTTTTGATTGATCAATATGTGTGTTAAGGATTGAGGATAGATTTGAGGATAGAGTTTTGTATAGATTTGTGAGCAGATTTTTGCTAGACCTGAGATAGAGTTAGACAATATTTGTACTACACTTAGGACAGAGTTTGGTGCAAATCTAAGATAGAGTTGAGAGAAATATTTGGATGTGATAGAGTAGAGAACATCAATCTCTAGTGGATAGATATCCATTAGCAATGGCAATGAGGACAAAGGTCTTCAGTGGATAGAGATCCATTAGCCAAAGCAGTGGGGGTAGAATTCTTCTAGAAGATCATCAAATAGAGAAGAGGGGAAATAGTTCTTCTTGTGGATAGAGATCCATAAACCAAAGTAGAGAATAAATATTTCTACTATGGATAGATATCCATGAACCATAGTAAGGGGAAAGAGTTATCCTATGGAGTGTGATCCGTGAACCAACTAGAAATATAGAGTTCTTCTATGGAGAGAGATCCACTAACTAGTTGAGGAGATAGAGGTCTTCTAGATCAAGTTCCATGAACTAGATAAAAGGGTAAAATGTTCTCCTATGGAGATAGATCCAAAAATTAGAGCATAGAGGATTGGTGTCTCCTTTGGATAGAGGTCCACAAATATTATAATAGAGAATTGATTCCCAAGAAGATTTGTTGAGAAAATTTAGTAGAAATATTTTCTCCATGGAGTAGCCTACATTGGGTGAACCACATTAAATTGGTGTCTATATTGTGTATGATGATTTGTGAATTTCTTTGATTAATGTTGTTGATATTGCCATTGATTATATTGGATGATATTTTTTAGGAAAGAAAAGTAAATTTTGGTCTTATACTATTCACCCCCCTCTTAGTATAAGCTTGTGTTCTTCAATTGGTATTAGAGCAGGTTACTTCGGAGGAGTTTAATAGCTTGAAGAAAAAGTATAAAAGAACACAAATAGCATCTCAAAGTGGATCTTTAGAAAATAAGGTACCATTATTGGATGGGAATAATTATACTTTCTGTAACATAAGAATGAAGAATTACTTGATGGCACAGGGATATGATACATGGTAGGTAGTTGAGGATGGATACACACATCTAGCCAGTCCTCCTATAGCTAAATATGGTAATATACTACATCTATATAATGCAAAGGCAATGAATTTAATATTAAGTGGTTTACATGAAGCAGATTTTATAAAATTTATGCATTGCACATTAGAAAAAGAGATTTGGGAAAAGTTCAAGAAAACATATGAGGGAGACAAAAAAGTCAAGATGGCAAAATTGCAAAATTACAAGAACACATTTGAAGACTTGAAGATAAAGGATGAGGAAGATATTGCTACATACTTACTTCATGTGGATGATGTTGTTAACTCCATGCGAGGACTTGGGTTTAAAGTTGAAGAAACAAATGTTTTTAAAAAGGTTTTAAGGTCACTCCCTATGAGGTATAGTGAAAATATTTCAACCATAGAAGAAACAAATATATATAGACATTTTGATGATGGATAAGTTGCATGGAACTCTCACATATTATGATATAAGAATAGGAAATGATCATATCCCCAAGAAAGAGACAGCCTTCAAAGTAGCAAAGAAGACAAAAGACAAGAAATCAAATTCAAGTGATGAGTCATCTAGTGATGAAGAAGCAAACTATGGTAGAAAGAAAAAGGACTAAAGAAAGCACAAAGGTACAAAAATAATTAAGTGTTTCAATTGTGGTAAATATGGTCACTATGCATCTAACTATATAAAATATGAAAGTAGTAGTGGCGAATAGAGACAAGATCACAAGAACAGGGAAGCAAGAAAATCTAGGTATGAAAAGAAAAACAGGGATAGACAAGGCAAGCATGGGAAGAAGTTTTTTCGAAGACATAAGAAGATTTTCTATGTAGACAAGAAAAACAAGATTTCAAGTGATAGTGATGGAATATCCTCAGATAATGAAGAAGAAATTCTCTTCTTGGAAATTGAGGAATAAAGAAGTGCTTCTATTGGAGATAAATATAAAAAGTATTAGGATGCTATTGAAGACAAAGAAGTAGAGGAAGAATAAAAAATTGGAGAGGAAGGAGTAATAGATCTAGAAGCTAAGCTTATTTTTTCTCTTAAGGAATTAAGAAAGGTTAGAAATCAAAATTCAAGACTCAAGGTTTAATTTCAAGAATGTGATGAAGAGAAAGGAAAAATTATACAAGATCTGACAAAATCAATATCCAAGACAAAGATATTTAAGAAATATTAGAAGCAAAAGCCTTAGAATGTGAAATATTAGAGCATGAGGTAGTTTCACTAATGAAATAAGTGAAAGAGGTTAAATAAAAGCTACACAAGTTTGGGAAAAGCTCAAAGATCTTAGATAAGATTATCAGTGTACAAATATCTTCATCAAATAAGACAAGACTTGGTTTTGAAGAAGGACAAAGAGAAAAAGGAGGGGAGTCAAGCTCAAGCTCCAAATAATAACAATCTTTAGAAGAAGAGAGTGAAGGAGAAATTGAAACTTATGAGGATAATTTGGAAAATAGAAGGTTCACCAAGGAAGGAAACAATGCACAAATAAGGAACAAAGAACATCACAGGGAAGAAAGGACTAAGAGAACAACGAGACAAAGGAAATATTTATTCAAAGGACGTTGCTTCTCATGTCACAAATTTGGTCACAAGGCTATGCAATGCAGGACACATGAAAAGAAGGAATATGGTTTCACTAAGAGAAATTTCAGAAATGGGAAACTCTTCCAAGGGTATTGTTACTCTTGTAATCAGTTTGGTCATAAAGCAATTAATTACAGAGTTCATTATAGTAATGGGTATGGCTTCACCAGGAGGAACTTCAAGATATTTGCACCCTCAAGTAACCACAACATTAAGTGTTATAAGTGCAATAATTTTGGGCATATGACCAAGTGGTGTAGAATAGAATTTCTAGGGACAAGCAAGAACATGAATACTCAAAAAAATTAGAAGGATAAGTTGAGGAAGAAGGTGGAAAAATAAAAAGAGCATTGTATGTTGGTAGTATAGATACTCCCATCCCAAAATTAATCACCTCAATGAGAGGATGTTAGGAGGCGGTTGAGCTAAGAATCTTATCTTTAGCCCCAGAGAAGTCCCTTTGCCATTGGTGTCAAAGGGGGAGATATTTGAGTTAGGGGGAAAGCATTCATTCAGGGAGAGTAGTTTCTTAGGGAGAGAAAAATTAAAAAAGGTGTAAGGAATTCTTAAAAAAAGGGTTGCCATAAATGACAAAAGGGGAGATTGTTGGAAATTTAAGCAAGTTTTGTTGTCATTGATGTCAAGAGGTTCTATGTCCAATTTTGATGTCATTAAGTTCAAAAGGTTGATTTATCCGAAAGGCAAGGAAGTTGTTAAAAATAAAAGGGTATAATATTTATTTTAAATATTATATGCCTAAAGAGGTTAAAAAGGTTGAAGACCCAAGAAAAGAGAAGCATGCTTAAAAATAAATAATAATATTTTAATATTTAATATTATAATATTTGGGCAAAAGAAAGATGTGAAAAATAACAAGGTCTAAGAAATCATTAAAAAATGATATCCCCGACAAAGTTCATTAAGCAAGTTATAAAGGTTGGAAAAGGTTTTAATTTATTTGAATTAAAATATTTTAACCTAAGGTTAAAATTTTAATTTAAATAATTAATGGCACCAAAGTTCAAAGTTTCAATTCGAATTTAAAATCAAATTCGAAGGAGGGCTGATGTGTTTTAATGCAAAGGAAAGAGTATTTATAGGAAATGATTTTCATTTCCAAAGTGAAAATTTTGTATGCCCAAGTGATAATAATTCATGTTCTCTAGTGTCAAAGAACTTTATTTTTTATATATGTTGAATATTATTTTGAAAGTGAAGGAGTGATAAGGTGTATTTGTGAATTGACATTTTATTGTATTTTTTGTAAGGTGAAATATTTGTTGAGATAAATATTCTTGTGGAGACTTTGAGATAGACTATTGCTATCTAACCTAGAATTACCAAAAATATTTGGTTGTGAGTAAAACATGTTTTGAAGATATATCTCCATAAAAGCAAAGAGGTATGGGCACATCCTATTTTGTTTGAAATATTGGAATGAATGTTGTGAAATATAAGGTGGAGTGAAAATGATTGATAGAAATTGTTGGAAATGAATGAGCAAGTTTAAGTACATATTGTTTATGGATGATTTGATTTGATATAGATATTGAGAAACATTTGAGTTAGGGTTTGAGACCCACATTATGCTCTTTGTTTGAATAAGTTTGAAATATTTATTTAGGGTTAGTAAGCAGGTTGTGTTTCATTGATTGAATGATTGAGTGAACTTCATGAGCATTGGATTTGAGTGATATTAAATATGAATGTGCAAACATTAGAAACTATATTTGTTAAAGTAACAAAATTAATCATTGAAAATAACATATTGAGTTTTTGATAGAGTACATCATTCTCTATATGTTCCATAGGTTAAACAAATTTTGAATAGAATATGTCTAAACTACTTCAAGTTAAAGAAATTACTTTGAATATTAGATAAATAAATTGATAGCATTGTATGCAATATTTGAGATTGATTGAGCATATCTTGTGAACTATTTTGAGTATGTTTTTGAGAATATTTGAGACAAGTCTTGGTGAAGACGCGAGAGTAGATTGAGCAAGTTATTAAGAGGACTTGTAGACATATTTGAGGTAAGTCTTGGTGAAGACTTGAGAGCAGATTGAGCAAGTTCTAGAGAGGACTTGAAGGTATATATGAGGTAAGTCTTGGTGAAGACTTAAGAGTAGATTGATAAAGTTCTAGAGAAGACTTGAAGGTATCTTTGAGGTAAGTCTTTGTGAAGACTTGAGAGCAGAGTTGACTGATTGATTTGTTCAAGCTTTGTGTTAAGGCTTTAGGAAACTTTAAGTAGAGTTGATTTGTTGGTTTGTTCAAGATTTGTGTTAAGACTTGGGGAAAATCTAAGAAGAGTTGATTTGTGATTGATCAAGATTTATGTTAAGGCTTGATAGATTTTTGTACAGATTTGTGAGAAGATTTGTGCTAGACCTAAGATAGAGTTGGAGAAAATTTGTACTACACTTAGGAAAGAGTTTGGTGTAGATCTGATATAGATTTGAGAGCAAGCTTTGGAGGTGATAGAGTAGAGGACAACATTATCCAATGGATAAATATCCATTATCTAGGGCAGTGAGGATAGAGGTCTTCAGTGTATAAATATCCATTAGATAGAGTAGTGGAGGAATAAGTCTTCTAGAAGATCATTAGCCAGAGCAAAGGGGAAAGAGTTCTCCTGTGGATAGAGATCCACAAAATAGAGTAGAGGAGGAAGAGTTATCCTATGGATAGATATCCATAAACCAAAGTAAAGGAAAAGAGTTATCCTATGGAGTGTGATCCATGAACTAATTGAGACATTAGAGTTCTTCTATGGAGAGAGATCCACTAACCATTTAAGGAGATAGAGGTCTTCTAGATCAAGTTCCACAAACCAAAGAAAATAAGAAAGAGTTCTCCTTTGGAGAGAGATCCACAAATCAGAGCATAGGGGATTGGTGTCTCCTTTGGACAAAGGTACATAAACATTGTAATAGGGAATTGATTCCCAAGAAGATTTATTAAGAAAATTTAGTAGAAATATTTTTTTCATGGAGTATCTCACATTGGGTGAACCATGTTAAATTGGTGTCTCTATTGTGTGTGATGATTTATGTGTTTCTTTGATTACTTTTGTTGATATTGCCATTGATTATATTGGATAATATTGTTTAGAAAATAAAAGTAATATTTGATCTTATATTGTTCAACCCCTCTCAGTATATGCTTGTGTTCTTCAATCTTGGTACCAAAGGAGGTTTCTATGATTGTGGGGGATCTCATTATGCAAAAAAATATCCAAATAAAATAGGACCAAGTAAAAATATAGAGGAACCCAACTGTAGAATCTATGTAGCATCAAACAAGAATCTAGACGACCAAGCCACATCTATGATTCTAAATGGTAAGTTATTTGATAAGAAAGCTAAGATATATTTTTTTTATTTGTGGAAAACATCCAAAAAGGGATGCCACTTTCGGGTAAGACCCAAGGAGGCAGGGGTATCCATTCCGCCAAAAACACCTAGGAATCAAACCTGGCCTACCACCTTTGACATACTCAAGGAGCAAACAAACACATAAAACCAAATTTAAAAAAAGTAAATAACAACAAAAATAATAAAATAAAATAAAAAACAAGCTCCTTGAGTGTGTCAAAACCAAAAGCACAACCAAACACGCACAATAAGATAAAAGAAACCACAACACAAACCACAAAGAAAAACACAAGAACCACATAACAAAACACAAACAAGACAAAAACAACAGAACACTACAAAGACATAACCCAAAAAAACATGAAAAATAAACACAACCAAAACCTAAAAAATAAAATAAATAAAATAAAAATAAAAACAACCAACAACAGACAATAAACAAAAACAAAAAACATAGAAAACACTCACACAAAAAAAAAATGAAATAACACAAATAAAGAGAAACCCAAGAACAAGAACGAAAAAAACACAAGAACAATAAAAAAAAACATAATAAAAAAAACAAAACAAAAAAAATACAAGAACAACAAAAAACAACACAAAGAACACAAAAAAAAAACAAAACAAAAGAACCCACCCACCTTAAAAAACTAAACAAAAAAAAACAAAGAAGACAAAAGAAAAAAAAATGAACAAAACAGTGACCTATCTAGACCAGAAGACTATTAATGCAAGAATCAACAGAGGAAACAAAATAAAGAATAGAATGAGCTAGGGAACTAAAAAAACTGAATGAACCAAAGAGAAAAAAAAAAAAAAACAAGAAGAAACTAGGTACCTTCAAGACTGGAGCCATCCAAAGAAATGATAGAAAGAAGAGCTTCCCTAATTTGAGAAGCCTACCATATAGGAGGGTGGCCATAACAAGTAAGATCACCTTTGTCCAAAGCCCAATTAGCTAAAGCATCAGCACTCTTGTTTTGATCTATGACCACATGATTGTAATCAACTTTCAAAAATCCCATCTGGATTAACTGAATCTTCTCAATAATTCTTTTTATTCTCCAATCCACCTTATGATTCTTATAAGGAGTCTTCAAGAGATTAATCATAAGTTGAGAGTCAGACTCAACTAACACATTTTCCCATCCAACCTTAGTAGCCTCCCGAAGGCCTCTAAGGATACCATACCCCTCAGCAAGGTTATTGGAAAGAATACCCAAATTCTCGAGCAAAAGTAAAAACTAGGGAGCCATCTGAAAGTCTACCAATTCCTCCCACACTGGCTTTTCCAAGGTTCCCTCTAGAGGCTCCATCAGTATTGACTTTTCCAAAATCCTTAGAACGAGGTTGCCAATTTCTAGTCCTATCCATCTTACTAATACTCACATTCCCTTTAAGTTGGTTGCCCTTAGAAGGTTTAATCTTCAATATTTTCATCACTTGATCCCATCTTTAGTGGGAGTTTTGGGGGTGATTAAGGAGTTGATGGACTGATTCAACTAAGTTGGCTATGGTTTTTTGCCAAATATAGTGAATATCCTTCCTATCTTGATTAAAAATTTGGTTGTTCCTTTCATTCCAAATATTCCAAAGAAGAATGGTAGAACCCATCCAAACTAATTGCCTAATAAAATGATCAACGGCCTCTTGATTAGGCCAATCCCTCCAAAGCTGTTCAAAAGTGAAAAAATTGGACCACTGTAAGCCAAGTAAAGTTGCCATTCTCCTCCATAGCTCAAAGGCTAAAGTACACTCAATAAAAAGATGGTTGATATTTTCTACATTCTCTTCACACATTTCACATCTAAAAGGGCCATGAAAACCATGCTTCATAAGTTGCTCACCAGTAAGCACCCTACGATGCAATAAAAGCCAATTAAAGAACCTCACCTTATGCCAGAGCTTTTGAGCCCACAATTGAGAAAATATGTCAGAAGAATGGTTGGGATTATTATGGCATAAGGTCAAATAACCTTGAGAAACTAAATACTCACCCTTAGTAGTGTTGTTCCATCCAAAACAATATTTTTCATGGGACCAAGAGAGGGATCTCATATGAAGGATGCCTTGGATATCTTGTCTTTGCCTTTCTGGGATTTGAATAGGCCAGTACTTAATAGGGATCCAATATCTACCAACCTTTGAATTACCAGTATGGTACCGATAGTAATTATCCACATTTATCCAATTAGCTCGGTGAATCTCCTCCATCCAAGGCCTCCAATTGGGAAACTGAGTTATCAAAGGCTTGTGACCATCCCAAGAATCTGTCCAAAAATTTGCATGTTGACCATTATGAATGATCCAAAATAATTTTTTCTTTATCAAATCCTCACTAGTCTTAAGAACTACTAAAATGGGAGAACCTTTGGTAGGAAGTTGATAGCGAACAAGGTCTTCAGGACTTTTATTCTCAGCATATTTAGCACGGAGATTATTGGCCCAAAGAGCATTGGGGTTATGCAACATCCTCCAATATAATTTAGTAGCTAAAGCTTTGTTTTTATTAATTGAAGACCGGAATCCTAACCCCCCTTCACTCTTAGGAAGACATAAAGTATCCCATTTCACCAAGGCCCATTTTCTTTTCTCCTTAGTACCACTCCAAAGGAAACGATGACTAATTTGATCCAATTCTTGAAGAACAGCCTTTGGGATATTCAAAATGGAAGAAACATAAATAGGAATAGCTTGAAGGACTGATTTTACCAAGGTGATTCTACCCCAGAAGAAATCCACTTGTTGGTCCACTTTCCAATTTTCTTCTTTACTTTGTCCAACAACCAATTCTAATATTTATTTTTTTGCATTTGAATATTTATGGGAATACATAAATAAGTGATTGGAATAGAGGTCTTATTATATCTTAATTTATCCAAGACAATGGATTCCTGTATAGCAAAGCAGTGAAAGAAAATAACTTTAGATTTGTCTTCATTGATCAACTGCCTGATAGCCTTAGAAAAATAGCTAATGATTTGCTTAATATTAGAAGCTTCCTTAACTATAGCTTTACCTAAAATGGTAGAGTCATCCACAAATTGAAGATGAGAGATAGGTCTAGCTCAATGAGCAATGGTAACTCCCTTAAGGGTTTTGTTTTCCGTATTTTTGGTTATAGTCCTACCCAAGAATTCAGCAAGAATGATGAATAAATAAGGGGATAGCGGGTCACCTTCCCTAATACCTCTAGAAGCTGGGAAATACTGAGAAGGCCTACCATTGATAAGAACTAAGTAGGAAAATGATGCAGGAGCATCCGGAGATAGTAAAGCAATATTGCATCTTCCAAATTTTTTTAGTTCATTGCATTTTGATCTATTGTTTTTCCAAGTTGGGGGAGGTTTTGTAAAGCAATTTTCGGTTGGGAGAAGTTTTATAAGGCAAGGGGGAAGGGGTCACGATATCATGACCCAAAGGACTACCTTATGGCTATGGCGAGTTTTTGTCGTGATATTGCGACGTCGCGATATCACGACGTCGCGATATCGCGACGTCGCGATATCCTGAAAGTTTCACAGGGCAGAGGAGATGAGCTTCAGACGTCGCGATATCACGACGGTCTACAGAGCGAGGTAGAGGGGAAAGAGTCCTATCGCAATATCACGATAGGTCACGATATCGCGACCTGTCGTGATATCACGACCTATTAGAAGCTGCCATGTGGCAGAACAATCAAGGGCGGAGGCGGAGGCAGAACAATCAATGGCGAAGGCGATGGCAGGACAATCAAAGGAAAATGCTGAGGCGTGGTTGGGAGGCTGGGGTCACGAAATCGCGACCTCGAAGGCAGCAGCAATGCAGAGTGGAGTTTTCGTCGTGATATCGCGACGTCGTGATATCGCGACGGTTTTGAAGTTTAGTGCGAGGGAGCATTTTGGTAGCGATTTCGCTACGTTTCTGGTGGACAGTGGCAAGGCAGTGGTTGGGTCACGATATCACGACATGTCACGATATCGCGGCCAGAAGAAAGCAGACCAAGGGAGAGAAAGCGGACGGTCGGGCAAGGCCAATTTCGACACGTGGACTGCCACGTGTATCATGGCAGTTGAGGAGGACACGTGTGCCGTATATATATTGCGACAAGGAGAAGGCATGGCAAGTTTTACACGCGGTCGGCTGCGTGTAAGAAATAAAAGATGAAGGCCACGTAGATTGATAAGAGAGGTGTCGGCCATGCATTATTTTTCTTTATTACCTCGGGCAACACTGCATTTACAGGTGATGGCATTATGAAGGAGACAGCAGTATAGAGGACAGCCAGAACAAAGCGGCCGATGCAGGGAGGCCATCAATGCAAGCTTATGGTAGATCGGGAAGATTGCCATTTATGACTAAAATTTTGAAAATTCAACCGGAGGGAAAATCGAATTTAGGAAATTGTTGTTGGGTGGGGCATTTATTGCATAGGGAGCCAAGACTCCGGGATAAAACTCAAGAATTTTTTGTTTTTGAGGAGGATGGTGGACCGGAGAAGAGGGGGAAGCAGTGACAGTGGAAGAACCGAGCCGAGCATCGGTTAATGTATGCCTGCGGGCTGTTTTATTTTGGAATGCATGTAAATATTTTCTGAAGATTTTAATGAAAAATTTGAATTTGTAAGGTGTTAGTTTTCTAGTCCCCATCAAGTGGTATCAAAGCCCGTAGTTCCTGAGTGTATAGTAGACCACCGAAGGAGAGGCAGTTGTACCAGGACTTATGGGAGGGCTTGAGATCGGGTGAGCAGAATGCCTCCAAGGAGAAACCCCGTTGGTGGAAGAGGCATGGCAGTAGAATATTTTTGGGCTTTGCAGCGGCAAGTTCAGGCCCTGCAAGAAGAACTACGCAGAGGACATGAACCGAGAAGAGATGCAGACAGTGAGGATGAAGTGGATGAGGAAAATCAGTTTGAAGAAGAGGAAGAAGATGTAGATCCGGCACAAGCCAGACTGTGCAAGGCCATATCCCAGATCGGGAAGAGGCCAAAGATAGAAGTTCCCACGTATTCCGGGAACTTGAATCCGGAGGAGTTGATAGACTGGGTGAATGATTTGGAAGAATACTTCGAGTATGAAGAAGTTGAAGATCCCGAGAGGGTCAGATTTGCTAAGACCCGACTGAAGGGTCATGCTAGCATATGGTGGAAGGGAGTACAGCTGGAACAGAACCGAAGAGGAAAAGAGCGGATAACAAGGTGGGACAGAATGGTGGAGAAATTAAAGAGGCAGTTTATTCTCGTAGATTATGAACTGGACCTGCTACGTAAAATGTAGAGTTTGAGATAGATGAATAAAACTGTCTAGGAATATACAGAGGAGTTTTATAAAATCTCCATCAGAACCGGTCATTTGGAAGCAAGCAAGGAAAAAGTGGCCCATTAGATTAATGGGTTGAGACCCAGTGTTCAGGAGGAGTTGAGTTTGGTTTGGGTAAGCACCATTGAAGATGCTTACCAGTTTGCTCTAAAGGTTGAAGAAAAGTTGAACAGAAGGTTTGAGAGCAAGCAAAGAGTAAAAGGACCCAGAAGAAAGACCGATGGAAGAAAAGGGGAAGGAAAGGAAGAAAAGAAAGAAGAGGAGAGCAGCAGTCGAGATTAGAAAGAAGACGAAGAACCCAAACCGCAAGTTCAAAATGATGGCTACCCGAGAGGAAGAGGTAGATCTGGACACGGGTATGGAAGAGGAGTGTTCCGAGGAACATGTTTCCACTATGGAGAAGAGGGGCATCGGGCATATGAATGTCCCCAGCACCCTGAGAAAGTAATCCAGAAACAAGTGGGTCCTGCCAAAGCAGTTGTGGCAGTTGAAGATGTTGATTCAGAACATTCTGAAGAAGCTAAAAAAGGAGAAGCAATGATTGTGAGGAGGACCATGCTGGTGGAGGAATCCAAATATGAACAAAGGAGAAGCCTGTTTCGCACCCGATGCAAAAGTGCAGACAAAGTCTGTAATGTTATTATAGACAATGGGAGTACAGACAACTTAGTTTCCGAGGAGATGGTTACTAAGTTGTAGCTGGAGAGAAGGATGCACCTGCATCCATACCGGATTGTGTGGTTGCGGAAGGACCACAGAGCCTGGGTCCGTGAACAGTGTTTAGTCACTTTCAATATTGGGAGATACAAGGATGAAATCCTGTGTGATTTTTTCCCCATAGATGCTTGCCATTTGCTGTTAGGAAAGCCATGGCAGTTTGATCGGAGTGTGGTGCATGATGGTCATGCAAATACGTACTCCTTGATGAAATATGGAGTGCGACACAAGTTGAAGCCATTACAGACAGTGGATGAGAAGGTGTGCAGCAATGCCAAAATTTGTCTAGTAGAAGGAAAAAAAATTTCCAGGAAACGGGATTTGTGTAGGTTGCAAAGGTTGATGAGTGTTTGGAGGTGTTACAGAAGATGCGGGCTGAACAACATAGAAGTGAAGGTCACTTCTCCTTTTTACCCCGGGTGTCTGATGCAGGAGCATCCGGAGACAGTAAAGCAATCTTGCATCTTCCAAATTTTTTTAGTTCATTGCATTTTGATCTGTTGTTTTTCCAAGTTGGGGGAGGTTTTGTAAAGCAATTTTTGGTTGGGAGAAGTTTTATAAGGCAAGGGGGGAAGGGGTCACGAAATCGTGACCCAAAGGACTGCCTTATGGCTATGGCGAGTTTTCGTCACGATATTACGATGTCATGATATCTCGACTTCGTGATATCATGATAGTTTCATAGGGCAGAGGAGAGGAGCTTCAGACATCACGATATCATGATGGTCTATAGAGCGAGGCAGAGGGGAAAGAGTCCTGTCGCGATATCATGACAGGTCACGATATCGTGACCTGTCATGATATCGTGACCTGTTAGAAGCTGCCACATGGCAGAACAATCAAGGGCAGAGGCGAAGGTAGAACAATCAACGGCAAAGGCGGTGGTAGGACAATCAAAGGCAAATGCTGAGGCATGGTTGGGAGGTTGGGGTCACAAAATCGTGACCCCGAAGGCAGTAGCAATGCAGAGTGGAGTTTTCATCGTGATATCACGATGTCACGATATCGTGATGTCACGATATCATGATGGTTTTGAAGTTTAGTGCAAGGGAGCATTTTGGTAGCGATTTCGCTACATTTTTGGTGGACAGTGGCAAGGCAGTGGTTGGGTCGCGATATCGTGACATGTCACGATATCGTGGCTAGAAGAAAGCAGACCAAGGGAGAGAAAGCGGACGATCGGGCAAGGCCAATTTTGACACGTGGACTGCCACGTGTATCATGGCAGTTGAGGAGGACATGTGTGCCGTATATATATTGTGACAAGGAGAAGGCATGGCAAGTTTTACACACGGTCAGCTGTGTGTAAGAAATAAAAGAGGAAGGCCACGTAGATTGATAAGAGTGGTGTCGACCACGCATTATTTTTATTTATTACCTCTGACAACACTGCATTTACAGGTGATGGCATTATGAAGGAGACAGCAGTACAGAGGACAGCCAGAACAAAGTGGCCGATGCAGGGAGGCCATCAATGCAAGCTTATGGTAGATTGGGCAGATTGCCATTTATGACTAAAATTTTGAAAATTCAACCGGAGGGAAAATCGAATTTGAAATTGTTGTTGGGCGGGGGCATTTATTGCCTAGGGAGCCGAGACTCCGAGATAAAACTCGGGAATTTTTTGTTTTTGAGGAGGATGGTGGACCGGAGAAGAGGGAGAAGCAGTGACAGTGGAAGAACCGAGTCGAGCATCGGTTAATGTATGCCTATGGGCTATTTTATTTTGGAATGCATGTAAATATTTTCCGAAGATTTTAATGAAAAAGTTGAATTTGTAAGGTGTTGGTTTTCCGGTCCACATCAGAAAATAAAGAGATACATCCCATAATCCAATCCATACAATCCTTATAGAAACCAAATTGCCTCAAAACTTTGAAAAGGAAGTGCCAATCCACTCTGTCATAAGCTTTGGATAAGTCTAACAAGATGAACATAGAAGGAGAATTTTGCATATCCATGGAATGGATGGCTTCCTGAGCAAGAACTATCTCATCTACTATTTGACGTCCTTCCACATATCCCCATTACTCTAGGGAAATAATCTTATGCAAAAGAGGCTTCAACCTTTCTGCCATGATTTTAGTAATAATTTTGAGAAGAACATTACATAAAGCAATAGGTCTAAAAGCTGAGATATGATCAACCTCTTGAGCTTTTGGAACAAGAGTAATATAAGTTTTATTGATAACCTTCAAAATTTCTTTGGATTTCTTGGCTTCTTCCACCACCTCTAATAAATCAACATGAAGGATATCCCAAAACTCTTGGTAGAACCCAATAGGAAAACCATCAGGACCTAGGGTTTTCCATTTTTGCATTTTAAAAACTACTTGTTGAAGCTCATTGATAGTAACAGGAGTAGTCAAAATAGAGTTCTCCTCAGAAGTGATAAGATAAGGGATTTCTTGAAGAAAATTTTGTTGAGAAGTTGAGTCAAGAGGAGTAGTAGCAAAAATATTGGAAAAGTAATCAACAATAGAGTTCATGCCATCCCAAGTATAAACAACATCTATAGAATATGATTTTAAGGAAGAAATAAAGTTGTGATATCTTCGAGCTAGAAGAGATTTATGGAAGAAATTTGTGGTTCGATCTCCTTCTTTGAGCCATTTTATTCTAGATTTTTGCTTCCATAAGATTTCTTCTCTTTTTTCCCATTCCTCTAACTGAGTTGTGAGTTTAATTTCATCTGCACTTCTCTTCTCTGTGAGGCCATCTAAACGGATTTTCTTATTAAAATTTTCAAGATGAGCAATAACTTCATGTTTTTTTTTATGAACATCCCCAAACTCTTTCCAATTCCAAGTCTTGATTTTGGATTTAATGTATTGCAGTCTTTTGGCAAAACATAACATCTTAGTCCCATGCCTAGGTTTACCTTCCTTCCACCATTGTTGCACATGAGGTCTGAAGGAAATGTCTCTAAGCCACATTAATTGAAAATGAAAAGGAGAGAAACTCACATTGGTTTTCCACATTTCCACCATGAATGGCCAATGATCCAAACCAGAATTAATAAGAGTCTTCACTTTAGGAATGTGACCATGGATTAAGAATTTTTTAGAGAGCAAAAACCTATCCAATCTCTCCATTATACAATCTAAGCCTTGCCTTCTGTTAGACCAAGTCATAATGCCATTATCTGGTTGGATATCCACAAGATGGATGTTTGCAATATATTCGCTCATGAGGTCAGTAATT
Source organism: Wollemia nobilis (assembly GCA_028583015.1). NCBI lineage: Eukaryota > Viridiplantae > Streptophyta > Pinopsida > Araucariales > Araucariaceae > Wollemia > Wollemia nobilis. The sequence goes on from JAQPPZ010002550.1 coordinate 7,269,721, forward strand.
TTGTCCAAATTTCTATTTCCCCCCCTTTTCTCATCCAGAGAGAGGATGGTATTAAAATCTCCTCCAATAAAGATCCAAGATTTAGGAAAATGAGAGATAATATGAGTAATATCCTTCCACTGTCTTCTTTTTTCCTCCAAAGAATTCAGGTCATAAACAATAATGCAGAGCATAATCTGGTTGGAATGTCTACTTTGAATAGTTATAGCCAAAAAACCCCAACTGCCAACCATATGGTGAATAACTACCTCTTTTGGGTCCCAAAGACAAGCAATGCCACCCGAAGTCCCTTGGGAACTGAGGGAAACCACTTTTCCAACTGGCCAAATTTTACTGGCAATTAAGTCCATATCCTCCATTGACATTTTTGTTTCTTGAAGGAAAACAAGATGTGGATGATTTATCTGAATCATTCTTCTAATTTCATTTTGTTTTGAAAGACTCCCTTTGAGTCCTCTAATATTCCAAGTGATGATCTTCATTAATACCAGGGCTAAAAATGTTGGTAAGGGCATTAATCTTACCTTCCTCTACAAGCTTTTCACCTTCTTTTACCATATGATATTGATTGGTCTTGCGACCTACTTTTTGATTAGAATCCATCTTCAATTTTTTTTCCCTATTTCTTGACTTATTCCAATTGAATCTAAGATGGCTTCTAACCTTGAAGAATGCTCATACACAACCAAAATTTTACTAGATGGTTCAATGGAGTCTATATTGGGACCTGCATTATTTGAAGTTTTGACATTTGAAATATTGTTTTTCTTGTGTAAATTTTCTCCTTTTTTTCTGTTGAAATTTTTTGATTTGTTGGTTTGTCTCTGAGTTATTTCCTTCATATTTAAATTATGTTTCTAAGATTTTAGTTTCCATTATTTCCTCTTCCTCACTTGGGACATCATTTGTGGAAACGATTTCAAACATATTAGCAAATGAATTTGATTGATCCTTCATTACTAGTTTTTTCTGAGTGTTCTTCTTCTTAGGTATTTGGAAACCTACTGAGTTTATATCTTCTTTCTTTTGATCAAGAATTTTATTTGGGCAAGCACTGGCCAAATGACCATATTCATGGCAAATTCTACAATGAAAAGGAATGTTCTCATAGTCCACTACTTGCTCCCAAGTGTCTTCCCCAAATTGTAATGTGATATTTTTAGGTAGGGGTTTGTCAAAATCCATTAAAAAACAAATTCGAGCATAAATAATATGTTCAAAATTTTGAGTACAATCAACAGTCATCATACAAGTCCCTAAAGAGTTTCCAATTGAAGAAAAAATAGTAGGATTCCAAAATTCAATAGGGAGGCCAAAGAGTCTAACCCACATGGGAGCTATAGAAGGCATCTCTTCTTTGAATTTAAATTTAGTATGCCAGGGCTTCATGAAAAGCCTTTCCCTTCCAAAAAACCAAGGACCCCCTTGAAAAGTTTTCTCTCTATCTTCATTATTAGCAAATAAAACAAGAAAATAACCATTTGGATAAATAGAGATTTGTAACTCACCTTTAGTTTTCCAGATTTTTGCAGCCCAGACTTTGAAAGCAGATAAACTCGGACGAAAACCCATGAATTGACAAATTATTCCTCTTTTTTCCAAATCTTCAATGCCAGTCTAAATTTTACCCATATCAAGCTTAACAATAGGAGTTCCATCAGATGATTTAAGACATCCTGACTCTATTTTCTTGGGATCAATCTTAGGCATTCTTAGAGATTTATGAGAAGCCCTAATATTGATATTAGCATTGGGCTGAGGCTGTCCACCACAAAGGGCATCCCTAAAATTCATTTTTGGGACTGAGTCTTCATAATTCTTACCCTTGACAAGGGTTTTCGCACTAGAATTATTTTTTGGGTGCACCTTAGCACCAGATTCACTTGAGATATGAGCCATTTTTTGATCAATGGATTGAAACTTATTTCATGGTCTCTTTAATCCTTGCCCTAGACACCATGGAAAGGTATGGTTTTCACTTTTCTTTTGTGCAACAAATTGGAATTCATTATCACTCAAGTTCATAGTATGATCTGTTGAAAGACAAATTTCTAACCCATCTTGTATCCCCTGCAACATTTCCTGCTAAAATATTGAGCATAAACCACAAAAATATTGGCCGCTAGGGCCCGAAGGCCGTAAAAACCAACCTCTGGAGCTTCTTGCACTCAACCCAAATGAAACCCTCGCATAGTCGCTTGCCAAATATATAATTCACACATAGGGATGCGATAGGATATGTGTTGCTCCAACTTATATGAAAATTGGTGGAGACGTTCTAGGGTTTTTCACGCATCTACCCTCAAAATTTAAGATCAATCCGAGTTCGGATGAGTGAGATATGGCCAAAATGAGTTTAGAAGTTTGGGAAGTCCTACGAAAAACGTCTTTGAAAGCTAAGATATTGATAGATAGTGGAGCTATGAATAGTTTCATTTCTTTTAGTATAGTCAAGGATTTTCTATAAATGCCAAGATTTTTGGCACAAGGATGGAAATTCGAGTATGGATCTGGATAGAGCTACTCAATGGATCAATGTTTTCCCACTATCAAGATCACCCTACCCAAAAAATATATCATATAGGACTTATATGTAGCACCACTACATGCCTTTGACATCATCTTGGGAATGGAGTGGTTAAGGACTCATGAAGCCATAATTAATTTTAAATATAAATGGATAGAATTTATAGGTAAGGACAAGTAGAGGCTAAGAATACATATTGATCAAGGGTCTTTTCACCCTCATATGATCTCAATAATGCAACTAAAGAAATCTATTAGGAAAGGTGGTATGTTCTATGTCATTAACTTGAGCCACAAGACCAAAAATGATAGGAAGGAGGAATTTTTAAAGGAGCACCCAATTTTGTAGGAGTTTGGGGATGTTTTTCCTGAAGATCTTCTAGGATATCACCTAAGTGTGATTTTGAATTTATTGTTGAACTACTTCTAAGTTCTAAACCTATTCATAGAACTCCTTAAAATATGAATTCTATTGAAATGCAGGAGCTAAAAGTGTAACTTCAAGGGTTGTTGTAAAAGGGGTTAATTAAACCCAGTGTGTCACCATGGGGTGCTCTTGTTCTCTTTTTCAAAAATAAGAATGGATATTTGAGGTTGTGCATAGATTATAGAATGATGAGTAAAGAAACTACTAAGAATATGTACTCTTTTCCTAGGATTGAGGATTTTTTTTATCAACTCAAGGATGCCACTATCTTTTCAAATATTTACTTGAAATCAAGATACCATCAATTAATAATATATGATGAGGATACTCACAAAACCTAATTTAAGACTAGGTATGGGCATTATGAGTTTTGGTATTACCTTTTTGTTTGACTAATATCTTGACAACATTCATGAATATGATGAACAATGTGTTCAAGGAGCATCTAGATCAATTTATCTTAGTATTCTTGTATGATATTTTGATATATTATCAAAATAAGGAAGAGCATGACAAGCATTTAAGTATTGTGCTCGAGTTTTTGAGAAGGAACCAACTCTATGGGAATCTATCTAAATATGACTTTTATGTTCTAGAGTTGTAGTATCTGGGACATATCATATATGTAGAAGGGATAGTGGTTGATCCAAAGAAGATAGAGGCCAATTTGATCTAGCCACCACCTACTAATATGATTTAATTATGGAGTTTCATGGTCTTGGTAGAGTATTATAGGTAGTTTGTAAAAGATTTTTCCAAAATAGCATACCGCATAACTAACCTTAAAAGAAAATAAAAATAATTCAAATGGACAGATAAGTATAAATTCACTTTTGCTTTTCTTAAGCAAAGGCTTACTACTACACTTGTTCTCAAGATTCTAAACTCATGAGGGAATTTTTTAGTCTGTACTGAAACTTATTTGAAAGGTTTGGGAGGAGTTTTATTCCATGATGAATCAATTGTAGCACATGATTCAATTAAAATCAAGAAGCATGAGGTAAACTATGCTATGCATGATCTAGAACTAGAAATTGTTGTACATACCCTTAAGATTTTATGCCATTATTTTCTAGGGAAACCTTTTGAGTTAAGAATCGACCATCAAAGCATGAGGTATATCTTTACCCAAACAATGTTCAATGCATGGAAAAGAAGGTGGATTGATTTCTCAGCAAAATATGATTTTGGTATAGAGTATATCAAAGGCAAGGAAAATAAAGTTGTTGATGCATTGAGTAGGAGAAGGCATATAATGGCTTTGACCCATAGTCACGTAGAATTAATGGACCAAGTTAAAGAAGTGCAATTGTAGGACCAATTTTGTAGTGATATTCGGGCCAATATGAAAGAGGTTTTTTACGAGGATACATATTTTTACATAAAGGATTGACTTTTATATTTTAAGGATAGGATGGTGATCCCTACAATTGGTGACTTAATGAGATTGATCATGTAGGAGGTGCATATATCTCCTTACTCTATTCATCCCAAAAGGGTAAAGATGAGGGATAACATGAAGAAAACATTCTTCTAGTAAAGTATGAAGAAATACATCACTAAATTTTTGGCTCAATGCATGTAATACCAAAAAATGAAAGCTGAGCATAGACATCCAGCCAAACAGAATTACACATGATATAACAGTTCAAAAGTGGCAGGTGATATTTATGGACTTCATAGTAGGTTTACCTAAGATACAATACCAACATGATTCAATCCTAGTAGTGATTGATATATTGACCAAGGTTGCATATTTTATTCTAGGAAATACCAAGGATGATGCCATTATAGTGGCCAATAGATTTGCCAAATAAATGTTTAGGTTGCATGGTTTTCTTGAGGTAATCATTTCAAATAAGGACTCTAGATTTAAATATGAGTTTTTGTAGGCCCTTCATCATGCAGTTAGTATAAATTTGAATATTAGCTCTACGTATCATCCAAAAATAAATGGTCAAATAGAAAGGGTAAACCAATTATTGGAAGAAATGCTCTACATGTTGCATGGACCAAAATTCTTGATGGGAAGACTTATTGGATCTAATTGAGTTTGCATATAATAATGGGTACCATGCTTCCTTGAAAATGACCCCATTTGAATTTGTGTATGGTCAAAGGTGTAGAACTCCTATATATTAAGATAACCTAGAGGATCATAATATCATTGGACCAGATGTGGTAAAGGATATGGAGGAGAAACTTATGATGATCAAGCAAAGGCTTAAGGAATCCATCGATTGTTAGAAGAGCTACACTGATTTAAAGTGCTTACCTAGATAATTCTTTATGGGAGATAGATTTAATACCATGAAGAGTGTCATCAAGTCTTCTAAGTTGGATCCTTGTTTTGTTGAGACATTTGAGATAATTAAGAATATCAATCTAATGGCTTATAGACTTACCTTACCATCCAACATATCAAATATACATGACTCTTTCCATACATCCTTTCTTAGGAAGTACATTTCTAATCCTAATAATGTGTGGGATTTCTCAAAATTATAGGTGATAGATCCATCGATCATTGAAGTGAGGCTAGTGAGGATTATAGATTTTCATTCCAAAGCAATGAAGAAACAAACTCTAGAATAGTGCAAGGTCCAATGGGACCAATATTCTAAGAAAATACCACTTGGAAGAAAGTGGATGAGATGAAAAAACATTTTTATTATTTGTTTGAGTAAAGATAAATGTAATATTTTTTCTATAAATATCACAGAATGTGTTTAGTCCAAGGGGGTAGTATATCACAACCCACCTTGGCAATTGTTGCTACTTAAGTTGGACTTTGTATTAGCAAATAAAGTTTAATACTTAGTTTTTATGCTTTTGAAAGTATGCTTTGATATTATATCTATTTTATTTAAGGATATGATATTGTTTATGATTTGCATGGTTGCAGGCTTAGGTACTCTCATGGATGGACAAGATAATTGGCCACAAGGAATGAGATATCTTGTTAAAGGGGAAATGATGATGATGACTCATTCATCAAATAGATCAAGGTAACATAGATGAATACCCTTTCATGTAGATGCATTATGGTTTTCTTATGATCATGTTCATACCATTGGACTAGGAAAGTTGCTTGCAATGAGTCTCCTTAACATGAGTAAGTTATAGCTTAAGTCTATCTTAAATAAGAAGCCACTAACTTAAGGATAAAATGATGGTACAAAATATAGAGAGAGTGCATTTGTTCTTGCATATGGAATGATGGTTTTGATTATCTCCTTGTGTGTTCTTAAATAATTATTTGGTTGATAATAATTTTTATTTGCCTAAGGTTGATAATTCTTCCATAATAGAAAGCCATGAATTCTTAGTTTTTGAATGTTATTTTATGCTTGTTTGTGGCCATTCATTGGACCATCTTAATCTTTGGATGTGGTGCACTTAATATTCCATACTTTTGAGTGATGAATCTTAAGTGGAGCACCTGCATTTACAAGTGGTCACCCTTGTCTATATGAGTGTATTTGGAGATAAAATCCTTGTCTAAAGTGAATGCTAATGAGAGGCGCCATAAGTGTTATGAAGAGACTCTCCATGTCGGATGGTGCTTGGACTCTCCTCAATAGAGGGAGGAGGTTGTTATAATTTGAGGAGAAATTCAATGTAAAATAGGATAAGGCAGAGCGTATCCATAGATGTAGAGAGAGTTGGGTAGCAGAAAGAGTGGATGAGAATAAGTGTTAGTGCTAAATGAATTCTGGCTGAGGCATATAGGTGAGGTTCATAGCTCCTCGATGGCATTGTTAGGTTGGCCTTTGTGTTTTTTACACATATGTTGTTCTATTGTTTTTTTTAGATTCACCTGTAGATGCTTTTGTATTCCCTTCAACCTTGTAGTTTGGATGTGTTGGCTTGACCCAATGCATTAGTTTGTTTATCTATAACTTAGGGATTGCACATTCAATATTTGCCCACTCAAAACTATCTCTCCTTGCATGGTATAAAAGAGCACAGTGCAAGGGTAGTGAGTGCTTGACTTAGCATAGTATTGCTTACCTACATTGGTTGACCTTTGACGTGTCCTTTGCTTGGTGTTTATGTAAATATTATTAACCAAAGAAGTGACTTGGTTTTTCCTTGTTCGTTTGAATTCCTATAGATATTGCACATCTCAAGTCTTTTATCTTTTATCTGGTTTACGTATATGTGACCTTGGGAACTTGTGGTTGGAATTAGGGTTACTACTTTTGCTAAGAAACTATTGGATTTGCTAGCCCTTTTTTAAGCTTGTTGATAGGTTGTTTCTAAGATAGTTTTAGATTTTCTTTTAAGATCTTGATAGATTTTTTAGGGTTGACCTTCGAACCTTAACTAACTTAATGTAAGGTTATGTAATAATATTTAGATTGATTGATAATCTCATGTTATATTAACTTGATGCAATTTTGTATTAAAAAATGATAGATTAGTTTGGCAATTAATCTAATTATAGATTAATTCATTTTAATATTTATATTGCAATTAAATCAAATGGTAGATTAGCTTGGCAATTAATCTAATGATAGATTAATTCATTGTAATATTTAGATTGCAATTAATCAAATGATAGATTAGTTTGGAAATTAATCTAATGATAGATTAATTCATTTTAATCTTTAGATTGCAATTAATAAAATGATAGATTAATTCATTTTAATATTTATATTACAATTAACCAAATTATACATTGTTTTGGAAATTAATATAATGATAGATTAATTCATTTTAATATTTAGATAACAATTAACCAAATTATACATTGGTTTGGAAATTAATCTAATGATAGATCAGTTTGTAAACTAACCTAATGATAGATTAAGGCATTATAATATTTATATTGGTAATTAATCAAATGATAGATTAATTTATCTCAATCTTTAGATTTGCAATTAGTCAAAAGATAGATTAGATTGGTATTTGATCAAATGATAGATTAATATTTAGTCTTGCAATTGAATGACAAGACTTGCAAATGATAGATTGATTTATAACTAATGATGGTTTAATTTAGCTATGGAATAAATATTTGTGGAAAATATTTTGGAAATAAGTATGGGCTTCTTTTTCTTATAGAATTGATGTATTTAGAAATGTATGGCTTTGGACTTAAATATTGGTGGAAAATATTTTGGAAAGAAGTATGGGCTTCTTTTGCTTTTGTGTTGCTATGTTGAATTGTTTTACATAGGAATGCAAGGCTTGGGATTTAAAATATTTGTGGAAAATATTTTGGAAGTATGGGCTTCTTTCACTTGTGTTTGTTATGCAATAAATCATATATAAATGCATTCATACCTGCAAATGAGTTGTTTCGATCTCCATCTTCCTATAAAATTACCATGGAGACCAAGGGAAGAAGATGCCAAATAATGCTAAGTTAATTTCTTCAATTATTCTTGGAGTACTATTTAAAATCACTCTTGGTGAAAGAGGATTTATTGTAATAGAAGCAAAGACTATTATTTTATGTAATCTAAACCTTTAATTGTATTACTATATGGTGCCATGTTGATAAATGGTTTTATGGTTCTTATCCATTCTAATTATTTGATCTAAATGTTATTTACAGCATGGAAGAAAAAGATGTGTGCTATCTTTTAGGTTGAATATCTATGGGATATAGTGATTGGCACTAAAAACCATCCTACAACAACATGGCTAAACCAAGAGGCCTTTGATAAGAAGGATATAAGATGTCTCATGTTTATTCTACTTGCTACTACAGATGAGGTCCAACCTCATATTTGTGATGCCAAATATGATAAAGAATCTTGGGATAATTTGATTACCATTTATGAAGGAAATAATTAGTCAACTATTATAAAACTTAAAACTCAAATACATACACTCAATATGAAATATAGTGATATAGTTTACTTGTTTCTATACAAAGTGGTAGAATTGAAAGCCAAATTGAATTCTATGGGAGAGACAGTGGCAGATACTCTCTTGACCTCAGTCATATTGAAAGATTTTCCCAAATCCTACAAGGTGTTGATTACCTCTCTCAATGTGTTTGGTAGACAAGTTACCTTTGTGGAATTGGTGAATTAGCTTCAAAATGAGGAGGCAAATTAGTATCTAAAATATGAAGTGCCATATAATGCCCTCTACTCCAAACAAGGGGTAGGAAGCATGGTAATTTTTAGAAGAAAGGATATTCATAAAAAGGAAAAGGGCAACAACCTCAGTAGAAAGACAAGCAATATTACAAAATATATGATATGAATAACCATGACACCAACAGGTGTTGATTTAAGAATAAACAAAAAAATGACAAAGATCACAAGAAAAGGGGCAAAGGGAAATACAAACCACTGAATAATATTAAGTAAACCAAGGGGAATGTTTCTTACGCTAAATCAGACTCAAACTCAGATTCTGAGTGAGCACACAAGGTTCTCATGAATCACACATCTTCTTAGGAGAAATATGTAGTGTGGTATACTGATTTTGGTGCCAGTAAACACATGACTAGATATAGATCATAGTTTGAGATATTTGAGGCAAAGGAAGGCAAGCCAATGACAATAGCTTATGATAAGACCTATCGAGTCCAGGGTGAATGTGATGTTTCCATCACTCTTCCAGATGGTAAATATTATATTGAGAAGGTTCTCTATGTTCCTAAATTGGTCAACAATTTACTTTCCATCCCTCAGATCTTGGATAGAGATATGGATATTATTTTTAGTGTTAAGGAGGGCAGAAAGAGATGGTTCATCACTAGAAAGGGAAAGCATGTAGCAACAAGATCATACAAGCATAGCTTGTTCATATTAGATATAATTTCAATGCCTCATGTTGCCTTGGTAGTGGCTACAAAGGATGCTAATTCTCTTTGGCACAAGAGATATGGGCATCTGAGTTTAGGATATTTTCTTGCATTGAGCAAATATGAGATGGTGAAAGGCATTCCCAACCTTTCATACATATTTCTAGTATGCTCAAATTATTTAGTAGGAAAGCAACATCAGGTATAATTTGAGGTAAGCTCTTCATGAGCTAAGAAACCTTTGGAGTTCATACACACTGATATGTGTGGTCCTATGCCAAACAACTATGATGGAAAGAGATATTTTCAAGTTTTTTATTGATGATTACTCATGAAATATGTGGGTTTTCTCTCTCCAATTGAAGTAAGAGATACTTCTATACTTTCAACAGTTTAAAAAGCTTATTGAGGAGTCTGGATGTTCCATAAAAACTCTCTATTTAGATCGAGGGGGAAATATACCTCCAAGGAATTTTAATCATTTTTGAATGCACATGGGATTAAGAGACAACTGAAAACTACCTATAATCCATAGTAAAATGGAGTTGCTGAAAGGAGGAATCATTCCATTGTGGAAATGGTTTGATGTATGCTTAAGGGGGCACATCTTGAGCATAAGTATTGGGTAGAAGCAGTAAGTACAATATCGTACCTCATGAATAGAGCAGACACAAAATATCTATAGGTAATGACTCCATAAGAAGCATGAAGGCTATGGTTTTTTGGTTGCAAGGCATTCATGCACATACCAAAATAGAAGATGAAGAAGTTAGATGAGAAAATCCTACAATATATTTTTCTTGGTTACGATGAGCATTTAAATGGATATCAGTTGATAGATTAGATGATAAAGAAAATGCACACTAGTAGATATGTGGTATTTGATGAAGCTTTCACATCAAATAACACATCTACAAATGTATACCTAGAGGAAGAGGAGCCTAAGAAAGAGGTTGCACCACCACAGAACAAGGTTCCATAATGGTATACCAACACATTGAGAGATTTAAATTTGATTTCACTTCCAGTTATGACTCTAGATCAACCTTGTACTCGTAGTATGACTCAGATGATGAGAGCAGATGCATCAACTTCAAAGGTTGATGAGATTTACCAATAGTTTGATAAACTATCTATAGATGCACAGGAATATAGAGAAGTAGATGTGGATGATAAATGAGTTTATGTGTTAGCATTGGATGATAATGAACCCATAAAAATTCAAGATGCACTTAGTAAGCCTTAGTAGAAAGCTGCTATGGATGTTGAACATACATCTCTCATGAAAAATTATACATGGAAGCTAGTTAATCTACCTTCAAGAAATAATCCCATTGGCTTTAAATAGGTTTTCAAAGTGAAGTATAAGGCATATGGTACTATTGATAAGCATAAATCCCATCTTGTTGCAAAGGGTTGTGCTCAGAAATAAGGTATAGATTATGAAGATATTTTTACCCTACTACAAAAATTACTACCATATGAGTACTTTGTGCCATGGCAGCTCAGTTTAGGTAGAAGTTACATTAGATAGATGTAAAAAATGCTTTCGTGAATGGTGATCTTCAAGAAGAAGTGTACATGACCCAACCAAAAATATTTGTGATTGAAGGGCAAGAATAGAAAGTTTGCAAGTTGGTCAAATCCTTGTATGGGATAAAACAAGTTCTACGAGCTTGGTACATCAAAATAGATAGTCACCTAGTGCAACATGGATTCAAAAGAATTCCTTCAGATGAAAATATCTATATCAAGAACAATGGTTCTTACATAGTGATTTTGATATTGTATATGGATGATCTGATCATAATAGGTAGTTTAGAGAACATGATTGATGTAGTGAAAGATGATTTGAAATAATATTTTGAAATGATAGATCTAGGACTTCTTCACTATTTTCTTGGTTTGAAAGTGACTTGGAAAAAGAATCATATTAGGGTAACACAAATTGGTTGAAAAATATCGCATGATTGACTACAATTCTAAAGCGACTCCAATGAATACAGGACTTAAGTTATAATGATATGATAAATCACCACAGGTAGATGGTGCTCTCTATTTCTAGATGATTGGGATTCTCATATATCTGATAAATACCAAGTCAGATCTCAATTTTTCTCTAGGTTATATTTCAATGTTTATGTAGGAACCTAAGGTAACTCATTGGAAAGCAGTAAAGAGATTTATTCGTTATGTTCATGGTAGTACAGACTATGGCCTAGAGTACAAGAAGAATGACAAGTTCTTATTACAAGGATACACAGACTCAGACTATGCTGGATTCATTGATGATCATAAGTCGACTTCTAGATACATTTTCCATATTGGATTTGGATCTGTCACTTGGCATAGTAAGAATTAGCAGGTGGTTGTTGTATCTTCTACAAAGGCATAATATTACATAGCAAGTGGAGTAGTCTATGAGATAATGTGGGTGAGTTGTATTCTTACAAACATGGGCCTTCTAAATAATCTTCCACTTATTATGTTTTATGATAATCAAGTTGTTTTGAATCTTGTCAAGAATCTAGTTTTTCATGAGCATACCAAAAATAATGATACTCAATATCATTTCATTAAATATGAAGTTCCAAAACACAACATACAACTTCAATACATTCCCACTGATGAGCAGGTTGTAAATATTTTCACTAAGGTACTTGCATGTGTCAAATTTGAATTGTTTCGCAATGCTCTTTGTATTTCATAATAATGTAATAAGGGGGTATGTTAGCATAGTACACATAGTAATTTATTATAGTATTTATTTTCATGCGCTAATTTTGTTATGCACTCAGCTAAACTAGTTGGCTAGTTTATTCAACTAAATGGTAGTTGATTACCTACTTTTACCTACCTTCAATGTATATTTAATCAAACATCTCAATACAAGGAATGTGGTTAACATATTTTACAAGAATGAGTGCATAGCTCAAGTTTTACTCTATTTGCTTCTTCTATGAAGTCGCTCATGTCTGAGGTAGCAAGTTGATACCAATTAGAGAATGAATGTGGAGATAGAGCATTATACTTTTGGTGAACCTTACCTTATAATGAATCCACTAATATCTTGAGGACCACATCCTATTTTATGATTTTTTGCACCTGATAAATGAAAACCATTTTTTTAGGTGTTCTAATGGGGATGTTAGACCTTCATCAATATATCTAGGTAAAATTTCTAGCAATGATACTATAAAATCTCCTCAAATAGTTGATGGGTCTAGAGATCATAGTGGGTCCTTTTCTCCCTAGGTAGGGGATAGATCATGAGATAAGGCAATCATATCAGGCCTATAGGTCCTTTGGAAAAGAAATTAGATAGAGGTCTTCATCCAAATCCTTATTTGGTATTTTTAGTAGTAGCTTATTTTGGTGTTTGTGTTGGAGCAAAGTTACCAAGTGAATGTAGCTTCTTATTTTTAGATAAGTAGGTAGATAGAGGCATTCACCCAAACCTCAAGTTAATATCTTCAATAATGGATTCTTTTAGTGTTCATTCTAGAGCAGAGTCACCAAGTGAGTAAAGAGGTGCTTCAAAAAGCAGAATAGACAAATACCCTCACCAAGTCTAAGCCCTACTCCTAGTTGCAATTAGGATCAATGATGTGTCATTAGGATCATACCAAGCTTGCCATTAAACTATTATCATATCTAATTGTCCCTAGTAGGGCAATCACACCTTATAGGGAGAAACATAGGGGCCATGGTTGAGAGCATGGGGTTTCGATCAATCAGGTGCCTTTGGGATTTTTTATAAGGTTGAATCCTTGTTAGGATGTAATCTTCAAAGCACACTTGGTATCAACAAAGAAAGAAAAAATGGATGGGAGAGATAAATTTTTAAAAACTCGACAAAATAAAAGGGGATGATGCACCAAGAAATCCACTAAGATCTATTAGAAATATTGAGTTGTCATTGATGTCAAAGGTAAAAATATATTCAAGGATGGAATTGTGAGTTGTCAATATTATCAATAATGTCAAAGGCAAAAATATATTCAAGGATGAAATTGTGAGTTGTCAATATTATGGTGCTTGAGAAATTAAATTGGTGATGTATACTTAAATATTTAAATATTAAAGTAAGGTATTTGAAAGTGGAAAGTATTTAAATCAAAGGATTTAAATAAATGTTTAAAAGTGGGATGTATTTAAATATATTGAAAAATAATGTAAGGGTCGACCCTTATGTTGAAAGGTTCAAAAATTATTTTTTCATATATATTTGGTTCTAACATTATGGTGTGTGTGACTTTTGAAGTAGTGCCTTCGTGTTGCCTTCGGAGAAAGAGAAAGAGCATTTTTTCACATGCCTTCATCTATGTTCAAAAGAGTGAGTGAGTTTCGGAGAGTGTGTCGTGCGAAGAGTGTGTCATTCATTTGAGTGTTGTGCTTGGAGAGTGTGTCATTCATTTGAGTGATTGGAGAGTGAGTAAGTCTAGAGAGTGTGTCATTCATTTGAGCGCTTGAAGATATTCATGTTTGGAGTGTGTGCTTTCATCTGGATTTGAAGAGTGAGTGCCTTCAGAGAATATGCCTTCGTGGGAGTTGCGCAAGAGTTTGCTGTAGTGAATTCAAGCAAAGGATTTTTGGAACCAATGAAAAGCTTATTGCTATGACAAAGAATAGAACGTGGTGATCCTACAAATCAAAGTGCAATGTCGCAAGCAAAGCCATCAACATCTACGATGCACCAGAAATAAAGAATATTGTGGTCCTTGTGAAGGAACCAAAGGTAGTAGTGAAGATCGTGATAGTTCCGGGTAGCATCAAAGAAGAGAAGGCATCACATTATCTATGCAAATTGGTGTTTCCAAAAGGGAATAAAAGGAGAGTTCTATGGTATATGTGAAGTGCACACAGTGTGAAGAAGACAACAGTGGTAGTGAAGAAATCTCAATGATGTTGTGGTGTAAAGTCATTGGCTACGCTTAAGAGATTTGCACAGTGATAAAGCATAGAGGTATTACACTATTTTATTCATTTGCATTATATTCATTAACGTTGTGTGGAAGTGTTGGCGCTTGTAGAGAAGAAACATAGCAGGATACAAAGGCACAGGACTTGGACACAAGATACTAAACCCTAAAGACAATGGAGGTGGTAGCTGTGTGATATTAGAGCTAAATCCTAAAGACAATGGAAGTGGTAGCTGTATGAGAAGTTGAAGTGGTGGTTGCATGAGAGAAAAAGAAGAAACAACATTGAAACATCTTGTGTTTGAAGTGGGCCAAGGTTACATTTTTGATTGAAGAGTAATGACCACGTCTTCAAGTTGAAGGGTGTGGAATCACCTTCCATTAGATGGTGTAGTGGTTCATTACTAGCCAATAAGAGTTGTGGGTGAGAGACCAAGGTTCGAGTTTTAGCGCCAGCAAAAAATATTTTGAAAAGATAAGTGTGCTTTTAATTATATCTGGGAATGAAATTTTATTGATGAGAATTTATGTATGAAAGTTTTCTTCAAAAGGAAAAATAAAAGAAAGTGAGAAATTATTAATGCACCAAGGTTTTTATGAATGAGAGTTTCCTTTTGTTAGAACAAGAGAATAAGTGCATAATATTTTGGGCAAGGTGTGGCAATAGAAATTCCAAAGACAAAGTGTTTTATGTGGGCAGCCATGAAAGTGTTGTGAAATATTTTTTTGTGTGATGTGATTATGATTTGTTGAATTTATTAAGTGGGAGATATAAGAGATTATTAGATGTATGAAATTGAAATATGAGTTTGATGTTTCAAAGTACAAGTGTGAGTAAAAGAGGATAGTTTCATATAAGTGGAAATATTGTTTTAGAACAAATCAAGGTGTTACATTGTGCAAGGATAGAGAGAGGAGATTTATGTACATCTTCATTCAAGGATTCAATTGAAAGAATTGGATATTTTCAGCTATCTACAAAAGGGAAGGAAAATCAACATTTATAAGGTCAGTTTTCAAATGCTAGACTAGAGCTACCTTTTAAATGCAAAAAATGTGAGATATGTGAATGAAGAACATATTGGGTAATTGTTATTCCATATCATTCTCTATATGTTCATGAAGATAAAATAATACTGGGTAGAATATGTCTGAATTTCTAGAGTAGAGGAAAGCACATTGAGAAAGTTATGAGCATTGTTTGTATGCAATATTTGTATGAGTGGATGAGAATTATTTTGGAGTATATTTGAGTAGGTCTTCTTAGTAGGCTTGTGAGCATATTTGAGAAGATTTTATGAGTAGATTTGAGTAGGTTTTCATGAGCAAATGAGCATGTTTTAGAGCAAATGAGCAGGTTTTATGAGCAGGTTTTGGAGTAGATATGAGCAGGTTTTGGAGTAGATATGAGTAGTTGTGGAGTATATTTGAGTAGGTTTGGAGTAGGTTTGAGCAGAATTATAGAGTAAGTTTGAGAGAAGACTTAAGTAGAGTTTGAACTAGAGCATATGGGATTGGTGTCTTCTATGGAGTGGTGTCCATAAAATAGAGTAGAGGGGATTGGTGTCTCCTATGGAGTGGTGTCCACAAAACTAGAGTAGAGGGGATTGGTGTCTCCTATGGAGTGGTGTCCACAAAACTAGAGAAGAGGGGATTGGTGTCTCCTATGGAGCGGTGTCCACAAAACTAGAGCAGAGGGGATTGGTGTCTCCTGTGGAGTGGTGTCCACAAAACTAGAGTAGATGGGATTGGTGTCTCTTATGGAGTGGTGTCCATAAAACTAGAGTAGAGGGGATTGATGTCTCCTATGGAGTGGTATCCACAAAAATAGAGTAGAGGAGATTGGTGTCTCCTGTGGAGTGGTGTCCACAAAACTAGAGCAAAGGGGATTGGTGTCTCCTATGGAGTGGTGTCCACAAAACCAGAGTAGAGGGGATTTGTGTCTCTTGTAGAGTGGTGTCCACAAAACAAGAGCAAAGGATATTGGTGTCTCCTATGGAGTGGTGTCCACAAAACTAGAGCAGAGGGGATTGGTGTCTCCTATGGAGTGGTGTCCATGAAATTGAGAGGGGATTGATGTCTCCTATGGATTGGTGTCCATAAACATTGTAATAGGGGATTGGTGTCTCCTGTGGGTTGGTGCCCATGAAATTTTTTGAGAAATTTATAAGAAATATTTCTCCATGGATGTAGCCCACATTGGGTGAACCATGTTAAATCTATGTCTCTTATGTGTGTGGTGATTTATGCATTATTTCATTATTGCAATTGATGATATTTGAAGTTATTGCTTTGGAAAGAAAAGTAAAATTTTTATCTTATACTGTTCACCCCCCTCTCAGTATAAGCTTGTGTTCTTCAATT
Organism: Wollemia nobilis; assembly: GCA_028583015.1. NCBI lineage: Eukaryota > Viridiplantae > Streptophyta > Pinopsida > Araucariales > Araucariaceae > Wollemia > Wollemia nobilis. The sequence goes on from JAQPPZ010002550.1 coordinate 7,286,732, forward strand.
GGTATCAGAGCGGATTCCTTTGTGAAAGCCTAACAACTTGAAGGAAGATCTTACAAGAATACAAATGGCACATCAGGAAGGGTTTTCATCAAATAGAGCTCCATTGTTTGATGGGACTAACTATGCTTTCTGGAGCGTGAGGATGAAGACTTATTTGATGGCACATGGATATGATATATGGCAATCCATTGAGAATGGGTTCACATCATCTACTACTCCTCCCACGGATGCAAATGGTAAGAAACCATATGAAAATAATGCTAGGGCAATGAATGCAATCTTAAGTGGGTTATGAAAATTAGTGTTTGTGAAGGTCATGCAATGCACTTCAGAAAAAAAAATGGGATAAATTACAGAGAACATATGAAGGAGATGACAAGGTAAATATGGCAAAAATTCAAACCCACAGGAGAAAGTTTGAAGACTTGAAGATGAAATATGAGGAAGATATTGCTAGGTATCTGCTCCATGTTGATGAGGTTTTCAATACCATTCGTGGACTTGGAGAAAGTATTGAAGACTCTAATATTGTTCAAAAAATCTTGAGGTCACTTCCCATGAGATTTGATGCAAAGGTTTCAGCAATAGAAGAGATGAAGGATCTCAAAAATTTAAGCATGGATGAGCTACATGGAATTCTCACAACCTATGATATGAGGACAGAAAAAGAACAAACATAAAAAAGAGAGGCAACATTCAAAGCTTCAAAAAGGGAAAAGAATAAAGAACAAGAATAAAGTAATGAATCAAGTAGTGAAGAAGAGGCTAACTTTGTGAGAAGAAATAAGAAGGGTCCAAGAAAACACAAAGGTATGTAGTTTGTGAAATGTTTTAATTATGGTAACCTTGGTCACTATGCATCTAATTGTCCACAGGCGGGAAGTAGTAGCAGTGAAGAAGAAAAGGAATATAAGAAAAATAAAGAAAGAAAATTTCATCATGAAAATAAAAATAAGCACGGTCAAGGCAAACATGAGAAGAAGATATTTCAAAGACATAAAAATATTTTTTATGTTGAAGAAGCAAGCAGTGCTTCCAATAGCAGTGATGAAATCTTCTATGATAATGAAAAAGAAGAAATTCTATTTTTGGCCATAGAAGAGAAAGAAGATGATCCTGTTATTGAAGACCAAGAAGAAGAGGAAGATTCAGAAGATGAAGAGGAAGCCACAATTGACATAGAAGAGGAACTTATTGTTGCTCTTGAAGAGTTAAAGAGGGTTAGAAAGAAGAACTCAAGATTGAAGGCTCAAGTACAAGAGGATGAGAAAACAAAATCAAAGCTTCTACAAGATCTCACCGACTTAAAAGTAAAGGTTGAAGAGGCAAGGAGAATTGAAGAAGGTATGGCTGAATAGTTAAGGGCAAAATAACTAGAGGGTGAAAGACTAGAACATGAAGTTGTCATTCTAAGGAAGGGACTTGAAAAATTTAATGATAAGATATATCAGTTTAGGAAAAGCTCAAAAAACTTGGATGATATTATCAAAGCTCAAAGATCTCCATTTATGAAGACTGGACTTGGTTTTGAAGAAGGTCAAGAGAAATAGAAAGAGGAGTCAAGCTCAAAAGGAACAAAGACATCAAAGAAAATGATTGAAGAGGAACCTAAGACCTATATTGATATGTATAGAAGTGGAAGCATCAATAAGGAAGAAAACAATGCACCATCAAGGAACAGGGACCATCATAGGAAAAGCAAAGAAAGAACCATGCGCCCATATCCTCCAAGGCAAGATGAATATTTCTTCCAGGGTTATTGTTTCTCATGTAATAATTTTGGTCATAAATTTGTACATTGCAGGGTTCATGGTAAGAATGATTATGGCTTCACCAAAAGAAATTTCAAGTCATTTGCACTTTTCAAGGATTACAACATCATGTGTTACAATTGCAACAATTTTGGGCATAGAGCTAAATGGTGTAGAATAATGTTCCCTAAGCTCTCAAAGTCAAGCAAGAAGAAGGATAGTCAAAATGTGCAAAAGGATATGATATCCAAAGTTTGGAGAAAGAAAATGAAACAAGAAGAGGAGCATAGTAATTTGGGAGTAACTTTACTCCCATCTCAAAATTGATCACCTCAAGACAAGGAGGTGGTGAGGGGGCTATGTTTAGTGTCTTATATTTTAGCCCCAAGGAGCCCTTTGCCATTGATGTCAAAGGGGGAGAATTTTAGTGAGGGGGAGCAGCTTGTTAGGGGGATAAATTGTGATCATGTTGATATAAAGGACAATTTTTGTTGAAGGGTTGCCATCAATGACAAAGGGGGATATTGTTAGAAATATTAAGTTGTCATTGATGTCAAAGGTAAAAATATATTCAAGGTTGGAATTGTGAGTTGTCAATATTATCAATAATGTCAAAGGCAAAAATATATTCAAGGATGAAATTGTGAGTTGTCAATATTATGGTGCTTGAGAAATTAAATTGGTGATGTATACTTTAATATTTAAATTAAATATTTAAATATTAAAGTAAGGTTTTTAAAAGTGGGAAGTATTTAAATCAAAGGATTTAAATAAATGTTTAAAAGTGGGATGTATTTAAATATATTGAAAAATAATGTAAGGGCCGACCCTTATGTTGAAAGGTTCAAAAATTATTTTTTCATATATATTTGGTTCTAACATTATGGTGTGTGTGAATTTTGAAGTAGCACCTTTGTGTTGCCTTCAAAGAAAGAGAAAGAGCATTTTTTTGCATGCCTTCATTTGCGTTCGAAAGAGTGAGTGAGTTCTAGAGAGTGTGTCATGCGAAGAGTGTGTCGTTCGTTTGAGTGTTGCGCTTGGAGAGTGTGTCATTATTTGAGTGATTGGAGAGTGAGTAAGTCTAGAGAGTGTGTCGTTCATTTGAGTGCTTGAAGACATTCACATTCAAAGTGTGTGCTTTCATCTAGATTTGAAGAGTGAGTGCCTTCAAAGAATATGCCTTTGTGGGAGTTGCGCAAGAGTTTGCTACAGTGAATTCAAGCAAAGGATTTTTGGAACTAGTGAAAAGCTTATTGTTGTGATAAAGAATAGAACATGGTGATCCTGCAAATCAAAGTGCAACATCGCAAGCAAAGCCATCAACATCTATGCTGCACCAAAAATGAAGAATATTGTGGTCCCTATGAAGGAACCAAAGGTAGTAGTGAAGATCATGATAGTTCTAAGCAACGTCAAAGAAGAGAAGGCATCACATTATCTATGCAAATTGGTGTTTCCAAAAGGGAATAAAAGGAGAGTTCTACGACATATGTGAAGTGCACACAGTGTGAAGAAGATAGTAGTGGCAGTGAAGAAATCTCAATGACACTATGGTGTAAAGTCATTGGCTATGCTTAAGATATTTGCACAGTGACAAAGCATAGAGGTATTACACTATTTTATTCATTTGCATTATATTCATTAATACTGTGTGGAAGTGTTGGTGCTTGTAGAGAAGAAACACAATAGGATACAAAGGCACAAGACTTGGATGCAAGATACTAAACCCTAAAGACAATGGAGGTGGTAGCTGTGTGATATTAGAGCTAAACCCTAAAGACAACGAAAGTGGTAGTTGTGTGAGAAGTTGAAGTGGCAGCTACATGAGAGAAAAAGAAGAAATAACGTTGAAATGTCTTGTGTTTGAAGTGGGCCAGGGTTACATTTTTTATTGAAGAGTAATGACCACATCTTCAAGTTGAAGGGTGTGGAATCACCTTCCATCAGACGGTGTAGAAGAAGTGGTTCATTGCTAGCCAATAAGAGTTATGGGTGAGAGACCAGGGTTCGAGTTTTAGCACCAGCAAAAAATATTTTGAAAAGATAAGTGTGCTTTTAATTATATATGGGAATGAAAAATATACAAAAATAGGTCTAAAAACTATGTGCCAATGATGAACACTTTTTCTCAACATAGTGAAGCACCTATGAGATCTACCAATTGTATGCAAGTATGAGTGAGTAGGTCCTACAGGAGAGACAAACAAGTGACTGTCCAAAAATACATGTAGGTTTCTCACACACACCTATATTTAATAGAAATCAAAGAATAAACAAAATATTACAAAAAAATACATACACATAAGAATAGGTCAATAAGAAGCCACAAATGGCTATAGTAAAAATTTTACACAATATCCCATGTATATATATGTAGGTAATATCTTACAAATATTGTGCCAAAAGTGGGGGTTCAAGATTGCCCATAAGTCACTAAGGAGCCTACTATTTTTATAAAAATAAATGAAGGAAAATATTACAGTTGGATAAAACTATAAACTTGTTGATCCTTTACAAAGCTATTGCTACTCCCATTTATAGATTACAAAGGGAGGGTTTTCCCCACAAAACTCATGTAGATATTTTTAAGTGGTTGTCAATTATGATATAAATTCATGACTCATTTTATTACATGTCCAGTTTAGATCCTCTAGGTTTGAAGTCATGAATTTCAAATGGCCCTAAGCCCTTGGATGAGTAGCTACCATATTTATTGCCATCTACCCATTTTTGGTAATTCCCATCACTTGGGTGTAGAATATTATTTCATTTAATATTTTGGATATTTGAGTTTCTTTTGCCATGTCTCCCATGTTGTTGTTATCCTTTCTCAAATATTTGATACATTTATTTATAGAAAATGACAACCTTCCTTGAAGAATGTGCTCCTCATTGGTTTGACTTTGGGGGCATCAATGTTTTCTACTTCAAGAATCTTCTTCATCACTTGGGGATGCTTGAATTTTGATATTTAGAACATTTTTCATGGGTATCTTTGTTAGAAATTTTGTTCCTCATCTTGCATCGATGACTCAGAAACTTTTGACCTTCGGATATTCTTGGCTCTTGAGATTTTCTTCTAATCATCAAACTTTTTTTTATTGGGGTTTTATCCTATTGTTGTCCATGATTCAAACTTCCACTTTCAAAAAGAGTAGTGATTCATCACTATAGGTATCATCAAAGAATTTGAAAATAAATTACAAGGGGTTCAAAATGAGATAAATGAAATAAAAAAGAGTGGGAATTTTCCAAGAATAAAATGAAGACTATGAAAAAGAAGTAAAATTACTTAAGGAAGAGAAAGAGAAAATATTAAGGAAGATAGTGAGAAGAATGAATAAGCCACATCTTTAGATTTACAAAAGCAATATAAATATGTAAATTCATCTAAAAAAACTATTTTGTAGGTTCATGGATTCATTTAAAAGGAAAGTTTTATTATTTCCACTAACCCTGGCAATAGATATAATTTATTAATTGTGCTTTGGGTAATAGGTTGGAGGTTCAAATAACAAGGATTAAGTACATATAACTTGAGAGTGAGCATGTTCAAATTTTTGAAGATTTGAGGATCACCATAGATAAATATGTCTTACATTCATATTTTTACACTATTAATATGGATAATGTGGATATTTTACTTGGTTATAGTTGGTTGGATTATTTTGGTACCATTAATATTAATGTGCAAAATAAGTTTATGAAGTTATGGTAGAGGAAAAAATTAAGGAACCAACAAAAAAAACAAAAGTTGAATCTATAGTAGAAGCAATAGTATATTCCATGGAATAAGTGCACATGGACACACCAAAATAAAGGCACAAGAGAGATCATGTGGAATAACTTAAAATAGAGAAATAAAATGCTAAAAAAACAAAGTAAACATAATGTCAAGTTAATATTTCAACATATCAACACCCTCACCACCTTGAGCGACAATAATCTTGAAGGTATGGCTTAGGGTATTGTTGGCATTTTTGCCACATTGTTTTTGTTGTTGTTGTTCATGCAAAATAACCAAGTTTGTGCAAAAGTGAAACTGTCGCGATATCGCGACATGTCACATTTTTGTGACCTGTCGCGTTTTCGTGACGTCCGTACCAAAAACAAAGCAAAGCACAGAAGGTGTCGCGATATCGTGACATGTCCTTTTTGCGGCTCAAAACAGCCAAAGGCAGCAAGGAAGTTTCATTGTCGCGATATCGCGACATGTTGGAGTTTCGCGACTTGTTGCGGTGTGGGAGAACTCAAGTGAAAATTGTCATGATTTCGCTACATGTCGCGTTTTCGTGACTTGCAGTGGTCACAGAGCAGAGTAATGAAAAATGTCACGATATCATGACAGAAAAGCAAGAAAGGAGCAGATGGTACGGAATGGCGCGATATCGCGACATGTCACGTTTTCACGGAAGGGCTGAAGGATAAACACAAGGCGGATGAAAGATGTCACGATTTTGCGACATTTTTGAAGATGAAGCCAAGCAAGAGAAAGATGTCGCGATATCGTGACAAGAAGCGGCAACGAAGGAGAAGGCAAGAAAGTGTCACGATTTCGCGACATATTGGACCAGAAGGACCAAGTGCGGAGAATTGTCGCGATTTCGTGACATGTCGCGATTTCGCGAGGGGAAAGCAAAGAAGCAGCCAGATTGTACGAAATGTCATGATTTCGTGACTTGTTGAAGACAAAATCGAACGCCAGACAGAAAAAATACAAGGAAAGAAATTGTCACGATATCGCGACATGTCACGTTTTCGCGATGAAGGAGCCAGAAAGACAATGCCAAGTACGAAATGTCACGATTTCGTGACATGTCCCATTTTCGCTACTTGCAAGAAGATGAAGGCCAAGGAAGAGAAAGATGTCACGATTTCATGACATGTTGCAGTTTCACGGGTATACAAAAGAAAAGGACACAGAAGGAAGAAGATGTCACGATTTCGCGACATGGTGAGTTTTCACGACTTGGAGCAGCGAACAAAGCCAGACAAAGGAGAATGTCATGATTTCGTGACATGTCATGAAGACAAAGCTAAACTAAGAGAAGACGTCACGATATCGTGACATGTCGCATTTTCGTGACTGGTGGCAAAAAAGAAGTAGTAAGGTAAAAGTGTCACGATTTCGTGACATGTCGCATTTTCGTGACCTGTCTCATTTTCACGATAGAAGCAAAAACAAAGGCCCGATACAGTTCTGTCTGCATTTTTCTTCAAAACTGCATAGGAGAACGTGAGGAGAAGATAAGGATCAAACGCAATAATGTTTTAAAAGCTCTCCAACGGATTTTGAGATCGTGGTCAAAGAGGCACCAAGATTAAATGTTGTTGATTACCGATGTGCGCTAGATGGAAGAACTTGAGGCAATTTTCGATGCCACCAAAATTAAAGATGCCTCCAGTATTAAAAGCTCTTGTTCGTGATCTCCTAACAACTTCCAGCTTGCTCTGAAAACAGCCATTTAATGTGTGATTTCTCCGAGGCAGATTAAGGGGGCTTGTTTCTCTTTTCAAGTGCCTATTTTGTGGACCTCTTCTTCGAAATCTGTTTTATGTATTAAATGTTGTAATTCGAAAGGAAGAGGAAGGACCTCTATAAATACCAATGTAAAATCTCAAGCAAAAGGAGGAAGACCTTTTTGCAAAAATTGAAGCAGAGATCCTAGATGCATTTTGCTCTATTCTTAGTGTCTTCTGGAGTTGGTGATCCAAACTGTTGTCCATGTTTTGCTTTCTGTCTGAGTCACTTCTGTTAGTCCAGTGTTAATATAAGTTAAATTCTGTTGTTCTGGATTTGGCTGTATTTGCATTTGAACGTTTGGAGTACAATTGGAAGTGAACTTATGGCTAATGCTTGATCCAATTTCTGTATATGCATTCTAAGAGTCAGTTGTTGTTTAGCTTCAAGATTTTGTTGAGATTATTTGCTATCTGAGGTTGTTCCCCATTAACTATCGGCTTCAGCCATATTTACATCTCTTTCTGTTATTTCCCATTTCTTTTCGCATTTTCCCATTTCTTTCCTGCATCCTTATCTCGAAACCAATTTAGATTAGTTTGGGAGCCAACCCTCTCTGGAGATTGGCCTGGGAGACTTCTCTTTCTCTCGGCATTTCAATGTTGGCCAAGTCTAGGGTGCATACACGTACAAAATCCTTTCCTATGGCAGATTTGTGACCAACAATTTTTGGCACGCCCGATGGGACAGACTGTTTCTATCTCAAAAGATCCATAATCGATGGGACAAGCACTATTCCAAGTTGACAAACCCACCTATGCCAATAGTTTTTGGCATGCCCAATGGGATAGACTATTTCTGTCTCAGAAAGATCCATAATCGGTGGGACACACAAGTTCCATTTTTTGACACCCGAAGGAATCAAGATTTTGATGAACTGTCTTGACCTCAAAAGCGGAGATTGTAAGTTCATCTGGTGACTTTGCTGAAGGTGACTGTATAGTACCTAGAAATTTCTAATCTTGAAGCTGGTGAAAATCTTTGCATCTTCGCTTCATGATCACGAGATCAAGTGCCAAAGAATCGAAAGATCCAGTCGAATTCTTCGAGATTGATGTTCAAAACTGGAGGGAGCGCTCAAGATTGGTAAGTCCTGTGAACCCATCATTTGCTGTTTCTTCATAGGCAGCGAATCAGTTTGTGCCATCTCCGACTCCTCCTAGTACTGCTACGAGCTTGCTACATCCAGATCCAGCAGTCCAAATGGCCCAGCATCCTCCACCAAGGAAGTTCTCTGCTTGGAACGATTCGGGAGCGTTGGACCTGCCTTTTCAAAATCCAGTTCCTGCTGTAGCAATAAAAGCCTTGCCTACATACGATGGGATTGGAAAGACAATGTACGAGCATGTGTCAGATGTGGCAACCTTGGCTTCAATTCATAATATCACAGACGAAGATGTCATGATCAAATTGCTCGTCCTGTCACTCCGAGGTAAGTTGTTGTCGTTGGTATAGATCCTTGCCTCCCAACTCCATAACTTCATGGGATCAATTAGCAGAGATGCTAATCCAAGGGTTCAATGAGCAAGCAGACCCATTTTCTTTAGTGCATCAATTTAATAATATCAAGAGGCATCCTCAAGAGGAGATAGTGGATTTCAATGTTAGGTTTGCCCGAACTTGGCAGAGAGTTCCTGAGGGTCTTCGCCCTACTCATGAACAAGCAACATTGTACTTTCTTAGGGCTTTCCATTCAGATATTGGTATGAATATTAGGATGTCCGGTGTTCAAACCTTTCCTGCACTATATGCCCAGGCACAAAAGGCTGAGGCCGATCTGATTGCCATTGGGAAATTGCCTCCGAAGATGACTATGCCTATTTTTCCCGAGCTTCCACAATACCAGCATACAGGTGCAGCCTCTACATCTTACACTGCTCCATCCATGTACCCTTTATCTTCATGGAATCCTCCTATACCTTCAGTACCTATGATTCCCATTCCATAGATAACCTCTCCACTTCCAACTCCTGCATTACCTTCTCCACCAGTTCCATTACCTCTACCTGCACCACCTGTGTCCTCAAGCCCAGATCCTCAATTGGCTATTTTGCAAGAAATTCAGTCGGCCATGAGAGCTCTCACTAACAAGGTGACATCTATGGAGCGGAGAGAGGCGGAAAGGAACTATCAGCCACGAAGATTTTTTTCGGCGGTAACTAGAGAGCAAGTTGCTCCTAGCAAGGCTATGGAGAAAGTACCTGAGAGGAACTCAGCGATCCTGGTAAGTGAAGAGGCTGGCCCTTCTGAAGTTTCACATGAGCCTTCTTACTGGTGTTCTTCATGCAATGATCCACATGATGAGTCCACTTGCATGGTCCACCAAAATTATTTGCAAGTTCTTGCGGGAAGCCGTGTAAACATGATTCGAGAGGTGGATCTTAATTCCGTGAAGTCTCTTGAGGAACACATAGCAATCTTGACACGCAGCGGCAAGAAACCAATGTTGGTAGATCCGGCTAAGATGGAGCCATTGAAAGTGCCTCCTGTACAAGCAACAAAGTAGCAAATACCTGCAAAGGCTCATGATCCTCCAGCTCCACAACAACCACCTATTTTTCTGAAGGATCCACTTCCACCACAAGCAAAAGAGAAGGAACAAGCTTCTGTCTCTCAGCCGCAAGCGGAAACAAAGGAACAAGCTAGAGAGACGTTGCGGTATCCATCATTGACTAAACGACAATGAGTGGAGGCCACCCAACAATATAAAAGCAAATTTGAATCTGCCAGTGGAGGGAAAGAGCAGATCTCGATGGAGTACAACATTGTTGAAGAACTCAAATGGATACCAGCTAAAGTAAGTCTGTATGACACCTTGCAGCTGCTTGGACAGGTAAATCTCTTACAGGAATCCCTGAAAACCATACAAAGTAAGGGGAAGGCTCCAGCCCAGGTAGTTATGTCTCAAACTTTGACCTCTTCAGCCACTGGAAAAAATAGACCACCCCCATTTTATTTGTCACTCAGGATGGAGGGTTGGATTGTGCACAACTGTATGATTGATTCTGGTGCTGCGACAACTGTCATGCCAAAGGCAGTTTGTGAAGTCATGGGTATGGAGTATACAAGAAGTAGCCCTGGTGTCTTGCAGTTGGATGGGACTCCCATGAAAATAGTGGGTGTAATCAAGGATGTTCCTATTGCTCTACATAGTATGCCTCAAATTACAGTAATTCAGGAGGTAGTTGTGGTTGATTTGGAACCATATTTCAGTATGTGTTTGTCGAGAGAATTCACTGCCAAGCTGGGAGGTTACCTTTCTCTGGATTATTCTCACTTGGAGATTCCTTTCAAAGGAAGAAGAGTCTGTATTGACAATCAGAAGCCTTCTACTTTTCATATAGAGAAGATGGAAGAGGAAGAAAAGTCCAAACATTCTGTCAACATGATAACTGAAGAATTGGACAATCCTGATTTGATGGATGAAGTCTTGGATGAGCTTTGCTTGGAGGATGAGTTTTCAATGCTCAATTTTAATGCCATGATGGAAACTGAGATTGGTTGTTACTCCATTACAAATCCTGAAGGGGTTGAAGTAGAGTTACCTCCTGATCAAGTTGATCAAGACTCTATGCAAGATCAGCTCTATTTCGATGGAGCACGATACAAAAATGACGTTGAAGCTGGGATTGTTCTAGTATTACCTTCTGGAATTCAATGATCTTCTTCATACCAGTTGACCTGGAGCTGCACAACTAATACAGTAGAATATGAGGCTTTATGCCTAGGTCTCAAGAAGGCTGAGATACTTGGAGCACGATAGTTGCAAATCTTTGGTGACACCGAGCTGATTATCAATCAGGAGACCAATGAGTGTCTGTTCAAGGTCTGGGATCCAGGAGATCATAGAGCCATGTTCTGGTATGTGTCTCTCCCGAGAGTTCATAGCTAAATTTAGGGGTTACCATGTACATAGTAAAAAAAAAAAAATTTAACTTTGGCTCCTTTTGCACGCGAGCCCGCAGGTATGTTTATTTCTTTTTCTTTTTCTTTTCCTTCCTAGCAGTTAGTGGCTTCCCCTCTACTTCTTTCTTCCACTTCCTTACTTCATTCCCTTCCTCTCCTACTCCTTCTTCTTCTGCAACTAATCAAGCCACTACTGTTGTTTCTACTCCCCTCTCTGATGTTCCCGTTTCTTCTTCCCCTTTCTTCTAATTCTTTGTCTTTTAAGCACTTTTTCCATAGTTCCTACCACCTTCTCCATTCCATCCACTTCCATTTCATTATCTATTTTATAGTAGCTGATAGCACAGTAGCACCCTGTTGTTGTATCTACCACTTCTACTCCTCCATTTTCCATCATCCCATCATTCCCCATCCCCGTTCCATGGCCTGCACATCCGCTGGTCATCATTCCATTCATTTTCATTTTTGCAACTCAGGTGCTTTTCACTACCGCCATGGAGATCCTTGCACAACACCTGGTGATTACCCACCTCCACCGAGCTAGGCAAAATGCAGTCATTCAAGAAATAAAGGAAGTTCTGCTATTCTACAAATTTCTATTGAAGATCCTATTTTGAGTGTCGAGTGCCAGCAAGAGCTTGTTGCAGTAGCCCGCAGAGACGTCCAGCATCAACCAACATTCACTTCTTCTACCCCTCCAGCTTCTTGACTCTATTTCCCAATGGATAAAGGCCTGAGATTCATGCATACAGTAGAACTGTATACCCCATGAGCCGCCAAGAATGTTGGCATTTTTGCCACATTGTTTTTGTTGTTGCTGTTCATGCAAAATAACCAAGTTTGTGCAAAAGTGAAACTGTCGCGATATCGCGACATGTCGCATTTTCGTGACCTGTCACGTTTTCATGATGTCCATACCAGAAAAGAGCTAAGTAAAGAAAATGTCACGATATCGTGACATGTCGCATTTTCATGACCTATCACATTTTCGCGGCTCAAAACAGCCAAAGGAAGCAAGGAAGTCAAATTGTCGCGATATCGTGACATGTTGGAGTTTCGTGACTTGTTGCGATGAGGGAGAACTCAAGTGAAAATTGTCATGATTTCGCTACATGTCATGTTTTCATGACTTGCAGTGGTCACAGAGCAGAGTAATGAAAAATGTCATGATATCATGATAGAAAAGCAAGAAAGGAGCAGATGGTACGGAATGGCGCGATATCGTGACATGTCACATTTTCATGGAAGGGTTGAAGGATAAACACAAGGTGGATGAAAGATGTCATGATTTCATGACATTTTTGAAGATGAAGCCAAGCAAGAGGAACATGTCACGATATCGCGACAAGAAGCGGCAACGAAGGAGAAGGCAAGAAATTGTCATGATTTCATGACATATTGGAAGGAAGGGCAAAGTGCGGAGAATTGTCATGATTTCATGACATGTCACGATTTCACGAGGGGAAAGCAAAGAAGCAGCTAGATTGTACAAAATGTCACGATTTCATGACTTGTTGAAGAGAAAGACAACAAGTACAAGAGAAAAAAATTGTCGCGATATCGCGACATGTCGCATTTTCATGATGAAGGAGCCAGAAAGACAATGCCAAGTATGAAATGTCATGATTTCATGACATGTCCCATTTTTGCTACTTGCAAGAAGATGAAGGCCAAGGAAGAGAAAGATGTCACGATTTCGTGACATGTTGCAGTTTCATGGGTATACAAAAGAAAAGGACACAGAAGGAAGAAGATGTCATGATTTCGTGACATGGTGAGTTTTCGTGACTTGGAGCAGCGAACAAAGCCAGACAAAGGAGAATGTCACGATTTCGTGACATGTCATGAAGACAAAGCTAAACTAAGAGAAGACGTCGCGATATCGTGACATGTCGCATTTTCATGACTGGTGGCAGAAACAGGAAGCAGTAAGGTAAAAGTGTCATGATTTCGTGACATGTCGCATTTTTGTGACCTGTCTCATTTTTGCGACAGAAGCAACAACAAAGGCCCGATATAGTTCTGTCTACATTTTTCTTCAAAATTGCATAGGAGAACGTGAGGAGAAGATAAGATCAAATGCAGTAATGTTTTAAAAGCTCTCCAACGGATTTTGAGATCGTGGTCAAAGAGGCGCCAAGATTAAATGTTGTTGATTACCGATGTGCGCTAGATGGAAGAACTTGAGGCAGTTTTCGATGCCACCAAAATTAAAGATGCCTCCAGTATTAAAAGCTCTTGTTCGTGATCTCCTAACAACTTCCGGCTTGCTCCAAAAATAGCCATTTAATGTGTGATTTCTTCGAGGCAGATTAAGGGGGCTTGTTTCTCTTTTCAAGTGCCTATTTTGTGGACCTCTTCTTTGAAATCTGTTTTATGTATTAAATGTTGTAATTCGAAAGGAAGAGGAAGCACCTCTATAAATACCAATGTAAAATCTCAAGCAAAAGGAGGAAGACCTTTTTGCAAAAATTGAAGCAGAGATCCTAGATGCATTTTGCTCTATTCTTAGTGTCTTCTGGAGTTGGTGATCCAAACTGTTGTCCATGTTTTGCTTTCTGTCTGAGTCACTTCTGTTAGTCCAGTGTTAATATAAGTTAAATTTTGCTGTTTTGGATTTGGTTGTATTTGCATTTGAACGTTTGGAGTACAATTGGAAGTGAACTTACAGCTAATGCTTGATCCAGTTTTTGTATATGCATTCTAAGAGTCAGTTGTTGCTTAGCTTCAGGATTTTGTTGAGATTATTTGCTATCTGAGGTTGTTCCCCATTAACTATCGGCTTCGGCCATATTTACATCTCTTTCTGTTATTTCCCATTTCTTTTCGCATTTTCCCATTTCTTTCCTGCATCCTTATCTCGAAACCAGTTTAGATTAGTTTGGGAGCCAGCCCTCTCTGGAGATTGGCCCGGGAGACTTCTCTTTCTCTCGGCCTTTCAATGTTGGCCAAGTCTAGGGCGCGTACACGTACAAAATCCTTTCCTGTGGCAGATTTGTGACCAACAGTATCAATATTACTATGGATCTATATAGAGTAAAAAAGGCATAAAGTATGGCAATTTTTAGGAAACAAAACATAGTGATTTTGGATTTCAAAGGGGTGTAGTAGCATTAGGGAAAAATAGGACTAACCATTCAAAATATCAAAGCTGAGTAGTAGAAGCATGGAGCCAAAAAAGTAGTTAAATATATTCAAGTGGCGCAATGGAATATTGGCATCATCAAAGACCACCAATCAATATTTCACTTAGATGGATGGATGATCAAGATTGATACTAGTTGTCAGCATTGCTTAGAAGATCATATTATTTAGTTTTTTATTCTATTTTAAGGGTAAAATATTTATAATGATGGTGGAATGCTCTGGTACCTAGGAATATGTATATGGGGATATTATATTATATTATATATAGTTATTATGGATAGTTGGCATAGGCCTCACATAAACCTAGGGTTTATTATATTATTATATTATGTTACAATAAAGAGTGGGATAATGGTTTATAAGATGGATGTATAAGGAAGGTATATTGTCATTGTAATCATCATAATTCATATCAAGTATTACATGTAATTGTATTTTCCCACAAAGTGGCTTATGAGAGTCTTCCTTCTCTAAGTGGTAATCTAATATAAGGAGATCTTGTGGAGTTACTACTTCTCAAAAGAGTATTATTGGTGTTGCCCTACCCTAAGCATATATTCTATCTTTGTCTCATTGTGTGGATTGTTATTTTGGATAATTATTTCTGGATGAATGATTTTATCTTTTTTCATATTCATGAATTATTTCTATTAATGACAAAAACACTTTATAACACCTTTCTCCTTCATTAAAAAACTTGGATATGTCTAACATGGCTTAAAACTTGCAATGGTTAGTTTTGATAAAAATAATAAATCACTTTCATGTCTTGTTGGGACTAATTGGTTGCATAAGGTGATCCATTACAGGAGGTCCTAGAATACTTAGAGTCAAAATCTTAGTCTTCTAATGGGAATCTTCCTACAATATCCTTTTTGGACATCATTGTACCCAAATAATAAGATCTATTGCCTCCATTGTATTCCAAATAATCAAGTTGCCTTACAAAAATCACATGATCACAATATAGGAGGAGAACCCTTGGGAAAAATGTAAAGGTACCCTTTATAAATAAATTTACTTTAAATTAGAGTTTCCAAGTATAAATATGAACCTCTAAATACACCTCTCATTTAACTTTATCAAGCTCAACCCCACCTAAATTCCAATTAAAACACCATAAATGGATATGATCTTAATGAATATATCATTTAAGTTGATTAAGAAGATTTTGAATTTATGGAAGCTACTATGAGAAATTTTTCCTTACCCATGGGAGACCTCATGCTCCTAAGAAATTATTACCAATACTTTGGACAAATAGAAAACCTAAAAAAATAAAATGATAAATAATCCTAATCACAAGGAGAAACCTTAGGGTAGACAAATTTTACAAGATTACAGACATTAAACCTAGGCAATTTATCCAATTGATAATTTTTAAGAATCACATGAAGTCAATATTATTTACCTTTCATGCATGGAATACATTCTAGTGAGTTCTCACTACACTTGGAAGAAGAAATCCATAGAAAAATTTTATGAGATAGACTTGGCAGAAGATAAAGTGGGGGATGAGCATGGGCAAAAGTTATAACAAACAAAAATTTAAATTCAAAAGTAAAAATAAGGTATAAAGAGCGATTATTACCATATAATCAAAGTTCTAATTAAAAAGCAATGGCACTTTTGATAGTTCTGATAGAAAAGGAAAGGCAAAATTTTTTTACAACATGCAATATCTAAATATCAAAAATTGGAAGGTGGAGGAAAGTCTTGAAAAATGCAAAAGGAGTGAGATGTATCAAGAGTTTAAAAATTCTAACAAAAGGAAGAAATGAAAATATTCAAAGGAATAGATCAAGAAATGATGAATAGTGTAAGAGCCTTGATAGTTAGGTCATCCAAAATAATTTGTGCAAAGGGAGATTAGAGGATCAACTAATTTGATTAAGGGATCAAACATGGCATCAAAGCATATTTTACAAAGGCAACAGTTGATCCATAAGGATAACAATGGCTGACAAACCTCAAGCTCATCTACCCACACATATTAATATTAATAGTCCATGAGAATGGTTGATGAATTAAAGACAACAAAATAGAAAGTTGCAATAGGATCAATCCCAAATTTGAAGCTTTAACTATAGATATTTCCCACACTTAGACTTTAGGAATTCCAAAAAAGGAGTAGATGGCAACAATGGCAACAACAAATTATCCAAAGGCTAATAACCATCCAATATTAATGGGATCAAACCTAGGGATCCCTAAGGAATCGATGACTTAAAGGAAGACATGACCTAACACATAAAAGGAGCAACCATTTTTGAAATCTCTACATAGTTTTGGATGAAAAATTTCCTCCTTTTTTAATCTATATATATATATATATGTTTTCCTAGCATTGTAAATGATTGACAAGTTATATCTCTACAAGTTGTATAACTTTCCCTTCATTTTATTCTATATCGTAGTACTTGAATTCCTAAGTGGTCTTGTGAGTAATCCAAACCCTCACTTTTGGCATACTTATAATATTTTCATACTCATATATATATATATACTAGATGCCTATGCCTATTTGATTTAAATGATTTGGGTCTCCTTGTTCCATTTCCTTTATGTATGTATGTTTATGTTTTAGTTTGTGCTTATATATGCTTAAATGAGGAAGTGTAACAACCCACTTCTAACAAACTCAAGAGAGTTTTTTTGAACTTAATAAGGTTCAAATGAGTATCCATGGAATACATATATTGACTAAACATACCCATATTTCGAGACTATGACACTATAAACATCTCTCGAGTGGATAAAAAAGGACAAGCTCCTATAGGTACTACGGTTTACCTTGTATACCTTCACGGTATAGAGGGAACTCTTTAAAACCCTAAATTGTTAGTATTCTCCATGAATATAGAATTCTTGACCTTAGTGTTAAGATTATCCCATCTTAGTCCTTAGAGAGGAGGTATGCCAATTCCTTCTACCAACCATACGTTAGTCTATGTTGGGTCCTTTGACATAATACCTTAGTCTAGCTTAACTACAAATCTAAAATGATCCCTTAAGCTTTATGGTTGTCTCTCCCATCTCCACGATGGGTGTCTAAGCATCAACCACTCAACATGATTGTCTTATCATGGACTTAGGAACTAGGTATTGCTACCCCATAACCATTCAAGTTTATAAAGGATATTTTAGACAAGTTTACATTTAGAACCCTTCCCAAAGAAACTCCTAATCCCAAGGATAAATATATCTCTCTCTCTCTCTCTGAAAGCATTAAAACGAAAGCATCTTCTAGGATGGAAGCAAAAATAATTATCATAAGCTTGCAATAAATCTATAGAAACCTTTAGTAATTGTGAATCTGACATATATTTATGAACAATGGCCATTGTGAAGGTTCCTTATAACACCGAATGGTCCCATTTTATTTATACTTGCAAAGAGTACATGAAAGGTAATTCAATAAAATTGATGGCACCTACCTCAAAAACCTTCTGAAGAAGGTTGATGACTTGGAGGATTTTAAGCCAAACAATTAGAAAGAATTAGGGTATTAAATGGAGTGAATATCAAAACTGGTTTTCCTTATTTCTCCTCGATGATTTATAGAGAAAAATAGCTCAAACATCATTGTTGCAGCTATATTAGGCATTATATATAGTATTCCAAGCACGAAAACATCACTTTTAAGTGTGTACTAGAGGTACCGTATATATCAAACACTATTGTGCATTAAATTACATAGATAGATGTAAAATTTGGGGTCTTTTTTTTTTCTTTGTATATTTTACTTTATGATTGAAATGCAAGAAAACAAAAATTTAAATGCAAAAACAATCACAAGTACCCACAAATTTAAACACTTAGGTGTCGGTTTCCACTGAAAATGCACCTATTACAATCCCAGTTTGTTACAATGAATTTTGCAAAATATTTGAGGTTTGGTTTGCAAAAAAATGATATTCAATTCCACAATGTTCTTCCCCCATTTGTATTAGAATTTTGCAAGAGAAAATGCTTGTATTCCCCCCTTGATGTTGCAAAATAAACTAGGAAGAAAAAATTATACCCTTTGAAGTTTCCAAAGAAAGCTTTATCCCTCCATGACAATAAATTGGTTTTACAAAAAAAATGTTGTTTTTTTTTGTAAAAAAAATTGTGTTGTTTTTGTTTATAAAGAACTAAGGTGCAATATAATTTTTGTTTGCAAAAAACAACATACCGGAAGGCCTTATCCCTCCAAAAAATTATAAAAATTACAAAAAAAATGAAATAAAGGTAAAAAATACCTTTTGGTATTTGAAAAACACATGCGGTAGAAAAAAATGGTGGAGGCTAGGCATCAACGGGACTCGATCCCTCGACCTAGCACTTGGAAAATTTTATGCCGTGGTAAATCTACCAAACCACATACAGGGAGTTTGGGAATAAAGGGACAAGAGGTCCCTTTTATTGACTTCTTTTAGGCACCACAAAGAAAAAAAACTTTTGGGACAATTAGTCCCACACCACTTATGCAATGATGTTTGCACACTTTAAGAAATAGGAAGCACAATATGTGTTTTGATTACCTTCAAGGAATCCACTCTACCTTATGTTTTTTTTCCTAGAGGAAATTGTAAACTACCACCACATGTTCACCAAGAACCACCCAACAACCACCACATATTTTCCAAGAACCTCCCAAAAACTACCACGTTTTCTCTAAAGAACCTCTAAACTACCACCATGTGTTCACCAAAGAAACTCCCAACTGCCGCCATGTGTGCTCCTGCTAGATTAGCAAGGCCCAGTCAGCCACCATTTCAGCCTTCTACCATGTTAGCACAACCTAGTCAACCACCATATTAGCCTTCTACTATGTCAGCACAAACCATTCAACCGCCACATCAGCCTTAATCTGTGTGCAGTCTATGTCAGTTCCAATATTGGTGTGTGTGCGATTGTGTGTTCTACATGCACCTGTGGTCTATGAACGACAAAGAAGATGCTACCTTAGAAGCCTTGGAAATTTTTTCTTGGAATCCTTGAAAGCTTCCACCTTGAAAACATGTTGTGAATCATCATGTTCTTCTTCCTTTCGATTGAAATAGCTCTGGTACCATGTAAAATATGCAAACCACTTTCCTTGTATTGATATGTTTGATTAAATATACATTTAAGGTAGGTAAATATAGGTAATCAACTACCATTTAGTTGAAGAAACTACCCAACCAATTTAGCTGAGTGCATAACCAAATTAGCGCATGAAAATAAATAATGTAATAAATTACTATGCGTACTATGCTAACTCTTCTAAGGGTATATTAGAAGGGAATGTATGAAGCACCCTTATGGCGGATAAAAGATAGATCTATGACTCTCCTAGATAACAAGAGTAGATCTCAAAAAAGTTTCTTCACATACATCACAAAGGGCATGAGTCTAAAAATCAACCAAAATTTGAAAAGGTTCATGAAAGGAGGAAAATTTTGGGTTAGACCTCCTCTACTCTTTTGACAACGTAGTGGTTAAACGAGCAACCTTTGACACCCCCCTTTTCAAAGAGATCAAACCATCATATGCAAATATCCTATTCATTCAAAAATATGAGAGAACAGTAGGAGGCTTGACCAACAAGCGAGGGCCTCACCTCAGTGGTGCTAACTAGAGTATTACCTCCAACACTTACCTACTTGGGATGAAAAAGCTACAAGAAAGTTCCAACTCCGTCAGGATGGTAAAATTTCACCCAAGAAACTAGAAAAAGAAGGAAGAATAAAGGAATTGAGTAGCTAGTGGATATGCCCTTAACTCAATATCCAATGAATAAAGGGTGCATATGTACCATAGGTGATCTCAATTTTATGAGATAGTAAAAGTATCGACCACTTGAATTTTTTTAAAGATGTGGCTTGATCGTTGAGAACTTTTGCTACATTCAAGAACTAGATGGCAATATCAAATCCATGGGAATCAATAAGTATGGTGTCTATTACCTTCTTATCCAATCTGTAACTCAACAATATTTGCATACATCTACTAATTTCTCTTTGGAGCATATGAGGTATGAAATAATGGGTCACTTAAACTTTCATAATCTTAAAATGATGTAACGAATGGGTTTGGTTAAAGGACTTGTATCTATATTTGAGGGCTAATCATTTAATTATCAGTCTAGTTAAAAAAAAAATTAAAGAACATACAATCTCATATAGATTTTTCCAATACAATAATCAGCTCACTTGATTCGTTTCCTTAAGATCAGGTTACAAAAAAGATAGAATATTTTAAATGTTTTTCTTTTTAATATGCAATTAACTTAATAGATGTGAAATTAACTAAATGAATGAATGTGTGTGGATCCACATGCAACTAATGATGTTTTAACTATTTTACTTTTGAAATAAATGATGTAGATTAATTTATACTAATCCTATTTATTCTAATCTAATCCTATTCTAATGCAGGAGTGAGAGATCAGGAACTGGTCTTCTAGAAGTGGGCCCTACCTTCAAAAAGGTCAGTACTTTTCTCTTCTCCTCTATGCTATTTTACTTTAGAACTAATTATTTCATCTAACCTATTCTAACTATTAATTACTCAGTGATTGTAGGAAATAAAAGGTACTACAGATGAAAATAAATAATAACAAAATATAGAATAACATTGCAAAACCCCAATCGATATGATGTGGTTTATCGGCAAGGATGCCACTTGCATTATCGATGATGTGATCCGGGTTCAATCCCCACAACGGTTATGTATATAAAAAGTATTTACCCAATTTAAAAAAAAAAAACTTTTAGGTCCGAGGTGTATACCAATTGGTTCATCCAAACCCCATAAGGGGATGGAGGTCAAGGTTCAAATCTCAGGCCTCATCGGACTGAACGCTTGTCCCTTTCTTGGTGATTTCAATGGTGTAAAAGGTTTAAAATGATTGTGGCATGGTGGTTATAGGGGCGGACTGCATGAAGATTTGTGTGGTGGCTTCCGGGGTGGACAACGTAGAATACTATGGCGGCCATAAAAGCTGGACAACCTGCCCGGATTCATGGCGGCTACCGATTCCACCATGTAAATACAAAAAAAAAAAAAAAACATTGCAAAACCCCAAAACCCGTAAGGGGGGCAGAGGTCCAAGATTTAAATATCGAACCTCATTAAAATGAATTCTTGTCCCTTTCCTAGTGCTTTCAGCAACGCAAAATGTTTAAAATGATCATGACATGGTCGTTATAGGGGCGTATTGCACAAAGAACTATGTGAAAGCTTCTAGGGTGGACAACAGAGAATAATTTGGTGGCCATAAAAAAACCAAACAAGATGCTCGGATTCGTGGTGGCTACCAATTCCACCAAATAAAATAAAATAACATTGCAAAAGAGACGTGGAGAAATAATACTATCTTATTGCTGGAATTTGATCATGTACATTGCTAGAAATCTATAGTGTGACTTCTTCAACTTTCATTATAGAGTAATTTATGTAGAAGAGAGAGTAGTGAAGAAAAGCGAGGTAGCAAGGACCTTTTCAATGTCATCCCTATTGTAATTTATACATTAATATTCATGGAAGCCTTTCCCATATCACACTCTATTTCTTCCAACTAATCAAATATAAATCCTAACTACGCACTAAAAATTTCCTAAATAAATAAAATTTCATAACAAGATGAAAATTTGACTAATCAATACAAACATGCGTGCTAATGCATTAATCTAATCAAATGCAACTTTATAACAACATAGGACTTTGAACTAATCATGGTGACCCAAGTCACAACCACTTAACAACTTCTAATTTTAAGAAATGATGAGAATAATATTGTGCCCTATTCTCAAGGAAAGAGAATATGAGTTGGTGAAATAAATCAATAGTTTGGATTCTTTCCAAATTTAATAAAACTTTACAACTTTATTAATAAATCAAATATGCAAAATATTTTTTTGTCCACATTGACAGTCGAATGGTGACTATGTAAAATGTGATCATTCTGGAGGTTGATGTGGCAATAGAATTTAGTCAACTTTGACTCAAGTCTTCCATAACACTCTTTTTTATAGATGCATCGATATCTCTTCACTGTAGTACTTCATCCATAGCACCTATAAGTGTGCCATACATCTAGACCTACTATGTACATCGACCTTTTGGTTCAACAACTTACAAAATTTATCCAACTCCATACGTATTTACGTAACAACACAATAACTTGCACACAATTCAAGTAAAATATACATGTAAATAACTTTTATAATCATTAATCACTATGATGCATAAATAACAGTATTAAAGTGAAATAATAATAAAAATTATTCATATCCATCCATTTACAAAGGAATACATAAGTAAATTAGATACATATACTGTAACATTATGACACTCATCATTCCCCCAAACTGAAGATGATGCATGTCCTCATGCATGTAAATTTAGAGATTCAAAAACCATATATATCATTTTCCTGATTTACTAAATCCTTGCAAATAGTAATCATTCTAAAAATTGTAATAGTTCAACTGAATGGATAATTCATAGAATAGTCTGATTTCACAAAATAATTTCATATTTTTGAATATTGCAACAATAAATACAATCCTTATTTTTTGAACAATGTAAATGATAATAAAATAGTTTTGCTGAAATAAAAATTTAAATTTTCAAATAACTTTGCATAGGCAAAAATCTGTTTCTAAAAATCATCACAGTTTTGAATTCATACCAGTTGTTAAAACAACATTGTAACGAAATATTTCATGATAACCTTTCTTTCAAAATTCATCTAATAAATCAATAATAGGCAAATATTAATCCACAACACTGTGTACATATTTTTTATCACATGCATCCTAAAAATGTATTGTAGAGTATTAAGATAATCAACATCTAATTTAAGATAAAGCAATTTATGCATAATCAGAATACTGTAAAACTGTACTATTTGTTTGCATTTCAGAAAAACAAAGATTTATGCAATAATCAGGATTTATATATCAGACAAAGTATTCCTACAATTGAAATGTCTGAAATAAATCGTACATACATACATGCTTATACATATATCCAAATATTATAAAAGTCATAAAAAAATAATAATGATGATGAAATTTGTGAGCCAAATATATAAAATTAAAATTATTTTTTTGTTTTATCATCTTCCAATAATCCTGTGAATGTCCGAACCAGTTTTAGCCCTAAGACGAGATGAAACTCGTATAGGCAATGGTATGGCTAGAATATTTTTCTCTTCCTTTACCTTCTATACATGTGCCCCTCCTGATGCTAGATCTATTGGGATACCTCAAGTTATGATTTTTACATACTCTACATCCATGGATCCACTACTGTGAGACTCACCCTATGCTTCCCATGTATTTGGAGGTGAACCTTCTATCTTTGTAGCTTGATTGATGATTTCATCAATATTAATGGGAATACCTACCTTAAGTGCTAAATTTTTTGGTTATATCCCTATATCCTTGGATGATTCTAAATTTGACGGTTGACTTGGCTAAGGCAGTTCAGATTGTGGCATTGAGTTGTCATCTTCCAACACTTTGGAGAAGTTAATAATCTTAGCAAATTTGATCAACTTTCATGGTTTCTTGCCAACTGTACCACTCTTATGAGGATATGGACTGACATTCACTAGTACAATGATTGAATCAGTCAATTTTACCACCTTTCTCTCTATCAGTTTCCTAATTATTTTGCTCTAGACGATAAGGGATTTGATCACCATTAAAGCATGTTTTTTCAACCAGTATTGTCAGCTAGTACATTTTGATATGCAACAAAGTTTGTTGTGTTTTAAGAAATTCAATATCATTGGATGACCCTGTAATAGGTGAGTGTAAAGTGGGCCTAGGTGTTTCTTGAGGTGATTCTGTTATAGGAGATGACTCTGGAATAAATTTCTCATACTTTGATTTTCTGGTAGATTTGGAGGTTGTGGTTGATTTGGAGGCAATGGGTTTCTTCCAAGCAGGAAAATATTCCTTTGAAATTATATCATCAGACTTAGATTCTTGAACTAGTTCAGAATCATTAGGTTCAACTATCAAAGAAGCATTAGCCCCCTCGACCAAGGTATCCCATGAAATATTTTTCTTAGCAGCTTGGTGTAAGACTAATAACTTGATTAAGCCATGATAGGAGATAATATGTAGTGTAGGGGTTTCATACTCATTTATTGGCTGCACTCGATGGATGGTGGCTTTCAAAGAATTGAACAGTTAATAAGGCAAGTTAATTATGTAGTCTTCCTTCTTGGGAAATTTTAAATTTAGGAGCATCTTTATATGGTATCCACCACAGATAGACAACCTACCCTCAAGGGTAAAAAATTTCATAATAATTGTAACTGTCTCCTACCATTTTATTGGTAGAGAGGAGGTAGTTATCCCCTTTATCCAACCTTTCCTATCCTTGATGACTGAACACCCTTCCCCAAATATTTCGACCAACTTATTCACCCCCCTGTAGGTAGTTTTGAAGTATCTTTGGCCCGTATCTAACAAACTTAAGACTTCTACAATTAAACTGGGAGAAACTTCTATTTGGACTTCCCCGACATGGGTTTTCATGGAAGTGCGATCATAGTTTAGAATGAACTATTTTGCAACTCCCAGGTCATGGCCTTGATATTTTATCAAGGCAGTCCACCATCGGGCATCCTGAAATAACTTTTTCACTACATCACTTGGGTTTTGAGTTTCAATAGATGAGGGTTCACTTTTCTTATGAAACATAGCCCTAGGCATAATGATAATTTTAAGGGAAGTAATGTTTTCAGAAGTAGGGCACAGTAGAAGGAACCCTGCATCATAAAAATAGAATGAATGCATTGTATATAAAGATAAAATTTCAATCCCTTTTTTTTCTTTTTCTTTTTTTCAACAAGGAAACCATGAAATAATTGCAGTTTTATTTTCCTAAAAAAATTGAAATAGATAGATATATATTTTCTCTAAAAAATCATGAAATATTCGATTTTTTTTATATATTTTATTTTTCCTAAAAACAAAGATTTTATTATTATTATTAAATAGAAAATTTTTCACTTTTATAGATATATGTATTTCCTAAAGAATCATGAAGCCTTTAGAATTTCCATAGAGTAATGTATACGTAATTTTTTCAGAAGAAAACAAAGGAAACTTCAAGATTTTTATAGAGCTTTTAGAAACCATTCGAAACATTTGCAGAGTAAGGAAGTTCCAAAATATTTCCAGAATTTAGGAATTTTGAAACCCTAAAATATTTGCAGAAAAACACACGAAATTTCAAAATGTGAAACCCTTCAAAATAAATGTTTGCAAAAAAACATAGGGAAATTTCAAAATATAAAACCCTTCAAAATAAATGTTTGCAGAAAAACACAGAGAAATTTTAAAATATAAAACCCTTCTTCAAATAAATATTTTCAAAAAACATAGGGAAAATTCGAAATATAAAACCCTTCAAAGAATTCTCAGAAGAAAAGCAAGGGAATTTTGAAAATTTTCCAGAATTTAGACATTTTGAAAACCCTTTAGAATATTTGCAGGAGAAACATAAGGGATATATAGAAATGAAAACCTTTCAAACATATTTGTTGACAAAACACGAAAGAAACTTCAAATATTTCAAGGACTTAAAATGAATTCTTCTATCGAAAACATAAGATTTTATATATTTTAGAAAATTCAAGGAAAAATTCAAAAATTCCTAAGTGAAAACCAGAGAACCTTTCAAAATTTCATCCTTCCAAATTTTAGAAACAAATGGATTTTCCTTTTTAATTTTATTATCATATTTTTTTTGTACTTTAGCAAAAACAATTAGAGGGTTTCTGAATTTTCCTTAGAGATATGGTTGTTTGAAGGATTCTCAGGAAGAATTTCTAAATTCCCTTCTCTCTTATGACTCAAACACATTTTTAGACAGAAGTTCCCTTTGAATTTTATGTAGTTCCTAAAATAATTTTACAAATCCCAAATTGTTTCCTTTAAGCAAAATTCTAAAAAAAATTGCAGAGTTACCTTGTAGCTGGTATCGTTTCTTGCTTCTACCTTGATCTCTACTTTGTTCATCGTTTGCAACTCGAGCTTCATTGTCATTCTACAGCTGCACGTCTCCCTTAACTGTTAATGTCATCTATGGAAAAAACTAGGCATAAGGTGGCGGATTAGGGTTTTTTACACCCTAAATTAACTTCTAATTACCTATTAAGTTCCCATTGTTGGATTACTTCCAATATGACTATGGAGATTCAACACTATTTTTGGCCCTTTTGTGCATGAAACATTGTCAACATGTGTTGAGCTTCCAATCTTAGATTACCTTGATATCCGACGGTTGAGATTTCGATTCGAGGTTTGGCTTTGTATATGTTCCATGGGTACGACAACTTCGATCGAGGTGCCTCCATTTTTCACCCTGCCTTAGCTCATTTGATGTAGGCTTTCTTGCCACTGATTTGATGAATGGAAGGGTCCACATGTCATCATCAAAAACTAATTCTTCATTGTATCATCAAGTCTTTATCCTACTGTGTTACTTTTTAACCCTAATGTGGCATCGTTTCCTCCATTACGCTACTCTACGATCTTAACATGGCATCTAGGGTTTCTACCCTAGGCTTAAAATCATGAGTAAACCTCCATCATTGATTTTAATCAATGGTGGAGAGCATCATTAGAAATTTCCCACATGGATTGCCATGAATCACATGCATCGATTGCATCATCTAATCATGGTGGCGGTACATCATCACCGTTGATGCTTTTTAATTGATGGCTCAGGAGTGTTCTTGATTTTATTTCTTAGGTTTGACCTTTCACCTTTCACCACTTGTTTTATCATTTACCCCCTTTGTATCACTTTACCCATGGACTATATGCAGGGTTATGCACAAGCACGAAATATCGTAAATTGGCTCTATTTAGGATTTTTAAAATTTTGAAAAGGCTAATTTTGGATCATTTCACTAGGGCCCATTCACCCAAAATTTACGGGGTGAAAGTTATTTTGGGGTAAATTTGCCCGCCATTGATAATCATGAACCTAACTTTATTTTAATTCACCGACCTCAAATTACATATGATTTTGATTTTCTTGCCCAATTCACCTTCAAATTATAAATGATTTTATATTTTTTGCCCAAATCACCTTCAAATTATAAATGATTTTATTTTTTATGCCCAAATCGCCTCATATACTATGCATATATATACTATATTGGGTATCGATAAACATACATTGAAAATACTCTAAGTCAAAAATAGCTCTAAAACAATGAAAAACTTGAGAAGGTTGTAGAGTGTCAATCGGCGCAAGATGATCGGTTGCAGAGTTGTGACTATCAAAATAAACAAATCAATTGTATATGAGTATCGATCGCTGTAATATGGTTAGTTGCATAGCCGTATTAGTCAGTTGTAGAGGTGTACCTGTAGACATAAGCCAATTGGTTGCAAAGTAGTGTTTATTGGTAGAATACAATCGATTGCAAAGTCATGTCTATCGGTAGAAGCTGATCTATTGCAGAGCCCTGTCCGTCGATACAAGTCGATCAGTTACAGAGTCTTGTCTATTGGTATAAGTTGATCGATTGTAGAGCCATTTTTATTGGCACAAGCTGCTTGATTACAGAGCCATGTCTGTTGACATAAGCTAATCGATTGCAGAGTCGTGCCTGTCGAAAGAATCCAATCAGTTGTAGAACTATGTTTGTCAATATAAGATGATTGGTTATAGAGACATGTCTATCGACATAAACTAATCAGTTGTAGAGCCATGTCTATTGGTATAAGTTGATCGGTTGTAGAGTCATGTTTGTTGATATAAGCTAATCGATTATAGAGTCATGTCTGTCGGCATAAGCCATTTAGTTGCAGAGTCGTGTCTGTTGGCTTAAGTCGATCGGTTGCAAAGCTATGTCTATCGACATAAGTTGATCGGTTGTAGAGCCATTTCTATCAACATAATTTGATCGATTGTAGATGTGTCTATTGGCATTAGTCTATCAGTTGCAAGGCCATTTCGATCAATGTTAGGTTGTTGGTTGTAGTGTTGTCGGCATAACTCTCGATTATAGGGATGTGTGGTTGATATTCCATCATTTGTAGTGATTGTCGGTTGGTATAATCCGATTGATTGCAAGGAAGTGTTTATCACTAAAAGTGTATCGGTTGCAGAGGATTCATGACTAAAAATTGGTAGAGTATTCTTATTCCATTGTTCTTTTGTCTAAATTTATTTTTCTACAATTTCATATGCACTTTAGGTGAACTATATGTAATAGTGGTAGACAACTATCAATGTCATCTGGTTGTGTGTCAGGAGTATTTCTTTTGTTAGAGACTGCTTCTTGTCTCTTAGAGTATGTTTCATACATAGTGTACAAGCACTATCTGCAACTGTGGTCAATAAGTATTCCCTGTCATGTTGTGTGTTAGGATCATATGTTCATCTTGAGAGATGTCTACTATTTTTATTTGAATTCATATACATTTCCTAACATCTAAAGGTTTTTATTTACAGATACAATGTCACCTACTACATATGGAAAGAAGGGAGGCCATATTCTTGTAAAAAGACAATTTTGAAATATTTTACACCAAAATGCAATGAGGCATCAATCTCTATAGATTCTACACAACTTGCATGTACAAACACCTTTTACCTTGAGTTTTCTAAAATTATTGTTCTTAAATGTAAAACATTTATCTATTAATAGATAAATGGTTTTTTGCTTATCTACCTCTTTTTAAATGCTTTGTAAAACTGTATTCTGTTAATTCTTTAAAATAGTGCATTTTTTACAACAAAAAATGATAGAGAACTCCAAACATTGAATGCAGTTAACATTGTCGACCCTGATGTGCGTTCACTTGAAGATATTCCAGAAGATGAAATGGGACTGCATGATAATTTTTCTAATAACGACATTCAAAAACCACTTCATGAGATTTTAAATTTAGACACATCAACCGAAAAATAAAATGATAGTACAATTAAAATTTAGACCTCAAGGGAATCTTCTAGTTAAAAATCTAAACATAAAAATATTAGTGAATGGACTATTGGAAGAGATTTTAAAAATGAATGTGCATGATTATACCCCTTTATTGAGCGAGATAAGAAATTGAATGTGTATAAATGTACTATTTGTTCATGGAATCTAGGAAAGGATCATTTATTATAAAATAAGAAAGACACAATAGAAAAACCTTGTGGGGAAGTTTACATCAAATAAATACAAAGTGATGGAACAATTAACATAACTCATAGGTGGAAGGATGCAATAGAATGTGTGCATACGATATATGCTCTTGAATATGATAAAGCAATGAAAAAAAAACAAACTCTCATTGAGAAGGGTGGAACAATCGAGACACAATTTCAAAAAGTTAATAATACTGTATTAGCCTCAAAGAAATTACAGTTTACTATTGTAGACATTATTCTAAAAAAAAGTCGACCCATGTCTGATTTTGCTGATTTTAAGGAAATACTTCAACTAGCCAATGTACAAAACCTTACCAATTCATATTGGTCAGATTGAAGTGGTTGGTAAATGACAAAATGTCTATCACTAGTTGAGAAGGAAGACATGAGAGAGAATGTGAAACAAGCCAAATTTATTTCACTTTACATTGATGAGGTTACAGCTGTTGACAACGCATCTTGGATTTGCATACATGTTTACACATTCAAAAATCATTTGAGACTACCTCATTTACTAGCACTACATAATATGATTGAAAATTATAATTCAAAAAACATTTATAATGTTGTTGTAACAATTTTAAATGATATTGTTGGAATGGATGAAAAGGAAATTGCCACAAATTTAATTTGAGTTGGACCTAATGGTGCGACTACAATGCAAGGATAAAGGAATGGTCTTTGTGTTAGGCTTCAGACTTCCATTGCCCCATATGTGGTTCATATTCATTGCATGGCTCATAAAATGAATCTTGCATATAAAATTGTGAGCAATTTTGATAATGTAGCTAGAGTGGAAGAACTCGTCCACGATATACATTCATACTTTTCATGCAGTCTAAAAAGGTTTGCAAAATTTAAATAGTTTTCTCTAGGTGTAACAAAAGGCAGAAAAATGTTAAAATATGTGGAAACCAGGTGGATTTCACTGTTTCTTCCTACAAAAATGGTATTTTCATAATATCAATCCTTGGTTGGGTTTATGTATGCACATCGTAGAGATGTTGACAAGGCAAAATATTTGCTTTTTCTTATGACTGACTTGGAAAATTTTCTCACATTATGTGGTATTCTACCAATGTTACAAGAAATGAATACTATGATTAAAATTGCATAGGAAAGGGAAATTTATATTATCGATTTCATGAGGATGAGAAAACAAATATGTATGGTTATTGACAGGATTTATTTATCCGATAAACATTTTGAGGATCCCAAGTTTGATAGTTGGAATACGTTAATTAATGTGAATGAACCGAACAAATTTTTAAAGTTCAACATCAACAATAATATTTGTATTGCTATCCATTGAAATTTGATTCCTGTATATCATTTTGAAAAGTGATTAAATACTCTGACAGATGATGTTGAACAAGTGCTCGTTACCCATTCCGGATTCGATGAGGTTTTGGATAACACTAAGAATAAATTGAAAAGAATTGCAAATGCATTAACAAGTGAAATAAGATATCATTTTAAGAGAGATGAGACACTTGAGGCCATGGCTATTGTTAATCCTAATTTTTTGAATCCTTGTGTTGACCATAGTAGTAGAAGTGAGTTTTTTGTAAAATATATGGGTAATCTTATGAAATATTTCTCTAAAAGTGTGGAAATAAATGACATTGAAATTAATGGTATTCTAAAGAAAGATATTTTGAGACATCAGTCAACCAATTTCGGAATAACAATGGATAATCAAATTGCACAATTCAAAAATACATATGAGATAGGTTCAATCACACATTTTTGGCAAAAATTGTATCGAAGTAGTGTCTTGAAAGATACTATGAGTGAATACTTTGTTTTATATGAATTATGTCAGACAATGATTTTGGAATCTGTTGAAGATGAAAGGGTTTTCAATGCATTAAATTTTGTTAAACCAAAATTTCATAACAGGTTGGACAGAAATTTAGAAAATTGTTTGAGAATAAATGTTTCATCGTACGAGGTGGGTAAATTTCCCTATGACAGAGCATTGACATATTGGAAGTCCCTAGCAGAAATAAGAGGTCTCTCTACTATAGTTGATAATGATGAAAATGATTCAAATAGGAGTGATGATGAGATTATGGAAATGCAGAATTCATAGATTCTCAATTCTTGTGGAGAAGTCGATAAAGCTTTGTATTACCTTCCAAAAATGTAAAAATTTCAATGATTATATGACAAATTCATATAATCTAATATTTTTTTCAAATTTGAAATCGATTTGTAAAATTTTATTTATTTGAATAAATTCATATTATCAGTGATTTTTCATATTTGAAATATTTAATATTATCAAAGATTTTTTGTATTTGATTTGTTGTAAAATCATATAATAATTCAATTTTCAATGATTATGCATGTTTGCTTTTTTAATGTTATGGACTGTCTATGTTTTCAAAATTTAGGATGTATGCTATAGCTTTGAGTAAGTTGAAAATTTGAAAACCATGTATATGTAATGATGCAATGTTATTGAACTAAATGTATATGTTGACAAAAAATAGTTACTTT
This sequence comes from Wollemia nobilis, assembly GCA_028583015.1. Lineage (NCBI taxonomy): Eukaryota > Viridiplantae > Streptophyta > Pinopsida > Araucariales > Araucariaceae > Wollemia > Wollemia nobilis. The sequence continues at coordinate 7,318,715 of JAQPPZ010002550.1, forward strand.
TCATTTGAATTTAAATGTATGTATGTATCATTAGTATCATTAGTTGTATGATATGACAAAATATAGTGATTTTTTATGATTTATGATTTGTCATTGAGTAAACCATGTATGCATATTAAAATTTTTTGTACATATGTATGAAAAATGCATGTAGTATATTACTCTAGATATGGAAAACAAAAATTTAAACCCATTCATAGATATATCCAAAGTACCATATTTATTTTTATACAACTATAATGACTAAATATGAGTATGAATGCACTGAAAATTGAAACCCATTCATATATGTATCCTTCGTAAACTCACTTGAAAAATAAAAACAATATAGCTTAATAGAAATGAAAATAATCACTTTTATACTACAACAAGAATGAATATGAATAAACTGAAATTTAAACACATGCATAGATATATCATTCGTAAACTCATTTGAAAATTGAAATATAAAAACAACATAGCATAATATAGGGAAATTGAAATTTAACTCTTACACAAATATCTCCATCGTAAACTAACATTGAATATGAAAACAATATAGCATATTAAAAAAGAAAAAAACACTTTTCTATACAATAACAAGAATGAATATAAATAAAATCAAATTTAAACACATGCATAGATATATCATTTGTAAACCCATTTAAAATTTGAAATATAAAAACAACATAGCATATTTGAAACACCATAATACACAATTATAAAAGTGTATTTCTTAAAATTAAAATAATAAAACCAAGTATCTTGTTTTCATACGAAAACATATGAAATGTCATAAAATTGTATTTCAAAATATCAAATTTTAAAATACAATTTCTTGCTCCAGAATCTTTTCCCGTTGGTAGTGGATGTAATGTAGCCCCAGGTGGGGTTTGTCAAGGATCAAGATAACTAGATGTTCTAGGTTTCCTTGTTGATCTTCTCCATATAGGTAGTGTTGTTTCCTTCACAGGTGTTTCAGAGTCTCCTGATTCCTCTTGATTATAATCTCTGAAAACAACACCCTGCTTTGAAGAGAAAGAGGATGCCTTTGTGTATATATAAAATGTCAATATTACAAAAAGACAAATAATGGAAAAATAAAAAAATTATTTAAATATTTATTAAAAAATTACCTGAACCTGTTGTTCTCTCATGGCTGCATTGTCCAAGATTAAGTGCCATGATGTTGGTACTGGAGTGTTCTACAAATTGTAAAAAGATTCATAAAAAAAGCAGTAATATAATTACATGTGCTAACAGTCGACGAGGGTGAAGAGTGGGTTATCACGTTCTCTATTTCCAATATGATCCGATGTGAGACATAGGTTGAAAAGTCAAATTTTTGGTGTGAAAAATAACAGACCAAATACGCTAAGGCCCATATTGAAATTTTTGTCGGCCTTCCTTACCGAACAAATCTGGAAAGGAAGAATTCGCTACATGCTCAAAGAAATTTATTTTCAATCACCAGTATAGTCAAACCCCTTCTAGACTTGGTGGACGTAACTACAAAAAAACAAAATCAATAATACACCAGTGACTAGAATTTAAATTCAATTAAATAAAAAAATAGTTATACCTTGAAAATATTCCAACTGCACATTGAATTTGGTCTCAAGGAAGAGTTTATCTTCACTAGTTAATTGGTATTTGGAAGTGACAGGCTCAACACCAGTGTGGGGAAATGCTGTCAATCTGGCGATATCAATGCCTGATAAAGAAAGAACAATATTTTTGTTTTCGACAACAAGATTTACCTTGCTCGAATCCATATCATAAGTTGCAATGATCCTCTCCACTAGTTTAACATTAGTATCGAAATGGGGCATTGAAACAAGACCCTAAAGACCAGAGTCCGTGACCCAAGACATGTCGTAACCTGGTGTTGATAAAATTTTTAAAATCAAGGGGTAAACCAAGTTCTTATAATTAACTTTAAACATTCTAGGGATTGAAAGGGATGCCACAGGGTGTATGGGTATGGATATGAAGACACAGAGGATGGTACACGACACTTGACAGAAAAGGATTCAAAATTGAGGAAAAGGTTAAAAATTATGTAAACGGTTAAAACTAAGATAAATATAGAGGAAAAAGGTTAATAATGTGTTAAAATGAGAGGAAAAGGGGTAAGAATATGTTAAAAATGGAAGATAACGATTAATACTACGATAGAATAGGCAAAAAAAACACTGTTAATGCTTTTATATAGAATTCTCTACATACAATCAGCTTCTTGATGGGTGACACATGGCCTCCACATGAAATCGTTTCACAGATGGTTAACACATGGCCTCTGAATGTAATTGTTTCACAGATGGTTAACACGTGGCACATTAGCAACGCTATGCCTACAACCAATCGACATGCATGCAATCGATCGACATGCCTATAGCCAATTGGCATGCCTTCAGCCGATCGACATGGATGACAAAATTTAGAGATTTTTTATGGTTTATGGTTTGTCATAGAGTTAACCTTGTATATATACATAACTACAAAATATTTTTCTACAAATATATTAAAAAAGCATATAGAATAGTACTCTAGTTTTGGAAAATGAAAATTTAAACCCATTCTGCATTCATAGATATATCTAGTATAAACTCACTATGAAATATAATAACAATATAACATAATATAAATTACGATATTCAATTTTATACAACTATAATGACTATGAATGCACTGAAAATTGAAACCCATTCTTATATATATCCATTATAAACTCACTTTGAAATATAAAAATAACATAGCGTAATACAAATGACCATATTGATTTTTATACAACTATAATGGTTATAAATGCACTGAATATTAAAACCCATGCATAGATATATACTTCATAAACTCACTTTGAAATATAAAAACTATATAGCATAATACAAATGACCATATTCACTTGAAATATAAAAACAATATCACAAAATCCATGCATATATTCTATGTAAACTCAAGCATATTTGAAAGTTGAAACATCATAATACTTAAGTGATGAAAATAACACACAATTATAAATGTAAATAGTGTAATAGTAAAATAATAAAAGCAAGTATCTTGTTTTCCAATGAAAACATATGAAATGTCTTAAAATTGTTTTTGAAATTCATTTTTTCCCCTTAGAATCTTTTCCCCCATACTCCACTAATTTTACCTTCTCAATGGCTTCCTCAGTATCCATAGCAATGACTCCCCTCTCATATTTCCCTTGTTTAGCTCCTTTTTCCACATCCACTACTTCCATGATTTCCACATCTCGACTCTTTTCTCGGGCTGGGTAACAGATCTACCAATTGCTCCAGCATTGACAAGGATCATATCAACATTTTGCATTCCATCGAGAAGGGTCTTTTCTTCTTTGCCAACATCTTCATATGTTGGTTCTTGAACTTATTTACCCTTCTCCTTAAGTAGAACATCAGGATCCAATCCATTGCGGATAATTATTTTCCAAAAAATATTATTTTGTCGAACTTATTCCTATGCTCCATTTTTCATTGCCATGGAAGCATTTAAGAACTCCTTTGCCATCCTGAGATAGTATTGCACGTTTTGAACCTACTTCTTGATATTTTCATACTTTACGTGCAAAAGGGAAAAAATTTAATCAACATGAAAAGATAATTACATTTTAAAAAAGAGAACAATAAATTTTTGAACACAAAAGCAATTGAGTCAAACCTTAGCAATATTCTTTGTAGCTACATCAATAACAACCTTTTTCTTATCATTTGCCTATTCATTGTTATAAGCTTGGGCCTCACCGTTTATATTCTCCAACATTTTCATTATAAACTTTAAAATTTCATCTGTGTACAATGTATTCAACTTAATCATGCTATATTTTACTTACTATAGCAGAGCCTCCATATTTTCTGGTTCATTTTCAACAATAGAAAATTTTCTTTCTCTTTTTGAAAAAATATTGTATCGGGCATTAATTTCCTTTATCAACACCTTAGCCCTATACTCCCATTTTTCATTTATGTTATATCTGCAAGTAGAAAATCTTTAATTGTAGATTCAAAATTATTAGAAACCAAATATTTTTTGAAAAAAAATTATTATATCATCCTCTTGTCGAGGAGGAGCCTGACGAGTGCTTATTTCCCTTGGAGGAGATTTGCTTGAACATTATGCACCTTCATTTACTTTGTGTTGAACCAATTCTAATAGTTGAAATTGAATGTGTATGTTATCTTGAAAAAAGTAATCTTTATCAAGTGGAACATCAGCCAACCCAATACCAGAAGCTTTTGGTATATCCTTAAAAGTAAAATTATTTACAGATATACGACCGAAATTGAAAAAAGTATTTGATGCTTCTCTCTAAAATTTTCTGCATTGCTTCTTTGTGGCCTAGTTGGAAGAAAGTGTTTTCCAACTAGGAAGGATTGACCTCGCATTTGAGTTGGGCTTTGTGGAGGAGGGGGAGACATTTTTTGATTTTGTTGATGACATTGTTGCGAGGGACCTTAACACATAAAATAAAAATTAGTTAAAATTTTTGTGAAAGTAGAAAATAAAAACTTGTAATAAAATTACATTATGAAAATTGGTTGCAAAAATTGTTATAACACTTATCGGCAGAAGAAAAAACATCTTGCATAGATGTTGCTACAAATGGAATGTGGTCATGTTGTACATCTAAAAAAATAAAATTAATTAAAAACAGTAAAAATATTGTAAAAAATTTGTTTCGATAGTAATTAAATCTTACTACCAGAAGATGAAACCTCATGTGTAACTATGCCCATTGGCAACGGACGTGCAACAACATGTGGAGATCGTTGAAAAATAGGATAAATAGATCTTCTACGTTTCCTTGATGATATTTTCCTTATCAGTGGTGCTGCTTCCTCTACAGGTGTTTTCGTGTCTTTTGATTCCTTTGGATTATAACCTTTGATAGGAGCATCCCACTTTGAAGAGGAAGAGCATGCCCTTTTCTATGTTTGGTATAAAATGTCAAAATTGCAAAAAGTCAAACAATGGAAAATAAATAAAAATTACTTAAATATTAAAAAAATTACCTGAACCTATTGTTTTATCATGGCTAAATTGACAAGGATTGAGTGTTAAGATGTTGGTATTGGAGTGTTCTGAAAATTATGAAAAGATTCATTAAAAAAATAATAATATAATTACATGTGCTAACTGTCGACGAGGGTGAAGCATGAGTTTTCACGTTCTCTATTTCCAATCTAATCCGATTTGAGACATAGGTGCACCGGTCAAATTTTTGGTGTCCTATACAATGGACCAAATACACTAAGGCCCACATCAGAATTTATGTCGACCTTCCTTGCAGAAAAAGTCTAGCAAGGAAGAATTTGCAACATCCCCGAAGAAATTTATTTTTAATCGTCGGTACAATCAAACCCCTTCTGGAATTGGTTGAATTAACTACAAAAAAACTAAAATTAGTAATTGTATGTTCAATCACTGATAATAATTTAAAATAAATTAAATAAAAAATAGTTATACCTTGAAAATATTTTGACTACACTTTGAAGTTGGTCTCCAAGAAGAGTTTATCGTCATCGTTTGACTGGTATTTGGAAGTGACAGGCTCAACACCAGTGTGGCCTCTACATGAAATCATTTAATGGATGGATAACACGTGGTATAGAGCACTATTGATACTGATGGGATCTCAACTATTACATCACATCACAATGGTTACAACTGATCATCATGGGTACAATTGATCGTCATGGCTACAATCGATAGGCATGGTTGCAACTGATCGACATGGCTACAACTAATCATCATGGCTACAACCGATCATAATGGTTGTAACCGATCATCATGGTTGCACCGATCATCATGACTATAACCGATTGACATGGCTACAATCGATCATCATAGCTACAACTGATCGGTATGGTTGTAATTGATCAGCATGGCTGCAACTAATCAACATGGCTACAACTGATCATAATGGTTGCAATCGATTGTCATGAATACAACCAATTGGCATGGCTACAACTGATCCTCATGGCTACAATTTATCAGAATGGTTGCAACTGATCGACATGGCTACAACTAATTGGTATGGCTACAACCGATCGGTATGGCTACAACTGATTGTCATGCTAAAACTGATCATCATGATGCAACCGATCATCATGTCTATGATCAATCGGCATGTTGCAATCGATTGTCATGTATGCAACCAATCCTCATGACTATAATCGATCTACATGGCTACAACTGATCATCATGGCTACAACCGATCATCATGGCTACAACCGATCGTCATGAATACAACCAATCATCACAACTACAACCAATCATCATGGCTACAATCGATCGGTATGCTTGTAATCGATCATCATGATTATAACCGATCGACATTCCATTTGTCGTCATATCGGCCTGATGTATTTCATATCGACCTAAAGCTTTTAAGTATGTCATACTTTTTTCTATTTTGCAAAACCAATATTCATGGCCCCAAAAACAGAAAAAATCACCACAGTTTAAAAATTTTTGGAGAAAAATTATTGCAATTCACAATAGTTTGAAATTATTTGGAGAAAATTTATTACAATTCGCTACGGTTTGAAATTTTTTGGAGAAAAATAATTGGAATTCGCCATGTATACTTCTCCATTTTTCACTGATATTCCAAGACAATTCGCCTTCAATTTATAAATATATTTTTGGGCCTACCCCTTATGCATAACCCTTACTATATGAATCTATGGTCGAGGTTTAGATAAAAATGTGGCTTCTCCAACCTACGTGACACAATTTTTAATACCTACGTGACCATGACATGACAACATAAAATCTAATCTTCATTGCATTGGACTAGTCAAAATAGTCTTGAGCTCGACACGTCAATTCCACGGTCATCTTCAAACTTCAATGCAAATTCTTATTGGGTTTTAATGTCATCCATGTGCCATAACAAGACTTTATAATAGGGGATAAATAATGTCGTTCAAAATAATGTCCTCTCACCCCTTTAATTAAAACAATTATTATTTATTGTTTCAACTTCTTCCATTGAAAAACCTTTTGAAGTTTGGAGGTTTTATGATTATGACATATTTAAAGAAATTTTGAGTCTGAAGCATAATTTGACGGATTTAAAATAATTTGGAGTCCAGTGCATGGTTTCACATCATTCGACGGATTTAAAAAATTAAGTCCAATGTATAACTTTTAAAATTAAAACAAATTTAAAATTCATTTGATGTCCAATGCTTAGACTTTAGGTTTTTCTATCAAAAATGATGCTTCCTTCCAATTTAATTTTCTCTCCAAAATACTTAGAATTTTTCAAATGCAAGTCTACAGAGAGCTTGCTATTGAAACTATGGAAAACTATATTAAGGAAATTTTATTTTATTGCAAAGTTTTTCTTCCCCCCAAACTATATTATGGACTTAATGTATTAATCTTATATCTCCCCCAAACTGTAATTTTGGCTATATAGCCAAAACAAAATATAGGGGAACTATTTTATTTAAAAATGCTAATATTTATAGGGATTTTATAGATATATTATTTTAAATGGTATGGGGGTAAATATATATTGATGTATTATTATAAATATTATATATATTATATAAATTATCATTATATAGATATATTTTATTTACTTATTATTATTATTATTATATATATATTATTTGGAAGATTTCCTTCTAATTTCATAAGGAGTTTCCTGTGGGATGAATATCGGTCATCAATATATAAAATGGATATTTTATCATAGGCTTGGATGATTTCAAAAATATATTAGGGTTCTTGGAAAATACAAACCACACTTTTGTAGGATGGAATAAACCATAGTACTTAGGAGTTAGCTCATGATTCTTGCTTGCTTACAACATTCTAGGGTTGTTTTATAAAGACTCAAACATCTTAGAGACTTTGAAAAAATTCATCTATTTGTCTCACAAATCAGTATGATGCTAAGGATGTCCTAATTTTTTCAAGCCTCTCAAGGATCAATTGTGTGTGTAGTGAATGTTTATTTCTTATCATGAGTATGGATTGAGTAGACCAATGGTCACTTATACCAAAAATCTAGCTTATATGTGAGTGTCCATAGGTCTTATCTAGACTTAGTGCTACTATGTAAGGATACCTTATTTTCAAGCGTGTTTCATTCAACCCATTGTTGTAATGAGGATCACTCCATGGTTTTCGAAATACTAAGAATTCCAAGGATTCAAGCTCTTCACCCTTATTTTTTTTAACTTTATTTGGGATACTTTCTTATTTTGAGAGGAAGCAAGGGATTTTGATTACTTTTTGGGATTTTTGCTTATTTTAAGAGGAAGCAAGAAGATAATTTTTGGGATACTTGCTCGTTTAGAGAGAGAGCAAGGGATTTTTTTTATTGCTTTTTGGGGTTTTTACTTACTTTTAAGAAGCACGAAGATATTTTTGGAATACTTGCTCATTTAGAGAGAGAAAGGGCTTTCTTTTTTTTCTCTTTGTTTTTTCAAGGGTGAAGGGGGAGTTTGTCCTTTTGCCAATTCATTAGCTTTCTAGACCATGCACAAAATTTGGATAAGCAGGGGAAACTGTTCACTCTTATGGCAATAGACTCATGGTTAGTATTTCCAAACTTCATAATGTTTTATTTATTATAAAGTGCATAGTACAAGAGGAAACTTAATTGATTAGGAGAAATTTATAACATCGAAATATTGTTGACATTTCAATGAAGATTTTCTCAAAACACTAGTGGTGGCTAAGTAATTGAAAACATCTAGATTTTGATTTAGCAAACAAAAGTGTTATGCAATATGTGGTAGTAACTTTCCTGTAAACTCACAAGCTGATACAAATAAAGAAATGCATTTTTAGGATTTTTTTGAAACAACATTGAGACTAAAAATTTTGATGGAGAATAAGGTGAAAGTGATGCAAACATTGCAAATATTTTATGAAACAAAAAGAAGCATAATCCTTTTTTCTTTATATATTATTTATATGAAAATATTTTACACATGTATATTTTAGATATAAAGCAATAATTTATTTAATAGGTAGTATATTTGTTGCTTGTTAAAGAGAAGTATTTATTCAATAGTAGTGATTTTTAGTTTAGATATACACTAAAAATCAGTTTATTGCTTAATATGGTGCATGAACTCTTCTTTAGAATGAGGCTTTTTATAAAGTTTAAGCTTATGTCCATTAACTAGAAATTTTCTAGTTGAGTCATCAATGGGTTTGAGTTTCATTGTATAGTTTCTGAATATCTATTCAATTTGATAGGGTCCAAGCCATATTAACCTCAACTTCCCCTAAAAATCATTCAAGCGAGAGTCAAATAGCAAATCCCAGACTCTTGATTGAAACATTCTAGGTACAATGTGTTTATCATGCCATTTATTCATTTGTTGTTGTGTTAATTTAGTTCTATGAAGTTCCTTGAGTCTCCTTTCGTCAAGAATATTTAACTTCTCCAACCTAGCCCTTTGTGCTTGATCTAAGTTCATATCGAGTTGTATCGATGTGCAAAGAGTATCAATTTAAAACTTGATGGGCATGATGGCTTGATTTCTATAAGTTATATCATAAGGTGTTAAACCAATGGTAGTATTCTAAGTTGTGTTATAGGCCCATACAAATTATTTTAATATTTTTTCCCAATCTATTCTACTAGTGGCCATAATTTTAGTTATTATATTTTTAAGCTCTCGATTGGTAACTTCCACTTGTACATTATCTTGAGGATGATATGGTGAAGTTTTTCTATGTTTAATGTGATATATTGTTGGGATATGTTCTATTAATTTAGAGAGAGATTGAATTTCTTGATCTGAGACTAGTTCTATAGGTGCTCCAAAGCACAAAATAATGTGTGAATAGATAAAATCAGCAATAGTTTTAGCTTGTGCTTGTGGCATAACTTCTACCTCTACTCATTTGGTAACATAATCTGTGCACACAAGTATATGTTTATTATTTACACTCATAAGATCTATAGGTCCAACAAAGTCAATTCCCTACTTTTCAAATGGCTCAAACATAACTTGAGGTACTAAGGGAATAGCCATTGTAGAGGTTGCTTTACTAGCCCTTTGGCATGCATCACATCTATCAACAAATTGGTGAACATCTTTATTTATAGTGGGAAAAAAGCATCTAGTTTGGAGTATTTTACTAATTGTTCTTTGGGCTGCATAATGACCTCCACAAGTTTATTCATGTGTTTCTCTAATGATATCATACACATCTTTTTCATGTACATATCTCCTAACTACATGGTTTGGGTAAGAGTTGAATAAAATATCGTTAATTCATGTGTAAGGGCCACTTTGATATATTAAATTTCTTCACTCATAAGGTATGAAATTTTGAGGCATCTTTCTCGTTACTAGAAAAATTACTATATTAGCATACCATGGAGTGAAAATAGAAAGAGCAAACATATGTTCATTTGGAAAACTATCAGGAACTAATTCATCATCATCAAGTATTTGTTAGGGTAAAATAAGGTAGTGTATTGCATTACACTACGTGGGGTTATTACATTTACTTTTCTATGTAATTACCATGAGATATTTTGCCTCATGGTTAAACTAGGTAAGTACCTAAATATCCTATGTCAGATATTTAGGTTAGTGTTATGGTTAGAACTCTCTACCTAGGTTAGTGGTTAGCATCATGCAACTCCCTCCCTATTCTATTGTTAGAGGGTAGTTAGCGAGATTCTCTACACTATTGGTTATTAGTCTATTATTTAAACATAGACTATTGTATTGATTAGGTTAATGATTCAATATATTATTTTCTCTCTCTTACGGGACCTACATTGGTATCACTCACTGGATTTGGGGAAGACGAGCTTCGCTCATTCCAAATTTACTAGACGAACTCCCATGGAGCAGCTGAGGTGCTCGATGCGGAGAGTCCCTCACGGAGCAGTCGCGATGCTCGACGGAATCACTCCTACGGAGCAGCCGTAGTGCTCCTCCTTTGGCCAACAGTCAACATGATAGGCCGACTCGATCGACGTCGACCAAGGGCCCGTAGACCTGGCCGACTCAGTCAACACCGACCAGGGCCCACGATCTCCTAGACCGGCCATGGTCGACATCTAGAGGCATCAAAGCCTCGGCTCCCACATCGGCCCAAGGCCCGCAGAGCCACGTAGGCCAAGCAGCCACGTGGCCCACGCACGAGAGAGCAGAGAGGGTAGGAGCGCCCTCCCCTCCTCGTGGAACCTAGACCCTACATCAGGATCTGAGAGGGCAGGAGGCCCTCCAATCCCTGATCGACATGTGGCACAATTTTGTGCCTAAACTGCTTGCATCGAGGTGCTCCCTGGATGAATCAACTCATGCCACGTGGCACACGAGCCAACAGGATGCTGACATAGATAGACCAGATGTGACACTAACTGGATAGACACGTGGCACATCGCCACCGTATCGACGCTGATCGGACACGACATCGACACGTGGCACATCGCCACAGGACCGAGACGGACTGATTGGCCTACCCCTAGCGCCACGTGGTGGCGTCCAAAAGGGCAGGCGACTCTGGTCAATTTCCCGAAGGCAATCGATGATAAAGGGGAGGCCTCTGCCTTAAAAATCCCTTTGCATCCCACTACGGGATGCATGTGGGATAAAAGTCCCGAGATTTAAAAAAAAAATTCATGGACTTCAACATCAACTGTTCTCCGTTCTGATCTCAAAGTAGGCGGGTGGTCTATTGGCTAAGGCGGCCGCATAGAAGCCACGAGGTCACACGATCGAACCACCCATGCCCAAACAAGGTATTTTACTTAATTTTTTTTTGTATTCTTTATTAAAATTTTTTAGATTTTTTAATAATTTAATACAAGATTTTTTAATAAAAAGTCATTTTTTTCACAAATTCAATGATTTTTTGTTTTAAAACGTATTTTTATTATTAGATTAATCTTCAATTTTGATAAATTTATACATTAAAATAGAAAAAAAAATCCAAACCTTTACATATATTTTGCCACTAATGCCTTAAAATTCTTTAGTTTTTCTTCAAACATTGGAGATAAAAAGACAAAGCATTTTTTTTTGGCTGCAAAACAAAAGGTGTTCTTCAACAACATTGTGCAATAAACTCCTCATAAGGCCTATATTTTTTTTCCTTCATTCATCATTTAGGAAGACATAGACCTTCAAATTTCTATTGCAAAACACATACCGTGAAGTGAATTAGGGAGCAACAAAGGTCATCTCAAATTTTTCAAAAACAACAACAAAATTGCTTTTGTTCTCTCCTTCAACAAAGGGGACATAAAAACATAAAATAGCAACATTATTTTTGTTGACAAAACTTGAGATACAATACCATTTTTCTTGCTCCTACATGTGACATTGTTGAAGACAAAAATTGGGTCGTGTGTCGACTAGTTCTGGAAGCCTTTCAAACGTGGGTCGTGTGTCGACTTGTCTTGAAAGGAGTGCTCAAAAAATTTTCAATTTTGTAACACATTAAGGGGGGATAGAAGTCATTTTTTTTGCTTCTATTATTTGCAAAATTGTAAAGAACAAGGGGGGATTCTACAAAACAGTAAGAAAGGTGCAATTTCGATTGTACTCGACACCTTTCTCTAAAATTGACTTTTTACTAGGTGCATTTTCGGTTGAACCCGACACCTATAGTGATAATAATGTGGGTTGCTTTCATGTTTTGATTATTTGCACTAACACTCATGTTTCTTATGTGCACTTAAATCATTCACAAAACAACATTGGCAGAAGCATTTTTAGAAACCCATATTTCACTCAAAAACGTGCTACACTTTGCACAGGTTGAACAACAGTCAATTTTACTTACCCCCTCCAAAGGTCAAAATTCAAAACACACCTTGATTAACTCTCTTTGTTTGGCTTAATTTCCTCCAAACTTCTCATCCTTCTTGAAGGGTGTTAAGGCAGGTGCCATTAAATATCCTAGAGAGAACAATCACAAGTCTGTCAACCAATCCCTTTTTCATTTGCTCTATCTTGTTTGGCTTAAATTCCTCAAACTTCTCATCCCTTGTTCAGGGTGTTAAGGCAGGTGCCATTAAATATCTTATAGAGGCGAATTGAAAACAACTTCCATATACTCTTTTGAGGGTATAGTGCAAGATACAACCATCTTAGTCCTATCAAATTTGAAACCTAAACCATGGCCATGATACACAAGTATCTCACTGAGAGCCAACTGCTCAAAGGTTCAAATTATTCAGCTTGGAAGACTAAGATGAAAGCTATCTTAACTGTAGAGGATTTGTGGTCAATAGTGGATGGAAGTGTCACTAGACCTCAATCACCTGGAGCAGATCAAAGAGAATTTGATAAAAAGGATAAGAAACTATCCTTAATGATCTTGCTCGCTATTACTGATGATATCCAACCTCATATCAGTGAAGCTACGACTGGTAAGGCAGCATGGGATGCCTTAAATACCATCTATGAGGGAAAGAATCAATCAACGATTCTTAACCTCCAAACACAGCTTCATACTCTACATATGAAATCAGGAGAAACAGTAGAGCTATTCCTCTGTAGAGTCGCAGAATTGAAAACAAAACTGCTATCCTTAGGAGAGAAAGTGGAAGACCAAGTCTTGAACTCTATCATTTTGAGAGCTCTTCCTGACTCCTACCGAACGTTGATCACTTCACTACAAGTTTCTGGCAGGACAATAACTTTTGTCGAGTTGGTAAACATGCTTCAAACAGAAGAAGCTAATCAACTCCAAAGAGATGAGGCATCCAACAATGCTCTTTTCTCAAAAAGACAAGGTGGTAAGAAAAAGTGGAATCAACAGAAAGGTTCTTCTTCTAATCAAGAAAAGGGTAAAGCCAAAGAGATTTCGAAGAAGAAGCAGTATTGTAAGATTTGCGACAAAGACACTCATGAAACCAAAAGATGTTGGTTTAAGAACAAACCGCCCAATGAACAAGGAAACAAAAAGGGCCAAGGCAAACCTAAGAACAAGAACAAACAACAAAAGGGACACATTGCAGTTGAAGATTCTAGTTCAGATTCTGAGAGAGCACACAAAGTGCTCATGACACATACAGATTCCTCCCACAAGGACTCTATGTGGTACATAGACTCAGGCGCTAGTAAACATATGACTCGGCGATAAATCTTGGTTTGCAACATTTGAGGCTCGAGAAGGTAGACCGGTCACCATTGCTGATGATCAGACCTATCGAGTTCAGGGAGAAGGAAGTGTTTCTGTCTCCCTTCCAGATGGAGAATGTAATATTCAAAAAGTTCTTTATGTACCAGGATTGAAAAATAATCTCTTGTCAGTTCCACAAATCCTGGACAATAACATGAATGTCAATTTCAAAGTGGACAAAGAAAAGAAACGTTGCTTTATCACTAAGAAGGGAAAATAGATAGCAACAAGTTCATACAAACATGGTTTGTTTGTCTTAGATGCAATTACCTCTACCCATACTGCATTGGCAGTAACCACAAAGGAGGCCACTTCTCTATGGCATAAGAGATTTGGGCATTTGAGTTCAGGATATTTACTAGAGTTGAGTAAATATCAAATGGTGAAAGGACTGCCTACTCTTTCATCTACTTTGCCAGTGTGCTCTGATTGCTTGTCAGGAAAGCAACATAGAGTACCTTTTGAACCTAGCTCTTTTCGAGCTAAGGTACCTTTGGAGTTGGTTCACATAGATTTGTGTGGTCCCATGTCTACAAGTTGTGGAGGAAAAAGGTATTTTCAATTGTTTGTCGATGATCACTCACGAAAAATGTGGGTCTTCTTCTTGCAGTTGAAGTCTGAAGCATTTTCCTATTTTCAACAGTTCAAAAAGCTTGTTGAGAAGGAATCAGGATGCTTTATTAAGACCCTCCATTCAGATCGAGGGGGGAATACACATCAAAAGAATTTTCCTCATTTTTACAGACACATGGGATAAAGAGACAGTTAACAACAACCTATACTCCTCAATCCAATGGGGTTGTTGAGAGAAGAAATCGGTCCATTATGGAAATGGTTCGATGTATGCTTAAGGGGGCCAACCTTGAGCAAACTTACTGGGCTGAAGCTGTTCAAACTGTAGTATATCTTCTGAATAGGGCTCCCACAAGGGCTCTTGAAGGTATGACTCCTCAGGAATCATGGAGTGGTAGGAAACCCTCCATAACTCATCTACGGGTATTTGGGTGTAAGGCATTTATGCATATACCCAAGGAGAAAAGAAAGAAATTAGATGAGAAGTCCCTACCTTGTGTATTTCTTGGATATGATGAATTTTCAAAAGGCTATCGGTTGATAGACCCATTTACCAAGAAGATACATGTCAACAAAGATGTAGTGTTTGATGAAGCTTTCACACCCAACACTACATCAGTATACCTAGATGATGAGGAGGAACATCAACTTCCTTCTTCACAACAGAAAAAGCCACCCAAATGGTATACAAGCACAATGAAAGACTCTAAACTCACTTCCCCACCTGATCTTACTCTCAATCATCCAAAGACAAGAAGCATGACACAAAAAGAAAAGAATGAAGCATCCACTTCAGTTGATGATCTTTGTGCAGATTTTCAAGATCTTTCTGTTGATAGAGAGTTACCAAGGGAAGATGAGATGGAAATAGATGAGGAGAGGGTTTACTTGTCAGCATGTGATGAGAATGAACCTTCTACAATTGATGAAGCACTTAGACCGCCTCAGTGGAAGGCAGCTATGGATGCAGAATATAACTCCCTCATAAAGAATAAAACATGGAAGCTAGTGGATTTGCCTAAAGGAAAGAAACCCATAGGCTGCAAATGGGTTTACAAAGTAAAATATAAGGCAGATGGCACTATAGATAAGCATAAAGCCCGTCTTGTGGCGAAGGGCTATGCTCAAAAGGAAGGGCTTGACTATGAGGAAACCTTTGCTCCTACAACAAGGATGACCACCATTCGAGTGCTTTGTGCTATGGCAGCACAGTTCGGATGGAAATTACATCAGATGGATGTAAAGAGCGCCTTTCTTAATGGTGACTTAAAAGAAGAGGTGTACATGACTCAACCTCCTGGATTTATAGAGGTAGGCCATGAGCAACATGTTTGCAAATTGGTCAAATCATTATATGGGCTAAAACAAGCCCCAAGAGCATGGTACATAAAAATGGATAGTCACCTACTGCAACATGGATTTAAGAGAAGTCCATCTGACGCAAATCTCTATATCAAGAACACAAGTTCTGAGATAGTGATTCTTGTGTTATATGTAGATGATCTGATCATCACTGGAAATTCAGAGAACTTGATTAACGTCGTGAAAGATGACTTGAAAGAGTCATTTGATATGACAGATCTAGGACTTCTCCACTACTGTCTTGGCCTTGAGATAGAACAGAAAGAGAATCATCTTAGGGTGACTCAGAAAAAGTATGCCAAGACTTTAGTAGAAAAATATCGTATGACTGATTGTAAACCCAAAGCAACACCGATGGAATCAGGGCTACAGTTATCACGATATGAAGACTCACCACAGGTAGATGGAACACTTTATAGACAGATGATTGGAAGCCTCATCTATCTGACTAATACTAGACCAGATATTACTTATGCTGTAAACTATCTCTCACGGTTCATGCAAGAACCAAAGGTCTCCCATTGGAAAGCAGCTAAGAGAGTCCTACACTACATTCAGGGTAGTGTCGATTATGGTCTAGAGTATAAGAAGAATAACTCATTCTTCTTATAGAGTTACACTGACTCTGATTATGCTGGATCCATAGATGACAGAAAATCAACATCAGGCTATGTTTTTCATCTTGGATCTGGTCCTGTCTCATGGCATAGTAAAAAGCAACAGGTGGTTGCTTTATCTTCAACTGAGGCAGAATATCGTGCTGCACGTGGAGCTGTGTGTGAAGCGATATGGCTAAGTCGCATCTTGGCTACCATGGGCCTACCAAAGAAACTTCCCATTCACATGTTTTGTGACAACTCAGGTGTTTTGAACTTGGTCAAGAATCCAGTGCATCATGAACGAACTAAGCATATTGATACAGATTGTCATTTCATTCGTGATGAAGTTCCTAAGCACAGAATCAAGCTCCAACACATTCCCACCGACGAACAAAGTTGCAGACATTTTTACAAAGGCACTTGGACGTGTCAAATTTCAACTGTTTTGGAGCAAACTTTGTATATCAAAGTAATGTAATAAAGGGGGGATGTTAGGGTAAAATAAGGTAGTGTATTGCATTACACTACGTGGGGTTATTACATTTACTTTTCTATGTAATTACCATGAGATATTTTACCTCATGGTTAAACTAGGTAAGTACCTAAATATCCTATGTCAGATATTTAGGTTAGTGTTATGGTTAGAACTCTCTACCTAGGTTAGTGGTTAGCATCACGCAACTCCCTCCCTATTCTATTGTTAGAGGGTAGTTAGCGAGATTCTCTACACTATTGGTTATTAGTCTATTATTTAAACATAGACTATTGTATTGATTAGGTTAATGATTCAATATATTATTTTGTCTCTCTTCCGGGACCTACAGTATTTGCATATAAGATAGATGATCCGCAATGACATCGTATTTTCCTACTTTATCTATGATTGTAACATTAAATTCTTGAAGCAAAAGAAGCCATATAACCACCCTATCTTCTAATGTGGATTGTTTCATTAAATACTTAATGTTAAAGTGATCAGTGTGAAAAAATACTTCATACCCTATTATGTAATGTTTAAATTTATTAATGGCATGAACTACAACCAAGAATTCTTTCTTAGTGATTGTATAATTTAGTTCAACCCCATGTAAATTCTTACTTACATAATATATAGCATAAGGTATTTTATTTTCTATTTGTTGAAGTAATTCTCTTATTGCATATGTTGAGGCATCACAATGAATATGTAAGGGTAAATTCTAGTTTGGCCCTCTTAATATTGGAGAAGTAATCAATTTTTCTTTTATGATTTCAAAATCTTCTTGATATGCTTCAGTCCATTCAAATTCACTCTCTTTAGTTAATATTTTAAGCATAGGATAAGTAGATTTTATGAAATCCTTAATGAATATTCGGTAGTACCTTGCATGCCCTAAAAAGCTTCTTACCTCTGTTTGAGTTTTTAGAGGTTGAATGGACTGAATAACTTGTACTTTTGCAGGATCTACCTTAACACCTTATACGAATATGATATGTCCTAGAACAATACCCATACTCATCATCATAAAACACTTTTCATGAATTAGAGAAATGTTTTGCTCTATGCATCTAGATAGGACATTTTGTAAAGTTTCTAGAGTTTCTTCAAATGTGTCACCATAGACTGTAAGGTCATCCATATAAACTTCTATGCATTCATTAATCATATCAACAAAAATAGCAAGGATAAATCTTTGAAATGTAGTAGGAGTATTGCATATTCCAAAAGGTAATACTCTATAAGCATAAGTTCCTATGGGACATGTAAAAGTGGTCTTCTCTTGATCTTCTTCAACTATTGAGACCTAGTTGTATCTGTTAAATCCATCCAAGAAACAAAAGTATTTTTTACCATCTAGAAAGGCAATGGAAAATAGTCCTTCTTTGTCACTTTATTTAGTTCCCTGTAGTCTATACAAATTCTCCATTTTTCGTTTATTTTAGGAACTATTACCAATGGTGAAACCCATTGACTATCAGATATAGGGTATATAAATCTCGCGTTTAAGAGCTTGATAATTTCTTCCTGAACTATATCTTTCATAATTGGATTTAATCTCCTTTGAGGTTGTATTACAAGGTGACAAACTTCTTGAATGAAAATACGATGGGTATAAATACTCATATGTATACCCTTCACGTCCTCATAATTCCATGTGAATGTTATCCAATTATTTTTTAATACTTCTATTAGTTGTGATTCATGAATTTTTGTAAGATCATTACTTATATTTAAAGCATTTCCAAATGTAATATCTATTTGTTTATAATTACTATCTATACTCATTATTTCATGCTTGAGAGTATTTAGTTGATAATTAATGGGCCATCGGATGAGGGTAACTTGTTCTTGCTTCACTATTAATCATGGTAACTTCATTAGCACCTTGTTCCTCATCAAGAAGTGAAGCTAAGGGCCATTCAATTTATTGTTGAAAATATTCTCCTAGCATATTTATTGATAAATTTTGTATATCATCTAAGTCTTTAAGAGAATCATACCACAATTGGTTTGAAAAATAAATATATTTTATTTATTTAGGAAATAAGCTAAGATTTATAGTAAACTTACCATTTGAAATAGTTATATTTCTATATCTAAAGCTAATATAATCATTAGTTGTTGTAATCCATGGTATTCCTGATATCAAGAGGTGTCTCCCTAACTTTATATTTGGCTGTAAGAATATAAAGTCTACAGGGTATTCCCATGAGCTTACAAAAACTATAATGTCTTCTAGTTTACCTTCTGGTTTAATAGTAGATCTATCTGCAAGTTGAAGCACTATAGAGGTTGGTTTAATCATGTGTACCCCTAAATATTCTATTGTTTACTTTGTCATGATATTTATGGAAGCCCCCAAGTCTACTAAGACATTATGAAAGGTTGTCCTACCAATGTGAACTATGAGTATAGGTACTCTAGGGTCTGTATACTTTGGTAACAATTTCTCACCAATCATGATTTTAGATAGTTGCCCAATAACTTGAATAGTCTTAGGCTCATTATTCTTTCTCTTTTGTGAACTTGTTATACTTTTTACCAATTTGGAGTAGATGGGAATGTCTTTAATAGCTTGTAAAAGAGGAATTCTAATAGAGACATTTTCCAATTCTTGAAGAAAATCGAAAGCTAGTTTAGATGGTTCTTTAGCTAGTCTTTTAGGAAATGGAGCTCTTATTTCTTTTTGAAAATGATGTTCTTTATATTGATACAACACTTATTTTTGGGGAATTTCTATTCCTTCCTCACATTTATCATCTTTTTCTTTTTATTTGCTCAATTTTTTGTTAGGTTCTTCAAGTTTTGTGAGGGTTTCTCTATGATCTTCCAATACTTTTCTAGATCTTAATTGAATTTATTGATAGTGCATTATAGATATTGAACATGCCTCATTTGTTTCATAAACATATTGAGTATTTTTATTATTATTGGGGTTAGGGACAAGTTGATCCAGTAAATGTAGCTATTTAGGAGGATTGTTGTTTGGAGGTGGAAGGAGTCTATTTTGAGGTACTTTCCCCCTAAATTGATTTTTAAAATTTTGTTGTTGGGGATGTCCTTGAGACCAACTAGGTCATGTCTGATTGTATTGGCCATTCTAACTAGATGCATTTTGATTTTGGCCTGCCATCCATGGAGGTGAATTTCCATATGAATTGGGCATGAATTGTGCCCAAGGAGGCATATTCCAATATTGATTATACTGATTCCAATTTGACCAACTTGGAGTATTTGACCAATAATTGGGTCTTTGTTGGTTGGAATAGTTAGAGTTTGACCAATTGGGTGGACCATTAAATGGACCATTCCTTATTTGAGATATAAAGTAGACATCTTCTACCTCTTTGACCTTAGGTTCTTTTACAATGGTTTTGATAGCTGAGATATATTTGCAATTTTTGGTATTATGGTTTTTGTCACAGAAACAGGTAGAAATGTTGGAAATATTTGTAACATTCAAAGGTTATTCCCTTAGATTATGTTTCTTTATGCATCTATGGCAATATATCTCTTCAATGTTTTGGTCCTTTGGTTTCTTATCCATGAGGTCGAGGGATGATGTCAATGTGCTTAATAAATTGGTTTTGATATTTTCTAGCATATTACCGATTTCAACTCGTGTTACTCCTCCTGATGATGGGTATTTATTACTTCTTAATGGTTTATTCCTTGAGTAATTTTTATAGAGATTTATGATCTCTCCTAATCCCATATTATGGATATCTCCTTTCGCCTTAAGGTTTAGTATGTCCAAGACATCTTCCTTAAGTCCTTTTAGAAAAAGTTCTTTCTAAAATTCCTCATCCAACTCGATGTTTACCCTAGATCCCACAAACTAGAATCTCTCAAGATAGTCCTCAAGGGATTCATCATATTTTTGATTCATATAAAAAATTATTCTTTCTTATCCCAAACCCTACAATAGTCTTGGTATCTTTCAAGGAATATGTATTTTAATCCTTGTTCTCCATCCCATCGGTTACAAATGTTTTCCCCTAGACCCATGAACCATCTTAAGGCTACATCCTTAAGTGTAGAAGGGAATAGTCTTAGTTTTTGCTCATCCATGGTGTAAAAGTAATCCTGGCACACCACTTCAAATTAAAAAAGGAAGGCATCGGGATCCTCATGTGGTTTCCCATGGAAAGTAGGCAAAATAGCAACAAATACTGGTTTTGGTTCTCTTGTTAGCCTATCTTTGGGAGAAGGGATTGGAAAGGCAAAAGTATTTCTCTATCCACCATCTCATTGATTTTCTACTTTTCCTCGATCCGTTGTTCCTTGCATTTGGTTTCTATTTACTTTCCCTTGTTCACTAGCCTGATAAACCTTGAATGAATGTAGAATTTCAAGAATTTGACCAATTATATGGTCGGTAAATATAGACGATGGATCGATATGATCATTAAAATCTAGTTTAGGTAGAAAATATGTTTTGGGATCTTGTTCTAGAATTTCAATTTTCTTATTTGTTGTAGAATCTAAAGATGTAGTTTTGGTTTCTTTTAACTTATAAGTTTCAGATTTATTACTATGGTTTTCTTGGAAATATGCTTTTGGTTTACTAATTTTAATAAATCTACCCTTTGAGTCTCTAGGTCTGTGCATAAAATTTTGAAACAAAATTCTAATCTTCCCTGAAAAACCTATGAATATCGTTGATAGGTTCAAGTTGTTCAAGATTCATATAATGCTCTTCATTAAATCCAAAGTCTTTTGTTACCAGAGTAATCAATTGGACAATAAAATATTATTTTATAATTGGATTAGGGCTTTCAAACTGTAGTTCATAATGCAAGTCTTGACACAGTTCTCTAAAGAGTACTACTCTTGGGGCCCTATGATATCTTCGACTATATTCTAGGTTTACTTCCCTATCCTCTATTTTTGCTAGGAAACTGTGGATGGTAAGGGAATATTTGAAATACTAATCCCATGGGTAGGTTACTGAGTTTACTATTGCCCTCCTATTTCCTAACTGATATTTACAACTCCTAATAAATTTAAGGTAGGGTGAGTGATAGTCTGGTCCTAGAATTTAGACTATGTTTATCCTCTGGATTTGACTCAATTTGTTTGATCTATATTTTATGGTATCAATATGTTTACACAGGTGTTCCCACTCTTTCCTAGATGTTTGGTGTTGTTTTTCAAAAATAAGGTTAACTTCTTGCTCTATTAGTAATTTTCTGAGGTCAATGGACGCAGACTGTTTACTATTTTCCACCATCTAGCAACTTATACTTCTCTATATATTATTTTTTTGGTTTTGTTTTGTTTTTGGTTCTGTGTTTTATTTTCTAAATAGTTCCTACTATACTGAAACTAAATGGATTGGCTAGATAATTTTAGCATAATAAGAAAAAGTAAAATTGTCTTTAAAGCAGGTTTTACTGACTAAAATCAAATGGATTGGCCAGGTGATCTCAGATCAATAAGGGAAAATAAAGCAAATCTTATTATAATGAAATCAAACGGATTGGCCAGGTGATCTCAATATAATAAGGAAAAGTAAAATTATTCTAAAGCAAATCTTACTGTGGCTGAAATCAAACGGATTGGCTAGGTGATCTCAAGACAATAAGAAAAAGTAAAACTATTCTAGAGCAAATCTTATTGTGGCTGAAATCAAACAGATTGGCCAGGTGATCTCAGGATAATAAGAAAAAGTGTTGTTGTTACCGTTTTGCTTCTAAGGGATGTTTTCACTATGGTTGTGTCACTCAGTCACACCTACTTCCTATACTACATTGGGTTTCTATAGGCCAAAGAGTCTTAGATTTAAACTAGCAACAACCACACTCTGCAGGAAAATAAATTGCTAAAAAGTAAATGCTTGAAAAATAAATGTTGGAAAGTAAATGCTGGAAAATAAATGACTAAATTCTAGGAAAACAATAAAAACTAATTTTAAGAAAATTGGAACCTGGTCCACCTAAGGTGGAGGATGCTTGTTGTGCGTGTGCATTGATCACTGCTTGTGCCACCCTCCACATGCAACTCTATACGTGCATTGATCACTACTTGTGCCACCCTCCATGTATAGGCCTACACATGTGTTGATCACTACTTGCACCACCCTCCACATGTAGGTAAGCTTCCTTCCTTACATGGTCCAACAACTTGTAGATTAATGTAATGGCATTGCTCTCCCCGACAATAGTGCCAAAAATGTCTAGCTTTGAGGGCTAATCATTTAATTATCAATCCAGGTCAAAATGATTTAAAGAATAGACAATCTCGTATAGATTTTTCCAAGACAATAATCAATTCACTTGATTCGTTTTCTTAAGATCAGGTTACAAAAAAGATAGAATATTTTAAATGTTTTTCTTTTTGATATACAATTAAGTAAATAGATGTGAAATTAAATGAATGAATGAATGTGTGTGAATCCACGTGCAGCTAATGATGTTTTAACTATTTTACTTTTGAAATAAATGATGCGGATTAATTTATACTAATCCTATTTATTCTAATATAATCATATTCTAATGTAGGAGCAAGAGAATAGGGACTGGTCTTCTAGAAGTGGGCCCTGCCTTCAAAAAGGTCAATATTTTTCTCTTCTCCTCTATGCTATTTTACTTCAAAAACTACTTATTTCATCTAACCTATTCTAACTATTAATTACTCATTGATTGTAGGAAAATAAAAGGTACTACAGATAGAAATAAATCATTACAAAATACAAAATAACATTGCAAAAGAGATGTGGAAAAATAATACTATTTTATTGCTAGAATTCGATCATGTACATTGTTGGAAATCTATAGTGCGACTTCTTCAACTTTCATTACAGAGTAATTCGTGGAGAAGAGAGAGTAGTGAGGAAAAGTGAGGAGGCGAGGACCTTTTCAATGGCCTCCTTATTGTAATTTATACATTAATGTTCAAGGAAGCCTTTTCCATATCACACTCTGTTTCTTCCAACTAATCAAATCTAAATCCTAACTTTCAATCCTAACTATGTACTAACAATTTCCTAAATAAATAGAATTTCATAACAAGATGAAACTTTGACTAATCAACACAAACACACGTGCTAATGACTTACTCTAATCAAATACAACTTTATAACAACATAGGACTTTGAACTAATCATGGTGAGCCCAAGTGGCAACCACTTAACAACTTCTAATTTTAAGAAATGACGAAAATAATCTTGTGCCCTATTCTCAAGGAAAGATAATATGAGTTGGTGAAATAAATCAACAATTTGGATTCTTTCCAACTTTTAATAAAACTTTACAACTTTATTAATAAATCAAATATGCCAAATATTATTTTATCCACATTGAAAGTTGAATGGGTGACTATGTGAAATGTGATCGTGTTGGAAGTTGATGTGGCAATAGGATTTAGTCAACTTTGACTCAAGTCTTTCATAACACTCTTTTCTGTAGATGCATCGGTAGCACTTCACTATAGTAATTCATCCATAACACCTGTAAGTGTGCCATACATCTAGCCCTACTATGTACATCAACCTTCTAGTTCAATATCCTATGTACTTTATCCAACTCCATACGTATTTACCTAACAACATAGTAACTTGCACAAAATTCATGTAAAATATACGTGTAAATAAATTTTATAATCATTAATCACTATGATGCATAAATGATAATATTAAAGTGAAATAATAATAAAAATCATTCATATCCATCCATTTACAAAGGAATACATAAGTAAATTAGATACATATACTTTAACATTATGAAACTCGTCAACTTATTCACTTAAAGGATTTTAAATGATTTTGCAAACCATGTACTATTTCCAAAAACCATAGACAACCTTTTGAGTGAGGAAAGGATTGGAGAGCCAATAAGCCACTACGACTAGTTCACTCAGATATTTGTAGGCCCATGTTTGTTCCCTCTCATACTAGAGCTAGATATTACATAACTTTAATTTATGATTATAGTAAGAGAATTAGGATATATCTACTTTAGTATAAATGGAAATACCTTGATACATTCAAGGAATTCATGGCACTTTTTGAAAGAAAAAGTTGTTATAAAATATCCACCTTAAGGATAGATAATGGTGGAAAATACAACTCCAAATAATTTTTCATTATTTATAAGCATCATGAGATAAGGATGTATTTCAAAACTCCTTATACACCTTAGAAAAATGGGGTAGCTAAGAGGATGAATCAAACCATCAGAAACATGGCCAAATCTATGCTAAATTGTTGTTGCATTATCAAAAAAAAATTGGGAAGAAGATATCCTTACTACTGCATATTTGACCAATAGATCCTACACTAAGGATTTGCATGATATAACACCAAAGGAATTATGGAGTGGAAATACACCCTATGTGGGCCATTTTATAGTCTTTGGATGTGATTATTATGCCCACATACCTCATCAAAAAATAAAGAAATTTGATGACAAGAGCAAAAAATGCATCTTTGTCAATTATAGTGAAAGTGCCAAAGCCTATAAGTTATATGAGTCTAATTTAATGAGGATTTTTATCTCTAGGGATGTTACCTTAAGTGATTATGACCCACCAAATCCTTCTCCTTTGCCACCCTCATTTCAACCAAATAATAAAACAATTGCTCCCTTGACATCCACTCCCTCACCTGATCCTTCCTCTTCCATCACAAGTCAAAACCTTTATCAACATGAGGATCTTCCCACTTATGATCCATATCTATTGCTCCCTTCTAATTCTCCTCCATCTAATGATATTTCCACATCATCAAATCCTTTACCTAAGTGGGTTAAATATACCATATACAGCCCAAATCCACTTGCACACTTATACAGGTAGAAGGCCTTATGCCCTAAGACACCAAGTGAACTATACTCTCATGCCTAAACTCTTGAGCCAACCAGAGCCTTGTGAAAGAAGCACTTGGTGATCCTAAATGGACTATTTCCATAGAACAAGAATTGTATTTCATTAAAAAAAATCACATATGGGAGTTAGTCGATTTACCCCAAGCAAATCCACCATTGGCACAAAATGTGTGTACAAGGAAAAGTATAAATTAGATGGCTCATTATATTGCTAGAAGGTCCACCTAGTATCTAAAGAATATAAGCAATAATAAGGGATTGATTAT
This sequence comes from Wollemia nobilis, assembly GCA_028583015.1. Taxonomy (NCBI): domain Eukaryota; kingdom Viridiplantae; phylum Streptophyta; class Pinopsida; order Araucariales; family Araucariaceae; genus Wollemia; species Wollemia nobilis. The sequence goes on from JAQPPZ010002550.1 coordinate 7,344,954, forward strand.
GAGGATAAATTGTCTCCTATGGAAAAAATAACTACAATATGCATTTTTATTGCTTTAGTCGCTCAAAAACATTGGCTTATTTATCAAATGGATGTAAAAACTACCTCCCTCAATGGTGCATTGAAAGAATAAGTTTATGTTAATCAACCACCAAGGTACATGGTAAAAAATCAATAAAAGAAAGTCCTTATATTGAAGAAAACTCTATATGGCTTGAAGCAAGCACCAAGATCTTGGTATGCCAAAATTGATTCTTATTTGATCAACCTTTATTTTACTAGATCTGTAGTGGAATCTACTCTCTATGTGAGACATTAGAGGATCTAAATCATTTTGGTGATATTGTATGTGGATTATATCCTCATTACATGTGAGTACATAGATGGAATAAGGTTTCTAAAAGAGTACTTGTGCAAAAATTTTGAAATGAATGATTTGGATATCCTTCACTACTGCTTAGGCATAGAAGTATGGCAACATCCTGGCACAATATTCATATCCTAGGATAAACATATTCAATATCTATTAGAGAGGTTTCACATTTAGGAGTGTAAACCATCCACAACTCCCATGGAAACTTGATTGATATTGATCAATAGTGATTATGAAGAAAGGGTTGATGGCACCCTTTATAGATAACTAGGTGGAATTTTGATCTACTTAGCTTCAACTAGACCAAATATCACTTTTTTAGTGGGCCTTGTTTATAGTTTCATGCATGGTCCCAAGAAGAGTCATGGATAATAGCTAAGAGGATTTTGAGATTCCTCAATGGGACCCTTCATCATGGTCTTATGTACACAACATGTAATATTTTTTTATTTATTGGGTACATAGATACAAATTGGCCTAGTTGTCCTGAAACTAGAATATCAACTACTGGATATGGCTTTTAGTTAGGTCGGTGTACCATATCATGGAGCATCAAGAAATAAATTATAGCATCCTTGTATTTAGTAGAATTAGAGTATAATGCAGCGATTGAGGCAACTAAGAAAGCAATTTGGTTGAGGCAAATACTTAATGATATTGGGATACTCATAGATGGTCCAACACACACATATTATGATAATAAAATTACCATTAAGATGATAAAAATCTGCTCTTCCATACCCAAACAAAGCACATTGAGATCCATAATCACTTCATTAGATAAATGACCCAAGAGAACATCATACAGTTGGATTATGTACCTACTCAATATCAAGTGGTCGACAACTTCACCAAGTCACTTGGACTTGACAAATTCTCCAAGTTTAGAAATTTTTTTTATGTATATTGTAATGGAAGTCAACATTAAGGGGGGATGTATCTAATATCAACTTATTTTTCTAGGAAAGTACACATTAGGTTAAATTTTAAAAACATTATTAATGTGTACTTTACCCATTTTTTTGAACTTGACATGTGTGTTCTTTTCACATGAAACATATAATTTATGGTAACATGTGTCACCAATATTTATCTTTTTTTTTGGCTATAATGGTATTATAGTCCATGAAATTAATTTAAGGGTTTTTAGTTTATTCTATTTAGGTTATTGCCTCTTATTGCCTCCATGTGATCTATCTTATTTTATCATAATGAAATAGGATAGAATTCCAATATATCTCAATTTCATGAGATAATAGAAGTATCAACTACTTGCAAAATTTCAAAATATGGCTTGATCATTGAAAAATTTTGATTTTAGGAGATATTTCTCCTGACTCTATGCCCAATGGACTAAGGTAACAAATTTTTGGTTCCTTATATTTAGTAGGATAAATATCCTTGACGGCCACTAAAACTATAGTGATGAATCACTACACCTCTTGAAAGCAAATTTTTCAATCATAGACAAGCCCAAGAGAAAAACTCAATTAAAAGGTTAGATGATTGGAGGTAGATCTCAGGAGCTGAAAATATCTATAGGTCAGAAATTTTAAGTCAAAAATGCAAAATGAGGACCAAAAGTTTTGATAAAATACCCATGATAAAAAGCCTCAAAGATAAAAATTCAAGTGGCCCCAAGTGATGAAGAAAATTCTTGAAAAATAAAATATTGATGCCCCGAAAGTCAAACCAACAAGGTGCATATTCTTTGAGAAATATTATCCTTTCCTACAAAATAATATCTTGTATCTTTGAGAAAGGATAAAAATAATATAAGAGTCATGACAAAATCAGCTAGAATATCCATAATATTAAATGAAACAATATTTTGCACCCAAGTGATAAGAATTCCCAAAAATGGATAGATGGAAATGAAGATGATAGTTACTCATAAAAGGGCTTAGGATCATTTTACATTCATGACTTAAAATCCAAAGTATCTTGAAGGGACAAATAATCAGATGAGACATGAATCGGTATCATAAATGACACCCACCTAGAAATATTTGCATGAGTTTTAGAGGGAAAATACTCCCTTTGTAATCTATAAATAGAAGTAGCAATAAATTTGTAAAGGATCAACAAGTTTGCAATTATATAAAATTATAATATTTTATTTCATTTATTTTTGTAAAAATGATGGGCTCTTGAGCAGCTTGTCGGTATTCTTGAACCTTACTTCTAGCATAATATTTGTAACATATTGCTTGCATATATATGCATGGGAGCCTATGATAAAATTTTAGTATAGCCATATGTGCCTCCCAATAAGTTATTTATGTGTGTGTATTTGTTTGTAATATTTTGCTTTCTCTTTGAGTTCTATTAAGTATATGTGTGTGTGAGGGGCCTACATCTATTTTTGAACTAGTCACTTGTTTGAATCTCCAATGGGACCTAACTAATCATACTTATATAAAAATGGTAGATCTCATATGTTCTTCACTCTATCAAGGAAAGGAAGTTTTCACTATTACCACATAGCGTTGAGGTCTATTTTATAGGAAGATCTTAGCAGATCTCTTGGTGCATCACCCCTTTTTATTTTTTTGAGTTGTTTTATTTTTATCTTGCACCTATTTTCCCTTTCTTGCAACCAAGTATGCCTTGAATATCACATCCTAACAAGGATCCATCCTTGTAAAAAACTATCAAAGTCTCCCAATTGATTCAAACCATGTGCTCTCAACTGTGGCCCCACTTTCTTGCTCCCCATTTGGCATTTTTTCCCTCCTAGGGACAATCAAATATAACAAAAATACCTATCAAGATATCTAATATTTTTATCCCTTCCTCAAAGATATTTTTCAAATTATTTTATTTTTCGGATGCATTTTTATTTTTCTACTTAACCTTTGAGTGTATACTTGCAAATAACTATCTTTTTATATGGTCCCCAATGAATGAAGAAGGTATGATATAATTATACATGAGTGTACCTATTATTCATTTTAGTCATAAAACTTAACAATCATATTTTAGCTTCCTTTTATAGAAATGTACTAAGGTGGAATTTTTAATAAGGATTAAAAAAATATAGACTTAAAAATATGCCCATCATCTTCTAGAATCATTATCATCTACTCAAGAAAACATTTGAAGTGCCATGAGATCATATCCACAAAAATTATAATACCCCCCATTTATTTAAAGCTAAAATTCTACATAAACAATTAGATCCAAAAGCATAGATTATTTACTCAACCAACTAACATATACCTCAAAATTTTCCTACCCAAAATTGCCTTGATTATGCAGTCCACTAAAAAGCACAAATGCCACTTTTCCAGTATTGTTGCTCTAATATCACTTGTTATGAAATTTTATTCTCATTAATAGAAATCATTCAACAATATGTAAAAATATCAAATCATTCATCCACAATAACAATCCATACAATGAGATAGATATAGATAATACCCTTAGGGTAGGGTGACACCAATAATACTCCTTAAGGAAGAAATAACTCCACAAGATATCCCAATATGAGAGCACCACCCAGAGAGGGAAAAGTATCATAAGCCACTTTATGGAAAATTACGATTACAAGTAATACTTGATATTAATGATGATGATTACAATAAAAATATCCCTTCTTTATATACCCATATTATAAACCTTCATCCCACTCACCATTGTAATATATTAGAATAATATGATCAACCTCGGGTTATGTATGGCCCATGAAAACTCAATAATATCCATACACAATATAATATCATATCCCCATATACTTATTCCTAGGTAACATAGAAAAAGGGGAAATACATGCATTTGTCCCTCCTCTACTATGTATTTTTTGTCTAAATGATGAGCAATTTTTACTCATAGAAGGATTAGAATCTCCTATATAGTAGAGGTATGGGGTAGATATCATGTATTGATATGGAAAATAAATAATTGAGAAATGGATTGGTTAATTTAATTGGCATCAATAGCATAAATATTTTATTTATTTTAATGAAAGGTAGAAATGATTGTGACTTTCCTCTTTTGTGGTTGAGGTAGATAAACCATTTTAGTTAAGACTCTAGTCATGGTGTCTCCATGTAAACAAGATGTTCTCAAGATTCCTAGTAAAGATATTTTAGTAATTGTGAAGGATAAATATTTATCCATATCCTAAGGGATAAATTTGAAAAAACATGGGGATTTAGGTTCTTTAAATTCCATGATTCAATATTATTTATGCAATTTTTGATTAAAATTAGTAGGTTTAAAATCTTGAGGTTGATAAGAGTCATTAGAAGTTTGAGATTAAGTGGTATTTATGGATTGTGAAGATTAATCTTATGAAGTATGAGTGGGGTAAGAACCTTGGCTAGTTCTAGCTTGGAAATGTTCAAAAATATTGGGTTTGGATTGATTGTTTTTATGTTGATATCCTTATAATTATATTTTATAGGAGGAAATTTTGGTTATTTTGTACAACCTTATAACAAGGATCAATGCTATGTGCCCAAGCTCAACCACATGAAACAAGAAAAAAGGAGGAGAAGATTTTAGACAATGGAGAGAATGAAAAATCACATCTCTCCCTTTGTGTCATGGAACTATATATTGAGAAAAATAAGATTAGGGTTAGTGTTCCCAATCCATATTTCATGAAATTCAAATGAACATGAAATGACATTACACATTAAAATAACCTATTATAATGAGGTTTTATTAAAGCCTCATAACAATTAATTTGGAACCTAACTAATAAACATGACCTTGTAACATTAACATGTCTTCAACCCCCCCTCCCCCATTAATGGTAGAAGGTCATTTTATTTCAATAGATGAGTGGCTCAGGTGGCTCTTTGTGTAGCCAATTAGCCAATTATCCATGAAATATGGATCCAATCCACTGGCTCCATATATCATTTGGTCATACCTCATGCCCTTTTAGGTTTTCATAAGTTTTGATTTTCCAAAAATAGTACAACCCTTATCCTTTCATGCCCACAATGGGGTTTTCACAAATGGGATAGAGCAGAGACCAACCAATACGTTTTACCCATATGAATGTGGTTTTATGAATAATCATTAACCTTTCTAGTCCTGTTGCATCTCCATTGTTTTTTTTTTAATTTACATGGTGGAATCGGTAGCCATCAAGAATCTGGAAAGGTTGTTCGGCTTTTATGGCCACCACAGTAATCTGCATTATCCACCCTAAAAACTACCACATAGATCTTTGTACAATTTTCTCCTATAACCACTATACCACAATCATTTTAAATACTTTATGCTACTGAAAGCACCAAGAAAGGGATGAGCATTTAGTCCGACAAGGCCCAAGATTTGAACCTTGGACCTCTGCCCCCTTACAAGGTTTGGTCGAACCAATTGGTCTACACCTCGGACCTCTTCACACCTATAACCACCATGCCACAATCATTCTAAACCTTTTACACCATTGAAAACACTAGGAAATGGATAAGTGTTCGATCCGATGAGGCCCGAGATTTGAACTTTGGACCTCCACACCCCTTATGGGGTTTGGTCAAACCAATTGGTCTACACCTCAGACCTATTGCATCTCCATTGTTAGGAGGGGATTGAAGATATGTTAATACTACAAGGTTATGTTTATTAGTTATGTTCCAAATTAATTGTTATTAAGATTTAATAAGACCTCATAATAATAGTTATTTTAATGTGTAATGTCATTTTATATTCATTTAAATTTCATGTAATATGGATTTGGAAACCCTAACCCTAATATCATTTTTTTAAATATATAATTCCATAACACAAAAGGAGAGTTGTGAATTTTCATTCTATCCATTATAAAAAATCTTCTCATTTTTCTTGTTTTATGTGATTGAGCTTAGGAACATAGCATTGATCCTTGCTACAAGTGGTATCATAGCTTGGATGCTTACCCCTACCATAACCAATATTTAAGAAGCATTGCATTCCCCTCATCTCCTCCATAAATTTATGTGTTGAGTTGAAGGAGAGCATGAGGATGTTGCATGAGGTTTCATAAAACCTCCATAGATTTTATTTTTATTGCATATATTAGCTTGTATCTCTATTTGCAGGTATCCAAAATATGGATCTTATTGACTTTGATGACCTTTATGTAAATTGATCGTGTTTATTTTTTACACAACCATATGGTATCCAAAATCTAGATTTGATCGAGTTTGACAACCTCTATGTAAATCAATCATGTTTATTTTTACATAGCCATATAGTATCTAAAATCTAGATTTGATCGAGTTTGATGACCTCTACATAAACTGACCATGTTTATTTTTTTACACATCCATATAGTATCCAAAATCTAAATCTAATGGAGTTTGACAACCTCTGTGTAAATTGACCATGTTTTTTTTACACAACCATACAGTCAAATCAACCTCTATGTAAACTGATTATGTTTTCTTTTTTGATAGCACAACATACATATAGCCTCTCCATTGTACTTGTATAAGTGGCTTACATAATGTTCCACATTAACTTTGTCTAACTTATAGCCCTAATTTATAAAAGTGATTCTACTTGAACGATGAGCAAGGTCTAGTGGATCACACATAACATACATATTGCCACATTAGCATTGTAGTAGGACTCCATCTGTACTCCAAGTGTATTTTCAGTTTTCATTTGTTTTTTTTCATTACAAATCGATTCACATATTTGCATCATCCATTGGTTGTGGAGCCTAATTCTAATTTGGAGGTCCTATTTTAGCCACGTTTGGACCCACTTTATGAAAGTATATGGGCATTATGTAGTTGTGTGTCAAATTGCATGTTAATCCAAGTTTCCAAAAATAATAATTACCACAAACAGAAATTATTTGACTAAAAATAATTTTCTGAAATAGTAATTACTAATTATGGCAAATTTCGATAGAAAAAATAATTTGCTGAAAATAGTAAATTTTTTTTATTTTGGGGGCTTAATTATCTGCTCTAAAATTGTAACCCTTGTTCTATAAGAGGATGTTGTATGACATTAGATAATTGATACGGAAGAGAGACTTTAATTGTGATATCAAAGAGGAATTACAATGAATTTATTGTACGTTGCATCCCTTCAAGATTTATTGTGTTTCTCTTGTGTGCTTTATTTTTTGCGTTAATAATTTTGTTTGTTGCTCACGATTTTATATTTCTAACAATTGGTATCATATCCTAGTGTTTGAAATACACACTTGAAATGAGGTTTTCCAATTCGAGTGGGAGCAATGGTAGAAGAAGACAGGTTTAGGGTTGAGAAGTTTAATGATCAAAATTACCAGTAGGTTTAGGGTTTATGGAAGATGTAAATGGAGGACTATCTATATCAAAAGAATATTTACCTACATTTAGGCCAAATAGCAAATAAGCTAGTGAAGTTATTAGACAAAGAATGGAAATTTTTTGATAAAAAAGTACTAGGAACAATATGACTGTGCTTGGCAGCATCGGTGGGCTTCAATATTTCAAAGGAAAAGACAACAGAGGATCTAATAAATGCATTGGCCAAACTGTATGAAAAGCCCTCAAATTTGAACAAGGTATTTATTATGAAGTATTTATTTAATATGCAAATATTAGAAGGTGGGTCTGTTTTTTTTTGAAAAAAATGAAAAACTTGTATTAATACAAAGAACAATTACAAGCGGGAGAGAACACATCCCAACCAAGAATAGCAAGCAACACAACAAGAGAAGAGCACAAAGGCAACCCAGCACAACACAGAGCAAAGAAGTCAACTGGGCACAAAAAAACGACATGTCACGAAATCGCGACATGTCGCGAGATCGCGACAGTCAACCCCGGCTCCCCCACTGCGGTGCCAACAGTCGCGAAAACGTGACATGTTGCAAAATCGTGACATGTCGCGAAATCGCGACATGTCGCAAAGTCGCGACGACAGCACCCACCTGCAACCCTTCGACAAAAGTGTCGCGAAATCGCGACGAATTCACCAAATGGCAACCAGATCGCAAAAGCGTCGCGATATCGCGACAGTTTTCGCCAACCCGCTGGAAAGCCAAAATTGTCACGATTTCACGACGGGTTTTCCTTATGACACCAGACCGCCAAAAGTGTCGTGATATCACGACGGTTTTTCCTTTCGGCTCCCAGTTCTCAAAACTGTCATGAAATCGTGACAAAATATCCTCTCGGCACCCAGTTCTCAAAACTGTCGCGATATCGCGACGAATTTTCCACTTTGCTCTCCATCTGCAAAAGTGTCACGATATCGCGACAATTTTACCAGTTAGCACCAAATTGCCAAAACTGTCGTGAAATCGTGACCACTTAACCAAGCGCCTTCCCCAAGGGCCCCGATGGCGCGACATGTCGCGATGGCGCGACATGTCACGAAATCGTGACAAAAACCCGTCAAAGGCCGAGAAGATGCAACCTGTCGCGATATCGTGACAAAAACCCGGTAGAGGCCGAAAGGGCGCAACCTGTCGCGATATCGTGACATGTCGTGATATCGCGATAGAAACCTTCCTTAGAAAAAAAACACTGCACATCATTTCAGAAAACGTTCAAGGCCTTGTCGAATCTCTGCATCCTCCACAGGCATGTCACTGTGCAGCTGCATCCCAACCTCCCTTTCAGCACCCATCTTAGCAAGGAAATCGGCCGCTTTATTGAGATCTCGATTCACATAGACAGGTATCACATCATCTAATTCCCTCCAGAGCTCTTTGATTTGGGAAACTAAGATCCGCAACCTCCAAGCTTTCGAGACAAAGTTTCTCATAAAATCAAGAGCACCCACCAAAATTTGGGAGTCAGACTCAATAATAATCTTCCTGTGTCCTTTTTGGCAGCCCGAGAAGAGGCGGATTTAATGGCAAAGGCCTCGGCTTCATTGTTTGTGGCACATCCCAGACCCTGCAGTTCCCAATAGAGCAAAGACCCAGCATGATTGCGGCACACAACTCCAATTCCAGCACTTCCCGGATTGCCTTTAGCCGCTCCATCAGTATTGATTTTGATCCATCCTTCAGGAGGAGGTTTCCAACTACCACTCACCTGCATTTGTTGAAAAACAACTCCCTCGTCCAAAGGCTCAGAAGCAGACTGAATTTCCCCCTCGGTATGAATGGCAACCATTTCCGCCACTTTGCTCCAAATGACTTGCCATATTCCTTCTAGAGAGGAGAAGGTTTCACAAAAAATACGGGCATTTCTCTCCAACCAAACCTGCCACCAGATAAAAAATAAACCAAGCTCCTAGAAAATTCGAAGAGCATTGGATTTAAATCTACCTTTCTTCCAGCTTTCCCATATGTTGTTTCGAGACAAGACCCCATTAGCCTGAAGTTTAAAGTGGGAGAACCAATGCTTCCAGATCTGTCGTGTGAAAGAACATTCAAACATTAGATGATCCGCCATTTCCTCCTGCTTATGGCATAACACACATTGGGAAGGGCCAATGATGCCTCTGAGTCTGAGATTGTCATAGGTGAGAATTCCATTATGTAAAACCGCCGGGCGAAGAAGTTCACTTTCGGCCGACCACGGGGATGCCATATCTTTCTCCAGTCAAGAACCAAAAAAAAGGGTGGAGGGGGCTCTGGGAGGATCTCACCATATCCATATTTCACAGTATAAACCCCAAGGCTTCCATAGCCCTAGGCCAGTTCATCCTCCTCATCTCTCCCAGTAAGAAACCGTTCTGCCAAGATTTTTCCCAAAGTAGGTACCAACTCCGGAGGGATAGGTATTGGCCACTCATCTAGCCGCTTAAAATTTATGAACTTGTAGTCCCCCAAATGACTAGTGTTAAAGTAGCTCTCAATTTGAATCCATCCCTTATCTTCTAAAGCAGATTTTATCGGTTGCAATTCAGGAAAGACATCAATAATGGGAGGATTCTGGTCCCAGGAATCAGTCCAGAACCGAGCCTTATCCCCTCGCCCCACTTTCCAAAAAAGTTGATCTTTGATGAGTTGAGCTCCAAGCTTGAGCGCCTGCCACACTGGTGATCCAAAACCTTCCAGAGGAAAGCGGCCCACATCATTAGGATGAACAGAACCCAGGTATTTGCTAGAGAGAATTTTGCTGAAGAGGGATGTTGGCTGAGAAATCCACCTCCAGTACAGTTTGCCAGCCAAAGCCTTGTTGTTAAACTTGGAGCTTCTTAGTCCCAAACCCCATTTTTCCTTGGGTTGGGTAACCTTGTCCCAGCCAACCAAGGCCCATTTCCTCTCTCCCTTGGCACCTTCCCATAGAAATCGTCTAGCCATTTTATCCAGCTCTTTCCAAATAGACTGGGGAGCAGCCAGGATGAAGAATTTATAAATTGGCATGGCCTGAATAATTGACTGCAAAAAAGTTAGATGACCCCCATAACTTAACAATTTATTAGACCAATGGTTCATTCTATCTTTGATGCCATCCAAAAGGTCCTTCCAAACATCAATTTTTAGTTTTTTGAAATGGAGAGGGACCCCCAGATAGACTACTGGGAGAGAGGTCCGAGTGAAACCTAAAATCTCAATAACTCGGTCCTGTAACCGTTGATCAATATTGAAGAAGATCACTTTGGATTTATTGTCATTGATGACTTGATTAGAGGCCCGGAGGTAGACATTTAGAGTATCTCTGATTCTTATTGCTTCCCTAAGGCTGGCCACTCCCACCAATCCAGTATCATCTACAAACTGTAAATGTGTCAAAACTTCAGCCCCGACCTTAAAACCTGTTATCTGACCTTGAAGTCTTCTTTTCAGAAAGAGTCTGCCCAATCCTTCAGCCAAGATGAGGAAGAGATAAGGAGAGCAAGGGTCTCCTTGCCGCAATCCTCGAGAGGCACCAAAAGGAGGCGAGGGAAGTCCCTTGATAAGAACAGAGTATGAAGGCGTAGAAATACAGCTCATGACCCAGTCTGTCCGATCCTGAGAGAAACCAAATGCAGTCAACATCTTTGCCAAGAAGCCCCACTCCACCCTGTCATAAGCCTTGGACATATCCAGCTTTAATGAACATTCCTTTGTTCCCGGATTGGTGCATTGTATGGATAGCCTCCCGAGTAAGAATCACTCCATCCAAAATTTGCCTCCCTTCAACAAAACCCCCTTGCTCCGGGGAAATTATATTATGCAGAATAGGTTTTAACCTTTCAGCCATAATCTTCGTAATTATTTTATAGATCACATTGCATAAGGCAATAGGTCTAAAATTAGATAAATGAACCCCCCATGCTCCTTTTGGAATTAAAGTAATGAATGTATGATTTAGAGCCTTGAGCATTCTTTTATTGGTTCTGGACTCCTCAGTGACAGCCAGAACATCTTCCTCCAGGGAATCCCAAAAGGCCTGGAAGAACTCAATAGGGAAGCCATCAGGACCAGGCGATTTACCAGTACTCATCCCAAAGACCACCTTCTTAAGTTCATCTTTATCTATAGGTCTAAGTAGAGCCTGGTTTTCTTCAGGAGAGATTAAAGAAGGAATGACAGCAATAACTTCATCTTGGGCTGCCCCATATTGCTCCATGCTTTCCTTAAAGAGTTTTGAGAAATACTCCATTGAGTGGAAGTGCATACCAGGAAGAGTGTCAAAAGAGTATCCATTCTCATCTTGAAGGAAATCCATAGTATTCATTTGTCTCCTAGCACAGGAAGAGCGCTGAAAAAATTTTGTATTTCTGTCTCCTTCTAATAACCAAGTATTTCTTGCTCTCTGTTTCCAGTAAATCTCTTCTTGGTTATCAATATCCTCAACCGCTTTGCGCAAAGCATCATCCTCAGATTTAAGGTGCTCGAAAATGTTTCCTTCCCTGAAATGTTTTTGCACCTCATCCCATCTAGCCAACAAGGGGGCCCGTTGGAGCTGGAAGTCTGATTTGTTAGTTTGCCTCCACTGTTTCAATTTACACTTGACAAATTGAAGCTGTTTGTGAAATTTGAACATTGCAGTCCCAAAAGGTGGGCGGCCATCTTCCCACCACTGAGGAATTTTTCTTCGGAGATCTTCTTTTTTGCAGCCAAAAATTTTCAAATTTAAAAGGTTTATGGTACTGCCCTGTCCTAGCCCCTCCCTCCAGTACAATGGGAAAGTGGTCTGAAACTGGTCCTTCCAAAATCTGAAATTTAATATTCCATTTCACAAATGCTTCCTCCGAGACCAAAAACCGGTCTAGTTTTACCTTCCTACTGTGTGGCTCTCTTCTCTTATTAGTCCACGTAAAATAAGTACCAAGACCTTTGATATCAACAAGGTGAAAGTCCTGGACTTGAGCAATCAGAAGCCTATCCCCTGGATCAAAAACTGGGAAACCACCTTCCTGATCATTGGCAAATAATTTGGCATTAAAATCCCCAGCAACAATCCAATCGCAATCTTCCCGGGAGGATCGCATTGAATGAACAGCATTCCATTGAAGCCGCTGGCCATCAATGCTTTGAGCCCCATAGAAGTTTGTAATTAGAACCTGTTCAGCTGTAACAATATTCTTAAAGAGAGATGTGAGAACCCCCTCCAAGTCGTATGTTCTATTGCTATCCACACCGAGAGGATTCCAAGAGTAACAATTCCCCCCGAAGCTCCTTGGGCCGCCACATCCATATATCCAGCGCCCCTCCATATTCTACTAGCAATTTTACACATAAGATCTGAAGACATTTTTGTTTCCTGAAGGAGCAAAAAGTCTATTTTGTGTCTTCCTAAAAGTCTTTGAACAACATATTGATGGGTTCTACTATTTAAACCCCTTACATTCCAGGATTGTATAATCATTGGAAACCTTGGGAGCAATACGAGTCAATTGTTCTCACCGATCCTCCATTGATCAGCTTGTCCCCTTGCGCTACTATTAGATCCTTATTGGATTTTCTACCAGCTCCTTGGGAATTACTATTCTTAGACCTCTTTTCCACCTGGGTGATCCCCAATGGTCGGTCTTTCTCTGTTCTTTTCTCGCACTTCCCATGTGGACATCCTTAATAACTGGTTGTGCAGGGGAATGAATTACCATAGCCCCTAGGTTCTCTGGCTGCAGAGTCTCAGGGGTTTCAATCACCTGTTCTAAGACAGGAGTAGATGATAGAGGATCATGAGAGTGGGTGTTAGTATCCCCATCATTCCCAACCACTCCTTCCATGACTTGGTCTTCTTGGTCTACAAGGGATTTGAAGATTTCATATCGATTGGTTGGCTTGGATTGGGTCTGCTCTTTGCCATTTCTCTTTTTGTTTTTCCTCCGCTTCTGCTGTTCAAAGCCATATTTTTGGGCATCAGAACCCTGGGGGATATTGAGGGGATCTTTGACTGAAGTGAACTTACCCTCTCTGGGGCGATTTGACGCTCCCGACGGAGCTTCCGATTTTGTGGTCAGGCTATTTGGACAGAACCTAGCCAAATGGCCATGCTTATGGCAGACTCTGCATCTGAAAGGTAAGGCTTCATAGTCTAGCTACTGTATCCAGGTTAGTCCTGCCAACTCCAATTCCACCTCGGCAGGAACTGGCTGGCTAATGTCCATTTCTACACATATTCTAGCAAAGACAACAGTATTTCCTTCCATGGTATCTCTTGAAACTCCCAAAAATCTACCTAGAGAATTACCAATCAACTCAAGGATCTGCTCACCCCAAAACTCCATTGGGAGAGCATACGACCGTATCCAGACCGGGACAGCCGTGGGCTCAATGCGAGGGTCAAAACCCACTCTCCACGGTTGGACAAATAATCCTGTCGGGCCGTGGCTCCTCTTCTCTGATTCAAATGCTCTGTTTCTATCTGCTATAGAAGAGAAACTAATAATAAAATACCCATTGCTTATAGGCCATAGAGAGTACTCACCAATGGGCTCCTAGTTCTGTCTCACCCAGGTGTGAAGGAAGTTCAGAGTGGGCCGAATACCCATGAATTTGTAGATCAGATCATGGGTAGCACGGTATATAATCGTATCCTCAACCAGTTTTGGCTCTATGACAATCTTTGGCCTGGACGCAGATTGTGGAAGGCAGCCGTTAACTCTGTTTGCAGGTAAACCCTTTCCAGCATTCTTAAATAGCATTTGATAAGCACTGCGTTGAGCTTCATCGGAAGAAGATGCAGGGTTTTCTTTTAATTTATCTGCATATGAGCTTTTCTGCCCATCGAAAGATCCTGGAGGAGACCCCATTGGGCCCTCCCAAGGCAACGAGCAATCCTTCAAAGAGGTGTAGAATCAATCCACAGGAGGATCTGGAAGAGACTTCCAACCAGAGACCCTGGAGCTTCGCCTGGTGCCTGCACAGAAAGTTTCCCGCCAAAACGCCAGAGCTCAGAAAACCTCGGTCCCTAGAAGGTGGGTCTGTTACTAATCACTTATATGAGTTTAACATGGTTACCAACCAGTTAAATTCTATTGGAGTAAATTTTGATGACGAGGTTAGGGCTCTTTTGATCTTGTGCTCATTGCCATAAAGCTAAAATAGCTTGGTCATGGATATGAGTAATTTTATCTCTGGTTTAAATACTTTAAATTTTTATGATGTTATTTGTGTTATCCTAAGTGAGGAAATGCAAAGAAAAAGCATATGTGAGACATAATATAATGTTTTGAGTGTGGAAAATAAAGGGATATTGAAGGAGAGAGGAAAGAATCTAGGGAAAAATGGAAAATAAAAGACTAGTAGATACAAATCCAAAAGAAAGCAGTTAGAATGCTGGTACTATGAGAAGAAAGGACACCTAAAAAGAGATTGTTGGTCTTGAAAAGAAAAACAAGGAGATGAAAAATAGGATAATCAGGAAGCAAACATTTTTAGGTTATATATTGTAAGATGCTTTAATCATTTCACTAAATAATTTTAATGTTGTTGGGTGCTAGACTTAGGGGCTTCATATCATGCCACACCCCATAGGTAATATTTTCTAGATTATGTTCAAGGTGATTTTGGACAGGTTTATTTGGGGGATGATCAACCATGTAAAATCATTGTAAAGGGTAAGATATAGATAAAATTACCTAATGGAAACCAATGGTTGCTAAAAGAGGTAAGGTATATTCTTGATTCGAGAAGGAATTTAATTTCCATAGGGAATTTGGATAGTAAAATATGTACAGTTACATTCTAAGCAGATCCATGGAAGGTTGCTAAAGGATCACTGATATTAGCAAAAGGAAATAAGTCAAGTACATTGTATGTATGTACTGGTAATATTGATCTTGCTATTACTTTAGCTTCTACAAGAACGGATACAAATTTGTGGTATCATAGGCTTGGGCACATGAGTGAGAAGGGGATGTAGATTCTCCACTCAAGAAAATTATTGGAAGGATTGAAGTAGATTGATATGGATTTTTGTGAGCACTGTATTTGTGGAAAACAAAAAAGAGTTAGATTTCTTAGGGTTGGAAACGAAAAGAAGAGTGAAAAGGTAGATCTTGTGGACACATATGTGTGGGTACCAACTCAGATATAATATCTTGGTGGATCTAATTATTATATTTCTTTTATTGATTATGCAACTAGAAAAAATTGGGTTTATTGTATTCAAAAGAAAACATATATCTTTGATACTTTTAAGAAATGGAAAGCTTTGGTTGAGAATGAGACAAAAAATAAGTTGAAGTGTCTTAGATTAAATAATAGAGGTGAGTATTGCAACAAGGAGTTTGACAATTATTGTTCATACCATAGGACTCATAGAGTGAATATATTTTTAGGAACACCAAAGGAAAATGGTGTGTTAGAAAGGATTAATAGGACAATCATGGAATATGTTAGGTCTATGAGATTACATGTGGAATTGCCCTTACATTTTTGGGTAGATGCTATGGATAGTACTATTTATTTAATAAATAGAGGGCCTTCAAGTTCATTGGATGGTGTAATTCTAGAAGATGTATGAAAAGGTAGAGCTATTAATTTTTTATTTCTAAAGACTTTCGGTTGTGAAGATTTCATGCATATTGATAAAGAAAATAGAACAAAACTTAAGGAAAAATCCAAGAAGTGCACTTTCATTGGATATAGAGTTAATGATTTTGGTTATTGCTTTTGGAATTATGCAAATCACAAAATCATTAGGAGTAGATATGTGATATTCAATGAGAAGGTCATGTATAAGGATTAGTTGCAAGGAAAGAAACAGAAAAAAGAAAACACAGAATACATAGTGCTTAATGAAATTGAAACTCCAAAGGTGCTAGAAGAAGAATAACAACTAGCTTAGATATATAAAAAATATATATCTATAAACACCGAGAGTTATCAATCTCGAGGCGCCTATCTATCATTAAATATTTTTTAAATATTTTAAATCCACCGTAACCCTTAATGTCAACGGATAATTTTCTTAATGTCGACTTTTTTAATAAAATATTAATATTGTTTACAACGTGGCTGACCTTCCTGGTTACCATTGTAGGACGTCTATCGGCGTAACAAGAACCTCAAACTCCTAAAAACATTGTTAGAAGATCTATCAGGATAAGTAGACTCCCTAAATGTTACTCTCCTTCATTATATTATGTATTATTGTCTAACTTTGGTGAACCAAAAACATATGAAGAAGTGATGTAGGTAGAAACCAAGAAGAAGTGGGAGCAATGCATGAAAGAAGATATGGACTCCTTGGTACACAATAATACTTGGGATTTGGTTCAATTTTCTGTAGGAAAACGAGCATTGCAAAATAATGGGTTTATAGGGTGAAAGAAGAAGATGGAGGTAAAAATAGGTATAAGACTAGACTAGTTGTAAAGGGGTTTGCACAGAAGAAAGGTATTGATTATGATAAAAAAAATTCTCCTATTGTTAAAATGACTTCAATTAGAACTATTTTAAGCCTAGTGGTTGTAGAGGATTTGCATCTTGACTAGTTATATGTAAAAGCAATTTTTCTCCATGGGTATTTGGAGGAAGAGATTTATATGTAGAAACCATAGGTGTATGAGGTCAAAGGGAAGGAGGAATTAGTATGCAGGTTGAAAATGAGCTTGTATGGCCTGAAGCAAGCTCTAAGATAGAGGCATATGAAATTTGACAAGTTTATGTCAGAAAAATGTTATAGTAGATGTTATTCTGACCATTGTATTTATTTTAATAAATTGGATAATGGTAACTATATTATCATGTTATTGTATGTAGATGACATGCTTGTTGTAGGGTCTAACATGTAGGATATAAATATGTTCAAAATAAAATTGGCAGATTCATTTGTAATGAAGGATTTGGATGTTGCAAAGCAAATCCTTGGTATGAGAATAAGAAGAGAGAAAAATCCACAAATTAACATTATATTAGGGTGAGTACATTGAGAAGGTGCTGGAAAGATTTAATATGCAAGATGCAAAACCTATTAGTAGAGCTTTGGCCAATCATTTCAAACTGATCAAGGAGATATACCCCAAGACATAGGATATTGACTATATATCCATGGTTCCTTATTCATTAGAAATTGATAATTTTATGTATGCAATGGTATGCACACGATCATATATTGCACATGTATTTGGAGTCTTGAGTAGTTTTATGAACAATCCAAGAAAATAGCATTGAGAGGCGATGAAATAGATTCTCAGGTATTTGAGAGGTATTACCACTCAGGTATTATGCTTTGGAGGTTCTACCAATATTTTGTAGGGATATGTTAATCTGAATATGACAAGTGATATAGATAGCAGGAGGAGTACCACAAGGTATGTTTACTATAGGTGGAACTATAGTCAATTGGATTTCAAAATTACATAATGTTATTGCACTTTCAACAACGGAAGAATAGTATGTTGATATTATAGAGGCTAGTAAGGAGATGATTTGATTACAAAGATTTCTGGAAGAGTTGAGAAAAAAGTAGGATAATAGCATATTATATAGTGAAAATTAGAGTGACATTCATCTTGAAAATAATTCAGCCTTCCATTCTAGAACTAAACATATACAAACCAAGTATCATTTCATATGCTTAGTGTTGGAAGATGGATAGTTAAAACTGAAGAATATACACACTAGCCAAAACATACAAATATGTTCACAAAGGTAGTAACCATGGAGAAACTGAGTTCTTTCTCAATTTTAGTTGGTCTTCAAACATGATAGTAAAAGGTGAGAAAATTTCTAGGTCCAAAGTTGAAGCATAGTCCAACAGGTGCAGTAGCGGTGGAGTTACTATGATTAGTCTCATAGTGGGAGATTGTTGGTTGTGGAGTCTATTTCTAATTTAAAGGTCATGTTTTAGCCGCATTTGGACCCACTCTATGAAAGGATATGGATGTTATGTAGTTGTGTGTCAAATTGCATGTCAATCCAATTATTTTTGCGAATTCCTATTTTCAGAAATGTTTTGGTAAATTTTTTTTTTCGAAAATAGTACTACTAAAAACAGAATTTTTTGACAAAACAATAATTTTCTGAAAATATTAATTACTAAAAACATAAATTTATTGACGAAAATTAATTTTTCAAAAATAGTAATTACTAATTATGGCAAATTTTTAGAGAAAATATAATTTGCCGCAAATAGTAATTTTTTTTGGGGGCCTTAATTATTTGCTCTAAAATTGTAACCCTCATTTTATAAGAGGATTTTGTATGACATTGGTTATGTGATAAGGAAGAGATACTGCTATTGTGAGATCGAAGAGGAAGTACAACGAATTTGTTGTAGGTTGTATCCCTTCAAGATTTGTTGGATGTAATAATAAATCTTGGTTATTTTCTCTATATGTTTCTTGTGTGCTTTATTTTATACATTAATAATTTCAAGTTTTTTATTGCTTGAAATCTTATATTTCTAACATCATCCTTAAAATAAATTTATCCAACAACTCATTCTATAGCCTAGCCTCGTTATAGGGCACCACTTCTTTGGTGGTGGGAAATCCACATTAAAGGTCTTGTGAGTCAAATTTGGACTAGACTTAAAGAGAATATATAGTGAAGGGCGTTAGCCATACCCATAAACCATTAGAAAGGGATCATATTTTGGCCTATGCTCGATAAACTAAAAAATTCTAATCAATATTAAAATTAAGTCGATCTAATATCCATCATATCTATGGAATAGAGTGTGTACTTATCTTTAGAGAGTATATCACTGACCATAGTAAATTGGGTGAGGACTGTTAGGACTTGGGATCCATCACGACTTGGATTTCATAATAGAGCATCTATATGTTGGCTTCTAGGTGAAGGCCTTAATTTGAGATAAAATCATTTTATCTCTCCAACTTTCAACACCTCACCTAGTTACAGTTAAGTAGTTTCAAAAGTACAATGCACATAATGTAAATGAAGATGACTATGATACTGAAATCTTCCAAAGTGATCAATTTGTGCATGCCCAGATCATTTTTTGAGGTTACTATGCCACTGATTACCAAACTACCACACACAAGATCAAGTAGTTTCAAAAGTACAATGTACATAATGTAAATGAAGATGACTTCAATCTTGACATCTTTGAAAGTGCTCAATTTGTGCATGCCCAGATCATTTATTGATCATACCAAAAAATTCATTGAGGCACATTTAGGATATGTTGGTTGTGACATTTCTCATCCCATATCGCAACTCATTGGAGTTACCCATAACATAGCCTCCACTAGTAGTTCATGGATCATGGATATTAGAACCACCCAATGAAGAATTTAACTTAAAAGTACTTCGTGTAATGCACATGGCTGAAAAATCCTCTCAATCAGGTGAAGGATTTGGAACTATTCGATTGAAACTTCTTGGATTACCTAATTTTTGGCTACTTGATGTTCTCTACATCCCTACTCTAAAGCAAAATCTATTGTCACTATCCACACTCGTATATTGTGTATTTGATTTGAGTTTCACTACCAAAGATAAAACTCTTTGAGTCACTCATACACCCTCTAAAATAGTGGTCATGATAGGTTCCTTAGATGGAAAACTCAACAGAGTTGCTGGATATACTACTTCTAAAGTTCACATTGTTGAAGTTGATATGGAACTTAATGACACCCTGAATCCCAAAAAACTTTCTATTGATGCATTATGGCATGCTTGCATGGATCATGTCAAAATTAACTGATTGAGACAAATGAAGTCCATTGTTAGGGGACTACCACACTTCTCTTCCAAACACATAAAATATGAAGCATGCATCATTGCCAAATCCTATCAACAACATTTTTCAAAGAGTTAGTATAAGTCCACACAAAATCTAGAGCTAGTTCAATCAAATATTTGTAGGCCAATGCCTACTCCCTCATTAAAAGTAAAAAGTTATTACATCAGCTTCATCGATGACTTATCAAAGAAGATATGGATCAAAATTTTAAATAAGTTTGAAGATTTTGAATTCTTCAAAGCATTCAAGGCTCACGTATAATGAGAATCATGCTATAGAATCAAGACCTTAAGGAGTGACAATGGTGGTGAGTACACCTCAAATGAATTCACATATTACTTGTCCTCACATGGAATCAAACATTAATTGACAATACCATGCACACCTCAACAAAACAAACATTATCAAGAGCATAAACATGATAATTATGAACATAGATCATGCCCTTCTTATCTACAAAAATGTGCCTCCATATATTTAGGCCAAAGCCGCCTAGACTGCTATACATGTACTCAACACAATAAGTTCCTCAAAATCCAATCCATCACATCATGAAAAATGAACTGGACACCCCCCACCATAAGCCACTTTAGAATATTTAGCTCCATCTGTTATGCTCATATTCTTCTAGAGCATATAAACAAACTTGTATCTCAAGCTATTAAAAGTATCTTTTTTGAATACCCTATGGATTAGAAGGGATACAAGGTATTCATTCCTTCACATCGAAAAGTGATTGTGACATGTGATGTTGTGTTTGCAAAAATTGAAGAACAACTAGTTACATTGGATACTAGGGGACACAATATTTAACCTAGATCAAAAGATGCTAACATATATGATGTTCAAATTCTAGCCTTTGGGGGGAGACATTGAAAAGTTACTCAAAACTTTAGAATCTATAAATCAACCCACAAGTTTGGAGGAACCAAACTATGATACTAAGTAGATGTTTGTATCTTCTACACATTTTATTCCTTCACATAGTAATGTTGATCAGAGTAAAATTATGGTTTCACATCCATATTCATCAACATCCTTCGTACCTAATGCTCCATTATAGGATCATACAAAAACTTTGAAGTAGGTGAGACATCCATACTGCTCCCACTCAAGGAATTTATGAAGCTTGCTATCTATTATAGATCATCAAACTATATGAAGTGGGTAAAGTAGGTACAAGAGGTACCCTCGGAGAAAGAGTTCATGAATCATTATTTTTTTAACTAGAACCTACAAAACTATGCCTTTATCTAAATAATGAACCTCTCACATACCAAGAAGTTTTAAAGCATGTAGCTTGGAGACATGCAATGAACAGGGAGTATGAATATCTGATAAAAATGGTACTTGGAAGTTAGTTAATCTACCACTTGGAAGAAAGGTAGTTCAAAACAAATGGTTGTACAAAAGCAAGTATACATTATATGGCATCCTTGAAAAACACAAGGTGATATTAATGGATAAAGGCTTAATGTAAAAGTAAGGCATTGACTACACTAACGTATTTGAACCTACCACAAAATGGCCCACAATTAGGACTCTTGTAGCCTTAGCTGCACAACAAGGTTGGAATATTCATCAATTAGATGTAAAGACTGCTTTCTTGAATGATAAATTAGAAGAAGAGATATACATGGCATAAGTAGAATTTTTTGATTTTGTAGGATAGGAGCACAAGTATGTAAACTTAGAATTTCTTTATATGGATTGAAGTAAACCTCGTGCTTGGTTCAACAAGCTATCAAATCAGATGAAGCAATTTGAATTTGAAGTGTGTGACTACCAAGACATTGATGCAACACTATTCATCAAGTATAACAAAGCCAAAGTCGCATATCTCATAGTCTTTGTGGATGACATGCTTATAATAGATAACAGTGAACACATCATCAACACAATAAAAAAAAACCTTGCAAATACTTTTGATAGATTTCATTTGATATTGATGAAATTCTATTTGGGAATAGAAGTAACTTAATAAAACAATAAAATATTCTTATCCCAAGAGAAATACATCAACGGTCTTGTAGATAAGTTTCAAATCAAATATGCATGCCCTCTGATAACACCAATGGAATCAAATTTGAAACTCATCATGGATAATGACACACCAGAGTAAGATGCAACACTCTAAAAAAGTTTGGTTGGTAGTCTCATCTATGTTACTAACATAAGACCTAACATTGCTTATGCAGTTTTTATTCTGGCGAGGTAAATAACCAAACCAAAGGAGATTCATTGCCAAGAAACAACAAGAGTGTTGAGGTACCTAAATACAACTTGTAATTAAGGCCCGTTGTATGAAAAGAATGTAGATTTCAAACTCATCTCATACACAAACTCATACTTTGCAGGAGATAAAGACACTTGGATATACTTTGTAGGAGATAAAGATACTTGGAGATCTATTTTTGGGTACTTAATGTTTCTTAGCTCAACACCAATTTCATGAATATCAAAGTGACATTAAACTATAGCAAATTCTTTAGCAAAATATGAATATATTTATATAGCTAAGAGAAGCAAAGAAGGGGAATGGTTGAGAAATTTGTTACACAATTTTGATATCACTCAAAAAAGTCCTACAAGACTACATGTGGACAATCAATAATCAATCCACATGGAAAATATTCTTGTGTTTCATGATACAACCAAACACATAAGTACAAAATTCTATAGGATCTAAGAACCTATTCAATATGGCATAATACAAATACAATACTATCTAATAACATATCAGATTGCTGACATATTAACGAAGCCACTCTAGAGGGTGAAGTTTGAATAGTTCAGATAATAGATAGGCTTGAGAACCTCCATATCCCCCTGATAATGGAGATGCAATAGGACCAAAAAGGCTAATACTTATTTGTATAACCACCTTCATGTGGTCAGAAAGTATTGGTGGGTCTTTGCTCTATCCCATTCATGAAAACCCCTTATGGGTGTGAGAGGATAAGTGTTCTACTAGTTTTGTAAAATTAGATAACATTGGCATTAAGGTATTTGGTCTTACCATATTCAAGATAAAAAAAAAAATTATAAAGCCAATAAGCTTATTGCATGTTTTATAGAAGTTTCCTTGCTCAATTTAATTATTAGGAAGATCTTGATTTTCTTATCATTTGTCATCTTGAGGTTTAAGAGTTTTGTGAGTGGACCAATAGTTAGTTACCATGGATTCATAATTTTATTTCCCTTATTACTTAGTGATATTAAAATCAAAATTTGCACTAAATATTAGGTTATTGACATATTTTTTGAGTCAATGGTATGTAGTGTAGTCATGGGTAGGTACACCAGCCAAAAAGAAAAATATGTCTTTTTTAAAATATTTCACATTAGTTTTTCCATCAGCACCTATATGTTCAGTTCTTATTTTAGGCATAACTTGTCCTAGTTAATCCCTAGCAAAAGGGACACACCCTTTAGTATAGTGATGGCAAGGTTTAGGTTGTGGTCTTTATACATTTTGATCATTTTCATAAGGTAGATAGGATGGGTTTTTTGCTATCCTCTAGGTCTAATTATACTAGCATTTTGTAGCAAATATATGTCAATTTCTCTTACTCTACTAACTCCACTATTATAATTTTTTTCTTTGACTACTTGTCTTAAAAGAAATTATTCTTCCTTAACTATTCCTAAGGTCCTATCATGATCTATGCAATATTGTAAGGTCACTAAATTGTATTGTCTCTTACATAGATGGAAATTTTGGAATATATTACATTATTTGGTACATGTCAATGTCATTGTCATATATTATAGTTTGAGTCTTTACTTTATGAAATTTAATAAATGCACAAGTGTGCATAGTATTAAATAATTGTCACAATCCTAGTTTTTCCATCTTATTTTTTTTTACACCACCAAGGATTCTAGGATCTAGGATTTGGAACAACTAATAATATCAAACCATTAGTTACTTATCTAGATATTCCTTGAGGCATACCAATCCTTACACCTTACATAAATCTAGCTATGTAAGAGCACTATGTATTTTTATTAAAAGGGTAAAACTATCCATCTCTTGGATGCACAGATCTATAATTGACCTCCCTTTCATTCATTCAAAAGTAACACACCAAGTTTACACTCTACATAAGTATTTCTATGTAGATAGTAGGTGCATGAGGGGATTGACTATCCATATGATCTGGACATCCCAATAGCCTCATTCCTAAAACCTTCTTTGTAGAGACTAAGACTTGGAAACCTTACCAACCAATATTTCATTACGATCATTCTTACACAAAGAAAAAAAGCTACATAAAGAGCCCTATTCCATTTATTATTCTTATGCATATCTATTTGCCAAAATCCGACAATTCCTTTGAGTTTAGTTTCATCTAATTAGAACATAATATTTTGCATTATAAATTATGCATTACCAAGTTTATATCAAATATCCATGTGCCACATAAAATAATTAATTTTTATACCAAAGGTATATTTCATGGTAAAGAGTCCCATATTCAAAGTATAATATTAACCCTCTTAACATTTGTAATCTTACTTTTATTCTAATTTGGGATCTAACCATTCCCCATGCACTAAAAAGGTCCAACAAGAGGACTCATAATTACTTATGTATATTAAATGACAAGAACCACACATTGGAACATAACCAAATAATTATATTCATTCACATAAGCATTTTAAATTAATAAACATTATATTAATTCCTTATCATATTTCAACATCTTAAAAACCAGCAATATTTATACTTAGAATTATTATTACATAAAGCACCATATATTATCAAAACTATAAAATAATAGCACCATAAATAAAGTTCTCCATAATAGTCAAACAACCATATTTTATCCTAGAAAACCCCTTTGTGGAGAAAAACTAGCTTAAACAATTTCTCTTTCATTAAGTCCAAAGATGAATTAGTTATTACATATGGTTGAAGACATTCCAATCTATATTTATGACCTCTTAGGGATATTCCATTAATCCCTAATTTCTATGAACTTAGGTGGTTAATCAATTCAGACTTACATTTGTCTCCTCTCCTTAGAGTAAATCTCTAGAATAGTTATTCAATTATATAGATGTCTTCCGGATTTCTTTACACTATGCTCTTTCCATGATACACAAAATGATATAGCTCCACAACTAGATTCATTATTTATGATATATACATCATACATTATTAAAATACAAAACTCACATTTAGTAGAAGGGTCTTCATAGCATAAACCAACCCAACTATATATAGAATTCTAATCATTTCAGATTTCTACATTGCAAATCTAATATTAAGCAAGATCATTGCCATTTCATATTCTAGGATTACTAGAATCATGTCACTAGAATGTAAAAACGTGAAAACCAAAAATCAACATCAAATATACTAACATAAAACCATTCACTCTAGTTTACAATACCATGCACCAGGTTCACCATGACCCACTGCAATAATAACATCCCAGTCTCATTGTAATATCCTAAAGCATTTGCTAACCTAGAGATCTTGACTCGACTTATAATTTACACGTATATACCACCTATAAAAAACTAAAAGAGATATTTTAAACTCCTCTCATAAAAAATATTATCCTTTCTTTCCTATTTCTCTAGAATCACCTACTACAATGAAACGATGGTTACAGGTTCACCCAACCCTTGATTATAGCATTTACATCAAATATCCACTTGAGGATAACATTATTGTGCTGCTCCCTTGGTATCTCCATTTTGGATCAATTTGAAATATTTGAGTTATCTCTAAACCCAATGACTTACTCCCTACTCATGGAAAGAGTCATAAACATATCCCCTAATGCCACACTCAAGAATAAGACATCATTGAAGAAAAAAATAAGACTAAAATAATCACAAGTTTTCATAACCACATTAAACCACCATAAGTGCAGTGATATAAACATAAGTGATACATATACTATAGTGTATAATGGAGATATATGCTAGTACAGAGATAAAAAACTCTAGTTGTTTCAACTGTACACTACCCAATCAAGGGATGCTAATTTTGTGTCATACAATTTCATAAATAGTCATCCCATCCCAACTAAGAGTTTAAACACCATTAACTCCCTCTACACTAGTATCCAAGATATATATCATCATTATGTGAGATAATAAATACATATCTTCTATACCTAAGACATGCACTTATACTTACTTATCAAACAAGAGTAAACTCCTAACATCCTACACTTCCTTCTAAAGAAGCATCAAAACAATTCAAAATCTATTCTCAGCAATGACAGATCGCTAAACCAAAATTAACTTCCTCTTATATTTACAAAGTATAATAAACCAACTATCATTACGTATAGTACACGCAAGGCTAGCACTCAAAACCAGGAGTTTAAATCCTCATAAAAATAAAGTTTTTGAAAACCAATTTTTCTTTTAAAAGCTATGCTACCATAAAAAGCATGGTGCTCTTACCATTTTAGTCTGAGAAATTTCCTTTGATGCAGAGTTCCACTCCTTGTAATTTTCAATAATTCTCTTGGTAAACCACATGAAAACTCCTTCCTTTCCTCTATCCACCGTTCACTTTCCAATTCCTACTATCGAACTCCCCCATCTAGATTCCTACAATTTCCCCTTTCACCAGTCAAATTGACTCCCCCACTTCTCCTTGCATGTTATCACCTCTCCTTTCATTCACGGAGTATAGCCAACAAATTGGATTCTATCAATACTTATATTTGAAACCACTCTTAAACCTTTCAAAATCCTGCCAAGGGGATCATTAAAACAATAAAATCCTATATCTTTATTAGAAACATATCTCTCACAAGGTTAGTTCAGTTGCCTTCCAAGAATCCATGTGTTTCTACTGAGTAAAGACATCCAACATGTAAGGTTTTCTTGATTAAGGAAATCAAACAATCATGCCTACCAAAATGTACACAAAAATTTAAATGAATATATATTTTTTTTACATAAATTAAGTATTTATCCAAAGCTAAGATAATTAACAACAATAAGCTTCATTTCTAATTGGTATATTTCCTTATCCAATCCATGGTGAGCAATTATATGAAAGATCCATTATTCAGACTGCTCTTAAGCGATTGTATATACAAGTGACCTGCACAAGTGTAATTATATTAGAAACATCTTATTCTTTCAAATCATCAATATATCTTTCTAAATCTTAACATGAAATAACCATCATCAACTTCATACAATATATTATTCTATTTAGAAAATATTATTGTACATCTAAAATTTTCTCACCCCTTTCCTTCAGGCTGATGGATTCGCACCTAGAAGGGGGATGGAAAAAAGATAGGTCTACACCTCAGAGGAGAGGTACTTGAGTTCATACCCTCTTATGGTGATTTTTTGATGAATTGGTTGGGTTCACCAGGAATTATTTTGTGGCAGTTTTCGAGTCTAGGTGAGGTAGAGTTTTTATTTGATTTGTTTCATATACAACCTAGGTTTTACCATAATGCAATTTCTACTTAAATAAATGCAATTTTATATTTTATGAACACAAGGCAAAAAAATGTAATCTAAGAAAGCTTTTAAACATGATAATACAAAATGCAAGAATGAATGTTTTTGGATTTTTATAGTTTTTCTATGCAAGTTTGTATAATGCAACTAAAGCCTATGTTTTATGTTTTTTTGTTGTTCTTTTCAATGCACAAAATATGAAAAATAGAAGAAAATGCAGGTTTTGGTAATATGGAAATAGAGAATAGGATTTCGAACTTATATGATTTTAGATTGCTAATGTTTGAAATAATTTGGATTAGCTTCCGCAAATTCAATTCTTATTTTGAGCGTTTAGATCTGTAAGAACCTGCAATTTTCATAAGGACAAGCTAGATTTTTTATTAATGATGGGGGATCTGCATATATCACAGTGAATCGTGATTAGTCAGATCCCCTAGGATTTTAAGCACCTTGAAAAACACATGGATCTAATAAATAATTGCAAATGATTGAATTTAAAAATAAAAATATTTAATCAAAGTAAATATGTATGTGATTATATGATTTTAACAGATTCTTGACTCATAGAAAGCATACATAGAATAGATCTAATATATATTTTGCCCCCATTTTTATTATTATTAATGTATAGATTGATATCTAAAATAAGAATAAATGGTTTAACCATATTGAGCTTGATCAATAATAAATAAATATTTAAATTCAATTATTTACCCATATTTAAATTTTTTAAAATTCTTGGGAAATTTGTAATAATTAAACCTGCATACAATTTTTCAGTATTTTAAAGGCCTAAATGGTATTAAAATCAGTCAAATCATATACCGTTGGAAATATATTTCTGAGACCTCTCCAACGGTATAATATTTAGGGAAAATGGATATTATTTACTTAGAAAAGGATCAACCCAAAGGTGATATTACGTTTTTCTTTTTATTTTATTTTATTTTATATTTTTTAATGAAAATATGGATTGAAATATAAAATTTATGTATAAATAAGAAGAAAGTAATAATCACTATAATTGTAAAATAAAATATATTTGCACAATAGAATTACCTTAAGGATTCTAGGTGGCACAAATTCTCTTCAATCACTCTCGGATTTTTACTCCCAATTCTTCAACCTACAACTGTAATTGCTCAAACCTGCAAATAGAATTATAATTTCAAAAGTCTCCC
The DNA here is from genome assembly GCA_028583015.1 of Wollemia nobilis. Classification (NCBI taxonomy): domain Eukaryota; kingdom Viridiplantae; phylum Streptophyta; class Pinopsida; order Araucariales; family Araucariaceae; genus Wollemia; species Wollemia nobilis. The sequence continues at coordinate 7,373,965 of JAQPPZ010002550.1, forward strand.
TCTATGTGAAATATTATTGCTCTCTAGTCTCTCTGATTTTTCCATTTATTCGTATCATGCCTTCATCACTCCAGCATTACATGCTCTCATTTTCCTCTTTGCTCCTCCTTTTCTTTTTTTCTCTCTCCTTTTTTTTCTTTACTCTCTCCCTTTTTTATCTTTGCCCTCACTCGTTTGGGAGATGGGGCTTGTATATTTATCCTTTTAATTTTGTTGAGTCATTCTCCAATATGATTATTTTTTTAAGACATTTTCCAATTTGGGCATTTTGTTGAGTCATTCTCCAATCTGGGCATTTGAGTCGTTCTCCAATCTGGGCATTTTGTTGAGCAATTTTCATTAGATTAGTGAATCGGTAATCTAAATTATTTGGTAGTCCAAATTAGGGCTAGAAAATAAATGAGAAAGACTCATGCCGTTGAAAGAGTCTTTCAACAATAATTAAATAAATTTTATAAATTTAAATGTGTGCTTTCCCGTGATTTTCGATAGCTAGGCATCTGCATAGTTTTATTGCAGTTTGAGGGATCAAACAGTGTCGAAATTGGACATATAATATACCATTGGAAAACTCTTTTAGATACCTATACAATGGTATAAAATTTGAGGAAAAATGAGATGATTTGATAGGGTAAAATTTCTATTAGATATAACCTTAGTTTTCTAGGAGAAAAATGAGTTAATTTTTGATGTCTACATTTTGCCCCCTCTTTGGTGTATTTATGAACAATAAATATGTCAAAGAAAAGTGTAGACACTTGAGTAGAAATTATTATGGTTTGACATGGACAAAAAGGAGTAGATGGTTTAGAATGAATAGTTCATGTGAAATTAATGTTTTAGATATGATGCCCCCTCGAGTGTACCAAATTCTATGTTTGGTGGAAAACTCAAAATTTCTGAATTAAAAATAAAAATAAAAATTATGATACAAGAGAGATTTATAATCATAGTGATAAAATAAAAATAATTAATTTGTGGAATTAATTGTATGGTTCAAGATAAATTTTAAGTTTATCCAAAATAAAGGAAAATATAGCTTCAAAATTTTGAAATACAACAATAAATAACAATGCAGAATGATTTGAAATATTTTTGAGATTTTGATATTTTTTTATTTTTTTAGTTGTTTTATTTGATTTTTATTTTTTTGATTTTTTACTTTTGATGATGGAATTGGTGGTATATACAAGATGATCTATATACACTATATGAGATGATTTGTGTATAGCATGTCTAAGGTGGCTTCAAAATCAAAAGAGGTTTTGAAGGATAATTTGGTTGTAGTGTATGTGATTGAAGTTGATTGGTTGATAGTTGAGATTGTTGTGATGAAGAATGATAAATAGATGTAGATGAAGAAAAGTGATGAATAAAAGGTGATAAATAGGAAAATAATAGAAAACTTGATGTGACAATAATAAATAAAGAGATAATGAATAACACAAGGTGATGAACAAAAGGTAATGATAACAAAAGCTTTGTTATAATGTAGAATAATGTAGCAAAAAATTTGACTTTTATATGTGTAAATATGATCATGTTACAAAAAAAAATGTCAGAAGGATAAGAAGGTTCTTCATTCTTATCATTGTATTCCAAGTCTTGATAAGATGGAGGGATCATATCTGAAGGATATGCATGGCTGTTATTTGGTAAAAAAGGATGATCGGATATGGATGAAGAAAAGTGATTGATAGGAGGTAATTGTGACAATGGGGAATGCATAGAACTTGATGTTTCAACCATTAAATATTCTTCAAATAGTGTTGGGTCACCATGTATGGCAACATTTTTTTTTGCAAGTTTAAACTTCAAACATTGATGAAGAGTGGAAGGGACAACCGTCATCGTATGAATCCAAGGACTTCTAAAAAGTAGGTTTTAAAATGAAGGGTAAGATGCTACATAAAACAAAGTATCCAGGATATTGGGTCCACTCTTAAGGGGAAGAATTATAGTACCTCAAGCTTCTTGAATTTAATTTTTAAAAGATTTTATAATAATATTTGATTCATTGAGATCTTCTTCCTTTAATCTAAGTTTTTGGAATAATTGATAAGTGCATAAATTAAGAGAGGAGCCATTATCTACCATGATAGTTTTAATAGATGTTTCTTTAATAAATCCTATAATGTAAAGAGAGGAGTCTTCTTGTGGAGTAGAGGAAGGAATATCCTCATCATAGAATGAAATATGGTTAACCTTAAGAGGACTTACACAATTAATTGTGTTCTTAGGGAAAATATCATGAGGAAAAAATTCTTGTCTAAGTATCTTGAACAAGGTTTCCCTATGAACATGATAACTTTGTAATACTTATAAAAGGGATATCTTTGCTTGAGGATTAATCAGTTGTTGTTGGATATCAAAGTAGATTTCATATTGAGATTTTGATGCTAAATATGGGATTTCTATGATTACATTCCATATTGGATCATTCTCTAGGACCAAAGATAGTTTTGAAGGTTGGTCAAATGAGGAATCCATCTCTTGAATATCAAATTGAGTTGATTGAACTTGAGGTTGCTCATTTGTAGTTTCTATTACAATATTAGTATATCATTGTGATGGGATATATTAATATGCAATATTTGATTGGTTACCTTTTATTGATAATTGAATAGGGTTTCTTGGGAGATCCCCATGTCTTGATTTATTATGGGTATTTTTTGTGTAGGAGCTTGATTTTTTATTGAATATTTATAATCATTTGTAGATTGTAATTCCTTTATAGTGCAAATACCCTCATCAATCAAATCTTGAATTTCACATCTTAAATTTCTACATTTTTATGTCATATGTCCATCCATTCTATGATATTCATAATGTAGCTCAGGTTTATACCAATTTGTTGTGGTATTAGGTTGTATTATGGGAGGGAACTCAATCCTTTTTGTATCAATTAAATGCTTGAGAATTATATCCATTGGTTGATTGAACTTAGTAAATTTTCATGGTGAAGGTTTTTGAGAGGCTTTTGATAATAGTCTTAGGAATTAAGACATAAAAGGACTTAATGGTTTATTACCTCTTTTTTTCTTTATTATGGGTAGAATGATGATAGGAATATTGTGAAGTATGGTGTGAGTGCATGGTAGGATTTGAAAAATAAGTATTTTCTTGTTGAAATGGATGTGTTGTGTTGAAATAAGAATGTTGAAATGATGGAGAAGGATTGTATGTGGATTGATAGGCATAATATGGATATGTGGGAGAAAATATAATATCATTATGAAGAGGATTGGAAAAGGGATTATCTTGTTGTGGTAAGGATGAAAAATGAGAAAAGTGTGATAAAGGTGATGTCACAACCCCAAATTTCAACACTAAAAATTTATTTAAAATCAACACTACTTTGCTTGAAAACCCATTATGATGTTAGCTTAGGCATACAATATAAACACACTTCAATATTGGCCACCACTGCAGATGGTGTCTTAAGTGCTCGAGACTAGCAACATCTCGTGAGTCGCCATGTAGGAATATAACTTCTCCCATAAGTCTAACTAGATTCCTGCAAAGGGTTATCCATTTAGGGCCCATAGCACCTAAACAGGGCAAGCTATCTCCCTTGTCCAAAGCCATAAGAACTTGTAGTTATTTGAGTTCTCAAAACTTTCCTTTGGAACCAGTGTCCTTATGCTAGTGCTAGTCATAGACCCTCTGCTAAGGTTTGAATAGAGTCTACCATACCATGGCCTGTAGACTAAATATTTATACCCTACCTCGACTAACGACAATGCTACCCATAACCATCTACCGTTGGAAACACATTTAGCATGAGTAGCCCTCTAGCCATGTAGTATGTTGGAACTTCCCCAGTCTGAGTGGAATGATGAATATCACCACCACTAACTGACTGACCACCTAGAGCGATGTCCCATACCGCCACTCGTTACACTCGACAGCTTCTGTCCCTGAACATCCAGAGTACAGTGACTCAGTCTCACACAAGCCACCTCGTGTCTTAATGTGATTGGATATGTAAGCCCTTACTCGGCTTACCAGTTCAAAAGAAAAGTGATATTTTTTTTTTAAAAGTGGTAATTGAGTTAAAAGGGGTTCTAAGTTTCTGAGAAATGAGTTTACAGCCTTTTTATTTATTTTAAGAGTGTACCACGATAACTTATTTTAGTAACCAATATTATAATATATGATTACACACCTCTTCAAAAGGAGAATATTCAAAGAAATCATCTCTTGAATAAAGCAATCATACTAACTAAAATAATAACATTTTCTATTATACAATAATCATTCATATCAATAAATCTAAAAAGAAAAGTGAATTCAAATATAACAATTACAGCTAAGGTATGATTGTTTACGTAATCTGTGCTTCCCTATTATTGAAAATAATGGGATATATTTTATATATATTTAAGAAAAAATTATCTACCATCATACTAATATTCCCTACATAAAAGAAGATATTCTTTAATCTTATTAAACTATTAAATATTGACTTATCTAACATAACTTTTCCTTTAATAATTAATATTAACCATTAGAAGTCGTCAAAATACAAGCATCACTAGTTCTTACCTTACATAGCAAATCTATTATGAAATAGAGTATTGGAAACCAAATTATCAGACTAAAGAGGCCAATGCTAAACTAAATAATTCCACAAAATTTAAGGTTATTATAGCCTACGTATTATTTTAGTTTGGAACTTCCGTGAAAGTGAGCTATAATTAAAAGGTAATTGCAAAGCAAATTCACCATTGAGATAGAATTATCTCATCAAGACAAAGTCACAGAATTAAATCTATCAAACAATGTACGAAATCGTGCATTCTCAGACCCTCAAAGCTAGTAAGCAAATATATATATATTTTTCCACCCATGAAATTTGACATCACAAAATCAGTTTAAGGAATTTTATATACTGTATTATGTCAGGTTTTTGGCTTCACCATAATACATGGTTTCAACTAAATAATGTTCAAACATAAACCAGACTACCTTAAAGAGTAGCTCGGCACCATTACATAATGTATAATTTTAAAATTAAAAACGTTTCTGAGCTTCTTCACTAATGTTTCGAACAGAGAATGATTTACAAATTTTAACATTTTTCTTTTCACTTATGTCATACAAGGTTTATCTAAGTCTGCTCTAGTTTTTTTCCAATTGAGAATCATGCATTGCTATGGATTAATCTTTCCGCAACTCAAGCCTTCATCAGGCCATCTGACGATGTTTTCCAGCACATATCACTCTTCCATCCACAATCATGTATCCATCCACACGACAAAGGAGGTAAAGGGATGTTTTAGGGGGTCAGCTCATCCCTATAATGCAGCTATTTTAACATGCAAACATGCAAAACAACATACAAGCTTTTCTATATTTAAAAAAAAATTAATAATAATAATTTAAGGAAGCTTCTTTCTATATCAATGCATCATATGCAACTCAAATTAACTCAAAGCTTTTTATAATTTTCCAAAATATAGACTTAATATCTACATACTTCCCTAGACATATAAACAATGCAAATGCAAGCTTAAGTTCAAACATTCACCAGGTTGCAGCAATGCCATCAACATTATATTTAAACCATTACATGGTGTATTCAAATCCTTATCCTATGATTTTTATAGTAGCACATAGACTATTTTTTTTATAGCATATAAGTTAGACATTATCACACTAGACAACAAACAGTTTTCTCACGATGACATTAAGGAGAAAAATAGCTTCTCTAAAGAATATAAGTTAAACATTATCACACAAGTCAGAAAATAGTTTTCTCACGATGTCATTAAGGAGAAAAAATAGCTTCTCAACCTAACTTGTAAATGGCATCCAAAGAAAGCAACCTGACATCGATTCTCATTGATTTTAGACAGTTACGATAGCTATTATGCAAAATTTTCTTTTTTCCCCAATTTCTTTTCTCCCCCTACCTTTTTCCTCATGGTCTCTTTTATAGAATAACTTATAGGCTGGTTACAAGCCACCACATCAAAACGCAACACCAGGTTAGTTTCCTTCTGATTGCCAAGTGGACAACCCTTGGTTGGTAAGAGGTATCTCCTTTAATTTAATGAGGCATAACATTTCCTTTTATAGCTTATATAAACATCTTCTTAATGTAGTTTAATTTTTTTTAGTTTTAATTTACTTTAAATACTCACCTCCCATTGTACTTATCGTAAGATGTAAAATATTCAAGCTTATTTCGTATTCCCTTGAAGGAAAACAAGCTATGTTAGCTTAAATTATTATCTTATGTATATATTTTCTATTATACATATTGTATTATATATTTTTTAATTATTTCAATTCTTTGAATATATATATATTTAAAATAAGTATTAACATATAATCATATCATCTTTTATTTAGATATCCCTTTTTGTTTCTTGATTACATTTAGTTATTTTATTATAATAAAAATGTATTTTTATAGTATTTTATTTAATAGGTCCGAGGTGTAGACCAATTGTTTCATCCAAACCCCATAAGGGGGGTGGAGGTCCAAGGTTCAAATCTCGGGCCTCACCGGACTGAACGCTTGTCCCTTTCCTGGTGCTTTCAGCGGCGTAAAAGGTATAAAATTATTGTGGCATGGTGGTTATAGGGGCGGACTACGCAAATATCTGTGGCGGTTTTCAGGACGGATAGTACAAAATACTGTGGCGGCCATAAAAGTTGGACAGCCTTCCCGGATTCATGGCGGCTACCGATTCCACCATGTAAATACAAAAAAAAAAAATAGTATTTTATTTAATACATGAATATTTAAGAATATTTCTTAACATTGGCTTTTACATTTTAAACAACTAATTTCAAAGAAACCAGTGCATTCACATACAAAACATAATCACACTCATGATTCAGATGCAATAGCAATCAAAATGCAATCTAAAATGCAAATCTATAGTGGGCTTCCATGTACCCACGGGCTAAGGTGCATGAGACATGAACATCATTTCCCACCTTACCTGATGCCCTCTCCCTCGATATCTATCAGGGGGTGGTAACTTCTCTCGCATCCGTGCGAACATCTATTCCTACACCACATAAACTCATCACAGTATCATATTATTTCAAGTAAAGGTTAGTAACTAGCGGGGATGTGACATACTCTCCCTCTTAGAATTAACACAGTCCTTGTGTTAGTCCATACAGGAAATAAAAAAATTAAATGCATAATACATAAGCAAGAAGTGAAGTATTTCCATCAAAAAAAATTAGAGCATTTACATAAACAAATATATATGTAGCAGATCAAATGTGACATCATATACATAAATGTAACATAGAAGTATTTTAGTAACAAGATGCCAGTAAAATATCAAGTCTTTTCACATTATCATAAGATAGTTTTAGCTTTCGAATAGATAAGGGAACTGATTTTTCATGCTATATGTTAGAAAAATGAACTAATGGAGGCATTGTATTAAGCAAATTAAATAGATATTACAATGTCGAGAATAGCACCGACATAAATAGAACTATTACAGGAGTTGTAACAGTAAGCTAAATAATGTAATATAGACAAAATATGGCAGTGCGAGGGTGACACCAGGGTGGTGCACAGGCAGAGAAGCCCGTAGGTGGCATCGGGGTGGTGCTCGGGTGGAGTGGCCCGCAGGTGGCGCCTGGGTGACGCGCGGCTAGTGTGAAAAATTTTATTTTTATTTTTTTGATTTCTAAGGTCGAAACCTTAGAAAAAAATTTCAGCTCTTCTTCCGCTATCTCCAGGCCTTCACACGTGCTCCCGAGTTCTTCAGGAAATCTTCTATTATCTCTAGACAATATTCTGCTTTCTCTAGACCAGCTCTACTAAAAAAATAATATTTTTGCCTCTTCTCTCAGACTAGCTCTGATGCCATGTTAGAACAACGAACTAATGGAGGCATTGTATTAAGCAAATTAAATAGATATTACAATGCCAGGAATAGCACCGACATAAACAGAACTGTTACAGGAGTTGTAACAGTAAGCTAAATAATGTAATATAGACAAAATATGCTAACACTAGACACATCCTCCCAAGTGGCATTTCTTTCAGAATATTGGTCCCACTAAACTCTGCACTGGTCTACAATCCTTTTCCTAAGCTGCTTGGTCCTAAATCCTAAAATTTTAACTGGTCGCACCTCAATGAGCTGTGGGTCCGACATCTACAAATGAGTAGTATCCAAGATATGGGTTGGGTCAGCAACATATTTTCGAAGCAGGGATATATGAAAGACATTGTGGATTTTTGACAAATTTGGTGGCAATGCAAGCTTGTAGGCAATGGGACTGATTTTGGCAGTTATTTCAAAAGGTCCGACAAACCTAGGGCTTAATTTGGTGGACTTAATTGAGCTTTTAGTAGGCTTGACTCTAAGGAAGACCTTGTCTCCTACAGCAAATTCTCGAGGTGTTCTTTTTAAATCAGCATAGCTTTTCTGTCGATCAGCTGCCTCATGCAGTTGCTGACGGATTTCTTTCAGTTGGTTTTCCATCTGCTTCACAGCTTTAGGACCGATCACCTCTCGATCATCCAGATTATCCCACGTTAATGGTGTCTTGCACCTACGCCCATATAGAGCCTCAAACGGGGCCATGCCCAACGTGGAATGATAGTTGTTATTGTAAGCAAATTCTACCAGGAAGAGATAGTCCTCCCATTTTCTTTTATTATCCATGCAATACATGCGTAGCATGTCTTCCAGCACTTGGTTGACCCTTTCGGTCTATCCATCCATCTCAGGATGATAAGCAGTGCTGATATTGAGCCTCATTCCCCAAGCTCGATGCAACGCTTGCCAAAATTTAGATGTAAATCGAGAGTCTCTATCTGATATAATAACTTCAAGAAACCCATGTAGCCTTACAATTTCTCGAGCAAATTTTTGAGCAATCATTGAGGCATCGTCGTGTGTACTGCCAGGTATGAAATGTGCTACCTTGGTCAACTTGTCTACCACCACAAATATTGCATCATGCTGGAATCAGGTTTTAGGAAGTCCTACGATGAAATCCATGGTTATAGCCTACCATTTATGCTCTGGAATTTCAAATAAATGCAATTTCCCACTAGGATGTTGATGTTCTACCTTCACCTTCTGGCATTCAAGACATTTTGCCACAAACTGCACTATGTCTTTTTTCATTCCAGGCCAGTAGTAGTCCTTCTTCAAGTTTTCCCTCATCTTGACTACTCCTGGGTGTGCTGAATATGGTGCGTAATGAGCCTCTTGCAGAATAATTCTTCTAAGCTCTTCTTTTTTGGGTACAATGATTCGGTTGCGAAAGCATACCAACTCATCTCTGACGCTATATTCTCCAAGAATTCCTTGTTCAATTTTCTCTTGGCAGGATTTACAAAACTCATCTGTCTTTTGCAACTCTACAATTTGCTTCTTAAATCCATACTGACATCTTGTAATAGCAGCTATGTGTTTCCTCCTGCTAAGAGCATCTACCAATTTGTTCTCTTTACCCTTGATATATTCAATACCAAAATCATATTCAGCCAAAAATTCCATCCACCTTCGCTGTCGAGCATTCAACATTGGTTGAGTAAATATATACCTTAGACTTTGGTGGTCGGTTTTAAGATCAAAAGGCTTTCCCAATAGGTAATGTCTCCAAATTTTGAGAGCATGGACCACAACTGCCAGTTCCAGGTCATGTGTGGCATAATTTATCTCGTGCTTCTTGAGTTTCCTGGACTCATAAGCTATCACAACTTCCCTTTGCAGCAATACACCTCCTAATCCCTCTACAGATGCATCGGTGCACACTATAAATGGTTGGTTTGGGTCAGGTATTCTCAGTATTGGTGCGGTTGTCAACTTTTCCTTGAGAATTCTAAAGGCTTCTTCACACTGCTTTGTCCACTTAAATGCCTTTCCTTTCTTTTGCAAGTTGGTTATAGGATAGGCTATTTTTGAAAAACCTTTGACAAACCATCGATAATAGCTAGCCATTCCCATAAAACTCCTTACCTCTGACACATTAGTAGGAGCTGGCCAATCTATAATAGCTTCAATTTTCTTGGGATCTACTGCTATACCTTCAGCTGAGATGATATGCCCTAAATACTGCACCTGAGGTGTATAGAATTCACACTTGGACAGTTTCCCATATAGCTGATTTTTCCTGAGTACCTCTAACACAATTCTCATGTGTTCATCATGCTCTTATTTGTTTTGAGAGTAAATCAATATGTCATCCAAGAATATAAGCACAAATTGGTCTAACTTTTCATGGAACACACTATGCATCAGGTTCATGAAGGTTGCTGGTGCGTTGGTTAAACCAAAAGGTAACACTGTGAACTCATAGTGCCCATATCTTGTTCTGAAGGCAGTTTTATAAGTATCTTCATCCCGGATCCTTAGTTGGTGATATCCCGACCTAAGGTCAATTTTAGAAAAGATAGTAGCACCTCTGAGTTGGTCAAACAAATCATCAATCCTAGGCAGGGGATATATGTTCTTGATTGTCATTTTGTTAAGCATTTTGTAGTCAATGCACAGTCTTAAGGTTCCATCCTTCTTTTTGACAAATAGAACTGGCGCTCCCCAAGGCGACACACTGGGTTTAATATGCCCTTTCTCCAACAAATCTTGCAGTTGGTTTTTGAGTTCTTGTAGCTCCAATGGTGTCATTCTATATGGTGTCCGGACTACTGGTGTTGCTCCAGGCACTAATTCAATAGAGAAATCAAATTCTCTTCTTGGTGGCAACCCAGGTAGATCTTCCGAAAACACATCTCTAAATTCTCCTAGCATCGGGTATTGTTGGAATAGTGTCGAGCTTGGGTCTGATTCTTCTTTTTTATTCATCTTGATTACATACAATCTGCATCCCTTTTTCCAGGCCCTTTTAGCTTGCATACTACTTATCAAATGAGGTTCAAGGGAGGCTCTACTACAGTGGATGCAGATTCTTTGATTGGCTTCATTAGTATAATCCATCCATCTCTCCTCAAAATTTAATATAGCCTTATGTGCTTTCAGCCAATCTAGTCCTAGAATCACGTCAAATGCATGTAAAGGGGCTACATACAAATGCCAGTTGATTTTTCCTTGAGGTATTTCTACTGTTGAATCAAATAGGCATTGGTTTACTAAGTAAGTTTGTCCTGAGCCATATTCTACTTGCCAACCATTTGCCATGATCCCAGGTCTAACAGGTATATCCCTCAAAACATTATTTGAAATAAAGCTATTAGTAGCACCACTATCTATTAAAATTTTCACATCTCTTTTGCCAATTTTTCCATTAATAAAAAATGGAGTAGTTTGTCCTTCCAGTTTAGGATTACCTGTAGTAGCAAAAATTTTGTGGGATGCCTCTTCGGAAGGATTCCTGGGATCGGATTTCTTGGGGCACTGTCTTGCAAAGTGATCCAATGCTCCACATACATAGCAGGCATTAGGTCCATCATTCCTCGGCTTATCATTCATCTGATTACGGTTTCTAGTCTTATTTTGGCTACTATTGTTGGATTTCTTATCCTGGAAACTTCTTCGGTCAGACTGTCCTCTATTCCCCTGGTTCCTGTTTCTATTGTGGTTATCATATATTTCTCGACCCTTATCCTTATACCTATGGTTTTGGTCAGAACCACGGTTTTGCTCAGCATTCTTTCTTTTTCTTGAGTTGTCCTTCTCTTGCTGATAAAAATCTTTCACTTCCTTTTGACTTGACTCAAAGAATCGAGCAGCGTCATAAGCCGCTGTCAGGGTTTGAGGAGTTTTGGTGGAGAACAGATCTTGCATAATACAGAAAACCAGAGAAACAAGAGCCCAAAATTTGTATTCAATACTTTGGAAGAATTTTACAAGAATATACAGCCAAACTGCCATTTGCCAACCCCCTCTCATTACAATCCATGGGTTTTTATCGAGGTCCCGATCCTCTGTGCTTTCAAACTTCCCACGATCTACAATTGCCACTTGGAACAATTCTGGAAAGTTGCATTGATGAGACTCTAGGTGAGGTGTGCGACTGGCTGCCATACCCAACGAAATCTTCTTCTCGATCTGTTGCTTGTTGTTAGTTGCTATAAACGTGTCTCCAGATATCTTGCGTGAGTGGCCAACATGCCCGTTGAAATCCTCCTTTGAAACTGCTGCTTCACTGCTGTTAACTTGCCGCGCACGAAGGGACGTCTTTATGAAAGCTGGGAGTGCGTGTCTTTCTGTTTGGTCGCGATATCGCGACATGTCGCGATATCATGACCATTTCCTTTCTGCACCTTCTCTCTCCATTTTGGCCGTGATATCGTGACATGTCGCGATATCGCGCCATTTTTTCTATCGGCCTCCGTTCTCCCGTTTCGGTCGCGAAATCGTGACATGTCACGATTTCGTGACCTTTTGTCTTCTGCGCCTTTGCTCCCTACTTTGGTCGTGATTTCATGACATGTCACGAAATCGTGACCTTTGTTCCTCGCGCCTTTGTTCTCCGGCTTTGGTCATGATTTCGTGACCTTTGGTCTCCGTGCCTTTGTTTCCCCTATGGTCACGATTTCGTGACCTTTGGTCTCTACGCCTTTGTTTCCCCTATGGTGGTCACGATTTCGTGACATTTGGTCTTCGCGCCTTTTTTTCCCCTATGGTGGTCATGATTTCGTGACCTTTGGTCTCCGCGCCTTTGTTTCCCCTGGGGTCGCGATTTCGTGACATGTCATGAAATCGTGACATGTCACATTTCATGACCTTTGTCTGCTGCTCCCCTATCTTCTATTTTGGTCGCGATATCGCGACACTTTTTGTGTCGCGATATCGCGACACATATTTTACTTGCAACACTTAGAAAAAAATAACATTGCAACACTTAGAAAAAAATAACAACAAAAAGTTTGGTTGATGCTCGATTGCTTTGCTGCCCTCGGATGCTCCTGCATCAGACACCCGAGGTGGATTGAGAAGTGATCCTCACTTCTGATCTTTGGGAGGAAGACCCAGGTGGTCAACCTCTATTTTTGATAACCAAGTTGCATCTTCTACAGGTCTGCCCTTCCACTTGATCAAATATTCAGAATATTGTTTGTTCCTTGTGCTTCTGCCTTCACGAGTATCTAATATTTCTTCGATCTCTTCTTTGGTCGGGTTAGACTTTGGAATGCTCCACAATTCTGTACTTGGTGCCTCTGTATTATCTCCTTCATGGTATTCCACTAAATCTGATATGTTAAAAATAGGTGAAATGTCAAGCCCACTTGGCAATTCCACTTCATATGCATTGCCTGAATCCCATTTTTCCAGTATTCTGCATGGCCCAAACTTCTTCATCTTCAACTTGTTATAAGTTTTGGCTGGAAATATTTCTTTTCTGAGATGGACCATGACTTCATCCCCCACTTCGAACTCTTTGAACCGTCGCTTTTGGTCTGCTCTTGCTTTATACTGAGTATTCATTTTTGTAATTTGTTTCTTCACTTCTTCATGCAGGCTTTTCATCTGTTTCACGAATTCCTCAGCCTCTGCACTGCACTTTTCTCCTTTATCTAATTTTCTCAGCTCAGAAACATTTCTCGGACTGTTTCCATATATGATTTGGAATGGAGATTTGTTTGTACTCTTATTGATAGAATTGTTGTATGCAAATTCTGCCTGCGGCAAAACTAAATCCCATCCCTTGGGTTTATCTGCTATCAAGCATCTTAATAAATTACCCAGACTTCTATTTACCACCTCTGTCTGTCCATCAGTTTGTGGGTGGTATGCAGAACTGAAACTTCAGATCTGTCTTCAACTTCTTCCACAATGTTCTCCAGAAATACCCAACAAACTTTGTATCTCTGTCAGAAACTATGCTTCTTGGTAGACCGTGAAGTCGTACCACTTCCTTGAAAAATAACCCTGCAATGTGAACTGCATCACTTGTTTTATGGCAGGGAATAAAATGTGCCATCTTGGAGAATCTGTCAACCACCACAAATACAGAGTCATTTCCCCTCTGTGTTCTGGGCAATCCAAGAATAAAATCCATGCTTATGTCCTCCCATGGCCTCTCAAGTATAGGTAACGGCTGGTATAATCCTGTGTTTTGCCTTACGCCTTTTGCCATCTGGCATATTCTGCAACTTTGCACAAACTTTTTCACATCTTGCTGAAGTTGCGGCCAGTAGTAATTTTCATTCACCGGGGCAATGGTCTTATCCCGACCAAAATGCCCAGCCAGTCCTCCGTTGTGCTTTTCCTTGATTAAGTTCTCCCGCATGGAACTCCTTGGAATGCATAATTTACTTCCCTTGAACAACATTCCATCTTGGATTAGGAAATCTAACCATTTTGTCCTGTCCATAATAACAGGTGCCAAGCAAGCCGTCCAGGCTTCTGCAAAATCAGGATCTTCAGGATAAAGACCCTTCAGTTCTTCGAATCCTACCACTTCCACTGTCATTTCAATCAATAGATTCTGCCTTCTACTTAAGGCATCTGCAACTCTATTTGATTTCCCGCTTCTGTGCTTTAACACAAAGGTATAGCTTTGGAGAAACTCAACCCACTTCATGTGCCTCTGATTCAATTTTGTTTGGCTGTTGATGTATTGCAATGCTTGATGATCAGTAAATAGAACAAACTCTTTTGGCAACAAATAATGCCTCCACTTCTTTAGAGCCTGAACTATAGCATAAAATTCTTGGTCATAAACTGAATACTTTTTTCGAGCATCATTGAGCTTTTCACTAAAATAAGCAACAGGTCTGCCTTCTTGACTCAGTACAACCCCTATTGCACTGCCACTGGCATCATAGTCTACCTGAAATACTTTGTTAAAGTCTGGGAGTGCCAAAATAGGCTGTTCTGTGACCCTTTTCTTTAATGCATCAAAGCTCCTTTCAGCCCCTAAGGTCCACTTGAATTCTTTCTTATCCCCTCTCATTGTTTCTGTGAGGGGTGCACAAATGCTGCTGAAGTTTCTTATGAACTTTTTGTAAAAGTTGGCTAGACCATGAAATGATCTTACCTCTGTTGTGCTTCTTGGGGTAGGCCATTCGATGATAGCTCTCACCTTCTCTGGGTCCATTTTCAGACCTTCTGCTGAGATTACAAATCCCAGGTATACTAACTCTTTCTTGACAAAATTACACTTTTTTAGATTTATTAATAACTGCTCCTCCCATAGCTTTTCAAAAACCCTCCTGATGTGCATCAGGTGTTCCTCCAGGGTTCTGCTGAATATTAATATATCATCTAAATAAACAATGACAAATTTTCCTAAAAACTCTTTCAGTACCTCATTCATCGGCCGCATGAAGGTACTTGGTGCATTGGACAGCCCAAATGGCATGACCAACCACTCATACAAGCCCTCTCTTGTCTTGAAGGTTGTCTTCCACTCATCTCCTTCCCTGACACGGATCTGGTGGTAACCACTCTTGAGGTCAATTTTGGTGAAGTACTTGGCTCCACTCAAACAGTCCATTATGTCATCCATCCTTGGCAATGGAAATCTGTATTTTATTGTGATCTTGTTGATGGCTCGAGAGTCTGTGCACATTCTCCACTCTCCATCCTTCTTGGGTGCTAGTACTGTAGGTACTGCACATGGGCTAAGACTCTCCCTAATCAATCCCTTCTCCAGCAACTCCTGGACCTGCCTGTTTAGTTCTTCAGTTTCTACAGGTGTCATTCTATGTGCAGCTTTATTGGGCAAGCTTGACCCTGGCACCAAATCAATATGGTGACTGATTTTTCTTACTGGGGGTAAACCCTCAGGAACATTATCAAATATGATATCTGGAAATTCCCTCAATAGACCTTGGACTTCTGTTGGGGCATCTTTGCATTATGTATCCTTGACTCTAGGAATTAATGCATAACACATATGTTCATGCTTTAAATCATCTAAAAATTTTCTTTCGTCAACCAAGCAAATTCTTGCACTGCCACATACCTTTTCTTCCACCTCCTTCAGGGGTTTCAACTTATGACGCATTCCATTCTTGGTCACGGAATAGGTGTTGGCTCGGCCATCATGAACCGCACACCTGTCAAACTGCCATGGCCTTCCCAGCAGCAAATGGCACGCATCCATGGGCGAGAATGTCGCACGAGAACCTCATCACGGTAATTTCCAATACTAAATTTTACCAAGCACTGTTCATTGACCAAAACCTTATGGTCTTTCTGCAACCACGCGATCCGATATGGATGCGGGTGTTTCTTTCTCTCCAGTTGTAGCTTTGTAACCATTCCCTCTGAAACTAGGTTATCTGTGCTACCGTTGTCAATGATAATGTTGCAAATCTTACCCGCGCATTTACACCTTGTGCGGAATAAGCTTTTCCTCTGATCTGCAGCTCCCTCTTCATTCAGCAGGACTCTCCTTGCAATCATTACTTCTCCTCTCTCAGCTTCTTTAGAATGCTCAGATCCAGCATCTTCATCAGTGACTGCTACTCTGGCATTTCCTTTCGGCCTTCGATTATTTCTTTCTCGTTGCTGTGGGCACTCATATTGGTGATGTCCCTCTTCCCCACACTGGAAGCAAGTCCCTCGAAATCTTCCTCTTCCTTGGCCACGTCCAGCTCTGCCTCTTCCCCCTCGGTAACCATTATTCTGATTACGGGGGCGGTCTGTATTTTCTCTCCTTTGTTCTTGATTGTTGCTACCTTCTCCATTTTTTTGAGAATCTTCATTTCTTCTTCCACTTGTTCCTTCCGTCGGTTCTTCCGCCATGACCTCTTCCTCTTTGCTTGTTTTCAAACCTCCTATTGAGCTTCTCTTCAACCTTTAAAGCAAATTGGTAAGCGTCCTCTATGGTGGTCATCCGGACTAGACTTAGTTCTTCCTGAATACTTGCTCGTAACCCATTAATGTAACGGGCTACCTTCTCCTTGTTGGCCTCTGAGTGGCCTATTCTAATCATTATTTTATGAAATTCTTCTGTGTATTCTTTCACAGACTTGCTTGATTGCCTCAATCCTTGCATTTTCTTTAGCAGGTCTAACTCATAATCACCAGGGATGAACTGCCTCTTTAGCTTTTCTGCCATCCGTTCCCACTTAGTTATTCTCTCTTTCCCTCTTTTATTTTGCTCCAGCTGCACTCCCTTCCACCAAATGCTAGCATGACCTTTCAGTTTGGTCTTTGCGAATCTGACCCTATCAGGATCCTCAACCTCTTCGTACTCAAAGTACTCTTCCAGGTCGTTGATCCAGTCGATCAATTCCTCTGGATCAAGGTTCCCGAAATATGTGGAAACCTCCATCTTCGGCCTCTTCCCAATCTGGGATATGGCTTTGTATAGTCTGGCCTGAGCAGGATCTACTGCTTCTTCTTCTTCCTCAGGTTGGTCTTCTTCTTCATCATCTTCCTCTTCACTACCTTCGTCTCTTCTTGGCTCCAATCTTCTACGCATTTCTTCTTGCAGGGCTTGCATTTGCCGCTGCAAAGCTCGAACATCTTCTGCTGCTGCCATGCCTCTCCCACCAATAGGATTTCTCCTTGGAGGCATTCTGCTCACCCAATTCCAAGCCCTTCCACAGATCCTGGTGTAACTGCCTCTCCTCCGGCGATCTGCTACACACTCAGGAACTACTGGCTCTGATACCACTTGGTGGAGAACAGATCTTGCATAATACAGAAAACCAGAGAAACAAGAGCCCAAAATTTCTTATTCAATACTTCGGAAGAATTTTACAAGAATATACAGCCAAACTGCCATTTGCCAACCCCCTCTCATTACAATCCATGGGTTTTTATCGAGGTCCCGATCCTCTGTGCTTTCAAACTTCCCACGATCTACAATTGCCACTTGGAACAATTCTGGAAAGTTGCATTGATGAGACTCTAGGTGAGGTGCGCGACTGGTTGCCATACCCAACGAAATCTTCTTCTCGATCTGCTGCTTGTTGTTAGTTGCTATAAACGCGTCTCCAGATATCCTGCATGAGTGGCCAACATGCCCATTGAAATCCTCCTTTGAAACTGCTGCTTCACTGCTGCTAACTTGCCGCGCACGAAGGGACGTCTTTATGAAAGTTGGGAGTGCGTGTCTTTCTATTTGGTCGCGATATCGTGACATGTCATGATATCACGACCATTTCCTTTCTGCACCTTCTCTCTCCATTTTGGCCGCGATATCGCGACATGTCGCGATATCGCGCCATTTTTTCTATCGGCCTCCGTTCTCCCGTTTCGGTCATGAAATCATGACATGTCATGATTTCGTGACCTTTTGTCTTCCGTGCCTTTTCTCCCTACTTTGGTCATGATTTCATCGTGATGTCACATTTCTGACCTTTGGTCTCCGTGCCTTTGTTTCCCCTATAGTGGTTACGATTTCATGACCTTTGGTCTCCACGCCTTCATTTCCCTTGCGATGGTCATGATTTCATGACCTTTGGTCTCCGCACCTTTGTTTCCCCTATGGTGGTCATGATTTCGTGACCTTTGGTCTCCGCGCCTTTGTTTCCCTGCCTTGGGTCACGATTTCGTGACATGTCATGAAATCGTGACATGTCACATTCACGACATTTTGTCCACTGCTCCCCTATCTTCAGTTTTGGTCGCGATATCGCGACACTTTTTGTGTCGCGATATCGCGACACATATTTTACTTGCAACACTTAGAAAAAAATAACATTGCAACACTTAGAAAAAAATAACAACAAAAAGTTTGGTTGATGCTCGATTGCTTTGCTGCCCTCGGATGCTCCTGCATCAGACACCCGGGGTGGATCGAGAAGTGATCCTCACTTCTGATCTTTGGGAGGAAGACCCAGGCGGTCAACCTCTATTTTTGATAACCAAGTTGCATCTTCTACAGGTCTGCCCTTCCACTTGATCAAATACTCAGAATATTGTTTGTTCCTTGTGCTTTTGCCTTCACGAGTATCTAATATTTCTTCGATCTCTTCTGTGGTTGGGTTAGACTTTGGAATGCTCCACAATTCTGTACTTGGTGCCTCTGTATTGTTTCCCTCATGGTATTCCACTAAATCTGATATGTTAAAAATAGGTGAAATGTCAAGCCCACTTGGCAATTCCACTTCATATGCATTGCCTGAATCCCGTTTTTCTAGTATTCTGCATGGCCCAAACTTCTTCATCTTCAACTTGTTATAAGTTTTGGCTGGAAATATTTCTTTTCTGAGATGGACCATGACTTCATCCCCCACTTCGAACTCTTTGAACCGCCGCTTTTGGTCTGCTCTTGCTTTATACTGAGTATTCATTTTTGTAATTTGTTTCTTCACTTCTTCATGCAGGCTTTTCATCTGTTTCGCGAATTCCTCAGCCTCTGCATTGCACTTTTCTCCTTTATCTAATTTTCTCAGCTCAAAAACGTTTCTTGGATTGTTTCCATATATGATTTGGAATGGAGATTTGTTTGTACTCTTATTGACAGAATTGTTGTATGCAAATTCTGCCTACGGCAAAACTAAATCCCATCCCTTGGGTTTATCTGCTATCAAGCATCTTAATAAATTACCCAGACTTCTATTTACCACCTCTATCTGTCCATCAGTTTGTGGGTGGTATGCAGAACTGAACTTCAGATCTGTCTTCAGCTTCTTCCACAATGTTCTCCAGAAATACCCAACAAACTTTGTATCTCTGTCAGAAACTATGCTTCTTGGTAGACCGTGAAGTCGTACCACTTCCTTGAAAAATAACCCTGCAATGTGAACTGCATCACTTGTTTTCTGGTAGGGAATAAAATGTGCCATCTTGGAGAATCTGTCAACCACCACAAATACAGAGTCATTTCCCCTCTGTGTTCTGGGCAATCCAAGAATAAAATCCATGCTTATGTCCTCCCATGGCCTCTCAGGTATAGGTAATGGCTGGTATAATCCTGTGTTTTGCCTTACGCCTTTTGCCATCTGGCATATTCTGCAACTTTGCACAAACTTTTTCACATCTTGCTGAAGTTGCGGCCAGTAGTAATTTTCATTCACCAGGGCAATGGTCTTATCCCGACCAAAATGCCCAGCTAGTCCTCCGCTGTGCTTTTCCTTGATTAAGTTCTCCCGCATGGAACTCCTTGGAATGCATAATTTACTTCCCTTGAACAACATTCCATCTTGGATTAGGAAATCTAACCATTTTGTCCTGTCCATAGTAACAGGTGCCAAGCAAGCCGTCCAGGCTTCTACAAAATCAGGATCTTCAGGATAAAGACCCTTCAGTTCTTCGAATCCTACCACTTCCACTATCATTTCAATCAGCAGATTCTGCCTTCTACTTAAGGCATCTGCAACTCTGTTTGATTTCCCGCTTCTGTGCTTTAACACAAAGGTATAGCTTTGGAGAAACTCAACCCACTTCATGTGCCTCTGATTCAGTTTTGTTTGGTTGTTGATGTACTGCAATGCCTGATGATCCGTAAATAGAACAAACTCTTTTGGCAACAAATAATGCCTCCACTTCTTTAGAGCCTGAACTATAGCATAAAATTCTTGGTCATAAACTGAATACTTTTTTCGAGCATCATTGAGCTTTTCACTAAAATAAGCAACAGGTCTGCCTTCTTGACTCAATACAACCCCTATTGCACTGCCACTGGCATCACAGTCTACCTAAAATACTTTGTTAAAGTCTGGGAGTGCCAAAACAGGCTGTTCTGTGACCCTTTTCTTTAATGCATCAAAGCTCCTCTCAGCCCCTAAGGTCCACTTGAATTCTTTCTTATCCCCTCTCATTGTTTCTGTGAGGGGTGCACAAATGTTGCTAAAGTTTCTTATGAACTTTCTGTAAAAGCTGGCTAGACCATGAAATGATCTTACCTCTATTGTGCTTCTTGGGGTAGGCCATTCGATGATAGCTCTCACCTTCTCTGGGTCCATTTTTAGACCTTCTGCTGAGATTACAAATCCCAGGTATACTAACTCTTTCTTGACAAAATTACACTTTTTTAGATTTATTAATAACTGCTCCTCCCGTAGCTTTTCAAAAACCCTCCTGATGTGCATCAGGTGTTCCTCCAGGGTTCTACTGAATATTAATATATCATCTAAATAAAAAATGACAAATTTTCCTAAAAACTCTTTCAGTACCTCATTCATCAGCCGCATGAAGGTACTTGGTGCATTGGACAGCCCAAATGGCATGACCAACCACTCATACAAGCCCTCTCTTGTCTTGAAGGCTGTCTTCCACTCATCTCCTTCCCTGACATGGATCTGGTGGTAACCACTCTTGAGGTCAATCTTGGTGAAGTACTTGGCTCCACTCAAACAGTCCATTATGTCATCCATCCTTGGCAATGGAAATCTATATTTTATTGTGATCTTGTTGATGGCTCGAGAGTCTGTGCACATTCTCCACTCTCCATCCTTCTTGGGTGCTAGTACTGTAGGTACTGCACACGGGCTAAGACTCTCCCTAATCAATCCCTTCTCCAGCAACTCCTGGACCTGCCTGTTTAGTTCTTCAGTTTCTACAGGTGTCATTCTATGTGCAGCTTTATTGGGCAAGCTTGACCCTGGCACCAAATCAATATGGTGACTGATTTTTCTTACTGGGGGTAAACCCTCAGGCACATTATCAGATATGATATCTGGAAATTCCTTCAATAGATCTTGGACTTCTGCTGGGGCATCTTTGCATTCTGTATCCCTGACTCTAGGAATTAATGCATAACACATATGTTCATGCTTTAAATCATCTAAAAATTTTCTTTCGTCAACCAAGCAAATTCTTGCACTGCCACATACCTTTTCTTCCACCTCCTTCAGGGGTTTCAACTTATGACGCATTCCATTCTTGGTCACGGAATAGGTGTTGGCTCGGCCATCATGAACCGCACACCTGTCAAACTGCCATGGCCTTCCCAGTAGCAAATGGCATGCATCCATGGGTAGAATGTCGCACAGGACCTCATCACGGTAATTTCCAATACTAAATTTTACCAGGCACTGTTCATTGACCAAAACCTTATGGTCTTTCTGCAACCACGCGATCCGATATGGATGCGGGTGTTTCTTTCTCTCCAATTGTAGCTTTGTAACCATTCCCTCTGAAACTAGGTTATCTGTGCTACCGTTGTCAATGATAATGTTGCAAATCTTACCCACGCATTTACACCTTGTGCGGAATAAGCTTTTCCTCTGATCTGTAGCTCCCTCTTCATTCAGCAGGACTCTCCTTGCAATCATTACTTCTCCTCTCTCAGCTTCTTCAGAATGCTCAGATCCAGCATCTTCATCAGTGACTGCTACTCTGGCATTTCCTTTCGGCCTTCGATTATTTCTTTCTCGTTGTTGTGGGCACTCATATTGGTGATGTCCCTCTTCCCCACACTGGAAGCAAGTCCCTCGAAATCTTCCTCTTCCTTGGCCACGTCCAGCTCTGCCTCTTCCCCCTCGGTAACCATTATTCTGATTACGGGGGCGGTCCGTATTTTCTCTCCTTTGTTCTTGATTGCTGCTACCTTCTCCATTTTTTTGAGAATCTTCATTTCTTCTTCCACTGTTCCTTTCGTCGGTTCTTCCGCCATGACCTCTTCCTCTTTGCTTGTTTTCAAACCTCCTATTGAGCTTCTCTTCAACCTTTAAAGCAAATTGGTAAGCGTCCTCTATGGTGGTCATCCGGACTAGACTTAGTTCTTCCTGAATACTTGCTCGTAACCCATTAATGTAACGGGCTACCTTCTCCTTGTTGGCCTCTCGAGTGGCCTGTTCTAATCATTATTTTATGAAATTCTTCTGTGTATTCTTTTATAGACTTGCTTGATTGCCTCAATCCTTGCATTTTCTTTAGCAGGTCTAACTCATAATCACCAGGGATGAACTGCCTCTTTAGCTTTTCTGCCATCCGTTCCCACTTAGTTATTCTCTCTTTCCCTCTTTTATTTCGCTCCAGTTGCACTCCCTTCCACCAAATGCTAGCATGACCTTTCAGTTTGGTCTTTGCGAATCGACCCTATCAGGATCCTCAACCTCTTCGTACTCAAAGTACTCTTCCAGGTCGTTGATCCAGTCGATCAATTCCTCTGGATCAAGGTTCCCAAAATATGTGGAAACCTCCATCTTTGGCCTCTTCCCAATCTGGGATATGGCTTTGTATAGTCTGGCCTGAGCTGGATCTACTGCTTCTTCTTCTTCCTCAAGTTGGTCTTCTTCTTCATCATCTTCCTCTTCACTACCTTCGTCTCTTCTTGGCTCCAATCTTCTATGCATTTCTTCTTGCAGAGCTTGCATTTGCCACTGCAAAGCTCGAACATCTTCCGCTACTGCCATGCCTCTCCCACCAACAAGGTTTCTCCTTGGAGGCATTCTGCTCACCCAATTCCAAGCCCTTCCATAGATCCTGGTGTAACTGCCTCTCCTCCGGCGATCTGCTACACACTCAGGAACTACTGGCTCTGATACCACTTGGTGGAGAATAGATCTTGCATAATACAGAAAACCAGAGAAACAAGAGCCCAAAATTTGTATTCAATACTTTAGAAGAATTTTACAAGAATATACAGCCAAACTGTCATTTGCCAACCCCCTCTCATTACAATCCATGGGTTTTTATCGAGGTCCCGATCCTCTGTGCTTTCAAACTTCCCACGATCTACAATTGCCACTTGGAACAATTCTAGAAAGTTGCATTGATGAGACTCTAGGTGAGGTGCGCGACTGGCTGCCATACCCAACGGAATCTTCTTCTCGATCTGCTGCTTGCTGTTAGTTGCTATAAACGTGTCTTCCAGATATCCTGCATGAGTGGCCAACATGCCCGTTGAAATCCTCCTTTGAAACTGCTGCTTCACTGCCGCTAACTTGCCACGCACGAAGGGACGCCTTTAAGAAAGCTGGGAGTGCGTGTCTTTCTGTTTGGTCGTGATATCGCGACATGTCGCGATATCGCGACCATTTCCTTTCTGCACCTTCTCTCTCCGTTTTGGCCGCGATATCGTGACATGTCGCGATATCGCGCCATTTTTTCTATCGGCCTCCGTTCTCCCGTTTCGATCATGAAATCATGACATGTCATGATTTCATGACCTTTTGTCTTTCGTGCCTTTGCTCCCTGCTTTGGTCACGATTTCGCGATATGTCACGAAATCGTGACCTTTGTTCCTCCATGCCTTTGTTCTTCGGCTTTGGTCATGATTTCGTGACCTTTGGTCTCTGCGCCTTTGTTTCCCTTGCGGTGGTCACGATTTCGTGACATGTCACGAAATCGTGACATGTCACGATTTCGCGACCTTTTGTTCGCTGCTCCCCTATCTTCTGTTTTGGTCGCGATATCGCGACACTTTTGTGTCGCGATATCGTGACACATATTTTACTTGCAACACTTAGAAAAAAATAACATTGCAACACTTAGAAAAAAATAACAACAAAAAGTTTGGTTGATGCTCGATTGCTTTGCTGCCCTCGGATGCTCCTGCATCAAGTTTTCCCCCCTACATACAAACTAAGTTTTGGGTGTAATCCCATAATGAACTTATGTGCCTTAAGTTTTTCCTGATTATCAAATTCAGGAGCATATTTTTGTAACTGAACAAATTTTTGATAGTACTCAGTAACTGATATATTACCCTGATGCAGGTTGGTAAATTCAACATGCTTTTCAATAAAGAATTGTTCAGTGAGAAAATGACTCTTGAAATCCTTAACAAATTCCTCCCAAGGAATATCAGCTACTTATTTTTGAGTAGCTTTCTTATATGTGGTCCACCATGTCTTGGCGGAACCCTCCAAGTGAGCGACTGCCCATGTGGTTTTTCCTTCGGAGCTAAGAGGGTTGATAGCAAAGTATCCCTCGACCTCACTTAGCCAGTTGATAGTGGTTTCTCCATCACCACTTCTATCAAACTTGGAGATATCTAGTTTCTTTAATTCTTTCTGTAATTCCTCACCCACTGTCCTTCTAGTGGATCCTTCAGGTAATTGGCTTATGTTACTATTTACTTTCTTTTTTGTCAGGTTCTCAATAACCTTTTGCTATTGTGAAATGAGCTCCTACTGTTGGGCCATTTGTGCCCATTGCTATTCCATGTGTTCATTCATTTGAGCCCTCTGGCTCTCCATCAACTCTCTTTGCTGACTAGGTTATTCCTACATGAATTGAATCATGCATGCCATACTCCCATCATCGGAGATTTCTTTTGCAGCTAAAGGTTCTTTATCCTTTCTAACCACTCACCATGGTGAATCGACAGTTTGTACTCTTTTTGACTCCCTTACGAGTCTTTTATGTCGTTTTCTTGGGACTTCTGCAATTTCCTCTTGTAAATTTAGGCTAGTCCTCCATGAGGTACCTGCCATGACTGACATCACAATATTTTATCAGAATAGCTATGTCAACCAGGTTTTTGTAAACCTAGGCTCTGATACCAACTATCACAACCCCAAATTTCAACACTAAAAATTCATTTAAAATAAACACCACTTTGCTTGAAAAACCATTATGATGTTATATAAGGCATACAATGTAAACACACTTCAATAGTGGCCACCACTGCAACTAGTGTCTTAAGTGCTCAAGACTGGCCACATCTCATGAGTTGCCATGTAGGAATATGACTCCTCCCATGATTCTAACTGGATTCCTACGAAGGGTTATCTATTCAGGGTCCATATCACCTAAACGGGGTACGCTATCTCCCTTGTCCAAAGCCAGAAGAACTCGTAGTTCTTTGAGTGCTCAACACTTTCCTTTGGAACTAGTGTGCTTATACCTATGCTAGTCATAGACCCTCTACTAAGGTTTTACTAGAGTCTACCATCCCATGGCCTATAGACTAAATATTCATACCCTACCTCGACTGACGACAATGCTGCCCATAACCATCTGCCACTGGAAACACCTTTAGCATGAGTAGCCCTCTAACCATGCAGTATATTGGAACTTCTTAAGTCCGAGTGGAATGATGAATATCACCACCACTAACTGACTGACCATCTAGAGTGACGTCCCATACCACCGCTCGTTACACTCGATGGCTTGGACCTCTATCCCTCAACAGTCGAAGGACAGTGACTCAGTCTCACACAAGCCACCTCGTGTCTTAATGTGATTGGATATGTAAGCCCTTACTCGGCTTACCATTTCAAAAGCAAAGTGAGTTTTTTTTTTAAAAGTGGTAATTGAGTTAAAAAGGGGTTCTAAGTTTTTGAGAAATGAGTTTATAGCCTTTTTGTTTATTTTAAGAGTGTACCACGTTAACTTATTTTAGTAACCAATATTATAATATATGATTACACACCTCTTAAAAAGGAGAATATTCAAAGAAATCATCTCTTGAATAAAGCAATCATACTAACTAAAATAATAACATTTTCTATTATACAGTAATCATTCATATCAATAAATATAAAAAGAAACGTGAATTAAAATATAATTATTACAGCTAAGGTATGATTGTTTACGTAATTTGTGCTTCTCTATTATTGAATAGAATGTAATATATTTTACATATTTAATAAAAAATTATCTACCATCATACTAATATTCCCTAAATAAAATAAGATATTCTTTAATCTTATTAAACTATTAAATATTGATTTATCTAACATAAATTTTCCTTTAATAATTAATATTAACCATTAGAAGTCATCAAAATACAAGCATCGCTAGTTCTTACCTTACATAGAGAATCTATTATAAAATAGAGTATTGGAAACCAAATTCTCAGACTAAAAAGGCTAGCACTAAACTAAATAATTCGACAAACTTTAAGATTATTATAGTCTGCATCTTATTTTAGGTTGGAACCTCCATGAAAGTGAGCTTTATATTAAAAGGTAATATCAAAGCAAATTCACCATGAGACAAAATTATCTCATCAAGAAAAAGTCACAGACTTATATATATCAAACAGTGAACGAAATCGTACATTCACAGACCCTCAAAGCTAGTATGCGAATATATATATATATATATATATATATATATATATATATATATATATATATATATATATATTTCCACCCATGAAATTTGATATCACAAAATCAGTTTAAGGAATTTTATATATTGTACTATGACAGGTTTTTGGCTTCACCATAATACATGGTTTCAACTAAATAATGTTCAAACATAAACCAGACTACCTTAACACGTAGCTCAACACCATTACATAATGTATAATTTTCAAATTAAAAATATCTTTGAGCTTCACTAATGTTGCGAACAGAGAATGATTTACAAATTTTAACATTTTTCTTTTCACTTATGTCATACAAGGTTTATCTAAGTTTGCTCTAGTTTTTCCCAATTGAGAATCATGCATTGCTATGGATTAATATTTCTGCAACTCATGCCTTCCTCAGGCCATCCAACGATGTTTTCCATCATGTATCACTCTTACATCCATGACCACGACTCCACCCACACGACAGAGGAGGTAAAGGGATGTTTTAAGGGATCAGCTCAGCCCTATAATGCAGCTATTTTAACATGCAAACATGCAGAACAACATACTGGCTTTTCTCTATTTTTTTTTAAATAATTCAAGGAATCTTCTTTCTATATCCATGCAACATATGCAACTCAAATTAACTCAAAGCTTTTTATAATTTTCCAAAATACAGACTTAATATCCACATACTTCCCTAGACATATAAACAACGCAAATGCAAGCTTAAGTTTAAACATTCACCAAGTTGCAGCAATGCCATCATCATAATATTTAAACCATTACATGGTGTATTCAAATACTTATCCTATGATATTTACAATAGCACATAGACTATTTTTTTATAGCATATAAGTTAGACATTATCACACTAGACAACAAACAATTTTCTCATGACGAAATTAAGGAGAAAAAATAGCTTCTCTAAAGCATATAAGTTAAACATTATCACACAAGTCAACAAATACTTTTCTCATGACGTCATTAAGGAGACAAAATAGCTTCTCAACCTAACCTGTAAATGACATCCAAAGAAAGCAACCTAACAGCGATTCCCAGTGATTTTAGACGGCTACGACAGCTATCATGCAAAATTTTCTATTTTCCCCAATTTCTTTTCTCCCCCTACCTTTATTCTCTTAGTCTCTTTTATAGAGTAACTTATAGGCTGGTTACAATCCACCACATCAAAATGCAACGCCAGGTTGGTTTCCTTTGGATTACCAAGTGGGAAACCCTCAGTTGGTAAGAGGTATCTCCTTTAATTTAATTAGGCATAACATTTCCTTTTATAGCTTATATAAGCATCTTCTTAATGTAGTTTAATTTTTTAATTTTAATTTACTTTAAACACTCACCTCCCATTGTACTTATCGTAAGATGTAAAAGATTCAAGTTTATTTAGTATTCCCCTTCCCTTGAAGGAAAACAAGCTATGTTAGCTAAAATTATTATCTTATATATATTCTATTATACATATTGTATTATATATTTTTTAATTATTTTAATTCTTTGAATATATATATATATATTTTTAAAACTAGTATTAACATATAATCATATTATCTTTTATTTAGATATCCCTTTTTGTTTCTTGATTACATTTAGTTATTTTATTATAAGAAAAATGTATTTTCATAGTATTTTATTTAATACATGAATATTTAAGAATATTTCTTAACATTTGCTTTTACATTTTAAACAACTAATTTCAAGGAAACCAGTGCATTCATATATAAAACACAATCACACTCATGCTTCAGATGCAATAGCAATCCGAATGCAACCTAACATGCAAATATATGATGGGCTTCCATGTACCCATGGGCTAAGGTGCACGATGCACAAACATCATTCCCCAAATTACCTGATGCCCTCTACCTCGATCTCTTTCAGGGGGTGGTAACTTCTATCGCATTCGTGCGAACACCTATTCTTGAACCACAAAAACTCATCGCAACATCACATTCTTTCAAGTAAATTTCAATAATTGGTGGGGATGTGATAGGTGATGTTGAATATGGATGAGGTTGGTCATAATCAACAAATGCATTTGGCTGAATTTTCCCAATATTACTTATGGGCTCATATTGATTTGAGTTAAGACTCATGGTTTCTTTAGTACTTCTAAAAGTAATATTTGATATCTACCATTTAGAATTGAATCTAAAACATACAAATTTGAAACGATGATTTTGTTGTTGTTTTTCCTATATATATATATATATTTTGTTTTTGATGGTTTTGAATCAGAAATATGCCTATGTTATTCACATCAGGTTCACCAAAGAATGTAGGTCTAAAATTTTTGCACCCCTTTCCTTCATGCTGATGGATCCATGCCTAGAAGAGGGATGGGAAAAATATAGGTCTACACCTTAGAGGAGAGGTACTTGAGTTTATACCCTCTTATGGTGGATTTTCAATGAATTGGTTGGGTTCACCAGGAAACATTTTATGGAAATTTCTGAGTTTAGGTGAGGTAGTGTTTTGATTTGATTTGTTTCACATACAACCTAGGTTTGGCCAAAATGTAATTTCTACTTAAATAAATGCAATTTTATATTGATGAAGACAAGGGAAAAAAATGTAATCTAAGAAATATTTTAAACACGATAATGCAAAATGAAAGAATGAGTGTTTTTGGTTTTTTATATTTTTTCTATGCAAGTTTGTATAATGCAGCTAAAGCCTATGTTTTATGTTTTTTTTTTTTTATTCTTTTCAATGCACAAAATATGAAAAATAGAAGAAAATGCAGGTTTTGGTAATATGGAAATAGAGAATATGATTTAGAACTTATATGATTTTAGATTGCTAATGTTTAAACTAATTTGGATTAGATTTTGTGAATTTGGATCTTATTTCGAGCGTTCAGATCTGTAAGAACCTACGATTTTCATAAGGACAAGCTAGATTTTTTATTAGTGATGGGAGATCTGCAGATATCATAGTGAATCGTGATTAGTCAGATCCCCTAGGATTTTAAAAACCTTGAAAAACACATGGATATAATAAAATATTTGCAAATTATTGAATTGAAAAATAAAAATATTTAATCAAAGTAAATATGTATGCGATTATATGATTTTAACAAATTCTTGACCCATAGAAAGCATACATAGAATATATTTTTGCCCCAATTTTTATTATTATTAATGCATCAATTGATATAGAAAATAAGAATAAATGGCTTAACCATATTAGGCTTGATCAATAATATATAAAATATTTAAATTCGATTATTTAACCATATTTAATTTTTTTTTAATTCTTGGGAAAATTTGTAATAATTAAACCTACATATAGTTTTTCAGTATTTAAGGCCTAAACGGTATCAGAATCAGTCAAATCATATACCGTTGGAAATATCTTTCTGAGTCCTATCCAACAGTATAATATTTAGAGAAAACATATATGATTTACTTAGAAAAGGATCAACCCGAAGGTGATATTGCGTTTTTTATTTTATTTTTTAATGAAAATATGGATTGAAATGTAAAATTTCTGTGTAAATAAGAAGAAAGTGATAATAAATATAATTGTAAAAAAAAAATATTTGCACAATAGAGTTACCTTAAAGATTCCAAGTAGCACAAATGCTCTTCAATCACTCTTGAATTTTTACCACCAATTCTTCAACCTACAACTGTAATTGCTCAAACTTGCAAATAAAATTATAATTTCAAAAGTCTCCCTCTCTGTGAAATATTATTGCTCTCTGGTCTCTTTGATTTTTCAATTTATCCATATCATGCCTTCATCACTCTAGCATTCCATGCTCTCATGTTCCTCTTTGCTCCTCCTTTTCTTTTTTTCTCTCCCCCTTTTTTTCTTTGCTCTCTCCCTTTTTTATCTTTGCCCTCACTTTTTTGGGATATGGAGCTTGTATATTTATCCTTCTAATTTTTTTGAGTCATTATTCAATATGGGTATTTTTTGAGCTGTTCTCCAATCTGGGCATTTTGTGGAGCCGTTTTGCAATCTAGGCATTTGAGTTGTTCTCCAATCTAGGCATTTTGTTGAGAAATTTTCATTTGATTAGTGAATCGGTAATCTAAATTATTTTGTATTCCAAATTAGGGCTAGTAAATCAATGATAAAGAATCATGCCATTGAAAGAGTCTTTCAACAATAATTAAATAAAATTTATAAAGTTAAATGCATGCTTTCTCATAATTTTCATGGTAGCTAGGCCTGTGCATAGTTTTATTGCAGTTTGAGGGGTCTAACGGTGTCAAAATGGGATATATAATATACCATTGTAAAGCACTTTTAGAGCCCTATCCAATGGTATAAAATTTAATAATAATTTAGATGATTTGATAGGGTAAAATTTATCTTAAATATAACCTTAGTTTTCTAGGAGGAAAATGAGTCAAATTTTCATGTCTACAATTGTACATAAACTAAGCATATCCTAGTCAACATTCCAATCAAATACAACACAACCAATCATGAATATATATATTTAAATAAGTCTTCCAAGGGATTTTCATTACATCCTCCCCCCCACCTCCCCTTAGTCTTAACATATTCCATTGTGAATCAACAAGGTTTAAACATAAATATTTTTTTTACTACAAAACATTTTCAAATAGAAATTAATTTTTTTTTTGCATGTCTGCCACCTTTTCCCAAGTGGTATTTCTTTTAGAGTAATAGTCCCATTGGACATTTCATTGCTCCATAGACCCTTTACTCATTGATTTGGAATGGAACTTAAGGATTCTTACTGGTCAAACATCTATAACCTCCGAATTTACCATCTGTAAATTAGAAAAGTCCCACTCATGGTCAGGATTAGGTACATATTTTCTAAGCAATGAAATGTGAAAGGCATCATGAATATTTACTATATTGGGTGCTAAGGTAATTTGGTATGCCATAGGAATGATATTTTATATAATTTTGAAGGGTCCAACAAAATGTGAATCAATTTTTGTGGACTTAATAGCATTCTTCCTTGGTCTCACTCTTAGAAATCCTTTGTCTCCCACCATAATTTTTGTTAGTGACCACTTGAGGTCAACATAAATTTGTGACGATCAATAACTTATTTAAGCCTTTACTTGATTTTAATTATGTATTGCTCTATTTCCTTGACCATATATGGTCCAAACACAATCCTATCATCTAGATTATCCCAATACAATGGTGTTATACACCTCCTGCTATATTGGGCTTCAAATGGTGCCATGCCTAGGGTCAAATGATGACCGTTATTGTAAGAAAATTATACCAAGTGTAGAAAATATTCCCACCAAGTCTTATGATGCATAAAATGCACGTGAAGCATATCCTCTAATACTTGATTCACCCTATCAGTATTTCCATTGGTTTTTGGGTGATATTTAGAGTTGATATTTAATTGAGTGTCGATGGCTAGATGTAAATCTTGCTAAAACTCGGATGTGAATCTTGAGTCTCTATCTGAAATGATTACTTTTAAAAAACCATGAAGCCTAAATATTTTCTTAGCAAATATATTAGCCATAATCATGAAATAATCCTTGGTATTTCTAGGTATAAATGTGTAACCTTGGTTAGTCTATCGACCACTACTAGGATTGTGTCATGCTGGAATCTAGTCTTTGGCAAACCTACAACAAAATCCATCAAAATCACTTGGTATTTTTGTGTTGGTACATCATGAGGATATAATAGACCTATAGGATGTTTGTGCTCTATATTTATTTTATAGAATTCTAGATATTGAGTGATAAATTTAATTATGTCCTTCATTCTTGGCCAGTATAAGGTTTTTTTCATATTCTCTCTCATATTTTCCCCTCCTAGGTGAGTAGAATATGGAAATATGTGTACCTCATTCATGATTATTTTTCTTAAATCACTAGCATTTTGAATTACTACTTTGCCCTTAAAGAATAATAACCCATCCTTGGTGCTGAAATACTTACTTCCATCATATTTCATTTCCATCATTTCCTTGATTTGCTTGCAAAACACATCCTACTACTACATTTCCTTAACTTGTTCCATCATGTCCACATGGATGTGATAGAAGAGAATGGTGTGTCTTCTCCTACTAAGTGCATAAAAAACCTTATTTTTTTTCCATTTGATGTATTCAATGCCAAAGTAATATTCAACAAGAAATTCCATCCATCTTCTATACCTAGCATTTAGAAAAGGTTGAGTAATTATATACTTTAGACTTTTATGGTCTATTTTCAACTCAAAGGGACTTCCTATCAAATAGTCTTGTCAATTTTTGAGATAAAAAACCACTACTACAAACTCCAAATCATGAGTGACATAGTTTACCTCATGTCATTTTAGTTTCCTAGATCCATAAGCTATTACTACCTCATCTTGTGAGAGCACCTCTCCCAAACCTTCAAGTGATGTATCTATACACACAAAAAAGCTACCCTATAGATCTAGTATCTTTAGTATGGGGGGTAGTGAGTTTCTGCTTGAGCAGATCAAAATCTTCTTTATATTTATCCATCCATTTAAACTCTTTTCCTTTCCTCTAAATATTAGTCATTGGAGTGGTTATCTTGGTGTAGTCCTTCACATAATACCTTTAGTATCTAGTAAAACTCATGAAATTTCATACTTTCATCACATTTATTGGTGGTGGACAATTCAGTATGGCCTCTAATTTATTAGGATCCCCCATGATCCCTTCTACTGATATAATGTGCCCCAAATATTGCACTTCTAACACATAAAATTCATATTTTAACAAATTCCTATACAAATGATTCTTTCTTAACAACTCC